>JAPTHN010000008.1:30928576-31658576 GCA_026936325.1 Platynereis dumerilii | reverse complement strand
CTCAAGGCTGGCCTCTGAGGCCATAGTTTGACGGCCTTGGCCTTGGTCTCGGATGCTCAATCCTTGGCCTTGGCTCAGTCTCGGATGTCTTTGGGCCAGTGCTGGTGTTGTGAGACCAGCCTCATCCTCTAGGCTGTCCTCCAAGCCACATTTGCGCCATCCCTGTCTCAGAGGCTGATGCCTCGGTCTGGAACGTCCCGGTCTCGACTACAACAAAAGTTCAAGGCTCTTTGCATTATATCGTGTAGTTTCCCTTTCATTTTTTTTCTTGAATAATTCTCATTTCATTCTTTTTCAGTTATTATGGAGCCCAAGGCTTTGCATCGAACCAGAACTATGCTAACCAGAATTTTGCCTACGATGGAAAGCAAACAAACATGGGGTACCCCATGGCTACACCTGGGACTGTCAACCAGCAACCAGGCGGTAGGTTACTTAAGAAGGGACATTATAATTATATATTGTGTTGATATGTTATCCAATGAGACCCTTACAATATTACAGCCTAGTATGAAGATTACAGTCCTCGTCATACTTACGTGGAATCTCAAGTTCTATTCTATGCTGTTGAACTGTGATGTCAGAGATGACACTATTCTAGCATTGCAATATATTTAAATTAACTTCAAGCTGTGATGTCATTTTAAACTGGGTCAGATTCCCCAGCTTCTAGCAAATGCGAATCCACCAAACTGAGCATCACAGTTTCAACTCTGCCGCATTTCCTTTCAGTTGTGATGACCATGCCCACCCAAGGGTATGTAATTCAGCCCGTGATGCACATGGAGAGGCCCCCAAGTTACCTGGCCTTATCTTGTATCGTCTTCTGGATCCTGAACTTGTGCTTTGGAGCAGTTGCCATGGGATTTTCTTGTAAGTATGCAATACTGCAAAAGCAAATTTAAAAAAAAAAAGATAATAAAATTTTTCTTCTTTACAAATGAAGTATGTTTTCTTTTTATTTTAGGTTTTTAAAGAATAATTCAGTAGCCATTTGGATTTAATTCTTTTAAAAACCTATTTCAATTACGTGTAACATCAAACATATCTCCATTCGTATTGGCATATGGCCATTTTGAAGACCGGCAAACAACAATTATTGTTATCTCATCAGCTCCATCCCAGAACTTTACAAGCTCATGGAACTTTGTTCCCTGCAGAGTCTCACATTGACAATTTGGGTTGCCATATACGATATGATACGTCAGCATCATCAACACATAAATTCTTTACAGGTGATTTCATTACCATGCGATTCTTGTCATTCACACTTGGCTGTGAGGAATCAATGCTAAACCAGCACTTACTACGTTTGATAAATCAAGTGTGTGACGTTCTGTTGTTCCTAAACCAATCAGATTAACTAAAAATGGCATGTATTTGGTGGGTCTAGAACCTAAGAATTGCGTACTAATGAAATCACCTGTAACACATTTGAGACAATTAATAGTCTGGGAAACAACCGTCACATCAGGACTATTGCAACTCCAGCTGAGTCCTGGCTGTGAGTGGGGTTGATCAGCAGGGTGCAGCTATCCGCACCAGGGGTGCCGGAACAGGGGGGGCAGGGGGGGCAATTGCCCCTCCTGCCCTTGTCCAAGGGGGGGCAGGGGGGGCAAGGGTGCCCTTCAGATCTTTAAGGAAAAAACGTTATAAGGCCTTATTTTACTAATTTTAGGCGCAAATTAGCAAGTATTAGTAAGTATATTTTCAAAATTGCTAGTGACTCTCTATTTAAATTTTGTCATTCAAATTTGGCGCGAATATGATTTGCCGTTTTTTATCTGACCGCCCCTGCCGCCTGCGATTCCTTCCGGCACCCCTGATCCGCACCACACAGCAGCATAACAACAGCTGGACTTATTCTATCCCATTTCGCAAAATACTGCAAAGTCATCAGGAGCTGATGCCAGTTCCCGTATCTTCTCTTGAACCATCAGGTTCTTTTCCTTGTTATGTAATGGAGAGGCAAGCCAAAATTCACAGAGATAGTTGAGATCCTGATGCATCTCCATGCCAAGTTACTAAAGAAATAGACCAATCACTTGAATTGAAAATAATAATATCCAATTTATAATACTTATTATTTTGTTATTTACAGTTGCTTCGCAGTCAGCAGCCGATAGGGGTCAGATGGAAACAGCAAGGAGCCACGGTAAAACGGCGAAAATACTTTCAATCATTGGAGCAGTCTTCAGTGTATTCATCATAATCGTTTTTGTCATTCTGTATACCACTGAAGTTATTGAGTTTGACTGATTATGATTTCGTGCCAAAAAGATTGTGTTGAGTGGCAACATTTTAAAGGCAGATTAAGCAGAGCTTTTGAAAGAGGCCACAATGTGCAGAATTTACAATTTTTTAATGTTTTTTTTCTCACAAAGATTAATACTGTCAGTGTCATATATTTACTTTGGTGGGAATTTACTGGTATGAAGACAGGTCGTAGACTCACTTAGTCGTACCCAAAACAAGTGGTGGACAATCAACCGGAAGACATCAGTGATTTGAAACTGGCCGACGACATAATTTCACAACACGCCAACTAATTTATCATAGTCATGGGCTTTTAGAAAAGTTTTGTACACTTACCAAGTATAAAATTTGCACGCAAAATTCTTTGTTTCTCTGCGACTTGATAATGAATTTTTTTTAGAAAATGATGCATCTGCAAGTTGGGGCATGGCAGTCTAAACAGGGGGGGGGGCGGAAGGAAATGAGAACTGCAAGGGCAGTCAAATGAAAAAGGGCAAAATCCAATATGAGCAACAAAATTTTACTACAGCATTAATAATAGTGTTGAATATATGTCTTACACCCAAAATAAGACCTAAACATTTTTTTTCGTTAAGATCAACAGGGCACACCTTGCCCCCCGGGGCCCCCCTCAGGGCCCTGTCGATGCATAATGGGGGGCGGCAAATTACCCCCCCCCCCCCATTCCGAAACCTTTGATTCTAATGTGTGTACAATTTGTCATGTCTATATCTTGGCTTGTCAATCTCATGAATTATGCGTAAGATATATTTTACTGGTCTACCTATACAGAATGCACTGATTCACAGCCTGTAGATAGCACCGATGAATCTAAAATCCATTAATTCCACTGAATATTTTAATATAGTAAATCACAAAAGTCAATCCGAACAAATTCATGATTTTTGTACAATATTTCGGCTGATTAGAGCCGAAATATTGTACAAAAATCATGAATTTGTTCGGATTGACTTTTGCCAATGAATCTAATTCTATAATTACAATTATTCAGTGAAGAAAGTACTTATGTGTGATTAATTTGCAATATAGGATAAATGAAATATATTATTATATTAAATTGCATTAGATCTATGTTTCTGGCACAGCCAATGTTTGTTCTGAGATAGAGCTTCAATTCTTGCACACAAAAAAAGTGACATCACTTTACCCAATAGAATAACATGTCCTAGAAGAAAATTCACTTTCAGTCTCAGTGTCTGCAAATATGAAATCTTCTGTAACTTGTTCTGGGGATCAAAATCTGCATCACTTTGACACAAAACTAACTTTTTTTCTTTCATTTAGAAATGTGAATGCCAATCTTAACTTTTAAACTAAATTTACATTATATTTCATTTGTCTGGACATTTCCCATATATTTAAAAAATGACACTTTGTCATAAATTAACTCACGAATGTGACTATTTTATTTAACCTCAGAGTTTTTTTGCTCTAGTGGAGGCCAACAAGATGTTAATTAAAGGGCACAAATGATGTAAATTGTCTATGCATGTTCTTTTCCATTTGTTGACTGCATTATCATTGCAAATATACTCATTAAAATTCATTGTTGTGTACATTTGAGTTTATTAAATAAAATGTGTACATATTCTACACTGGGGTTGTGTCAGCTAATCACAATTGATTATTTGTTGTTGTTGCTATATAGCCTATATGGGGCCCAGAAAAGGTGTTTTTCTAAATTTCCATTGTTTATCTCACCACGAGAATAAATGCACTCATCAACACAAGAAATGCAACACTTGTTTTAGCTCTTATACCATTTGACACCTCTGTCAGCAAATCACATGCCAGTATTTCAGGGAAATAATTCCCATATTCTTTGTTGTCCAGTTATCCTCTCATGTTTGAGTGTTTGTCTCATGGTATACTATAAACCGGTTAATCACCATGGGATCAGGAATATGTGTTTATCACACCTCGGGCTAAAGCCCTCGGGTGATAAATCACGTATTACCTCTCTCGTGGTGAATAACCTATACATATTTTTGCAGACATTCTTTTGGCCAAAACAAAATAGAAGCAAGCGATTCTATGGCCGATGAGCATAATTGTTTCAAAAATCATTCACCTGCAACCCGTTTTCTGTTGGTCTCCTAATCTTCTTATTTGATGAAGTACCTGAAGTCATTTAATCGATTTGTTTATTGACACCTATGCTGCTAGGTATGACAAGCACTGAATCAACTGATTTACCATAGATGACATAAACAAAATATTTTTAAGCTGGTGACATCACACGACCAAGTTGAAAATTAAGTTTGGAACTGTTTGGACAGCTAATCTGCTAACAGCTGTAAGGGTACAAAACCTTGTTTTGCTCAGTGAAAAGCTGTTTGGGTTATGTACACATTTAACATTTCATAAAATTTCAAATTTAGCAAAAAAGCCCTCCATACACCTTACAACCAAAGAAAGAGGTCTTTTGAGGGCCTGGTTATAGACAATAAACAACTGAAAAATAAACAATTCAGAAACTTTATTTCTAGATTTCACACTAACTTTGAAAATTTGCCGGCTGACTATACCAATACCAATTTGAAAACACATTGAGGAAAATGATTTAGTTTCATGCCTTTTGAATTGTGCTATATTGTGAAACTTTCCGAGATTTGTCCAACATGTCTCATGACTGCGAGAAAAAAATTCAGAGCGAAATACTGATTATAAAAAATCTTCTGTTTCACTAAAGACCAAATTTCAGAACTGAAAATGAAAATCAGTAAAAAAAAATGTAATCCCTAAATTGAATTTACTATGTTGCTGTTGTTTTAGATTACTCTGCCTTGACATAGAAAATGAATTTCGAAAAATTACCGAGCCTGAGTCTCATTACAGAAATTTCCTACAGGTGGTGCATTAGGCCAGAACCATAATCAACTTAACTGTGTAAACTGGTGTCAAGCACCACCTGTAGGAAATTTATGCGGAAATAAACAGTTCAACAAAAATAAGTCCCCCTTCGGATAAACTTGAATATCTCAAACATTCCATCGCTGATTTTTATGACAGTTGGCTGAATTAGAGCCCCGCATATTGACCTTACATGTATGTATTTATAGCTGAGTGGCATTTTTCCTGGCTCAGTCAGTAGCCTTCGAGTGGGCCTACCCACGTTTTCAAAAATCCCAGGCTTTTTCAATGGATATGAACTATTTCACTACGTGAGGCAGCCACTAGCTGGATGAACTTCATCATGTTTCTGGAGAAAATTTGTTTCTCAATCATACTTCTAAAGAAGAAAACTAAGGACTTCTTTTGTAATAGTTTAACAGTTCAGGTTCTTTGGATGCAACAACAATTAATTTTAGTGGATTTTAAACACCTTTTGGCAAAAAAGTTTTCTGAAAACCCAAAATTTCGAATATTTGAAAATAGGGGTACATGCACTCGGGGCCTGCTGGCTTAAGGAAAAATTTAGCAATAAAGCTACACATGCACACTGTCAATATGCAGGCCTACAAACTGGCCAACTTTCACAGAAATGGGAAAAAGAGGTCTTTGAGATAATATCATTCACGTTTTCGTAAAGGGGAACTTATTTTTGATGAACTGTTTATGTTAGCTGGAGTCAAGCACCACCTGCAGGAAATTTCTGGAATGTTGCTGCATGCGGCAATATAAAAATTGTGTCGAAATATGGACCTAGAACTTCTGCACCAGCTTATTAATTCAGGCCATGTCTGGGCAGAGCTATCTGAAGCATCTCTTGATATCATAATTTCCACTTATGGATTTTAATATATTATGCGGCAATTGTCACCTTTATTTGTAAAATCTGGTCTTCAATGCACCGAAAAATTTTTTAGAATCCATATTTACACCTCTGAGACATACCTGACATGTCTTGGAAAAATTCCACAAACATAGCACAGTTGCAGATCCAACAGGGACATAGTCCCCCCCCCCTCCCTTCGACCACCGAGATATAAGTAACATTTTATGAATATGACTAAGACTTCTTTATTATAATAATAATAATAATAATAATAATAATAGTAACTTTTAAAGCGCCCATATCCAAAATCTAATTTGCTCATCGGCGCTTGTGGGTGTTAGGAGTAATGGATTGTGAAGAGATGTGTTTTAAGTTTTCGTTTAAAGGAATCCATGTTTTCAAGATTTCTGATTGACACTGGTAATTTATTCCAAAGGCTAGGACCTGTTCTTGCGAAGGCCCGTGTCCCGAAGTTGGTTTGGTTGGTGAGATTTGGGATGTCAAGCAGTTTGCCTTTGTGGTTTCGTAGGTTGTGTGTGGTTGGGACAGCCTTGATTAAAGCTTTAAGGTAGTTTGGAGCCATGTCATTGAGCGTCTTCCATACTAATAACAGGATTTTGTATTCAATTCTTGCCTGTATAGGAAGCCAGTGAAGGTTTTTGCGATGTTCAGTGATGTGGTCGTATTTCCGCAGCTTCATAATAAGTCGTACCGCAGAGTTTTGAGCCACTTGCAGTTTGTTCAACAGGCCTTTGGATATTCCATATAATAAAGCATTACCGTAGTCGAGGTGAGGGATTACTAAGGCATTGATCATTGTTTTTGTGTCCTCTATCTTCAGACTTTTGCGAAGAAAGGCAATGTTCCTAATGTTGTAGTACGTACTCCGGCACATTTTGTTAATTTGTCGTTCCATAGACATACATTGGTCGAAAATAACTCCCAAGTTCCTGACGTTGTTCTGGGTTGTAATATTGACATCGTCAATTTTGATTGATTCTATATCGAGCTTTCTCAGGTTGGCTTTTGAGCCGATGAAGAGCAACTCTGTCTTTTCGCTGTTGCAGCACAGCTTGTTTTCTAGTAGAAAGGTTTTGATTTCAGATATGCAGTGCTCCATCTTTTTTGATGCCTCAATTTGATTAATGATAGGCTTCGGTTTGAAAGAGAGTACAAGTTGTTGGTCATCCGCATATTTGTGATCCTCAATTCCATGTTTTTGAGCAATTTGGCTCACCGGGGCTATATAGGAGTTGAAAAGAATAGGCCCAAGCTTGGATCCTTGTGGGACGCCATACTTGAGGGAGGATCCAGGTGACACATTTTCATTTATTACGACTGATGATGTACGGTTGCTAAGGTAAGATTCGAACCATTGGAGGCAAGAGCCAGTTAGGCCATACATGCGCTCTAGTCTCAGGATTAAGATCTCGTGGTCGATGGTATCAAAAGCAGCAGATAGGTCAAGCAGAATGAGCATGGTTATCTCACCTCTATCAAGGTTTAGCATGATATCACTGTGTATTTTGGTCAGTAGCGTCTCGGTGCTGTGAAACACTTTGTATGCTGATTGTTTTGAATCATGCAAGTTGTTTATTTCCAAATGTTTGGTGTATTGCTTGATGACAGCACTCTCGATGAGCTTACCAATGAAAGATAGGTTGGATACAGGTCTATAGTTCTTGAAAATGAGATCAAGATTTGGTTTTTTGAGAAGGGGTTTGATGAGTGCATGTTTGAGTGCTGAAGGCATCTTTCCAGATTGAAGCGATGCATTGATAATTTGAGTAATGATGGGGAGCATCTCTGCCAGATTGTCCTTGAGTAGCCAGGTTGGAATTGGATCCAGGGTGCAATGTTTTGTGGGCATGTCTTTGATAAGTTTTTCCACTTGGTCTCTTGATACTAGTGCAAATTTACTTAATTTGTTGGCGGACATGTTGTGGTCATCTGGGGGAGTATTGTTTGAATGCATTTTGGATCTGATTTTTTCAATTTTGTCTTCAAAGAATATGCTAAAGTCAGTCGCGAGGGCGGTTGCACAATTATGTGGAGGGAGAGGAGATTCTTGTTTTCTGTTTAAGCAAGAGTTGATAACTTTGAATAGGGCTTTAGAGTTGCCTTTTTGCATTTTAACTTTGGCCTCGATATCCTTTGCCCTGAGATCAGCGAGCAGTTTGTTGTGAGCATTTCTTTTGTCTTTAAAAATATTGTAGTCGTTTTTATCCTTTGATTTCCTCCAGGAGTTTTCAGCCTGTCTTTTAGCCAATTTGCTTGCATTAATGTCTTTGTTTGTCCAAGGAGTGGGCTTTCTAACTCTCACTGTAATTTCAGTAAGTGGTGCATGCTTATCAAGCACGGCTGTAGAGGAGGTGTAGATATCTGACAGTTCATCTATGCTAATTTCATCCAAGTGTCTATTGCTAATCTTGTCGGATATATGCTGATTGAGGTCAGATCTAAATTTCACTTTGTCAATGTTTTTGGTGCGTCTGAAACGAAGGGTCTTGGTCAAGCGAGGTTTGTTGATTTGCAGAGTAAGAATTATTGCTGCGTGGTCTGACAAGTATTCATCCACGACGCAGTTTCTGAGAAGAGAATTTTTGTGGGTGATCACAAGATCTAGCGTGTTGCCATTTTTATGTGTGGCTTCCGTCACATGCCGTACCAGATCATACATGTCAAGTATTTCATTAAACCTTCGAACATGAGCATCGTTTGGCTTGTTCATATGGAAATTGAAATCACCAATGATGAGCAGCTCATTAGTGTCTTGATACAAAGATAGGAGCCGAGAAAAGTCATCAAAGAAATCTGAGAGGCGATATCTGTGTTTGCTGGTTGGTTCTGGTCTATAGATGGTGATAACACTGATACGTTTGCCTTTGCAGTTGATGGAGACAGCCATATGTTCGAAAGTAGACTTAGGACTGGAGTCAAGTTTGTTGATTTGTAGGCCCATTTTTGACAAGCAACCCACGCCCCCACCAACTCTGCCTTCACGGGGGACGGTTATAAAGTTACATTCGTGATTTTCGAGAAGTCCAATTTCCAAAATATCACTGGATTTGAGCCAGCTTTCTGTGAAGAAGAAGACATCAATGTCATTATCGATACGATAGTCCGTTATGAGTTCAGTTTTGTTTCGAAGGCTCTGGGCATTCACTAGACCGATTTTGAGAGTTTCATCTTTTGGCCTACGGCTTTTAGCTTTAGCATCCACTTGCCTTAAGCTCACTGATTTTAGATTGGGGTTTTCGACAACCTTTGGAAGGGCAGCAGCAGGGACTAATATTTTACTCGAATTAGCAGAAAAACAGGAGACAAAACGGTTTGTTTTAGTTGCTGTTTTGTTTATTGCATGAAACATGTACAAAGGTCGGTATCGTTTGTCATTTGAAAATAATTGTCCCTGCGGCCCTCGCCATCAAAATTTGAACTTCTTGGCAGTCGGCTCTGGTGTTGGTGTAGAGTCACTAGTCAGTCTGTCTACTCGCATCGCTGCCTGTCTGACCTGGTCTGCTCGACCAGAGATAATTACTGCATCTGTTTTGTCAACATACTCGACAGTGCTGCCCTTAGTCCTCTCCATCCACTTGCCGATAGACATGCTTACATTGTGGGTCTCTGTAAGGTCCCTGATCGTATGGCCTTTCCTGCCGATAACATTGCCAATTTTTTCGTTAGGTAGAGAGACCATTTCCGTATTTGTGTCATGTGAGGTCGAGGGCATGGAGAGCGATGAAGACATGGGGAGCGACGAGGGCATGGGGAGCGATGCTGTTTGGATGGCTGTCGGTTTTGGGTTACTAGGAGTGGTGAAATTGGAGACAATAGCGTTTCACCACAAATTTAGGCCAGCTTCAGACAGTGCGCTTCCATCAGGGGAGAGCATTTCCTTTCTCGGGATGTTAAATTCAGGGTCAATGATTTGCGCTTCTGACGATTTGATTTCATCTTTCAGTCTGTAGTTGAACACATTGACTTGGATCGTGTGAGGCAGATTTAGCGGTGGCAGACATACTACTGTCACCTTAGTGGAGCTTCCAATTTCATCAATTATAGACTTGAGTGAGTCAAAGAAGTTAATGCTGCAGCCTCCACTTAGAATTATCGGTACAACCAGCACAAAAGATAACAGCATCTACAGAGCATAACTTTTCAATCAGTAGACTGCTTGATGATGTTTCCTTGATGTTGATGGCCATCGATTCCCACTCGACTGTTGGTGGAAGTTTGTTGAGCAGATGTCGTGTTGACTGTCACTAATGAAGATTCCACGTAATTTAGGTTTGGGTGGTTCGGCAGCTCTACTAGTGCGGCTAATGAGTTGTCTCATTAATTCTTCGTTTTCATCGGACTTCTCACTCAGTTGCCTGGCAGCGGCAAACACTTCTTCTCGACTGTCTTTAAGAAGCAGATCTTTGTTAATCAGTTGTTTCTGAGCTTCATTGAGGTCATCTTCAGTCTGCCTCAGAGTAAATCTCATCTTATTGATTTCATCATCCTTGGCTTTGATGTCGTTTTGGATTAAAGTGATGTGCTGTTGTAGTTTTTTGTTTTCATCATTCGCTGCTTTTAGTTGTTTTTTCAGTTGGTCAGAGTTTGGAGGTCTGCCTGACTGTTTCTTCAACTCATCGGCGTTTTCTTTGTCATCGGAGTCAATATCGTCATTGTTCGCAATGGCTAGAGCTCGCAGTGCCTCTTCTTCGTTACTCATTCTACAGGAGAAGATAGAGACTTAGTGTTAGAGAATGCACGACAAATAAAAGTGTGCCTTTAATTTAGTGAAGTAGACTTTTGCAGGTAGGTGTATGGTAAATGATACAGTGAAAACACAGGGCCGTGTGCCTTTAAAGATTGAAGATGTGAAGACTTTTTCAGGTTGAAGATGTGAAAAACTTTTGAAGGTCAGTGCAGGTGATTGATAGAGTAAACACAAGGCGGTGTGTCGTAACTAAGTGAAGTAGACTTTTGCAGGTAGGTGTGTGGTAAATGATACAGTTAAAACACAGGGCAGTGTGCCTTTAAAGATTGAAGGTGTGAAAAACTTTTGCAGGTTGAAGATGTGAAAAACTTTTGCAGGTCAGTGCAGGTAATTGATAGAGTAAACACAGGGCGGTGTGCCGTAATTGAGTGAAGTAGACTTTTGCAGGTAGGTGTATGGTAAATGATATAGTGAAAACACAGGGCAGTGTGTCTTTAAAGATTGAAGATGTGAAGAACTTTTGCAGGTTGAAGATGTAAAAAACTTTAGCAGGTCAGTGCAGGTAATTGATAGATTAAACACAGGGCGGTGTGCCGTAATTGAGTGAAGTAGACTTTTGCAGGTAGGTGTATGGAAAATGATACAGCGAAAACACAGGGCAGTGTGCCTTTAAAGATTGAAGATGTGAAAAACTTTTGCAGGTTGAAGATGTGAAAAACTTTTGCAGGTCAGTGCAGGTAATTGATAGAGTAAACACAGGGTGGTGTGCCTTAATTGAGTGAAGTAGACTTTTGCAGGTAGGTGTATGGTAAATGATACAGTGAAAACACAGGGCAGTGTGCCTTTTAAGATTGAAGATGTGAAAAACTTTTGCAGGTTGAGGATGTGAAAAACTTTTGCAGGTCAGTGCAGGTAAGTGATAGAGTAAACACAGGGCGGTGTGCCGTAATTGAGTGAAGTAGACTTTTACAGGTAGGTCTATGGCAAATGATACAGTGAAAACACAGGGCAGTGTGCCTTTAAAAGATTGAAGATGTGAAGAACTTTTGCAGGTTGAAGATGTGAAAAACTTTTGCAGGTCAGTGCAGGTAATTGATAGAGTAAACACAGGGCGGTGTGTTGTAACTAAGTTGCAGGTAGGTGTGTGGTAAATGATACAGTGAAAACACAGGGCAGTGTGCCTTTAAAGATTGAAGATGTGAAAAACTTTTGCAGGTTGAGGATGTGAAAAACTTTTGCAGGTCAGTGCAGGTAATTGATAGAGTAAACACAGGGTGGTGTGCCTTAATTGAGTGAAGTAGACTTTTGCAGGTAGGTGTATGGTAAATGATACAGTGAAAACACAGGGCAGTGTGCCTTTTAAGATTGAAGATGTGAAAAACTTTTGCAGGTTGAAGATGTGAAAAACTTTTGCAGGTCAGTGCAGGTAATTGATAGATTAAACACAGGGCGGTGTGCCGTAATTGAGTGAAGTGGACTTTTGCAGGTAGGTGTATGGTAAATGATACAGTGAAAACACAGGGCAGTGTGCCTTTAAAGATTGAAGATGTGAAAAACTTTTGCAGGTCAGTGCAGGTAATTGATAGATTAAACACAGGGCGGTGTGCCGTAATTGAGTGAAGTAGACTTTTGCAGGTAGGTGTATGGTAAATGATATAGTGAAAACACAGGGCAGTGTGCCTTTGAAGATTGAAGATGTGAAAAACTTTTGCAGGTTGAAGATGTGAAAAACTTTAGCAGGTCAGTGCAGGTAATTGATAGAGTAAACACAGGGCGGTGTGCCTTTATTGAGTGAAGTAGACTTTTGCAGGTAGGTGTATGGAAAATGATGCAGTGAAAACACAGGGCAGTGTGCCTTTAAAGATTGAAGATGTGAAAACTTTTGCAGGTTGAAGATGTGAAAAACTTTTGCAGGTCAGTGCAGGTAATTGATAGAGTAAACACAGGGCGGTGTGCCGTAATTGAGTGAAGTAGACTTTTGCAGGTAGGTGTATGGTAAATGATATAGTGAAAACACAGGGCAGTGTGCCTTTAGATTAAACACAGGGCGGTGTGCCGTAATTGAGTGAAGTAGACTTTTGCAGGTAGGTGTATGGAAAAAGATACAGTGAAAACACAGGGCAGTGTGCCTTTTAAGATTGAAGATGTGAAAAACTTTTGCAGGTTGAAGATGTGAAAAACTTTTGCAGGTCAGTGCAAGTAATTGATAGAGTAAACACAGGGCGGTGTGCCGTAATTGAGTGAAGTAGACTTTTACAGGTAGGTCTATGGCAAATGATACAGTGAAAACACAGGGCAGTGTGCCTTTAAAAGATTGAAGATGTGAAGAACTTTTGCAGGTTGAAGATGTGAAAAACTTTTGCAGGTCAGTGCAGGTAATTGATAGAGTAAACACAGGGCGGTGTGTTGTAACTAAGTTGCAGGTAGGTGTGTGGTAAATGATACAGTTAAAACACAGGGCAGTGTGCCTTTAAAGATTGAAGATGTGAAAAACTTTTGCAGGTTGAGGATGTGAAAAACTTTTGCAGGTCAGTGCGGGTAATTGATAGAGTAAACACAGTGCGGTGTGCCGTAATTGAGTGAGGTAGACTTTTGCAGGTAGGTGTATGGAAAATGATGCAGTGAAAACACAGGGCAGTGTGTCTTTAAAGATTGAAGATGTGAAGAACTTTTGCAGGTTGAAGATGTGAAAAACTTTTGCAGGTCAGTGCGGGTAATTGATAGAGTAAACACAGGGCGGTGTGCCGTAATTGAGTGAAGTAGACTTTTGCAGGTAGGTGTATGGAAAATGATGCAGTGAAAACACAGGGCAGTGTGCCTTTAAAGACTGAAGATGTGAAAAACTTTTGCAGGTCAGTGCAGGTAATTGATAGATTAAACACAGGGCGGTGTGCCGTAATTGAGTGAAGTAAACTTTTGCAGGTAGGTGTATGGTAAATGATACAGTGAAAACACAGGGCAGTGTGCCTTTAAAGATTGAAGATGTGAAAAACTTTTGCAGGTTGAAGATGTGAAATACTTTTGCAGGGCAGTGCAGGTAATTGATAGCAAAAACACAGGGCGGTGTGCCTTTATTGAGTGAGTAGACTTTTGCAGGTAGGTGTATGGAAAAAGATGCAGTGAAAACACAGGGCAGTGTGCCTTTAAAGATTGAAGATGTGAAAACTTTTGCAGGTTGAAGATGTGAAAAACTTTTGCAGGTCAGTGCAGGTAATTGACAGAGTAAACACAGGGCGGTGTGCCGTAATTGAGTGAAGTAGACTTTTGCAGGTAGGTGTTAGGTAAATGATATAGTGAAAACACAGGGCAGTGTGCCTTTAGAGTAAACACAGGGCGGTGTGCCGTAAACACAGTAAACACAGGGCAGTGTGCCTTTGAAGATTAAAGATGTGAAATACTTCTGCAGGTTAGTGCAGGTAATTTATAGAGTAAACACAGGGCGGTGTGCCTTAATTGAGTGAAGTAGACTTTTGCAGGTAGTGGAGGTAATTGATATAGTAAAACACAGGATGGTGTGCCTTGTTAAGTGAAGATCAGTTTTGCCAATTTACTGCAGGTAGGTGCAGTCGAGTGTTTTGTAAACAAGAAACGGGGCAGGTGATGGAATTGGGGTTTTTAAAGAGCTTTCTGCAGGTCGGTGCAGAAGACAGGGTTAGAATTGCTGAGAATTATGTGAATTAGATAGACTAAGACCAGGTGAACTGCAGGTCGGTGCAGTCAAGTGTGATATCTTGGATGTGATATGAGAGGCTAGGAATCAGTAGATGATGATGTATATACCTGATAATTCAGAGCAACTTCGTAACAGGAGACAAGAAGAATTTCTGAAGATGTTTCGAACTACTGTTAGCGCTTCTTCGGTGACGCTGGATTTGAAGTCCTTCTAAGTTCTGATAAGGTGATGTCAGGCAAGCTGTAAATCAAAATAGACAGTTTGATTATAAATGAAGAACTGAGATGGTAGTTAAATTCAAGGAAGGACAAATTTTAAAATTAAGTTTGTATAGTTAAAGGTTGTTGAGTCGAGATTTATTGAGTAAATATTTGATGGGATGTGTTAAGTTGACTGTAGGTCTTGATATTGAGAGTTAAGAGATATGGTGAGTGAAGTAAGTGATATGTATTGATTGTTGAAGAAATTAGAGGATAGATTTATTTGTGGATTGTAGTTAAGTAATGTGTAGATTGAAAAATTCTAAGGAGTGAGATTAAATATGGAGTTGATGAATATGGAGTTGATGTGTATTGATAATGTGTATTGGTGCTGGTGAGCAGGTTAAGTTGATTGAAACTAGCCTTATAGGTGAATAAAAAATTTTAAGAAGAGGTTGGTTAGGACCTTAATTGGAATTTAGTAAAAGGGCTAGTGATAGTGGAGTAGAAAAGAGATTGGACTGAGGTTGGTATGTAGATTGGAATTGACGAAGTCGATTGAAATTAATAGATTAGAAGTGACTAAGTTGATTGAAATTAATAGGGCGAGTTAAACAGAAGTGTGTATTGGTAAAGTAATTTGATTGGAATTAAATAGGTGTAATGTAATTATGATTTGAGAAGTAACTATAATTAGGGCCTAAGTGGAATTAACCTACGAGGTAGGGAAAGTGATTGAGTTAATTAAAAATGGCGGGAATTAGAAAATAGAATGACAGCGATAGGAAGTTTAATAAAGAGAAAACATTTGCTAAATATTGGTAGATGTTTATAAAAGCAAGAAGAAACGAATGATTATATATCGTTGATTGTTGTGGTGGAGAGAGAGAAAAATAATTAATGAAATGAAATGAAATTAGGATTTGACAGGTGAGTGAGTGACTGTGCAAAATGAGGAAGGAGGCCGTAATGGCGATCAAAATTATTGGTCATTCAAAATTATTGGTCATTCTTTAAAAAAAAAATGCTATGATGCAGCATGAAATTGTTGCTGCAAACATTTGACATGGTGAAAGAAACAAAATTAAACGAAGCATTAGTTTACTTGCCCTGCTGACCATGGTTTCATGAAATTTATAATGTTAATTGCTTGCGGAATGAAACACTTTTTGAACCTTATGGTTTTGCACAAAGCGCACAAAGTCTGGTCCCATGGGCCAAAAAAACACATTAGTTTGTTTAGTGGATGAGACTCAACCTTGTGACTCACTTTCTGGAAGGAGAGCACAAAAACATACACCAAGCAACTGTTTTCCCCATTCATTTGACATTGTTTTTAGGTAGTTTATCACTTATTTACCCTAAATTAGTACATGATAGTCTGTATTATTACTATTTGAAATGTACCTTAGCGTTTGTACACTGCAAAAATATATATAGATATAACTTGATAAAGATAATATACGCACACTTGATAAGGATAAGATGTGCACACTTAAGAACTGAAGAACTGATAATATAGTTTTTTCTTTTAAAACTGGTTCACCATTTCAGGGCCAGTGACAGCTCATACTTTACCCATATCAAGTTCAAACATTTTGACAGCTCTCAAGTGCAAAGGCTGTTTTTTTTTTTACTTTCTGTCTTAAAGTGTTGATTTTGTGTTCCTGTATCATAATTATATTAAAATTAACCAATATTTAAAGCTAGAGTGTCTGGACACAGAAAAAAGGGTTTGTGTGAAACAGACAAAAGGAATTAGCTGGTGTCCAAACTTTTGTGTAAATTCAGACAAAATGTATGTGTAGGCCTATTTTTTACATTCGATTGATCTCATCTGCTATACGCTAAATTTGGACGGGCACCAGCTAACTTTCATTTTGTCTGTTTTACAATTTTTTTTTGGTGCAGATATAAAAGATGCCCTTTTATTATTATTAGGGCCAATTATTATACCATTTCTAAGGTGCTACTATTCAGTCAAGGAAATTACCATCTGCTCATGACAACCAATGTCTTCAGCCCTACATGACACTCACCCTAGCACTGTCATCTCTCTCCCATGACCTTCTCAAAGTGTCATGGCCCAGCCATGATTAAGCAGTACTCAAAATCATCTTTGATAGGCTATTTAAAAATAACTGTTCCTTCTATCACTTCCAAATTTGGCATAAAATTGTATCACTAACTCTACAAATTTTGGCAGGCTTATCCATTACATAATGAGGAAAAGAACCCGAAGGCTCCAGAGAAATTAGGAAACTGTCATCAGCTGCTGATGACTTCGCGGGTACCTCGCGAAATGGGATATAATATGTCCTGCTACTGTCATGCTGCTGTGTGATGAGGATGGGTGCACAGAAATCAGACTTCCTTTTGATACCCAACTGATCAACCCCACACACTCAATCATCCTGTCAGGGCCAGGACTTAGCAGGAATTGAAATTGTTATCACTTGGTGGTAATTTCACAGGCCGCTATTTGCAGATACATGTATGCATTCAGGTGTGCCATACAAGAAAACAGGATGAAATCGAAAAAAAACAACTAAATGTCTTTGTTGTTTCTTAAATTGGAGATAATTGTCAATATTACTGATGTCGGCAGACATCTGATTCCATAGTCGAGGGCCACACACGCTGACTGATCTGTCGGTAAAGGTCGCCCGTCTGGTGAAAGGTACCTCCAGAATGATATACCACTGCTAAACGCTGATCGAGTTGCTCCAGCTTTCTATCATTCGAATTAAAGATATGTGTCGTCTTTACACAATAGTATATAAGTTGGAATCATACAATAAACCATAAGCTAAATATTTCTGACCGCAACTTTGAAAAGCATCACTTTTGTCTACTTTGGACATACCGTACCCGATCTTATTGAAATATTTCAGAATGTGTTTGTACTGGAAAAGGAATTGTAAGGCAAAAGTGCATTAATACAGCATACGACAACTTTGTAATTCTGAGAGGTAGATGATGCACCCTAGCAGTCATATAGATTATAGACAGCAAGAGGGAAAAAAGAAGAAATTTTAAATGCTTTACCGATCATTCTCAAATTTCAGGACAATTTGCGTCAATCCAGTTCCCTGATATTAGTTTGAATGCAATTAATATCTGAAGCATCACTCTACATCTGTTATTCATATTTCTATTTAGAACCACTGCATTTGGAATAAGAAGCCATTCATTAGACCTTTTTTGGTGCATTATGTCCAGTAATCCTTGCCAAATCAATGGTTTTTCCCTGTCACTGGACCTGACATGACAAAATCAAGTGTTAATTTTCCTCCTAAAGTACCATCATTTTCAAAGTTTCTTTGCACGATTCATGGGAATATAGACTTGAATTAATATACATCATATTTAACTTTTTTCTTGTTTCATTTCATTGAGTTAATTGATGTAAAAGATGTGTCAATAGTTTAGAGGTTCCCTGGCCTAGTGATGAGGTGTTCGCCTGGCAACTGAGACGTTGCAGGTTCGACTCCCACCCATGGCAAGGAGGAACTGAGCAGATCCTCCATAACTCTTTGCTTCACTTCACCCAGGTGTAAATGGGTACTTGGCTATAGGCAGTGACGGCGATTGTAGAGTGACTTAGCATTGTGTGCGCTGGAAACGGCTGCCTGGCTGTATACTCCCCGGGGAGTTGAGAAAGGCTCATGCTTGAACAGGCCTGCCAAGGGTATAATTGTAAAGTCTGTTCAGACTGACTTTGTCAGTGTAACGGATTATAAAAAAGTCTACATTTACATTTATCATTTATGTTAATTTTTTGTCCACTCCATTAATTCCTTGGCATAGCTCGGCACGCTATTATTAGTTTTAATAAGCAATTTCCACTAAATTTCGTAAGATGCACATGCGCCACACTACCACAGCTTTGCAGATTTTCATTAAACAGATATTCTACAAATTAAGGCATCATTTTAATTGGAAAATGTTTTAGTCCCACTAATCGGGCTTTGACCATCTTATATTGCATAAAAATTCCCATGCAATCCAATGAAGATGATTAACACACACTATCTTGCCTTGGGAGCATGTAAATATGCTATGCATGTTTACTCCAATATACACCTAATTCCCAGATTAATTTGAATTTGAAGTTATAACGGGAAAGTTGCTCGAACCAAGACATAATGTATAAATGTACAATATTTTGACTTTTATTTGGTGCAGAATGATAGGAATATTGACAAAAAATTGAGGTAGGTTATCACACATGAAACACATATAAAGTGCTTAAAGAAAAGCAATGGAATGTTTCTTGTGAGGTCACATCCCTACCCTGCCATGGTTGTTCTCTTTGACATGTAGGCACTTAGTGAGGTCATATCATAACTTTGCAATGCTACTTGGAAAAGCATCACACCACTTACAATGAGGTCACAAGCTACCTAATGACAGATTGAGAGTTTATTTCAATATTTTAGATGTCCACCAACAGCTGAATGTAAGTACTCGTCATTCATTGATGTAACTATTATCTAAATGCCAAAATTATACAGACCTTCCGCAGCGGGCATTGTGATGTAAGTCTGGTGTTGTATTTGGACTGATCTTGACTTTTAAAAATATATACGCTGTGTTGGCCTACTCACCAAGTGACCTAATTAAGGATTTTCTGTTTAAATTTTGCTTGTTCTCATATACAGAGCAAACGACAAACTTTGCAATGTAGCCAGTATGCTGTCTTGTAGTACAAGTTATACACCTAAAAAATTTTGGAATCATTAGTTTTCAAAAGTTTTCTGGGAGATTTGGCAGTTTTAGTAAATCATAGTGCACTTTTTACTAGAATCGCCAAATCTTTTGATCGTTGAATATTTAAAAGTCAAGGTCAGTCCAAATACAACACCAGACTGACATCATAATGCCCGCTGCGGAATGTCTTTATAAATATTTATCCATGGCATTTAATGCAATGAAAAAAAAATTGTTTAATTTACTTTTTTCTCAGTCCTCCAAGATATGTTGGGCACATCTTGGGGAAATTTCACAAAAAGCTTAATTTAAAAGGCATGAAACTAAATCACTGTGTTTCAAAATTGGTGAAATTTAAATTTTCAAAGTTTTGATAGGTGGAACTGTTAACTGAACTCAGCAAATAGATAAAGTTGCTGCAGTAATTTTCCGGCTATTAATCGTCTATGAGGCAGGTTTCAAGACGACATTTTCTTTTTGGTTGAAACTTCAATATGTAGGCAATTGATGTCTTTTTATGCAAAATGTCAAGTACGATAAAACCGACCAGAGAAAGACAGGAAATGGTCGCAGTTAACTGATTTTTGGCACAACTATGCTTGTCGACCCCAGATTCAATGCCATCAAATTAATCTAGGCCACAACAATAATTATTTATTTGCAAAAATACGAGCTAAAATCAAAGGTTGTGTTTCTTAAGCCGCAGTGGCTGAAGAGATTTTGGGGAAATTTTTGTAGATGCATTGCCCAAAATAGGAAGAAAAATGGGGAAATAGTAAGAAAAATGGGGAAATGATAAGCAAAATGGGGAAATGTTAAGCAAAATGGGGGAAATTACCAGAATTGAGGGAAATGCTAAAAAATAATGGAGGAATAAATAAAAGAAATTGAAAGAAAAGGGGATTTTTACGAAGGTATTATCAGATTTCCCCATTTTTTCTTCACATTTCCCCATTTTTCCTTCACAATTTCCCAATTTTTCTGGCACCGAATGACATGCACACGCAAAAAAAATCCAAAATTTTCAAAATGTTTAACCAACGTGCACATATAGGACTGTTTTTGTGATCAAAGGAAGTTGTGCTAGGCCTGAGGTGTTTGCAAATATTTTTGATCAAAATATGTATTGAACAAAATTTGCAATATTTCCAGTTTTCTTGTTTGACTTTTTGCAAATTTGCACCTTATTTTCCTTAAATTTACCAATTTTAAAACAATTACCAAACTGTAATTTTAAATTTCCCAAAAATTTCGCTTGAACCTCAACAAAAAGTTTCTCTGACACAATTTTCTCCATAATTTTTGCAGTGATATTTCTGTGAACTGAATGAAAAATTCTCAAGTGCTTTCATTTATCATGTTTATATCTGAACAAAATGCATAGAATTCTACAGTATTGGTTAATCTCCTTTCAACTTTTATTTCCCTGGATTTTAGATGCTAGCTTTTCCCATTCTTGCATAGAAATGCTTAATTTTTTCAGCTAGATCTTCCATAAATTGCCAACCAAGCATTAATTTCTTTAGCTCCTTTAAACATTTCCCAACGTTTTAGCTTTTTCATGATATTATCCAGACATTTTCACCATATTATTCAGACAAATTACTAAGTTATTATTAATTTAGGGACAACCACAATGGCAATGAGATTCTGAAACAATTTTTTAACATTGTGTTACAATGCGCGACACACGAAAAGCTGTTGCTTTGGTAGTGATTACAATTTTGGGGAAATGTCTTGGTGGTTTGCCTCCCCTGGAAAATATCCTGGCTATGCCACTGTTTAGCCTGGAGGGTATACACTACAAAATCATAATATGTAATGCCAAAGCATGAAAACGGAACCGCCTGAACGCAAAAAATAAATTTTAAAGACTCTAAATTGTAATTATCTCAATTATGTCCCGAAATTCGTGTTTGTATTCAGGTTTGTTCAACAGTAAAAAGTTTGGAGAAAAACCATCTGGTTCACTCCTCGCATGTTAGCTATAAGCAACGAGACACCTCGCTCTGCTCGTTGAGCCGGTAGCTCTGTCCCGTCTATTACGTGCAGGGGCTGAGAAACAACACAATTAAGAATGTTTGAGTGCATTTTCATTATTTATACAATATGATATGTATTTGCAATAATAAATGCACCATATCCACCAAAACTTAACTTTCTGGGTTTTGTCTAAAGGGCTTAAGACAGGCTTCAAGATCTTAGTCAGGAGTTACTGCCAAATGTGTGAAAAAATGCTAGATGCCACAAAAACGTATCAGAGATTCTACAATATGATCGCTCTTGTGTATAAAATTGTGCTTTTTCTGATGGTGACCTTGTTAAGTGTCTTTATAATGATTTGAAGTCATTATCTTACAATTTACATGGAAAAACGTGCGAAAAATGAAAATTTTTGGTGACAAATTTTTCAGAAGTCAGAGTTTGACTGTCTCTTTCTTGATAGATATCAAGGTATCATGATAATTGAAGGTACCATGACATTCACTGTTGTCTAAAGTTTACAATGGCCCCCAATTTTAATAATTTGCACTAATACATGTATGCAGCTCTGTGAACAGAATATTGGAACAAAGTCAAGTGAAAAAAGTAAAAACAATTTATTAAAATGGCGTGAAGTTCCTATTTGATCTTTTTTTTTTTCAACGAGAGAGATATTTATAGATATGAATTACATATCAATGTGTTCAGAAGGACCAGATGAAGGCAATAGACCACATAAAAATGGCCTTGCTTTACATATTTAGGATCACACTTGCAAAACATGAACCCACTGCTTTTTACTTCTGGATGTGTGAAAAAAATATGTCATTTTTCTAAATAACTTGCATTTTTGTCATACAGGTCTGAAAGTCAAACTCGTTATGCCCAGATAGTTATGGGGAGACCGGGGTAAGTTGTGCCATTTTTTTCGTTAGGCTGATTTTCCAAAAAACCAAAGCTTATTCATGCAATCTGCAAATCAGACATCAAAATATAATACGTTGACCAGAATCAACCAAAGTTTCAGGGCAGTCCGACCATTAGGAAGGTCATGGCAGGCATTTTAAAAAAGTAGGTCAAGTGGCACAACTTACCCCGGGTCCGGGGTAAGTTGTGCCGCGTGACGGGGTAAGTTGTGCCGCCTAATTTATTCCAAAAAAGCCATTTTATACCCAAATTAAAAATGCTGAAAAAAAACGGAATTATTTATTGTTTAGAGGGTGTTATAACTCTTTTAACATGTGTCCCTTTCAGTGTTAGTTATTTCACAACATTTTTAGGCAAAAGACAAAAAAAGATCAATAAAATATTAACTCCTATGTCATACCATTGGCACAACTCACCCAAATCAAAACGGCACAACTTACCCCAAATTGATTTTCTGGATGAAACTGGTTGTCAAAAATAAAAAAAACAATGCAAAATGAAATCTAACAACAGAAATGTTTAGATATGCCTCTTAACTCCATCCTACCAGAGGGACATCATCCTATTACAAATACCAAATGACTGAGAAACCAGAATGTCAGTCCTCGGCACTTCAAGTTTTCAGCAACAAAATTGGATTTATTAGTGTAGCTTTCATACCATTATATTTGGTAGTTTTTTTCTTGGTGCCTGATGATGTTGACCATGGGTGACATTGCCTTCTTTGTCCAGTTCTTCATTTAACCCCAACAGTGGGCGGCACAACTAACCCACGGCACAACTTACCCCGGTCTCCCCTAGTAAAACGAGTTTCTGTTAGTTTTTCGATATCTGCATCAGTAAAAAAATGCAAGTTATTTAGAATTTTATTTTTGAAAGCTGCAATTTCTTGGTTCTTGTTAAACTTATCGGAAATATAGATTGTTGGTACTCACATTGAAGCTTATTTACCGCTGAGAACGATGGTGTCAAGCCAAGTGAAGGCTGAGTCAATGCCTGTGGCATTCAACATAATATTGTTATGTTTTTTGGTTGTATACATCAAGATTACGTTGGCATTTTTTGCATATGTTGAAATTTTGTGTCTGTGTTTTTGAAATGTGATGCGATTTTTGATGATTTTTTATTAGTGAAAATGATCAATTTTTCCGGATCACACATAGAAAATCTCCAAATAATTCTCAGCCACTAAAAATGGTTAGGGAATGGTACAGAGGTACAGTGAAAATTGCCAAAAAGGCAGAAACAAAGAAGAAATTAAAAGTTTTTAGTTTTTCATACCTTTATATTTCTGAGGATTTTCGGCAAACATAAATTTGTCTTAAATTGGGAAACGGTACTCACCGGTATACTGCCTCATCCCTGGCCTGAGCAGTTCTGGACCAGTCGGTCATCATTTGCATTTCTATGTTATAGCATATAGCTGAAAATAACAGTGTTTACTGAAATGCTACTTGTTCTGGAACAGAGGAGACTGAGACAAGAGCCGTACGGTTCGGTCTGCGAGAGATAGCAAAATAAACTTTTCGGTTAGAACTACTGCCAAATCCCGCTCTCCTCCACACGTACATATTGCTGAATTCTGGGAATAAAAGAGGAAAGTATAAAACGTAAACAATTATCATTTTTTTATTTTATCTCTTTAAGAGATGGCAAAATAAACATTTCTGTTCAACTGCCGATTCCCTGCTACATGGTGCAGATTTCTTGGAAATCAAAGAGGGAAGTCTAAAATTTAAACAATTTTCAATTTGTGATTGTATCTTTTCATTATTTATAATTCTTATCAGCCAAGAAAGGTGTGGTGGGGGGGGGGGTACCATCCAGATCTTAATACTGTCATCTGAGATAAGGCGAGTTGATTGAATTAATTTACAAAAACCTTGCCTGTCCTTGCAGCGTAGTTCTTACGTCATTGTTACTTCATGCTAATAAAACTTCCTTCGACTTAATCCAAAGATCCCTGATTGAGATAATCAGTTTCTTTCCAAATAAATTCCCATGTGCCTGCGCCTTTCTCATTTACCCTCAAAGCCAGCAAAGGAACCATACCTCACATCATTACAAGGTGAGTTTTTTAAAATTAAGTTTTTGATTGGTAGATATTGGAAAGCCTGCTTGATCAACTTATCAGAAGCCCAAAAAACTGATTCAGCAACTTACAGTGATGCACTTTGACAAAGATAAAATGATGATCAGTTGACTGTGAAAAATGCACTTCGTGATTCATGATAGCTGAAGAAGTGTCATCTTCAATACTTTCAACATGGGAAACATAGAGGCAATTTGATTAGTCATGATCAAGCGAAGGCCATTTGATTTGTCATAACTGATTTTGGATTGAAAATCAGATGCATGATCCTTTCGTTTGGCTGTCACCAACAAGAGGGATAAGTCTCCTTAAATCAAATTAACATTGAAAGTATTGGGTATGATCATGACAAATCATCTGTATGATGACACCCGAAGTGCCATTTTTACAGTGAACTCTTTTTTGGTATCAAAGTGCATCGCCGTAATATATTATGTCTTACATGAAACTCCAACAATTTGTATTTCACTGATCGTGAAACGCAGCAAAAAGAAAGGATTTGATTTAATTGTGCTATTTTTGTGACATTTCCCCTGGATGTTTCCAACCTATAAAGCACGCTTTCAAATGGCAACTTACTTTGGTTGTAAAGTGAAGGAAACTACCAGTAGGTGTATTCTTTTGCAAAATCTCTGATCAACAGGGTCAAAGGAAGACAAGAAATGGTCACAATTGAATTATTTTTGACGGTAGATTCAATATCATTAATTTGGTTTTCGTTGCAATTCTTTTACGATGAAATATTAGCTACAATGTAAAATCAAGTATTTACATATTGTATTTGTTAAGATTTGTTTGTTAAGATAAATGATTTCCATTATTGACAGATGGAGAAAAGAAGGCAATCCTTGGACAACCCAGCAGTGAGCAATATGGAAAGGGGTTATCCAAATGAAAGCTACCCAATGGATAGAGGCACTAATCAGAACTACCCTCCACAATATAACCCCCATGATCACAGGTAAGCTTTAAAATGTTGTGTATATGAGATTAGATTTTTATGTAAAAAGGAATTTGTCAATCCTGATAAATTTTTTGTGTAATTTGTGTTATTTGATCACAGAAATGTCAAAAATACACTACCCTTCAAAAGTTGGAATACACATGAAAAAGTGAGGTTTCTTTTAAAAAAATACTTCATTTTGAATGGAAATTTTGTTTTATATCAACGTCAAACAATATCAGAACTCACATTCAAGCCATAAGTTGTCTTTGTTTTGTCATATGAGGTCTTTTTGGTTGAAATTTATGGCTTTTTTCGATATCCCAAATTATGGTATTTGATAAAAAGTTGTCACAGTCAAGTTATCTTCCAGGTTTATGAAATGTTATCATATTAAAGTGTTTTCACAATTGTATAACATGATCATACCAGTGTTTTTAAACCACAAAAAGAAAGTTTAAAAATTGGACCTAGACCACTCAAAAATACAAATTTTGGATAATTTCGGGTCATCATGAAGCTTAATCATATATGTAACTTGGCAAGTGAAAATGTTTTATTTGAGCCGCTCCAACATTGTTTTGACCCACAACTAGCTAAAATCTTTATTTTTCTCAGATTTTCAACGGCCATTTCCTGGTCTGAAACTACTGTTAAAATCATATCAAACCAGTGAAAATGCATAAAAAATGATAAAATGTCAAAAATATTGAAGATAATTGTGATTTTATAGCTTTTCATAGAAAATGAAAAAATGGGATATCGAGAAATTAATATAAATTCATACCAAAATTATCTCACCAATGAAATATGGACACCGTATATGAATGACAATTTCCATATTGTTTGACATAAGTATAAAATAAAAATTGTGTTGAAGAAAAACTCACCTTTTCTGGTGCATTCAAAATTTTGGAGGGTAGTGTGCACGTAACTTTTCTCTGAAATAGCACAAAATTTTGGACGGACACTATACTATAGCTAATGTAAAAATTTGTTTTGTCTGTTTCACACAAAAAATTTTTCAGTACATATCAATGAGCAAAAGAAGTTTCAGGCAACGGTGTTCATGGTCAGTGATCTGATAACATACAATTTATTGAAGGATAATTTTGTTGATAATAAATTGAAAAATTAACACTCCATTGTTTCTGATAAGATAAGACAGTCCAAACAAATAATTTAATTTAAAAAAACCAACTGTGTTGCCTGGTAAAAACAGCACCAAGAGGCCATGGTACTGTTCTGTGGAATCGCACAAAGCATGCTGTTTATCAGTGGGAAGTCCATAATAGAGAGTCAGAGCATTTTTAAGGATTTCCAACTGGGAGACCGACGCAACTTTGTAGCGTCGTGATACGCGACATTTATAGATCAGCAGCGGTACATGTAGATCCATTATAATAGATGCATACATAGGCCTATACAATTATCTGTTTGCCAAAGGATTTTGAATTGTTGAGCAGGCTGCTAATTTAGGAGTTCCACAAACTGCCACAAAAACAAGTTAGACAAATCTTCTTTTTTTTGAATGGAAAATCCGAAAAATGACATAAGCAAACTTATTGTAGAGATTACTAGATACATGAGACAACAAAATGAGAAATGGATTAGAGTGTCTGGAAAAAATGGTCCTCCTAGTGATGCTAATTTGGCAATGACTGGGAGACCAAATCTGTCCACTGGGAGACCATTTGGTCTCCAAGTTACAATGTTAAAGAATGTACTGAGACAGATTTTTCGTCTTGTGCCAAGAGTGCACAAAAACCTCAATACCAAGTTCTAAAACAACTTTTATTGTATATAAAATGAACTGAAATTTTGCATAAGAATCAGAGAAGGGTAGAGCATAATATTTAGGGGTTACCCTCAATAAATTACAGCGTTTCACTTTTTCGGGACACCCTAATGACTGACTGATAAGCAGCCTCCCTCCCTCAACATTTAATTGTCAGGTCCAACGTAAACTTGGAAGAGATAGGAAGTGTCGCAGAGCGCAGCATTATTTGCCTTATAAATGTTATGGTGCCCCCTTATAGCCATATTTAGATTTAAACTGTTAAACCTCAGTTTGTGCATAAATTACGTACCATCGTAAAGCCCTATCACTCACCCACCCACGCCAGTGATACCATTGGACGTGACTTGGCCTAGTGGATGAGGTGCTCGTCTGGTAATTGAGATGCTGCAGGTTCAACTTCCAACCACGGCATGGAAGAACTGAGCAGATCCTCCATAACTCTTTACTTCTCTTAACCCGGGTGTAATGGCCACTTGGCTATATATAGGCAGTAATGGCGATTGTAGGAGTGACTTAGCATTGTATACTCCCAGGGTAGTTGAGAAAGGCTCATGCTTGAACAGGCCTGCCAAGGGCGTAATTGTGAAATCTGTTGAGACTGATTTCGTAGGTTAATGGACCAAAAGAAGATCTACATTTACATTTACATTTATCTTACCTTTTCTTGGTATGTTGCAATCTGCCGCAATGACCCAGAAAAATTTCTCCCTGCTATGTGCTGGCAAAAATCTGTGCATTTGAAAACATCCTTCGCAAAAATAGCTATGGCTATGTCTGTATTCAAGATAGCTTGATGATTTTAACAGCGAATATTATTGAGATCATCCTTGACTGCCTACTTTTTAAATATTTAAATTTTGTTCAGTTGTTTGTCTTTTCCTGCCATTTGAAAATGACAGTGTAAATCAACTTGCTACAGCTTTTTTCGTGAGCTATGGCCATTGATTAGAGGTATATGGTCATTTAAGTTACACTTTTACCTTCATTACTGCAAAATTTGAAGGAAATTGTATGGATAGGGGAAAAGTTATATGAGGCCTAAATTTCCGAAGTCACTCTCATTTGGTAAAAAATTTGCCTTGGTCACCAGGCTGAAAAGCTGACCCTCTATATGTGAAGCAACTGATTTAATATCAGTAGACCTATTGATTTACTGCTACCTTGTTACTTTCTCCAGTCCCAAGGAGCCTAACAAATGCATAAATATGCGACATAAAGCCCCAGTCATCCATCCTTGTTTCACTGGCAATAGATGTCGTAAATGAACAGTAGATGTTTTGCAATGTTTAGATTTTGGTTCACATTAATTGAAATTACCTCAGAACTTTGGAATGGTATTTATTGTTTAAATAAGCGGTATACTTCACCGTGTGTTTTTTGGTTGCCATTAAAAGTCACGTTCAGCTATAGCAAATGAAGTTATTGATTAGTCTACAAAAGACACTGAATTTGATAACCATCTACTGAAAGTTTCATTCAATTACCTTTATTTTCAACAGAGTTATGAAGATTACAATCGTTGATCACAGACTTTTTGTAATTACAATGTTAAAAATTAGCAAATTATCACTTCATTTTTGGACTACAAAAATGCTTGTAACTTCTTTAATAATTGACATATTAAGCTGGTTCTGGTGGCTACTTTTCTTTTTTGAAGTGTCTGTCACATAAAGATAGTTTCAATGTGAAATTCCAGATTAAAAATTTTTTGCAACATACCTACCTTTTCTCTCTCTTTCCAGTCACGGTCAACCCGGTTATTCCACGCCATCTCATCCACACGTTGCAGGTAATTTGAGAATTATGAACACCAAGTGTGAGCAATTCCAGAAAGCTCTTCGAAAATTAAAGTTCAAAGACTCCCTTCAAACATCTCAGTGAGTCAAATTATATGAAAGTCAAACAAAGTTGAATTGCCATGTGAAATAAATACAAATGATTCAGTGAACTATATCATGTACAACTTTGTAAACTTCATTGGTAATTACTTTTTTAGATTTCTTTTTATGAATTGCTGTTACTTTGTAGGCAAATTGTATATCGTTTCGATTTCATACTTGGCCCCCAGACCCAATGTGACTTCACACTTAACCATAGGCGTATCGGAGGGGGGGGGGCAGGGGGGGGGGGGCCCCCCCAAAAGTTTGGGAAACAGCAAGATTCTGGCAAAAAGGCTAAACAATTTGGGCAGATGATTACTCCCTATTGAAAATTAATGATTTCCATGCAATATTATTTGAAATGTTGTTAAATCTGGATGTTGAAATTTGGGCAAATGTCGCAAATGCCCCCAAAAATCGCGCGCCTTACGCCTATGCACTTAACCTTACTTACTAACAAAAACGAATAACTTTGGTTATTCATGAATTTTTTGTAAATTGATGCCATTTCATGATTTCCATAACTGGACATAATTTTGTTTATACATTTATTTTATTCCAATTGATCTTATTTTTTTATTTCTATTTTCAGCTCCTGTGATAATAACACAACCAGCTCACGTAATCAACACTCCCCACGACCCCCTTCCAAAGGATCACATGGTGTTTTCCTGTCTGACGTTCTGGTTTTGTAGTCTGTGTTTAGGAGCTATCGCTTTTGTATTTTCCAGTAAGTATGACATTTGGTACTTCTTTCTAAATTGTCATGAGGGACCGTTCAGAATTTATAACCAGCAAGTTTATTGGAAGTTGACAAAATCATTTATACCTGCCCCAGCAGGTCAAAAACAACTGCCAAAAGAACATTGTGTCATTATCATATGGTCATTATCTCCTAAAATGACCTTTTGGGCCGTTTTCACCAACATGCTATTAACAGTTAGAGCTGGTCTTAACCCAGTCAACAATTTGACCTCACTGTGATATATCTGTGAGCTCTTCAAAGACACCTTGAAAGCTCACAGAAAAGACCTCACATCAACCTCATTTTGAAGCCAGTCAATGAGGGTGATTTGAGCTCAAAAGTTGAGGTCACACCGTGAGCTCACTGTGAGCCTAATGTGAGGTCTCATAGTGAGATTCATGTGAGCCTCTTGTGAGCTTTCTGTGAGCTCTCTGTGAGCCTTTTCTGAGGTCAACTCTGCAGGGTGAACTTTCTGTGACCTCTGCAGGGTGAACTTCCTGTGACCTCAAATCACCCCCATTGACCTCTTCAAGAGTTAGATAAATACACATACAGAATAGCAAGTTTGTTCACTCATTTTATTTGTCAAATCACATTGCTGGATGGGTGGGGGGGGGGGGCTTTATTCAAATCTCTTCAATCTTCATTCCTGTAGTCCAACCCATACATATCAACCAGCAACCTGAAACAAAATAAAAATAATACAAATATGTGTATGTGCTACATATAATATATCAGCAACTTCAATAATGTCCCATATATAGGCTGAATTATCCTATACTGTGTGTGTGGTTGATGTCTAATGTCTAATTATTCCAAGATAAATTGTCAATTAAAATGGAAAACATTATTAGTTCATATATGTCAAAACTGTACATGTTTGTTTAGTGCAATGGCTCCTGATACTAAATGGCAGTTAAAAGATTGTGCCAAAACTGCTGTACAATTTAACTGTGAAAACACATATAGTTGTCATTTTCCGGATGCTTAATTTCTATGCCTGTGGAATCACTAAGTGTTTAAACCCATGCTAACATAATTTCCAAATCTGCAAACTATATAAAAGTGTACTTACATGCATTATTTCAATATTTCATCTCCCAAATTTCCATGTTACATGTTGATTCAAAATGGTGGATGGAATGTTGTGATGGCCATGTGATGTCACTTCCTGTCACAAAAAGCTCACAGTGTGAGCTCTCTGTGAGATCTCATAGTGGCACCGTCATTTGTGAGCTCACTGTGAGCTCAAAGAGAGCTCACATTTTGACCTCAGCATGTGAGATTTCTGTGAGCTCTGCATGAGGTAGCAATGCATGAGGTCACAATATGAGCTCTCTGTGACATCTCTGTGTGATTTCCTTGTCACCTTCCTGAGAGATCTCATAGTGACACCATCATATGTGAGCTCACTGTGAGCTCATAGTGGGCTCACATTTTGACCTCAGTATGTGAGATTTCAGAGAGCTCTGCATGAGGTAGTAATGCATGAGGTCACAAGGTATGAGGTCATTGTGATGTCTTGATGACACTATCAAGCATGACATCACCATGTGAGATTCTTGTGATCTCACAGTGAGTGCTGTGCAGACTCAAATGTTGACTGGGAACTCCTTTATACCTGGTTTAACTAAGTCCCTTTCACCAAGAGTGTACTAAGTGTGTAAACCTGTCAAGGTTCAGTGAATCTTACGCATTGTTACTAAACTCAAGGGTCAGCAATCTCAAACAGATTTGGTGTCAAGAAGTGATTAGGCCAATAAAAACAGAACATAAGTTTCTTGGCATGACAGATCAGTATTTTTGGCCTTTTGTCTAGTGCATGTATATTTGCAAGTTTCTCTGTGATTCAACAGTTACCACTCCAATCAAAGATTTTTTCAAGGTAGATATGTCATGTCATTAGATGCAAATCAAGAACACATGTCTACCTTGACCACATTTTTGTTGAAGTAACTGCTTGGAATGGGAATAAACTTTCCATTCCCAAGAATTAAATATATTTTATTTTATGAAATTATGTTTTTGTTGCATTTGCCTATGATACCACAGCGGCAACTTTGTGTCAGTTGCTGCAAAATGGCAAAAAGCAGGGTGTTGTCATTTCAGTGAATCCGAACGGCATTATTTTTGGTATTATTAAGATAAAGTTAAAGTGACATTGAGAGCAGAAAGCTCGATGCCAATATGACTGCATAAGTGTACGGGACGGCCCTAGCTGTCGTGGAGGGGGGGGGGGGATATTGCTACTTTGCCCTGAAACTTTAACATGGGAGGGATGTGTACAGGGTGGTGGATCTGCCCTGATATTGTTTAAGTACTATGTGTACACTTTAACTCAGCACATGTTCCTTGATCTTGCTCCACTTGAGTGATTGGCTTAGCCAGACCAGGTCTTAGCTAAGACCTGGCTCAACTCTTAATACCATGTTGGTGAAAACGGGCCTTTGAGTTTTGTGGCACATAAAACAAGAGTGGCTAGTCTGAAACAAAAGGTTTAAGCCACAACAACTGCCGCCCCCACAGGTCTCTGGCCTCCTCGTGGCGATGGGTGGTAACACAAGGGTGAAGACCTCTATCTCTTGTGGCCAACTGGAGACAGTGCCCAAGCCATCACCTGACTACATTTTAAAAATACCGACCAGCGATTATACACAAATGGCTAGAACCGGCAGTGAAACATCTTCAAATGTCTGGCTTCAGCAATGTATCTCGGAAGCTGACTGAACAAACTTACACAAGACAAGAGTTACTGCCTCTTTTTGCAGATCTTAGAGCTCTTTGCGGATTGGTAGTCCACTGGGGAAAAAAATGACCAGATGAATTCATTCCTTTCAAATTATTCTATGTCTTACTGGTGATTTCATAATTGTAGACAAAGAGACTGAGTGTGATTTTTTTTTCTAGGACGTGTTATATTGGGAAAGGTGACATAAAAAAACTAATGGCATCATTTTTACCAATTGAACAGCATGAGTAGAAAAAAAAAATCACATTTGGTCTCAGTGTCTACAATTATGAAATCATCGGTAAATAAATCTATTAATTTTTTTTTTTTACTTCATGATTCAATTTTTCTTTGTAGGTCAGTCCAGAGGGGCAGCCGCAAGAGGAGATATGGTGACAGCGGAAAACAAAGGAAGAACGGCCAGGAATCTCAATATCGTTGGTTTAGTGATGGGACTAGCCATGTACATTGTTATTATTGTCATGATTGTACAGTATAATTAGGGGGTCTCAAGGCGGCGAAGCCAGCAACCGGGGCAAAAAAAAGTATGTTCATATTCCTATGTCTAAGAGTCTCTTGTTATTTTTTAAATGGTCACCCCTTTCTGACACTTTAGATTTAGGACCCATTTTGTTATCGACACTCTTATGGAATTACGCGGTATCTGCTTATTTTTAAACTTAGTGTACATAGTGTGTATCTTAAATTATTATTTATCCTACAAGTATGTCACACTTTTCTTTGCATCAAGCACTCTGAGGTACCATTATCATTATCTTTTAATAAAAGAAGTTCACAATCATTATGACGCGTAAAAATGACGAGAAGATTATTTTGTACGTATTCACCTGTATACCATTTTTAATATTTTACAATAAAATAAATGTTTTATAAAGTCAAATATCAACTTATCTTTCATGGAAAACTCCGTTTTGCAGCAACATTCTAATGTCGCAGTGTTAGCGTAAATTACTTGGAATTGAATGGTAGATATTGCAGTTGTCTAATGGGTAAATGTGGGACATGGAGATTTCTACCATTCAACAGTGAAAATTAGCATTATGTACACCGTTGTACATATTACAGTTGTCTAATGGGTAAATGTGGGACATGAAGATATGGCAGAACATTATGCCGCCATGTGTTGCCACCTAGTGGCTAGTGTGCAATTCTGTGAGCTCCAGCGAGCGGTCCACATTATCTGAGCATCTGGAACTCAGAAAAATTTTGTCTGGAAGATGGCCTTGTCTACTTCCTTAGAGAATGTGATTGCCGAGTCTTACTCTGGTTTACATCAATGTTGAATAGAAACTTTGTAAATGTGCCATGAAATTGGAACTATTTCTTAGAAGCAGCAATGCTGCAACATACAAAACTGACTTTGTGCCAGATGGCAGCAGCATGCAGTTCTCAGTTTCACCAGACTGGTATAAGCCAGTTATTCACCATTGGACCGTGACACCCGTATCTGTAATAAGATATGTTAATCACACCTGGGGCTAAAGACCTAAGCGGATTTTCAAAGTAGTTTTGAATTTATGAAAATTAAAAATCAGAAGATGACGCAAGCCGCAATATATTTTTAAGATAATAGAGAACATTTTTGACATTAGAATAGGAAGCCTTGGGCAGATTTCACGAAAAGTGCTCTTAAAAGGTACCTTAAACTTTCCAACCCTTTTGTTATCTCCCTGTTGCTTCCTGAAGCAAGTAAACCTATTACTCAGTACATCTGTGAGGTAATGAATAAATATCAATAAAATATTCCTCAAATATGTAGTTTGGCACTTTGTGGAATCTGCTAAAACCAATTCAGGAAAATGTAATGGTATGTAATTGATAAAAAACATCTTGAAAATTGTTTTGGAACCAGTTTTAATTGTCTTGGTCATTATAAAACTTGAAAAAAATGAAAAATAAAAAAAGACTGCTATGTAACTTGATTCCGTCACAGGACAACTGTTACAGGGGAATTTTTCCCTGTTCTCGCTACTTATGCCAATTTCAAACATGAAATTCTAATATTTTATTGAAAAACGTGTCTTATTTGCCTATATACATCACCAAAAACATAAACGACTGGGTGTGGTACCTGTTTCTTTGTTGCTAAGGTAACTGCAATTTTGCATCCGTCCATTTCATGGTGTTACATTAGCAAAATGTGTACATAAAAATTACGTTAAAAAACACATGATTAGATCTCAAATTTTTCTGAACTGAAAGCCAGGTCTCCCAAGAGCAGGTCATGGGTGGTAGCCTGCTGGTGACTTCATTTATGTTGCAGTAGGATCAGCATAAAAAATTCCGTCCTCCATCATTCATCGTTGTTACATTAGCACAAGGCCATATTTTTAGCTACTCTGACCTACCAATCCAACAGAAAAGACTGTTTACCAATGATTTTATTTAATGGATTGACACAATAAAAGATTTAGAATTCAGTTTTTTTTTGTCCTGCCAGCTATCCTCAGAAGAAGCACCCTGAGAAAATCTGAGAATCTACGAATCGATTATGTCTGGCCTTATCAGTATAGTGCTAATGTAACTTGTGGACAAGTTGTGGTAAGTCATTTTGCAGCTTTTTCGTGAAATCTGCCCTTGATCTCAAACACACCCGAGAACATCCAATTTAGACAACCATATTTGCAATAAATATGAGTATAAAGTGGTCTCTGAATGATACCAATTTGGCAGTGACCCGGAGAACAAATCTATCCATTAGGAGACCGATAAGGTTAATTGCAATTAAAAAATTATTTTACAATGGATGCATATTCGTAAGGCCTTGGGCTTCTTCTTGGTCCCCTCGTAAGGTTAGACATTAGACATTGTATTTGCGAAATATTAATTAACAAAATTGTGCTGACTGAAACTGCAGGACAATACGTACACATGACTTCGTGCCATAAATAAAGTGCTGCCTCACCAATATTTCTTTTCTTTTTCTTCCGTTTATGATTGCCTGTATAATTCCAAGATAGGACTAATTGAAAAAATGGGCCACTTTCGCCAAAGTGGCAGAGATCTTGCTGACAGGTCACTAAGAAATTTGGCCTCCATTATTCATTAAAACGATTCTAATGGTATATAGCTGCATGCATGCATATACAGTACACTGTCGTCCACAAATATGTGAAGAATATGAAGAATACCTGAAAGGTAAAAAATAAAAAATCTATTATGAAAGGATTTTATTGGAGAAAAACACCTTTTTATGCAGGAGCCAATATGAAGATATCATGGACTTTAAAAAGTTTGGAAACTGTTACAGTTGACGAAAAACGGGTGCGTATAGAAAAGCTGTTGGTGGCCATCAATGATTTCAAAATAGGCCCTACCAAACTCATTGAAATAAGCTGCTAACTTGTCATCGAGCAACTTGTGACATCATTGATACTCAGTTGGTCACTTGTTTTGATAGCATTGCAAGTTTGGACAATAGTAGCACCTTATAAATTGCTTATGACTCATAGAGAATTTAACAGCACTGTAAGAAATGACCGTGTTTTTCTGGCTAAAAGAACCGTAAATTTATTGTTATTTTGCCAGTATTTTTTAAATACAGACTTTGTCTGGGAATTTACAGTTCTTTGTCAGTTACAAAATGGCTCCAAGATAAATTTACTGCAACATGTCATTTAACATTCAGTTCACCTTAATGAACAATTTCTTGAACCGTTAATTTACTGGCAACTTGTAATATGCAGACAAAACATTTGAATTGGCCAAACAATCAATACACCTGGTCAGATTAGGAACTATAAACAAAAGATTGCATGGACTTCAACCATGGAATATGTGGTGCCATCTATAACATATGCTTTACATGGCTGTTAATCAAACTTAATTTATAACTTATCTGAAGATAAGGGAACATCCTCATTCATATGATCTTAAAGATGCTGTCATTATGCAAAAGTTGTAATATATATATGTGACATTGACATTTGTGTGAGTCTTATGATGTGATCTAAAGAATGACACTATTAAAACCAAAATAACCCAAGCGCAGTCTGTATCAATAGAACATACTTCGATAAACTTGACACCTGGTTCCCTTGGAAAATATCCATCAATTTTATGGTTTGTGAGCAAACATGTGCGAATTAATTGCTGGGTATAATTGATGGACTTACTTCCCTGCCGTCAAGCAAGAGATGAGCAAGGCCGAGTCTGGAGTCAGTGGCTCTCTCACTCTCTCAGCTGATTCCAGCTTCGGTACATCCCTACAGCTATGCGACAGTTAAATCACGTGCTTAGTCTGTTGTTTCACACTAGTGCAAAAGTAAGAATAACAGATACTATCCGTATTTTTACAGTAGATTCTACAGCTCCTTGCATTCTTTACATTCTATGTTTGACAGTTGATATAACTGTAAAATATACTTTAAATAAACCGTTTTATATATGTACATTATACCGTAATATCACTTTGTTGAATCCGCAAAATTACAGTTCAATGTACCAATCTGCATTTTACGGTTCATTGTCCTGTTCAGGTTTATTAGAACTTTTACAGTTCTTAGACCTGGAACAAAGTTGCCAGTTAATTTAACCGTAAAATTTAACGGGAATTTTTTGCAGTGAGGGCATGGATTTTCGACTGAGAGAAAGGTGGAAAATCATCGCAACCATTATTTGTAGCGACATGTTGCAAAACTTATATAGATCAGCTGATATGAACATCTTTCAGATATCTAAAAAAATTACGATAAAACTCCCGACATAAACAGTTCAACAAAAATTAGCCGCCCCCCCCCCTTTGGATAAACTTTGATATCTCAAATATTCCATCTCTGATTTTTATGACAGTTGGATGAATGATAGCTCGCATATCGACCTTACATGTGTGTATTTATAGCCCAGTGGGACAATTTTCTGGCTCAGCCAGCAGCCTTTGAGTGAGCCTGCCCCTGTTTCAAAAATCCCGGCTTTTCCAATGGATATGAACAATTTCACCATCTTCATTATGTGTCTGGAGAAAATTTGTCTCTCAATCATACTTAGGAGACAACTAAGGACTTCTTTTGTAACAGTTTTACAGTTCAGGTTCCTTGGATGCAATAGCAAGTAATTTGAGAGAAGTTTAAAGACCTTTTCGTAAAACCTTTTTTGGAAAATCCAAAACTTTGAATTTTTGAAAATAGGGGTAGTGCACTCGAGGTCTGCTGGCTCAAAAAAACAAAAATTAAAATAAGCTACAAATACCCACACTCATTGTCAATATATAACTTTCACAGAAAACGGAGCAGAGGTCTTTGAGTTATTCACGTTTTCATAAAGAGGGACTTATTTTTGTTGAACTGTTTATATGGTTGCAAAAAGATAGACTGAAAGCTTGATGTCATGCTGAGACTGTGTGGCTATTGGTCAGTTGAGTTGGTGATGTCAAGCTATTTGTACATTCTCATTGATTGGAAGAGTCAGCTACATGACATCAAGCAGTTTAGTTGCTCTTAAATTGTACTTATCATTTAGTCAATGGCATACATGGATACTCAAAGCATGCCATGTGATGCCAGGGTGATGCTTGATTTGGAATCTTATTGGAAGAAGATGGGAAGCAGAAGAGGAAGGTTTTATAATATGTAACAGAGAACATATGATCCCAACATGTTCTCAATATGCATCAACAGAATGCATGCATGTCACTCAGCTGGTGAAGGAGATTAGTGAATAGCTGTAAAACACAAACAAGACTTTCTTCAAATCTCACAGCCGGCCGAATCCCAGCTTGAAGGTCAATGCAGTGTATCACCATGCTCAATCACCAGGAGCCCAAAACGATAACTGAAACTTGACCAATTGTTGCTAATTATACCAGCCAATCTGATTCGCTTGACAGCATGTTGTCATTCTCTTCAGCTGCACATCAGACCAATAGCTATCCTGAACCAGCATAACATCAAGCTGGCGGTCTGAAGAAAAAAATTGAAGGATACATAGTTACTGGATGGATAATAAGTAAATGCTCAATCTTCTGCTAAAACCAATTTGAAAAAATGTTAATTTTGTGAAATTTACGATTCAGAAGATGACTTTGATCATCATAAATATAACTACGTATTATAATAAACAAAATGCAAATAAACCAATGTTAAGAGTCTAAGGAAAAAGTTTGTCTCCCAGTGATGCCAGTTTGGCAATCGCAGGGAGACAGAATTTGTTCACCAGGAGACCATTTGGTCCCCAAGAATACCAAGATAAATAGTAGCACTGCGATTGCCCAAACACGTCTGGAACCCCCCCCCCCCCCCGACTATGGTGTCTGAATCTGTTGCCACTGGTCACTGATAATGGCTGGTTTGTGCTCAACGGTTTCAGACCTATGTCCTTGTGGCTCTGGCTCGGCCATCCCTGATTAAAGCGAAAAAAAAAATTACCAGTCTCCTTCATTTCTCAAAATTGCCTGAACTTGAAAGAAACGCTCCTCCTTATCACAATATTACTTTTTTTCAATCTGAGGGACAATCCAAAATGATAAAAATTGTCTTATCATACTAACTTCCTACTTTCATACCGAGAAAAATGCTTAGAACAGGAGAAGAGCCTTGAACACAGTGGTGTTCGTCACTTTTATCTGCGATAAGATAAACCGAATATGTCGAAATACAGCATAGTTTATCCGTCACCCTTGATAAACAATCCCTTCCCTAATAGCACTGATTAAGCATAATTCTTTCCAAATAAATTGCTGGGCAGCAGAATCTTTCTCACACAACTTAGAGGCAGAGAAGGGGACATACCTCCCAATATCAGAAGGTGAGTCGTCTTTTTAAAACAGGTTCTTATCTCTTAACAAAAAGGTTTTATATGGAATTTTAAGGGTTCTTTAAGCTGGTATAGATACGGATCCCTATAAGGTTCATTATTCAACTTTTAAAAAGGTTTCAACAGCAAAACAAAAGACAAACTCTTAGATAATCAAGCTTCACTGAACTCCCTCAATGGAACCCCTTTCTCTCAAGTTTGGAGCACAGGGCCCTATCATTGGTCCTTCCCACCAAGTATTGAATCTTTTCAATTCAGTTGAACGCTTAAAAAGATTTAGAACCTTTTTACGGCTATCGGTTCTTTATATATAACACCTACCATCAAGCAACTTTTGCTTTAGGGTTGTAGTGTAGGTTCAAAAGAATTTTTTTTGAAAAGTGCTTTTCGGTATCAGTAAGTTTCCATCATTTTCTCACTTTAATAAACATTTTACTTTGCCTGAGAAAATCTTTTACTGCATGGAAAGGATTTTAAAAATATAGGTCAAACATCCCAACTGCATATCAGACACTTGAAAGATTCTACAAATTCATCCAATCAGTCTTTTGAAAAGTTGATGGCGATTTAAATGAAATTGATTGGCTCTGAAGCATACAAATTCATTCTTAGAATACAAGTACTGATTATTTGTATCTCTGTGATTTGTTTAGCAAGGGTAATATTAATCTGAACATTTTCACTATCATCATACTCGATCATTTTGTGTTTCGATTTTTCATTGACAGATGGATGTGAAGCAGGGTATGCCGCAAGCCTATGACAATCCAAACAGCGACTGGAAATATGGATGGGAATTACCCGAAACAGACCTACCCATCAGATGGAGCCACTAGTCAGGCATATCCACCGGCCTACACCCCTCACGATTACAAGTAAATGTCTGTTTGTCTTATTCAGCTGTTCAGCTGTTCAACAGTCAATATACCTTCTTATTTTCTTATGCTCTTTTTCACTTTTATGATGCATGATAAAAACACTTGTTTTACATGAACTATGGCCTGATAAGATAAACAATAGGAAATAGGCTTCTTTTATCATACTTGAAAATAATATTTGATAAAATAACAGACATTCCAAGACTTCGGTTTGAAAATCGAATTTGATAAAAATTTCAATTTGACATAAGAACAAAGGAATTAAATAAGCCTTCATACTAAGTTATCGACCAACATTGAATTTTATTTGCTTACTAACAATTTCTCTCACTCTTTTCTTTCAGTCAGGTTCAACCGATGAACAATTTTTCCAGTTACTCAATGCCACCTCAACCACAGCCAGGAGGTAATTAGATGGTTATGTTTATTCAGTTACACACACAATGCAACTACTGTATACCTTAAATTAATTTTTGAAAGCCTTTAGAAAGAAGTCATGTTCACTGTTGGTTAACATTTGTTATTGATTTCTATGAGTCTAAGACAATTCATATCTTTAACTTATTGTAATAACCCTGATCCTGTTGTCAAATATTCTGATGATATTGCTACAGAAAGCATCATTTTTTAACAATATTATAGGGCCATACGTAATATTATTTGATTTTATCTTATTGGATCGTTAGACCCAACATTCTAGAGAGATGTTTTCGTTAGCTTGCCCACAATTTTTAGTCAATTTATATCATACAAAAATGTTACAAAATCGAGATTATAACCTTTTGTTTTGTGTTACCGACCGACTTCGAAAAAGTACCTCAAGACGATCCGAGAAGCTAAAGATCAATATTTTCTGACCAAATAGAATATGAAAAAAAAAAAATATATAAATTATATATATTAACCTTGAGCAATTCACTTTTCAGCTCCAGTAGTCATCACAACCCAGCCAGCATTTATCCTGACAACTCTCCAGGGTCCACCGCCTCAAGATCACATGGTATTTTCTTGTCTGGTGTTCTGGTTTTGTAATATGTGTATAGGTGCTGCTGCTATGTATTTTTCCAGTAAGTATCTACCTATATATTATATTTATCTGTCTATCTATCTATATGTTTATCTGTCTATCTAGTATCTATCTATCAATCTATCTATCTGTATAGCCTATCTAATAATAAGTATCTATCTATCTGTCTATCTATCTATCTATCGATCTCTATATATTATATATCAATCTATTTTCTTATCTCTTTGCTAAAAACAGCTTTCTTAATAATCTTCCTCATTTGAGTGATTCCTAATGTATGTCCCATTGATCTGTCATTCAAACATAGGCCTATATCTTTCTTTATCATCTTCCTTGATGCAGAGATTCCTCATCTATCTGCTCTAGTGTTTCCAACGAGTCTCGATCGTCCCTCTCAAGAATGGTCATGGTCTAGCGCACGAGAATCGAGAATTTCTCGAGAAATTTAGGACACTCTTCTGCCATTGGCACAATGATAAAACAAGAGAGATTTAATCACGCAATGGATCAATTTTTTTGGCTTTTATGATGTCCTTTGTAGTTTCAATGCTAATCTGTGTGTGTTTTGTTTCTATAAATACCAGCTAAACATCCAGATATTATACAATTTTAAAATATTTGTACAAGTTCTACTTCAGCATTTATCAAGTATACAATGGGGATTATCATCAACAGATATTTAAATCGAACAATGGAGCAAGTACACAATAACAATAATATCAAGCTAAACAAAACAACAATCCAATGCTTTGTAACCGTTATAAACATTAAACACATGAACACCACGTCAAACAATAATCAACAATTCAATTCTCGAGAATCCTCAGCGAGACAGAGGAAAATGCTGAGTCATTAAAATCTCGAGACTTCTTGAGAATTCTCGCTCTCATTGGAAACTCTAAATTCTGCTCCTTTGACCAGTCATTCATCTAATCTATATCCATCTTTGAAATGTATTGATGCAATTAATCAATCTGTGTGTTTGTCTTTTCTTGTAAATGAATCTAAGGGAGCAGCCCTTCGAGGAGACATGACGACAGCACAGTCGAGAGCAAAGACAGCCAAGCAAATCAATATAGCTGGGGTTGTAGTTGGGATATTAATTTGGATTGGTGTTATAGTATTAACTGTGTTAGTATGGATTCCACTTATAAACAGTGTAAACGATCCCTGGTACTAATTAAGCTCATTAACCAGGATTATGCATGCATGTGTTTTCTTAAACTCTGAGTTTATAGTCGAGGAATTATGAAAACTTAAATTAAGCTTTTTGTAAACAACAATAACATAATGACAGGTCCTATCCATCCCATTGAAATGAAGCGTCAATTTTTCATTGGGTAACTTGTGACCTCAGTGATAAGTGGTGTCACTCCCCCAGGGACTTGTTCTAAGAGCACTGCAAATACAGGATATGACATCACAAACTTTTGAGTTATACGGAATAACATTGCACGAATAGGGATATGACCTCACTAGGAACATTCCAGTGCATTTATGTTAGCACAGTTTGTAATGCATGGACTGTAAAATTATGACCTGTGTGGTAAGAAATATAAACAGTGTATTATACATGTATTTACTTGTAAATGTATTTATCCAAGGAGTATGAATCGTCTTTATCATAACATCGAGCATTTCTGTGATATAATTTTTCCACATTATATTCTGTAAATATAATCATCTTAATGTAATGCATCTTAATCAATATGTTAATGAAAAATAAAATGTTGTGTAACAAAATTGGTTATCCTCTTTTAAACTGATTTTTAGCTGGAACTACAACTTGAAGAATAACCATTTGACTCTCTTCAGAATTTTTCCCTTAATATAAAAATTGTTTCCAAAATTACCATGTGCATGTAGTTTTGGTCGAAAAATGGTAGGCGGCGTAGGCCTACTTCATGGCACTAAGTCACTTTTTGAATTATTGTATTTTTCGAAATTTCAAGATCCTGGGATCATCAATTAACCACCTTTTTGCTTGTTGCTGGCTATGATCTTGTTTTTACATGATGCAAAAAAGAGCATAGTGCCATTAAATGCAGTCTTTGGCACTGAAATTACTTAATAATAACATTAGAAATACTAGCGGCTGGAATCTGGAAGCTTAGCTGACTTTATATCTACGCTCAGTGTTGTCTGATTTCGAATAACTACAGAAATATGTTGGTGTGAAATAAGTTTAGAACATCTGTTCTCCTTTTTGCTCCACTGATAAGGCCATGTAAGATGCAAAAATATGTAGGCCATTTGTCTTATTTCATGAAAATTATCAAATAGCGGGCATTAGTGGAACTCTCCTTTTTCCAGCTCTCCAGTGTTGACGAGCAGAATAAAACTATTTCCGGAAACATCAGCCTGGGAATTTACAATGGAGCCGGGGTTTCTAAGGTCCGTAACAAAGTCTTATCAGCCTGACAAATCCATGCTAAACATTCCATTTGAGACTCGGAAATGCAAATCCGTAATGTTTTCAATGGATTAAAAGTGCCCTGGGGCCTGGAATGCCAGCTCCACTGACTCAGCAATGGTACAAAATGGCAGCTTGTTCCCGGAAATAGTTTTATTCTGCTCGTCAACACAGGAGAGCTGGAAAAAGGAGAGTTCCACTATCACAGCCTATTCGTATCCACATTTTTACAAGAACCACTCCGCACAAAAAGGGACTTAGTGGAAAAATGTGAGGCCTCGAACCCTGCCTAAAGTAAAGATGCCCGAGACCGAGGCAAGGCTAAGGATTTAGCATCAGAGACCGAGCCAAGGTCAAGGCCATCAAAATGTGACATCCAACACTGGTGCTTGTCATTCACTCTAAAAAATGTCGGGACAAAATTGGTTTTTTACATTCAAAATGGTTTTTTGAAAACCAACATGGATTTTTTTTTAAATTCCATTTTTTTAAAAATCCATGTTGGTTTTTTGCATTGAAATTTGGTTTTTCAAAAAACCATTTTGAATCTAAAAAACCAATTTTATCTGAAATTTTTTAGAGTGTTCCTTGGCTGTAACAAACAACCAGAAGCAAAACACCGGAACATTTATTTTTCATCTTTGTTAAAATATAACTTCATGAAGGTAAAATCATCATGCCACTTTACAAATAAAAGGTGTGGACCAAAATTATGACAAAATCCTATTTCAATTCAAGGCTCCCATGCTTTTACTTTATTTGGGTCCAAACAAAATGATCACTCATAATCCTGTTATAAGAAATTTTATTAATTGTCATAAAACAATTCTGTATCACTTACTGAACTGAATCAAATTGTGTGTATGAGCACTCACTACCATGAGTTCTCTGTGGCCTAATGGTTTAAGGTGCTTGTTTGTGCTACCAGTCTGGCTTTGAGGTTGTGGGTTCGACTCCCACTCCTGGAACTCAATTTGGTCCGAGCCCATGGGACATTAAATGGAGGCGGATTATACCCGGTGTTCTGTGCTTGGGCAACTGAAAGACCCTGGGCATCCCAGAATTAATAGGGTATGTACCAGACTCCCAGTCTTCTCATCAACCTTCATCATACGGCGGTCACCAACACTGGAGAATGCTACGGCATGGGAACCTTGGGCAATGTTCCAATAGTCTCTGCCTATGGGCGCCCTTCTATGGCTACCCTGAGCTGTATCATTGTGGAAGGCCCATCATGAAATTTCGTGCCTGCATTGCAGTGCGTGACTGAGAGTATTTACAATACAATACAATACAATATAATGAGTGAATGAGTCAAATAGTGAACAAAACGTGTATGCATGCAATACTTAGCCTCCCTCTGTCAAGTTCTATTTGACACACACATTTTCAATTAAATTTGTTGAGTATAGTTTTTATAATTTAGAATGAAATGCATCCCAGCTATCGCGAGATGACCAAGGGCCCCCCTGACCAAAAATTTTCCATTTCCATCACTGCATATAACATTGACCTCCACATCAGTAGAGCAAGTAGAAAATCTACTTCGCTCTCACCAGGGTGTTGAGCCAGACTATCGAAATAATTTTGGTGGCAAATTCAAAAATATAGAGGAAGAAACTCAATGAAGCAGGAGGAAGTTTAAAGATAAGTGCTCCATACTCGCTATACTAGAAAATCCCTCGGCAATTCGTTTTACAACATTATGACTACGTATGGAGTGGCACATCACGAGCAGCATAAAGACTACATTTACAAGGAATGCAAATCAGAACTACCTGTATTATCTTACGTATATCCTGCACCGAAATTGTTAGGTGAATCACATTGCAGACGATCAGTCACATGACAAGCCAATTAATAATGATATTGGTGTCTTAAGTGTTATTGGCTAGTGGAGAGTGATATTGGCGTGCCCCTATGCTCTTAGCAGCAACCATGCACTTAATTGCCTATTATTTGAGGGCAGGCCTGGGGTCAGAGGAAACTTGACTTCTTGAAATGTCAATCGATAATTTTATAAATGTGATCATTGTAAATACCTGGAAAATTAAGTAAATTTCATATGAATCAAGTGGAATCAGCTTGCTTATTTACTTTTAAAATACTCAGCGGGTAATATTGGTCTCGGCCAGTGACCTCGACCAATATTACTGCTTTGGCCAATAAAACTCAATATTGGTCTCCTCCCCATCCACTAGGGTGGTCCACATGTCAATGGGAAAAATCAAATCTCCTAAAACCCCCAATTTGAAAGAGGAAATTGATAACCACATAAGTAAAACAAACACATGCAAAATTTCAGCCAAATTGGTTTTATATAGAGGTGGCACAAAGCCCTAGAAGTTTATATTGTAATTCCTCATTCGCGCAACTGAAAAATTGGTCAATTTCCCAGATCATTCAAAAGTGAATATTTTTTCCTGATTTTTTAGTATATGATAAAATTGGCATGACAAAGTAATATCTGGGGGTTCTCTTTTATTTATCATTCACAGTAAGTGAACTATTTGCCTGTTTTTATGAAAAAAGGCTTGATATTTTTAAACCAGTGTAATATCTACGGTGACCTGCTACGAAACGTTGTAAGTCAGAAAGAAAATCAGGACTACATTTGGCCTCCGGGATATACTAAAAAAAGGTTACTTGATCAAAACAATAAGCTGTTATAGCAAACTTTGCAAATACCGATGATTTTGAGGTCTGCAGATAGGCAAACACATGTTAAACTTCAACGGCTTTGTGCCACCTCTAAATATTAATTGATTTTGCTGAAATCATTACACAATACCTTTCAATATAAGATCAGAATGCAAGATTCAAATAGGAGAAATTCAGAAGAAGGTGTTTTTGGACCACCCTACCATCCACTATATAATAAAACTGCTTTTTAAATACCCTGTTTTGCCACAATGGGCATTGGTCAATTCTAGTTATAGGTTATATTTACAGACGAACACAGGCACCAGCTCACAAAATTAATACTGTTTTACAATACACCGAATGCCTGGAAGGCTATGAGACGAGCAAGGAAATACAAATCTTGAAATATTCTACAGTTAACAATCCCATGATGATAAATAAACAGAAACAATTTGCCATCATCACAAATATTGTAAATAAGGTATTGAACTTGAATTCAGAACAAACGTTAATGGCACGATATGGCATTTTTTGCTCTACGGGACAGCAATATTGGGATTAATTGTGCATACTGTCCACCAGGAGGGACTCTCACTTTGAATGCTGGTTTTATAAATCTCCTCCGTCATATGAAATAACCTGTCAAATTGCAACCAATTGAACAACTCTGCTGGATTCCCTCCCAGTCCCCACTCTGAGCTGCTACTTTTCCAGGAAATACGTAAATTTGATCTGCAAACTTCAGAATCGACCAATGTCAAATGTAAAGCCAGGATTACTGAGGGGGTAATTCATAGGCTTTCAAATTTGACCCATACCGATCCTAAACTCTTGAATAACTACAGTGTAGCACAAAAAAGGAAATTCCAATACGAATAGGTTTTAAACGGATTTATTCTTTTGGACAACAAATCGAAATTCCACCTTCCATCGACAATGTATTGGGTTATATTTACAACCGAACACAGGGACCAGCTTACAAATATGATTTACAATACACCTATAATGACTGGAAAGCTAGTGCTTGTGAGAGAAGCAAGAAAATACTTGAAATATTCTACAGTAAACAGTCTCATGGTGATAAATAAACATAAACAGATAATAAATACAGGCAGGTTATGGTTACAGGTGAACTCATATATTTACAGATTTTACAGATATACAAGAAAATGGTGAAAATAATAGATATTAATGAACTGGAAAAGACTGCTCAAATCATAATCAAATTGGTCAAAACAAATCTATATTGCCAAAACAAAATGCAAATACTGGTATTATTCTATATAATTGTAATATTTGATAATCCAGCCTGATACTGACAATATATGCAGGATAACATCAAGAAAGTAAATTATTTTGACATGAGGTTATATGGGTCAAGTTGTTCAGTTCTTTAGACGTAGAGAAAGGCATGATATAGTGAAAATTCAAAAATGAAGCCTCCACCCTATGATACGAAAATTTTAATAAATCAAATAAGACTTTGATATCTAGTTACATAATCAAGGGGTCTAATCCCTCATTATGAAACAAGTGATTAATTTACATTTACGATATGTATATTAGCCAGGAATATTTTTATCTCCCCTTATCCATTACCAATAGATTATTTCTCCCCAGGAAATTTTCAATACACAATCTAAAATAACATTGAGTAAGAAAAATATAGCCTAATTAACATCGAGGAGGAATTGTTGTCTCAAAATTTAAGTCTTTTTTTTTCCTGAAGTGCCTAACAAATTTCCAAAATATACTGAATTTACTTGGTGTGAAAAAAAAAACTCTGCTCTGACAATAGTATACTTGTGACAAGTTTTAACAATCTGATTATTAAAAAGAAGACACTGATTTGAATCTAAATATTTTTCTTTTATCAATCTTATTTCTTCCCATATTTTTAAAAATATAACCCATACCATTAATGAAAATCATATTTTAAAAGAACATTTTTTCCGATTTTACAAGATTCCAATTTTGGTAGCTGTGATAGTATGTGGCTGATTATCTAAATTCACTAAACTTGTTGCTCAAGAGTCCAATAACAAATTTCCTCCAATTTGTATGCTTGCGTTTAATTATTCTAAAGGTTAAAAAACTTGCCCCTTATCAAAATGATAAATAGGAGGTTTAAAAACAGATCAAAATTGCTATATTTCTAAAGAATTTCTCTTTTCATTTTTGAATTTGAATGAATTAGTGATGTCGATAATCATTTCAACAAACCAAATTTTAAACTTTACTGCGACACACGAATATTATTGAATTGGCAAAATTTAGCAGAAACTATATGTTATTGAATTTTTATTTGTCTAGATGATTTACTGTTGTTGTTCGTAACCCTTGGTCTTCTGCAGAGACTTGTATAGCCAACAGGCACATATCAGGCCACAGATCTAAAGAATAAATCAAAATGGAAAATTTACGAACTAGATAGTCACTTGATGTAATATCAAGAAATTATTGTTATGCTAAGTTTATATAAATTGTATCTATTATCACAGTCAGTAGCTTTGATATGCATAAAGAGTGAACTTCAGCACTGTGAAAATGGCACTTTGTGAATCATCATACTGCTCATTTGTCATGATCATAACCAATACTTTCAATGTTATTTTGGTTTAAAGAGACTAATCCTGCCTGTTGGCGACAACAGGGTATAAAATAGGCGTGCAACGATCCCAAAATGTGCAGTGATCAATCTGAAATGTGCAGTGATCAATCTGAATTTGTGCAGTGATCAATTTCACCCTTTAATGCTAAATCATGGTGAACTGCATAAAGCTCAAAATACATGTTCAACAAATGTAATACTTTTGCCCGCCTGTTGATAGTTTTGGCAATTTGTACTGCTTGATAACTCAAAGACAGTCCTGAGTCACTGGTTTGTCCTTCATTAGATTTTCCAGATACAATGTCATGATGTAAGAAGAATATATTCTTGCTCATGGATAGCTAATTATATAAATCTTGAAACACTGCCTCAGAGCACAGGCATTACAATAATTCACAACACTAGTCTTCTGCATTAGACTCGACTGGTGCTCGTCACCACTGCAGACACATCAAGGTTGGCAAATCCCCTGAATCGATCACCCTGCTATAATGTTGTACTTATGGGGTACAGCCATGCAGTGTTGTTGATTGCCCAGACTTACCCACCTTCCTTTCATTGTTTAAGGAGGTAAGCATCATGCAGGCCATAGAATGGGAGGGCTGGCAAATGATCAGAATGCCTGTGCCTGAGAGGCGACATGAAATTTTCCCCAGATGATTTTATCTGATTCTGGTTCAGTAGGTGCAACTGCTTTGAAACCATACTTCTAAAAACTATGCATTTGAGAGTAAAACCATCCAGTTTATGAATTTTAAAATAGTCATTAGCCAACCGCGTTATTGTTTCTTATTGATCAGCTCAGGTGCAACATGGCAAGCTAAACATAAACTGAACCAAATAAAAAACGCAAAACTATTGCCAGGGCTTTATTTTTCTGTATATGATTCAGATAGGCTGTTGATTTTATGCATATGTATAACCAGGTGTCAAAGGACTCAGTTCCATAAAATCACTCAAGTCTGACCTTTATTTGCACATCTGCGGCCTAGTTTATCACATTGGGGTATGGTGAGTGGAAAGGGGTATTAGGCACACCGTAGGGCAAATCTAATGATTTCATGTTAAAGCTTGAAGAAAATGATGCAAAAGGCCATACAATTCACTTCATTTACTGCCACCTGACTTGCTAAAAAAATTTATTTTTGAGGAGTCAGTTGAAAGTTTTCCACACACAATGTTATTCCAATGGAACAATGCCACTACAGAAACAAGTCCTCAAACAGCCCAGACAATAGCTGCGGGTGAAAAAGGCTTAGGATCTTTCAGAAGGGCTTCACACAACCTGTGTATCAGCTGCAGCAGAGTTAAACATCAGCACTTTTTGTGCCCTCCTTTCGCTATTCTCCCTACTGCACATCTTCCGCTGTAAGAAAAGCACAAAGAAAGCCCACATGGTACTGATGTTTGTCGTATGGCTGCTATTCAGGTTGTTAGAGGTCTTTTTGATAGACCATATGCCTTTTCACTCTGTTTCATGTGTTTGGGTCATTTCTTGACCTGTTTGAATAGTTGAAGTGTTTCACTGCAATATCATTGTGTGTGACAAACTCTGACCTGACTTCTCAAACAACAACATTTTAACAGGTTAAGTGGCACCAACTGACGGAAAATGTGTGGCCTTTTGCATCATTTTCTTCAAGCTTTCATGCGAAAACACTAGATTTGCTCTGTCGAGTGCCTAATACCCCTGTCCAATGACCATACCCCAATGTGATAAACATTGCCGCAGATGCAGATGCAATGGTCAGAATTTAAATGGAACTGAGTCCTTTATACACCTGATTATACATATGCATCACCTCAACAGCCCATCTTAATTATATACAGAAAAATAAAGCCCTGGAAATAGTTTTGCATTTTTTATTAGGTTCAGTTTATATCAAAGGGTTCAGCATAATATCAAAAATTAAGACCCCTCAACACAACTTCATGTGACACAAAATTGTGATTTCTCTGCATTTGTTGAAAATTTGTATTGACAGAAGATTTCATTCTAACAAACCAAAGCCGGTTGCCTAGTTGGCCACTTCATTCCAAATCAATTTAAATTGTGACAAAATTTGGCCATGTTGAGACAGACCTCACATTGCCCCTAAAAATACTGCATTACTTGACATGTTAATTGCAATTTTAAATTGCTACCAGACATGAAATTTTACTGAAACTTTTAGTAGGCATTAAAAATTAATTTCCTGATTCAGAAAGCCTTGAAAATTTACCAGAATCAAGGTTTCTCACCAGAAAGCACAAATCCCAAATAACACAATCTCAGAAATTTCAGGACAAAAATGTAAATAAACTGAAATTTTCAGATTTTTTCAACAACATGTGGAATGGATGCAAAATTGCAAATTCACTGAGGTGGCTGAAACGATGCTGTATATTACTTGGGCTACATTAAAACTTGTTTTGCCTAATTGCAAGTCTCTAGGTTTTACACTGATTGAGTTACATGCCTTCAAATATCTGGACTTATAAAAATTTCACAAAATCTCAATTTTTTAAGAGAAACTATTCAAGATATCACTATATAACTTGGGATTTGTGCTTTCTGCTGAGAAACCTTGGTTCTGGTAAATTTTCAAGGCATTCTGAATCAGCTGAGTGGGGAATTTTTCTGAAATTTGATGAAATGACACACAATTACCAATAGTCTTTCAATGGCTCCAGTAACATATTTTGTTATTTCTCTGAGCTTCCAAACAGTTTCATAAATAAAATTAATGTATCTCCTCAATTTTTACTGGAACAAAGGATGACCAATAGACTTTGTTTCAAATTATTCAACTAAAGTACTGTCATGTTCAATTTTGGACTGGCATTTAATTAACTGCAGAAGAAAGACAGTTTGTTGTTTGTTTACTTCAGAAGTATAGAAATGTAAGCAGCAGAGCTCAATCGGACACAATTAAAAAAATAAGATCTGCAAAAGCCCATCAACAAGCTGTTTAGACACATGTGCTGATATTTCATTCCACAATTTTAGATGATAATATTTCATTTTTCAATTGAGCCATGCATGAACACTGGCACTTGAGAACGCCGATTGGTCACCTTTAGTTCTCATGAGACAATATGTGCAATGATCAAATTTTCTTATTTTATACCCTGGCGACAAGCAGACAAAAGGATTATGCATCTGATTTTATCTTAAATCAGTTATGACAAATTGAATGGCTCTTGATCATGACCAATCAAACAGCCTCTATGTTCCCATGTTGTATATTGAGAATATGACACTTAATAAGCTATTATGACTCACAGAGTGCCAAAATCTGTATGAAGTACTACAAACCAACACTCCTTTTTGCATATATCAAGTTTACCGACTGAATGGTCCCTCAGTGTAGCTTCGTAACTTCGTAACTTCGTAACTGGGTTGGGCCGTAACCTGTCAGTTGTTGACCCCCCTGGAGTAAAACTTGTTCTTAAATTTGGAAATATATTTCACTGACCTCTAGTATAGCAATTCCAACGGCAACGCCAACTGAGATATTGAAGTATTGCATGAGAGACTCTTCGACCGCCCTGTAGCAACCCTGTGGAAAATAAGAGAAAACATAGAACTTCACTGTCATCATGTGTCACATACATTTTACTTTTGAATATAACAGCCTTATCACCCCATTGGAGCAAAGCGAATATCACTGTTTACAGTCAAAATATCAAGGCCTATGACATTGTATACAATTGTGGACTTCAGTTGAGGTCAATATCATGTTCTACGGACCTGACTGGTGATATTCTCTGAGTCCAAAGTCAACTTTTGATGTGGATTAAGTGTTCTATCACATTAATTTTGATAAGATTCACTTCAAATAATATTAACCTTATCCATACCTCCACAAAAATACACACTCTAAACACAAAAGGTTCTCTAGAATCCACAGCTGTAAAAAGGTTCTATATTTTGTTAAAGGTTCACCTGCATTGAAAAGGTTCAATACTGGTTGGAAGGCCCCAGGACGGAACCCTATGTTCGCAACTTGGAGAGAAATTGGTTCCATTGTTGGAGTTCAGTGCAGCTGCATGGATTGTCTTAGTGTTGTTTTGCTTTCAAAAGTTGAATAATGAACCTTTTAGGGTTCCTTATCTATACCAGATAATTGAACCAATAAAGATTCCATAAAAAACGTTTTGTTGAGAGTGCAGGGTGGCATTTCAAAATGTGTGACACAGAGCCCTAAATTATGCACAAGATGGTCACTCTACTTCACTTTTACCGAGGCTCCGAAGGAGTCCTCGAGTCTTGCAGTCAGTGTCAGACGGGTGGCTGAAGATGCCAACCTTTGCCGCCTGAAAACGCCGGCTACATACAAATTTCCCTTTCCCAACTTCGTCCATGTTCGTTATGGGCCTTCAACTTCTTAAACCCGTAATTACACATCTGAAATATGCCCACAACCTTTTATTTTCAACTGACAGCCGAGCACATATTTCACACAGCTCATTCTCGCCATGTTTACAACTTCGAAGTGCCCGGATGTTGATGTTTTCGGCTTTTTTTGCCCAGAACCATTATTAGTTGTTTTTCAATCTTTATTGCCATTGTCAGTTTGTTTCATGAACTGCAGCCGTTTATTTGAAATAAAATCAAAATTCTAATATTTTGGTTGGCCAATCAAATTGTGGTGTTTCTGGCAATTCCAATATGAAGGACGAGTGGAACAAGAAAGTTTGTTCGAGACAACATTTTAGCTGCACTGATGATATATGGCCTTACACATGACTGACAGGTATTTAAAATTATCTAGTCAGGCGCTATCGGCATGGTAGTTTACAATATACCTTTTTTATGCAATTTTGGGGCTAGTCTTGTCTTCATTTAGTCAATGTTCTGTATTATCGCTCAGGCTAAAAGATGGTGATACATAGCGGTCTCGGTAAAAAGTGCATAAAATACTAAAAACAGCAATGCGGTTGAATGACCCCCAGTTATACACCTAATAGGTGAACAGAAATGGCAGACCCCGTTTTTGAATGCTTGTTGGAATATCGGTTTTCCTCTTGGTATTTTAGTTGTTGTTTTCTTCTTCTTCTTCTTGCGTGTCAAGCACCTGTGCTTTGAGAGGGATAAGTCCACTAATAGCAACAGCCAAATGACCAAGCATTCTCATTGGCCGTCTGATTCACATTGACCTATAAATATATTCTAGCCATATTCTCAAAACATCACTTGTTGATGAATACATTTTAGATAATGATTTCTTGCTCAATTTTCATGAAATAAATAAATTCTTTCTGGCCAGTCTTCATAAAGATATAAATAATTTCTGGTGGGTGTTTTTCTTAACAACGTTTTGGTTAATTTAGGAATCAATATTCGGGGACTTCAAATAAATTAGGCCTACTACCGCTCAGTTGCAATGAAATAAATAATTTCCCGCTGCAGAAAACTCCGACCCCCCTCCTTGATTATTCAATGGTCCCGCCTTAGGTGTTCATTCACGTCCCACTGGGACAGCATTGCGATGCATTCTAAAGGCGATCCGTTCAATAACTGAGGGGTCTTGAGCGGGGGGGCACTGGGGGGGCATATGATTCTCGGGGGGGGGGGGGGGCACCCACTATACTAACTGTATATTTTAGCCAGAGTTGGAAAGTTCATATGGGGGGCACCTGGGGGGCACAGGTCCAATATGGGGGAGCACGTGCCCCCCCCCCATAGGGACACCACTGATTAGGAAAAACAACAGTGGAAAATTTCCACTGGAAATGGTTCATTTTACTGCACTTTCGATTTTTGTATTTTAATGAAATTATTTTTATGATAGGCCTGAGTCAGCGATGTCAGCTAAGTTCCTATACATTTTGAAGCCTAAATATCAAATGGAAACCTGTTAATTTTTAGTGCTTAGTAAGTCATTATGCATAAACTAGGGTATTTCCATAGAAACTGAAATATGGAAAACATGGGATAAATTCCGGTCTAGGGAAAATACTCGATCTCTAGTGACAACATCAGAGAAATACTGGCCCAGCCATGGGCTAACCTATAATAACTGTATATGCTGAGATATAAGTCACTTCACTTATAAACAGACCCCTTTCTTAGACCTGAAACGCCCCTGCTAGTGAAACCCGTGTATAAGTTGCATTAGATTTCACGGATGCCGAAACACTACATTTTGTCTCACAACATGCAAACTGGTGTTTGGCCTGATTACTCTGCTACTATTGGTCACACAGTAGAAATATACATACTCACGGGTCGATCAGCTATTTTGCAATTTTTCTATCACGTTTTTGTGATGTTTTGGTGCAATGGGCGTAGTTTGGTGAGGGACGGGGGGACAAGTCCCCCCCCCACATTTTTGACCCCGGGGGACACAATATGAAATGTCCCCCCCCCCCCCCACTTTTGGGGGTGAAAACTGAAAAAGTGGTAATGTCCTTTGGCCTCAATTTTGCTCTAAAAGACCTGTCCCCTACCTTTCTGTTTGGGCAGGTTACCATACGATAAAAAAGTTCAAAATTTATGAATGTCAAAACCAGATTGACTTCCCCACATTTTCCACGATAAATACGCCCCTGTTTGGCGCCGTTTTGTGGGAATTTTGACGTCGACTGTCCATGTTTGAAATCAAACAGACTGTAAATGAAGGAAAAATGAAGGCATGATTTCCAACGTATTCAGTGCTTATTTGGTTAAATTTACCATGAATGTTGGCAAAAATTGTAAGAAATCGACCTGAATTCACTTTGTTTAGGCCTTTTTGTTCAAATCTTCTCTCACGGGTGATCTAGCAAGACGAGAGCTTGGTGGCCTGTGTTTCAAAATGGCGGGCGAGAGAGAGCAATGAAAATTCAGAATTATGTGATTTTGACTGGCAAACTGATTATTTGGTATATTACGAATTAGCGCACAGTGCTTGTAATCGACAAATGATAACAGATGGCAATAAAAAAAATTTAAAAATAATTATTTGCAATGAAATGATATGATATTTATAATTTAAGATTTTGTGAACAGACACTGAATAACGTATGCTTGAAGTTTTGTTTTCAATGACAGGCTTAAATTTTTGGCTCAATCATGTCTTACTAGAGCTTTTTTTCCTCGGTGATTATGAGTTGTAATCTCTTCAAATGGCGACTATGGCTACTAAGGGGATTACTGACCATTTAGGAAAACAGTGTTAAACAAGCAAACCCTGGCAACAGTTAGATTTCTAACAACTGTGAAGATTTGCAATAGAATGCACTCTTTTCATCATGAGTTCCCTCTCCTGAAACAACCTCGTGAAAAACAGTCAATCAAAACAAATTTCACACTTCAACAAATTTAACAATGCAGTTATTTTAAAGTGGTTGTAATTTCGAACTTATTCATGTCATTCCAAAGTAAACCAAACTAAGTCCAGGTACGGCCTATGGTGCAGCCCTTCACATGTAATGCATATTATATACATATATGTAACGGATATTATATACATATATTTTACTTGTTCAGCATAGACCTTGATACAAAGGACCCTCTAAGCATTTGTAATAGGTATCAAAAGGCCGTAAATTTCACAGATTAATTAAATATAATAAATCATAAAAGTCAATCCGAACAAATTCATGATTTTTTTTTTATGGGAAAAAAATTATGCTTCTAAATTGTGACTTCAGCTGCAGTGAAATACACATACGTCTGTGGGATCAGTTGCAGTACCATAATCACCTAATAGTCAATTGCTTTATTTCAGTCTCAGTCCCATAGTTGCCAACAGGTATTATAAGCTAAAAGAATCAATCATTCACTTTCACCGCATAGTTTGGATTTTTTTTATTACTTGGCATAGACACTGACATCTAGGCACTGACACAAATGACCTACTAACTGACAGGGCCTCAAGGTGAGAGCATGACTATGAGTCCATGCATGGTCGTGACAAAATGAAAATATTGGTTATTTTCTCTAGTTGAATGTAAGCTGCGCCATGTTTGTATCCAGCTTTTTTCCTTAATTCAATTAGTTAAAATCAATGAAATCACAACTGTGAATTGCAGGCTTTGGCAACATCTCAGTCACCTGGAATCGCCTTCGTATTGTGATAAATAACGTTCTCAAATTCATAATCACTCCATAGTCGCCTCTGAGGCACCTGGGTGACTTACACTTCTATAATCACTTGTATAACCAAACCATGGTCGACTAACAGTCAAATTCTTAATCTCAGTCTCAATATCTCAGTCGCCAATAAGTGTTGAGGTGTGAAACCCTCCCCCTCTCCTTCTTGTTTCTCACTGTTACACATCGTTTTGCATTGGAAGCAGGCTTTCTCAATGCAAAGTTAATCCATGTATAACTGAATGAAACAGAAATAACAGCTTAGAAACTGCTATCAACTGTTTCTGGCGACTAAAGTCATTTTGGAGATTACAGAGATTACAGTTTATAATCACCGAGGAAAAAAAGCTCTACTAGGGATCTTTGCAAATTGGCGGTCCACACAGTTTCAAAATTAACATTCAGCTTGGTCTTGTGATGTCACTGGCTTAAACAGGTTTTAATGATCTTGCTTGTGGCTTGTAGCACGGGAACGTGTACACTCACTTTCGGTTTGCTTCTAGAGCTTATATGTTTTTGAATATTTAATTTTAATTGTTGCAACTTGCATAAGGTGATAGCTTGTTTTTCAATGGACAATTTGATATATATATATAGTTTGTAAAGGGTCCCTTTGTTTTGAGGATCCCACATGGCAATTTTAGAGTAAAAAAACAGGGAAATTTAGCATTTTATAGGAACACGCCGCTGAAAAGGGGTCACAGAAGTGAGAGGAAAATAATTCTAAACAGTACAAGCTACTTGGAAACACTCACAATACAACAGAAATACATGTCAGTCCATGAGGAAAAGCAATAATGAAGCAGCAGCATATATTATTTGGTGCCAAAATATCTTACTGTTTATTCTTTCATTGATTACATCAAGGAAATGTTTTTTAAATCACCTGTGATATGTATGTTACCAGATCAAAATAGGTTGTATGTCAGGAAGTTTGCATGTTGTTTTAAGATAGCCATGTTGTATACAGCAGAATTATATCACAAGTACACCTATCCACTCAGGAGATACGGTAATTTAATTTATGGCTGCGAACAGCACCCATAAAGCTGTTTCATGAAAGTTTTTCAGTACAACTTAGTCATATATTTTATGATTAAAATGTTTGTACAACATGGTCAACCTACAGCATCAGGACTTCCAACGGCGGACCGTAATGCAGTGTGAGAGTGTACGGTACATTCTTGTATGTCACAAAACTCGCAACAGCAGAGACATACCAATGGTTCAAGGCAGCTGTTTATGGAATGTTAGTAGTTGTACTACCTGGGCATATTTTGAGTCTATGTACTTAACTGGTTCTTTGAATGTATTTAATAAAACTTCCAATAATGATACTCAAAAAAATATGTCACATTTTTCGTACGTCCCGCTCTCTTTCTTTTTTTAGTTGACAGAAACAGTTTTGAATCATGTCAAGAGGTAGAGTGTACTGTTGTCTGGAACATACAAGAGGGTATTGCTTTGAAAAGTTCAAGCGTTAGGTAAAGTTTTCAAAAAGCTCTTTCAATGTCTCTGTCAAAATATGTCACGTTTTTCGTACGTCCCATTTTCGGGCATCACATATTTGGCCAAATATGGAAACCTACTTTGGAGAGTTACTAATTTTGGGGAAGTAGACATAGCCACAAGGCCAAGCACTGGTAGTAAAAGCATTTTTGTATTGCAGGCCTGAAGTAAAGCCTATGTCATGAGTGGGTCGAATTGCAGAAAATGCCCAATGTTATTGTGCTTCACAATGGGAGTAGATACGTATCTCATCACATAGGAGGTATTAAGCTCTGAAATTTCTCTGGTTAGTGCCTGGATGGTCCCATTTGAAATGGTGTTTAACGTTGAATATAACAGGACACTTTATTTTCCACCCTGTGGTGGCCAGAATCTGTAAGGTTCCCATGCTACAAGCCTCGTGCCAGTTGTCATTTGATAAATTCCTTCAGCATAATGTATCATATCTGGTAGCATGGGTGTGAATAAACAAACTAATTAACTGGTTATAAATGTATGCACAAAATAAGAGGACAAGCAGGTAACTGTTAATGACGTGGCAAGGCCAGTTTGTAAATTGAAAAAAAGAAAATACATTTATTCAATGGACCGCCAATCCGCAAAGAGACCTAAAACATTTGATTTTAGAATGTGTGCATAATAGTGCATTATATTTTAGTTGTTTCTAAGAATAAATGTTACATAATTTTTCAAGAAATGTCAAATTTAAATTTTGTGTCACCAACGTTGAATCTTTGAATATGCAATTTATACCAAATTTTTTTAATCCACCACATTTTAGAAATGATTTCACATTTTTAGACGTTAGTGATAGAAAATACACCATTTTTCCTACAATTTTCATTGGTTGAGGGAAGGTATGACAACACTCTCTCCTGAAAAGTTACATAGCATTTTACAAGGGTGACCATGGCATTCTAATCCATTGACCTCCTGAATGGACTTGAACTCTGGCTGTTTCAAGTGAGAGTATCTGTTATTGTTTCACACATTTTTAGCATACACATTCTCAACGTCTGATACCATGCATTGAAATTATTGGGATCCACATAATGATTATTTTTACAGAAAACAAACCCATGCATGGAACTTTCTGTGAAAAGTGATACCCCCCTTTGGTTTCACTACTATTTGTAGTACCTCCCTTTTTTTGGTCAAAATTTCATTAGACAATTAAGTATGTTGTGAAAGATAATTACAGCATGAAAAAAATTGGTACCCTATCGGGAAAAATCCCCATCGCCCCAAGTTATAAGAAGCATGTGCAAAAAGGTGGTCTACTCAAGTAAAACCGTAGAAACTACAACCCCTCCCGACCCAGTCATAAAATTTAATTCTGAATAGTCTTTCACTGTTATCACAGACACTGCTTTTGGTAAAGGCATGATAATAAAGCGTTCAGAAATGTGAAGCCATTCAGAGTCAGCTTGAGACTGATTTGATATCTACTAAAGAGCTCTAAAGCAATAAACTGTAACACTGGAGTGTGAAATACAACAATTCATGAGGAAAATTAATGTAAGACTTCATGTGGATTGACAAGTTTGAACAACTGCCACAATACCAAGTGGACCTTTGCAGTTTATTGGTTGAAATTATGACATCATTTTTCTAGCCAGCATCACTTGCTTAAAGCATCCTGAAAAATAAGTGACACGCTATGTGCAGCTTAACCAATCACCTGGTGGGATTTTCTGATACATGTCAGATCAAAAACTTTGCAGATATTTTGTTATTTGATCCAAGTCTACAAATATTAAATTAACTGTAATTCCTCAGTTGTGCCTTAAATATATTAACGACACGAAGTTATTAAACTTACCCCAAGGCCTATCTCAAACTTTCTGAAAATTTTCAATATTTTTCTAATAGTCAAAAGCAACATTTACTTCCATGTTTGGTTGCGATAGGAAAATATGCACCCTAACGCACCCCTTCTGCAGGTCCAAATTCTGGGTGTCAAAAAATGCGTCTCATATGCGAATATATATATGGTACGAAATATTGTTCTATTACCATTTATACGCATGTATATATCTCTCCGTCTGTCCAGTGTTTTGATTATTAGGAATTATTTAGGCCGTGTGTTGAAAGCAGCACTATTGTTCTGTTCCAGGCATTCAAACTGACCTTTGTATTAGCATTCGTCAGGGTCGGGTTTGTGAGACATTCTTCCAAATCTTTGAAAATGACTTCGCCAAGTGCCTTGGGGAACTTTGAGGGATCCACCATCTGACAACACGACATTGGAACTATAGCATGAATAGTTTTGACTCCTCCGGCAGCCACGATATCAACTTTGTGGTCCCATTTACTTGCATTTGAGTAGTCGTCAATGCCACGAACACCGCAACATTCAAGCTGGAAATAAATAAAATTAGAATTTAAAAGAATAGAAGTTGAAGTTCGGAACTGCCAGCATGGGCTGCTTTATCAATAGAGGGAATTAAGGGTGTCTTCCTATTCCTACCCAGCGAGCATTGTGATGTCAGTTTGCTGTTGTATTTTGATTATTTTAAGTTGCGACTGATCTTGACTTAAGGTGACTCGAGCGTGGTAGTTTGATCATACAGATTTTTCTAAAATTTTGCACAGGTAGTCTATGGGACCCATACATTCCAAAAATGAAAAAAAAAAATTTCACCGACTCGTTTGGTTGCCATGGTAACAGCATGTTTGGCCTGATGACTCCTTAAAAGTTATAAATTGAGTTTTTGGTTATGTACCACAGAATAAAGCATTACATGCATTTGTCACACAAAAATGTCAGAAATGTCTTCCCATGGATGTAAACCAATACATTTGCCACAAATTTGAAGAAAAAGGTTAAAATACTTTTTTCTGTAAGAGCTCAAAGGGCACAAACACACTAATTAATTGCAGATTTTGCATGCATCAATTTTGGCAATAATCAAATTTTAGGAAAACGATCATACAGATTTTTTTTTTTTAATTTGCACATATCATAAACAGGTTATTGTCAAACAAATGTCCAAAAATAAAAAAAATTCACCAAGTCTTTTTTGACTGCAGTACCATGACTATGCCAATGTCAATTTAAAGAAATAAAGACAATTTTAGACATAGTTGACGGAAATTAGTTGAGAAAATTCTTTTGACAAAGACAAGAAGCTGAAACTGTGAATTAGCATAGAGTAGGTGTTACTGCATTCAATAAAAAAATAATTATGCTTCTAGCTGCATTAGATTTCATTCAAATAGCAAATTACTGGCTGCCATGCTGTTAAAAAAAAGAGAGCAGAAAATGGTAACGTCACAACTTTTTCAGGGCCTGCAGCAGTTGTGACGCTATGTTGCTAGGCAACCAGGCTGTTCAGAAGTATGTGCAGTGTACCACGCTTGAGTCACCTTAAATATTAAGTCATTAAGTGACGTCATTGTTTCCCCACACACAGAAGTCAAAAGCCAATGCACTGTATTTTTTTAAGTTTGAGTGGGCTTAAATGATTGAGTGAGATGGTTGCACAATTCCTTTGAGCTAATATAGCTTGTTGTTTTCAGCTAAGATTACAAACAGATTATCATAACTTGAAACAACAAGCTATGTCAGCTCAAACAAATTGTGCATCCATCTCACTCAATCATTTGATTTACTATTTTAAAAAATGCTCTGTGCTTCATAATACATACAAACTATTTTTCAGACGACGATCGAAGCTCACCCACCAAAGCTATCAGAGATGTACAGAAAGGGGCAAGCCCGGAAGGGAGGGTATAAATAATAATTAATAAAATACCGAAAATTGAGTCATATCCCAGGCAAGAGTGGTCGCGTCCTTGGTCAGACTGAATGTCTTGTTACTGAATCCCGTGCCTGAAAAAATAAATAGATTGCATTTGAAGCAATTTCAATAAAATTTATGAATTTATGATAATGGACCATTATTAATGGTTACTCGCATCTGGAAGTGACAATGCCAAAATTATTGATTGCTAGCTTCTCATCATTATAGGGTGGTCCAACATCCAATGGAAAAAAATAAAAGTGTAAAATTTAGTGATGGCACCCCCAAAACTTTTTTCCTTTGACCATATAGAAGAAGTGTGCAACATTTCAGCCAATTTGATTAATATTTAGAGGTGGCTCATCATTGTCATCAAGGGTGAAGTTTGGAAGGTTAATGTGTTTCTTAAACTCTCTGCTAGCCATCCAAGAAGTATAGAAACAACACATTTCAATCATAACTATAGCACATATTTTCTGTTTCTTGAGAGAGGTTCAATTGTTGTTTGTAATATTCATTCTTACTGATTGAGGACTTACAATTCATGTATAGACTTTCAAGTCTATTTTTAGTATTTTTGTCTTCGTATCTTTCATGGCTTGAGAAATAGATTCCAATTAAGTTGTGAAGTAGAGAGTATGACCAACAGATGCCAATAGAAGTTCTTATTTCAGAAATGTATAATATGCATGGGTGGAGACAATGTGAACCAAGATAATGGCCACAAGAGCAAAAGTAATTTGTTAATTTTAGGCGAAAATCAAGCGTTTTCGGTGTAAGAGGGGGGTCTATTTAAAATGCAAATAACTCGAAACGTGCCAAACAGATTTTTTGTAAAAATTGCATTTCTGAAATCAACAGAATTTTCTGCTATAGACCCAACTATCAGACCTTTTGGTAAATAAAACACAAATAAAACCCTCCGGGCTCCCGGACCAGCTGACATCCCCAGCCAACTGGAGCCTTGTCAGCAAGAGTCTAAAAATGCCCCACTTCTGACAGTCAGTAAGGATAGATTATTCCACTATCCTGACGTCAGCAACAAACTAAAAATATGACCTTTCTGATGTCAGTAGTGTCAGTAAGGACCCAAAAAAGGTCCTTGTTTTGATATGTCAAAGTTGTGAAAGTTTTCCAATCACAAAAAGATTTTAGGATATTTGCAACTTACTGAACGCTTGGGATTCTTTTTTTCAGGGAACCCATTAGATTTCCGGGGAAGGGGTGAATGGATTATTTTTAGATAAATCATTTATGGCCTAGGCCTAGTTTCAGAGAACACCGACACAATAGGACCATCAAATAGTCAAATACGGTCTCCACTCTTTCAGAAGCTTGGGGGCCCAAATATGGAATTCGATCCCACTTGATATCAAAGCCTCCGCCTACGCCGTAACTTTCAAGAGACTGTTGACTAAATGGAGCGAACCATGTTGCAACTTCTGCAGGAGCAATAGTGCCGAACAGTTATAATACATTTTATCGCCACTGTTTTTATGACGTCTCAAAAGACACTAAAAAAAAAAATTTTTACATTTCCAAAGACAATCTCAATTTTATATTTCCAAAGACAATCTTGATTTTATTTTGCATTTTATCCCATTTTAACCTAGTCTGACTTTGTGATTTACATTTTACTGTGCTCTTTTACCCTGTATATTTATCTATTTATTATTACTTGTTGTAGATATCCTCGGACACAATAGCTCTTGAGCTAATGTTCTTTGTTCTTTCATCCGAGTTTAAATAAATATTTGTATCTTGTATCTTGTATCTTGTATCTTATAAATAGATAAATAGTTTCTCGGCAGTGTTAAAATTAATAGTTTCTGGCAGGAGCTTTTCTCAAATTGATACTGCTTGATTTAAAAACAAATATATGTGGGGATGTCGTGTGCTCGAAAGAAATCATTACTATCACTGTTAATAATTTCGATTGATGAAAACTCCAACCCCCCCCCCCCTCCTCATCGGAGTATTTAATGGACTTATTCTTAGCTAACAGCAATTATTGACCTGACAGAATTTAATAACTTGCTAACGTTGCTATTGGATGGCTTCAAATTGCCTAATAAAGGTTTCATTTTTACCTCCCTTGTAACCCCTGTGGATTGTCACAGACATGAAGTCGGAGAGATGAGCCTCAACCTGGAAAAGAAGAATGGCGTTTATACATGACTTCATCTTTAGTGTTCTATTGCAAGCATAGCATATCCCCTCATAGGCAGTGGCGTCCCTATGGGGGGGCACGGGGGGCACATGCCCCCCATATTGGACCTGTACCCCCCAGGTGCCCCCCATATGAACTTTCCAACTCTGGCTAAAATGTACAATTAGTATTGTGGGTGCCCCCCCTCCCAGAGAATTGCGTGCCCCCCAGGTGCCCCCCCCGCTCGAGACCCCCCAGTTACGCCACTGCTCATAGGTTTTCCTAGTACCTGTACTTTTTATTTTAAAAATTTATCATTACATATATAAATCAATGAAGTACTTGACAATTTTCTCATTGTTTTCAATTCAAAAACCAGTTGCCATTGATAAATTTGTTTCATTTCTCTGTTTTAGCATATGACCAAAAATTATGAACAAATAATTGTTGAGCAAGGATGTTATGATCTCACACAAATGCTTCAGTGCCATTTTCATGAAAAAATGACATGGGCAATATTAATTATGTAACTTCCAACTTAAGAATGTATTTACAGTGCACTGTAAACTGTTAAACCAGCTGGATATAATTTTCGCAACTACATAAATACAAAAAATTGTCATTTTCACGCCAGAAAACATTTCTTTTTAAGCTTTGAGTACTTGCTTTAGTGGTAACTTTCTGTCTAAAAAGTAGACAAGGCTAATAGCATACTCAAACACAGCCCCTGTTTCTTCCAGACAGTAGTTACGTCAGCTCCTCACACTCAGTTTCTGCGGACGGCCTACTGGAGCTTGTTGAATTGCACACTAGGTGGCAGTAGGCAGCACATGGCAGCAGGCAGCATTATTAAGCATTTGTCCTAGCAAGGCAGGAATTAGGCACTGGCAATGAAACAGTGGTCAACTAGTCGACAGGGTAACTGTTGTGAAAGTTATTGCAGCTGGTTTTGCGGTGATAGCTGTAACTGGCTTAATTAATTTTTTGTTATAAACCTGCTCATAATGAGATGATTGGATATTTTGTGGTAAACCTAAACTTACTTTGCTCTTCGAGGTGTACATCATAATGACGAAAGCAAACTCGATGATGATGAGCAGTACAAGAACCAGAGCGTACTGTAATTAAGAACAATAATACAGTGTTAAATGGAGATGCATACATAATAAGGCATTCATGCTTGGACAATAATCCCCCAAAAAGATGTGCAACACTAGTAATAACTTATTGTACAATGTATGGAATGGCCTTTTCATTGATAATGTGAGATATTATAGGTTACAAAGAAATTGCACAAAAACAAGTTACATGTGTTTTTCACAGAAAAAGATTACATTTTTATTCTTAATAGAAAATTCAGGACTGCCAATCACTTCATATTCAAGGACAACATTTCATCCATGTATGCCAAAGAGCAAACAAGAACTTCTTCTTGGTCATATAAAAAGATAAATTGTATTATCGGTTGAAGTTCATGTTGATGTAAACTTCTGGTGGGGTAGTGTCGCTGTGTCACACTGTCATAATTTATGTAGTAGCATGGGCGGCCATACTAATCATTGAGAAACAAAAGGTATCAGGGCATGCAAATGGCTTCAGTCCACCTACACGTATATACTAGCACACGACAAATGAAAAGAAAGGCCAAAGACATGTGTGTTTTGATATATTTGTCACAGATTCCATCCAATTTTACAGCTGATTACGAAAAACAGCTTCTCAAAATTCACAGTTATTGTTAGGTGTTGTTGGTTCTACAAGTTGTAGATTCTTATTGATCTACTTCTATCTTGTGTCTAAACTCTAAAGTTCTGCTAAAAGCACAAATAGTAACAAACAATGTATGAAAGTTTGTGATCACTCGGTTGATGTATGTTAATTAGAATATGTCGTGTGAATTTGGAATAGGCTCCCACTAGTTATGCATTTCTCAAAATATGCAAATACTATAAAGGAAAAAATTATTTGCAGGCCATGCAACATAATCAAAATGAGTGAGACGTACAAGGTCAACTATTGCATTTCCACCATATCTGTATTTTATTTGCAAAATGACCCTGCTTCTGCAATCTCCAAATTCGAATTGCATACGCTTGTATTGTCTTATAGGGTATTACTGGTATGCATGCGCGTGTGTAGGAGGCCTATAGTAGTCAACTTTTGAAGTGGATCAAGTGTTATATCACATTAATTTTGATATGATCCACATTGTCCGCTAACTACTATGGATAGTGATTCTTTTATAAACAAGCATCATCGTGCCAAAAATCATACAAGTGCGACAATTTCCTGTTTGTCAGTGACCTTGTTTCTACGAGAAATTTTGAAATTTGAGAGCCCAGACTATTTTTCACTAGACATCCACTTTAAAGCAGCTCTACAATAGAAAAAACGGCTAAAAACCAAAATATTAAAGCCATGGCAGTGTAGGGTAATATCATTCTCCCTGTTAATAACATAAAGAAAGGGGTCATGGTTCATACGAACTGCTCTGTGTCCTGAGGATGGAAGACTGTAACAGAAGAAGAAGAGGGGAAAAGACAGAGCGGTATTGCTGTGCGTTTAAGCCATTTATGTATAACATGTACAGGTACAGGTGCTATCTTATATCATTGATGCAATGGCAACCTTCCCTTTCACAGAACATGCATGGAAAGGTGCACCAAGACTCTCTCTAACGTAATTAAATCAAATGTTTATCATAGACAACCTTACAACAATAAGGAAACAGCTGACTTCCTTCCAGGCTCCACAACATCCCAAGAATCCTACGACAAGGATGAATGCTCCTCCAATGATGAAGGCAAGGGAGGCAGAATTGATTAGGGCTGGGATGTCCACTATGTCTGTGCCTGGAGAAAAGGGTAACGTCATGAAATATAAGTACACAAAGATAATTATTTGCTTGTAAAACCAGGGCCTGACTGGCACCATTGTGGACCCCATGGAAAAACAAGTCAATGGGCCCCTATTCCCCTATGTCCCTATACTGGTGGGTGTTATTTCAAATGTGAGTAGCAAATTACTAGGCCTATAGCATACTCTCAAGGGTACTTTTGAATTTCCTTTTCCTCAGCTATGAATGGCGGTTTCTGTCTCCCTGTCCTTTGGTCATTTTGCTTTTGAGTTTCTTGTGCCTTGGCCATACACTGTAAAATTCAAAATTCAAAGTCAGATCAAACGATTGAGTCAGATGGTTGCACAATTTTTTTGAGCTAACATAATAGCTTTATGTTTTGAGTTATAATCTTTTCGTTGGTATAACTTAAAACTACAGCCTATGATAACCCAAAGGAATTGTGCAACTATCTCACTCAATCATTTAAGCAGAGTCAGTAAAAAATCATACAGTGTAGCCACATAATAATATGTACTAGCAATAAGCCGGAGCAGTGACTCTGATGCAGAAGGACCCGGCCTCTATTTCACGGGAATTCTCATCAATGATCCATCCTTCTGTTTACATATGGAACAGGGATTGTAGCTCCTGACAACCTCTAACTAAATGTCAAAAATTTGCAATGATAGTTGACCGATAAAAAAGATGTACTAGTGCATAATTTAGTTAACAACTTACCTCAACTGTGAGAAGTGTCAAAACTATATTCTGGGGTTTTTCTGTGGAGATATCAAGCGAAATAACTGATCAGGAAATCTGGACAAGTCGTGTCTGACAGAGCCTAGAGGAAGTGGTTGGCCAATGTCAAGGTAATCCTTTGACCCATCATGTCACCCATGTACTGTCTAAATTATAAATTGTCACCTCAAGAGGACCAGATCACTTCAACCTGAGGATTTAGTGAAGCTGTGAATAACATGCTCAACAGTTTGGTGATCAATGTGCATGACAACCAACTGTGTTCCAAACATTCTAACTGACTGAGTGGAATAAAACTGTGACTAACTCATTGAAATTAAATAACCTTCTCAGAACAATATTGCTCTGTCCAAAAAAAAAATATATGTATATATATATGTCATACACTTAACTGTGGACTGTCAGAAGTATTTGTAGGCCAAAAGTAGAATTAAATAATTAGATAGGAAAAAAGGTTATCAATGGTTTGATAATGGGAATGTAATATCAAAGAAGCTGCCATGAGTAGGGTCACCAGGAGGTGGTGCCACCTACTTTATGATAGTTGAATCATTACAAGTACTCAACAATGCAATATAAGCTATAATAAAATATAAGGACAGGCTATACATTTCTATCAATTTTTTTTTTTGTCTCAATATCACAACATGTAAAGGTGTAAAAGAAGGACCTGGACATTCTCCTATTAAACATGATATGAAATATTAATAAAATACGCAGTACATCAATATCACATGTTATCGAATTTGCAGATAAAATTGATGGAAAAGTGATTTCAGGCAAGTGGGTAAATAGTTCAACAAATATTGAATGCAATAATTGGGATTTTTTCCTTAAATTGTAGTTAGAAAGCCTGTATATATATTAATTTTAAAAGAAATATATTCTGTGGCATGACTCTCTATCAGATCAGTATTATTGTGATAATTGGATAGTTTTTAATGGTTTGATAGTTGTTTGTGGCTGTTTCTGTTTTGCACAGCCAACAATCACAATAGGATCAGCAAATGCCTCATCAGTGATACCAACTGAATGCTTTGTCAAAGCAGTCAATGGAGCATGACATGCACAGTAATGTGGACAATGTTTTCATGATATTTGACCCAGTAAGGGCTCAATCATTTATGAAATAATCAGTTAGAAATAAGTAGTTAACCAGGATTATTGGAGCAAATCTTCAAATCCCCCAGGATTCAAATACACAAATGGACCAGATGAAGCTGAAACTGTATTTTTTTTTGGCAGATATTGAATATATCTAGTTTTCTGTACCTGGGAATTTTATGCAGGCCACTTCTGATCTTGCAAGTCTGTTCTTGATGGCTTACCTAGCAATGGATTCAAAATGGACTTGAAGAATTTATGACCTTTACAGACAGCAGGCAGGCCTGCAAGTCACACAACTAACCAAAGGTGAGGTAAACTTTATTCAGAACAAAAATTGACAGAATTTATTGAGGCTAAGTGTATTATTTTGACTCTTTCTTAGCCATGGTCAATGAAGCATGGCATTCTAGCTTCATTCCCCTGGTATTATATGAGTAAGTCCTCAGCTGACCTGATTATCAGAATGCTGGGAAGCCCTTGGTAGAAATGCCTGAAATGGAGATGAACCCGGGATGCCATCATTTTAATAGTAGAGATTGCATGCAATACACACTGTACAAGATGTAGTCGTAGACTCATACACGCAATGCAAAAGGTTCTTGATGGTATATAGAACCAACAGCCGAAAAAAGGTTCAAAATTTTGTTAAGGGTTCAACTGAATAGAAAAGGTTCAATGCTGATGGGAAGGCCCTGTGATGGAACCTTATGCTCCCAACTTGAGAGAAAGGGGTTCCATTGTGGGAATTCAGTGCAGCTGGATTATCTTAGTGTTGTTTTTGTTTGCTGTTGGAACCTTTATAAAAGTTGAATAATGAACCTTTTAGGGTTCCTAATCTATACCAGCTTATAGAACCCTTAAAGGTCCCATATAAAACATTTTTGTTAAGAGAGTAGCTTGATAATATCAAATATAATTTACCCTTTGTGATGTCATGAGGGATTTTAGACAGTAGCCCGGCCAAGCCATTGCTGTCGAATTTGGAGTAAAGGCCAACCCCAAAGATCACAATACCAAGAAGCTGAAATGGAAATAATATTAATATGGCGAGTGAATTGGAAGTTGTTGCAGAGGGGGGGATAGGGGTTCAAACCGCCCCCCCCTTCTGATATTTCTCTGAAAACTGCAAGGCAGTGCAAGTGCAGTGCAAATTTCATGGCTGTGCCATATTCATTCAGTATTTACTTATCATATTAAGCACATCCGGTCGCATTCATTGGATTCACTCAACAGTTAATATTGAAACAAAAACTGCCAAATGCCCTCTAACCTGACCAGCTGCTCATAATTAAATATGGAAATTATATGTCAGACCTCATAGTCAATTGAATATTTTAAAACTTACAGACATTCGAGTCGGTCTATTGATTAAATCAGTCAATTTACATTTCCACTAATCTTTCACGTAAAAATTTCAATCAAAGTCCCTGTTACCAAATAGTGGCACATTTATCGAATCAAACACTCATGAGGATTGGACAACGGGGTTGTAATGGCACAACCACAAAATTTGTGCATTTCTTATCATTATCATAGAACCAAGAAAAAAGGAGTGGAATGAATCGGATAAGTTTAATTTTACTATGTCTCAAAGAGAAACAAAGATGTTTTCTTTGTGAATGGCTTGAAATAACAAAAAGGTGACTTCTTGATATGGTGCCAACAAAATAACTGTACTATTTGAAGTTTCTCTGATATAAGCAGCAAAAGGTAAACAAAAAGAATCACATTGGCCCTTCCAGAGGCCTAGTGAATCTGTGCTTGGGGTGCAGATAATCAGTGTCATTTCTTTGAAGAAACAGTAAAATAAGATACACACATTAAAACTAAACAGATCAACGAAAATAAGTCCCCCTTTACGAAAAGGTGAATATCTCAAAGACCTCTTCTCCGTTTTCTGTGAAAGTTGGCCAGTTTGCAAGCCTGCATATTGACAGTGTGCATGTGTATTCGTAGCTTTATTGCATAATTTTTGTTGGAGCCAGCAGACCCCTATTTTCAAAAATGCCAAGTTTTGGATTTTCCAAAATAAAATTTTACCCAAAGGTGTTTAAACTCCACTCAAATTACTTGTTATTGCATCCAAGGAACCTAAACTGTAAAACTGTTACAAAAGAAGTCCTCAGTTGTCTTCTAAATACGATTGAGAAACAAATTTTCTCCAGACACATGATGAAGTTTATCCAGCTGGTGGCTCCCTCGCATGGTTAAATTTTTCATATCAATTGCAAAAGCCAGGGATTTTTGAAAAAGGGGTAGGCTCACTCGAAGGCTGCTGGCTCAGCCAGGAATAGTGCCACTGAGGTATAAATACACACATGTAAGGTCGAAATGCGGGGATTTAATTCAGTCAATAATAAAAATCAGCAATGGAATCCTTGAGATATTCAAGTTAATCCAAAGGGGGACTTATTTTTATTGAACTGTTTAGAACTTGGTACCAACAGTCAAAAAACACCAAAATGTGACTTTTTGACACATTTTGCCAGAAAACTGGAATGCCTACACTTCAAACTAATTTTGTTGAAGATGCCGAGCAGGTCACGTATCAGTTCACTCTTTCAGCAATCAAATATTGCCATGCAGTGGAATGGAATTCTGGACCTCAAAATGACATGGATAGCCACTGAGACACATGACATTGCAGTGAGAAACAAATCTCCACCCCAATGCGCATGATAACACAGTGGAATCTTTAATCCCTTTTCCTGTCTTGCCTGATATTAGTGAAGTGGCCAAATCAGAGGCTTGCATTATGACAAGTAAAATGTTGTTTCCAGTTGCGAGCCATCATAGAAATCCCAGTTTGCAAAAAATTGTCACAAGGGGGAGCTTAAATTTTCATTTTATTGGGAATGACAATCATCTATTTGCCTCTGAAGAGTGAATAGGCCTACTAATCAATTTGCAAGAGAATTTACATACAGCATTCTCCCCATAATAGGTTTGTTTGGTCTCCCAAAGCAATAATTTTTATTAACAACTTTGAGGGCCTCCCTGATGCTGTTTCATAAATTTCAGTTACTTACCACAAAAACAACATTGAATATGATGAGGATGAACTTTGTCAATGCCTTGGCACACATCCTGAAATAGCAAACAAATAAAATCTGATGAATTTAATATTAAATGTTATCATAAATGTTCACATTAAATGTTTTTTTCATGGACTACAACCATGCCTTTTTTAAGAAAGAGCTTTTTGCCTTATGTGATATTTTATATCACATTAGAGAGTTTTTTTTAACCAAATCTGTGGCAATGTGGCTTTATTATGACACCGCAATTCTTATCAAATCAATCTAACAGAGTTTTTGAAGAAAGGATATCTTGGCTTACTAGCAGTTATTTATTTGTTCATTACCATCAGGAATATTTGCAATTTTTGATGCTGTACACACTTTTACAAAATCCTAGTGAGAAAAAATTTATTAATGTAGGCTACATTTTTTGTTGCTTGGAGAAATATGTCATAATTTGATGATATATTTATTTATACCATACTCGCTGATAAATCCTTCAATATTTACCATGATATATCTCGCCATATATCACATATATTTAGTGGTCATGTGACAAGTGGTGATGTCACAATGCACAAACACTGAATCAGCCAATCAGAAGCCAGCATTTGAATCATGACATCATGACAGATGCCATTGAGCCTCACTCTGGAGTTTACAGGAGCTTTTGTAGCTTGAACATAATTTAAGTTATCGACACTAGAATATCGATTTTAAAAAAAAGTTGTTAATTTTTTTAATAAAGAAAAATTTTACGAACATTTTCGTATCTCTGGTAATAAAATAGAGACATTTTTAGTAAATCGGTCTTCATTTCCAAACACATGATAACAAAATAATCCTCTGAAACAGCGAAAAATGGTATAAATCAGTTATACCAAAGGCATATTTGTGGTATACGGGATATATACAGCCTCGGTGGTAAATATAACCCTCGGGCTACGCCCTCGGGTTATATTTACCACCTCGGCTGTATATATCTCCGTATACCACATATGCCCATGGTATAACTACTATATATATACCAGTAATATTATACTTTAATCCACAGGCAATTAAATGTATTATAGCACTTTTTGTGGCTTAATCAATACCAAAACGATGGCACAGTCACATACTGAGTGTTATAGGCTTAGGATGGCCATGTCAGATATGTTTTCATGTAATAATGAGCAGATGCTAATAATTTTATACACAAAACCCTGTTTTTGTTTGTTTTACTGACAGGTATGTGCTGAAACGGAACTTTTGAAGTTCGTCACAGCATTGCCATTTTTTGGACGGTCATAACTCATATCAATTAATATATTAATTTGGTAGGCTATACAATGTCATATATTATCTTCTTTTTTTGTTGCATTGCATGTGCTATATCAAAAAGTGGTGGTTAAGTTTCCTAATATGCTAATATGATTAAATAAGGAAAAAACAAATGTTGAAATTAACATATGACAGATACACATGCCACAAACTGAGAACAGAATATAACCATTTCAAATTATTTACATATATTATAAAAACCATAAAAGTTAATTAGAAATTGTTTATATGAATATATAAACATATTTTACTGCTCTTATTTTATCATACCTGAGTGACAGAATTGCAACTCAGCACTTGGCAGACTAAAGGAGGCAAGAAAACATGCAACGTCGCGGGACTGAGAATGCCCAACAATGCCCAGGTCCCCACAATACCGCTCCAGCGCCCTATTGTATGAACTCTTAACACAGGCTATCCTGAAGTGGTTAACTCCTATTGTACCATTCGACACCTCTGTCAGCCAATCATGAGCCAGTATTTCACTGCAATAAAACCCATATTCTTTGTTGTCCAGTTATCCTCCCATGGGAGAATAATAAGTGAAGCTGTGAAAAACCACAGCAACAAATGACAAGTTTCAGTTTTGTCTTATGGTATAAGCCAGTTATTCACCGCGGGATCGACAATATGTGTTTATCACAGCTCGGGCTAACGCCCTCGCTGGATAAATCACATATTGCCTCTCCCTAGGTGAATAACCTATACTAACTTATCTTCTAATCTGGTTAATTGGCATGTTGTAATCCAGTTAATTAAATTTAGTTAGCTATCTTTAGAATGCTGCTAATTTATATAATTGTTGCGCTTAGAAACATTTGGGAAATTCAATCAAAGTTAGCTCGAAGTATTGCAAAATATAAATTGAACTATTAATTAATACCAGTATATTTAGAGCACTGTCCATAACTGTTTTTGTCTGGAGATTCAGATATACTGTTCATATATTGGATAATTATGAAGTAATGAAATTGTTATAATAAACTAGAAGCTAGAATTTTTTTTGTTCTTTCAGTATGAAAATCACCTGCTTATCCCTTTGTTTGACTTATTACAGTTTAGGAAACACAATTTGATTACATTTGGCTATTTGAGAAGGCCAGTGACATCATCGTTGGTCTTATCGTTCACATTGGAATTAAATTAGTGGTGGTTGATTGTAGGACTCACTCACCGACAGGGCTGAATATATAGCCTAATGATGGGGGGGGGGGGGGTGTAGCACCCTTGGGCCCCTTTTTGGACTACTTGGGCCCCCTTTCTGACCAATTCAAGACTTGCAAGAAAAAAGGTCTTTGAGAGCATGTGACACGTAATATGGATCGAAGGACCCCCCATATATATAAAGAGATTGGGTATATTAAGCTAATATTAGGCATGTTGCATCTTTTTGGTTAATTGTATGCAAATTACCAATGTAATTTGGAGGGCTGGTGGCAGAATCTAAACTCTCAAAGGGATAAAATAAATTTTATTATATCTGAAATTGTGATTTAAGAATTTCTAGATTAGGCTTATTTCCCTGGCATCACGGCCAATGACAGATCAGGGAAAATCCTGGTCAATATCAGGGCAGATCCATTGCCCTTGTCAAACCCTGGTCGCATCCGTCACATGTTAAAATTTCAAGGCAAAATAGCAAGAGCCCCCTTGAAACGGCTGTTCCGTACGTCTATGAGAATTAATCATTACCATAGAGCATCTGGGAAATCTTAAACAAAAATTTTGTGTTGAGATGCTTTGATGGTTTCAGATTTTTAGTTGTTAGATTCAAAAAATTAAGGCCAATATCTTGTGTAGGGTTAGCCTATGAAATAAATTTGTCAAGTCAAAGATGGTCTGGTTGCCTTTTGATAAAAAATGTATTCTTTCAATATAAGTCAGTAACACTAAGGGGCGCTTTGCAAATTATATATTGAAATTGATACTATGCGAGACCTGTAGATTTCAAATACAATATCAACCAACAATGTCTGTAGGGTCTCAGTTAAATTAAGGCCGCAATTTTTTATTCCATCACTGATTGCTATTTGAGGCCCGCTCAAATAAATTTCTTGAGTCAGTGGGTCCTCTGAGATGAATTCATTAAGTCACTGGCCTCTGAACACTTTTTTCAAGTCAACGGGGCCCTGCGAAATTTATTCTCAGAATCACATGGAGGAGGGCCCTCCGGAGTAAATTTCTCGAGTCCCTTGAAGGGGCCCCTTTGAAATTAATTTTTCGAGTCAGTGGGAGAGAGACCCTTTTTAGTATGTTGGAGGGGCCCTTTGATATGAATTTCACACTGGGTTGGGCCCTTTGATGGCTTTGAAGTAAGTTTCTAGATTCAGTGCCTCTTAAAAAATTTAAAAAGTCAGTGGGGCCCGCTGAAATAAACTTAGAACTCAAGTCATTGAGGCATTCTAGATCAGAGTCACTAAGTTAGAGGGAGGGGGCCCTCAGAGATAAATTTCTCAAAGTCAGTGGTCCCTTTGAAATCTAGTCATTGATGCCATGATTACTCTTTACAGGCCACAATAGTAGTTTTTTTACTCGCGTTCTGCCATACTCCCCGCAACGTTTTTCAACTACTTCTATCATGGGCCCCTAATGGGAAACATTGGGGGGGGGGGGATGCTCTATTCAATTTTGGACATAAATTATCAGGCTAAAGATCACATTAACTTACAACTTTACCCACTGCCAGTAAATAAAATAAATTATAATTTTGAGACCTAGACTTACAAAAAGGAAAAATTTGAACATATTTAAGAATAAAAAATTTTGAAGCGCACGCTTTTGTATAATATTCAGCTCCGTACCCGTTGTGAAGCATTTAATAACAAAAATAATTTTGTTAAAGTATTCTGTTTTATAAAATAATAGAAATGATTGATAAAATAATAAAAATAAACTAACAGGAAATCCGACGCGAAGTTTAATGACAGTTAGTTTTTTAATCTAAAGATACATTCCATTCATCACCCTATATTGAAAATGTAGTTCAGTTGCAGAGACCTGCTGTTGTGAAGTGGAATAAGCAGTATTTTCCCAAATTCCCATCTCCATGTTTTAAAAGTGTTGCAAACATATATTATATGAAAACAACATAATATTATACATATATTTAAAAATAACAAGCATTATCTCTGTGAAATGTGCTTATTGCACTCACCTCAAATTGGTCAACAGGCAGGCAGGGGAAATTCACAGACGAAAAATGAAGTTGATTCACTGAACAAGAACTACCCACACTAAATAACATATGTATAATCTCCAACTCAGTTGGTGAGCGGCTGAAGGGCGGGGGGCTAGCTAAATTATTTTTACCTGGAAAGCTGAAATTGATGAACTGAACTGCATAATCCCTACTATTAATTAATTGATAGTCATATCATGCTGGAGCAGTGATGAGACTGATCTGACAGCTGAGTCACACACAAATGGTTTAAAACTGCAAACTGCCATGTTTGTTTGCTGTGCAATTGCCTCTTTCATTTTTTCACTTTAGATACAAATTTTAATGTTACAAAAGACCAGCCATTACAAAAAGCTGTAAGACCTTCCAATTCGAAAGAGTAGCATAATGAAAAACAACAAATTACAATTCTATGATCTGATTTTTGGATATATTGAAGTTATGGTCAGTTGAACAGAACTTTTGGAAAACCACTCATAAGCAGTATTAAAACGTTCTCCAAATCTGTATGTTGAATGTAAGAAGCAATGAAAAATTTGCAATTCTGCTTCAGTGAGCAGTTCTAGTTAAAAAAAAAAAGTAAGATTAGCAAGGAAACACTAACAGTCAAAGTCTTTGCACTGAAAAAACACTTTGTGTAAAATAGCAGACAAAATCTATGTGTAAAATGGGCTTTGTGTATTCCAGTTAAAATAATGTGTGACACACACTCAGACAAGCAGTGTTGTAAAACAGCATAAAGCACATGGTTGATCCAGCAACTTCTAATTTGTCTGATATTTCACACAAAATTTCGCACAAAATATTGGATACTTTTGCTTGGTACGAGATTAATCTTCTGTATAAATGTTTTGTTTTGTTGGCCAACATGGCAAACAATTAAACTGGATCAAAACTAAACTCGTTTAGATTTTAAAGTCATCAAGCTTCACTTAATAAGTGTACTGACTCAGACTGACTACATATTTGTCAGCAAAAGACAAGCATGTTGCAACCTTGGTTAAAAGTACATTTGTCACTGGGAAGTTGACATTGTGGGGTTTGCTGGAGCTGACTGAAATATGTAAAGGTAAGTTAAAGATTTGCTTTAATTATTTTTGATTGCATGCATGAACCAAATGTGATATATAACAGATTTTAAGTGGAAAATTTACTATTATTACAATGCTCAGATACCAAGTTAAGGTGACAGATACTTCCAAGTTAATAGCATGGCATGAGTCAAATATAGGCCATTTACATAGGGCTAATTCATGTCTCAAACATATGGTATTGAAAATTCATGTATGAAATTATGTTAGAGTCAAGGAGGGTAAATCCGTCCACTTTTGGCCATAACTGTATTTTAAGGAAAGTTCTATAAGATACAAAAATATAAATTAGTACATTGGAAGGGGCATATTCCGTACTACCACTAGCAGGCAAAAAAGTGAAATATTCAAATAAGTTTTGCTGAGACCATGGCAAAAAACATTAAAGGTTAGGGCATCTAAATCCGTCCAGGATGCCTCTAAATCCGTCCAGCGAGGATGGTAAATCCGTCCACAGGGTATTATGCAGCATATACCTATCATATCTTGTGATTTTTAAAAGTTTTGCAATATATTAACTGTCACAAAGGATTTTCTGTCAATATTAGAAAATTGGGATGCTGATTGCACTTTTAATAGAAGAATCAAATAATAGAGGTCAAGTTAACAATCAAGAATTTCAATTGACCAACTCAATCACAATTTAAAAAACCTTTTTAACCCAATCAAGCGGTATGTTTGCTCAGTATAATTTCTTTTATTAGTTTTTAGCCATTTATAAATAATATTGGTCATAAAAGTACTTTTAAAGACCATTTGAGGTGGGTGGACGGATTTACAATCACTCAGTCAAGCCAGTTTTAAAATAATGATGGTAAATCCGTCCACTTTCATTTCCATTGTTTCTCCCTTACAAATGTTGGAATCCAGTTATTTAAGAAACCCTATTAAAATGATAAAAGTAAACGGCCCCATGAATCAATTATTTATCTTCAATATATTTTGATTTTGATGGAAATAGGCCTAGAAGACCAACTATGTGTTATTAGAAAATGGCTGTGATGACGTCACAGGATTTCATTGTTTTTTGTTTTCAACTTTTAAATGGACCTGAATATTATTTAAAATTTTGTCAACACCATAAAAACGGCAAAATTAGTTGAAAAACAAGTTTCTCTTGCTTTTACAACTCACACAACTGTTACAATTGTAATTATATACCTATATTAGGGGGTGGACATACCCTCATGGACGGATTTACCCTCCTAGCTCCTCCTTGACTCTAGTTATTAGTTGGAAGACTGTGTATATATATATATACTTATTTGTCAATATTGCTTATTTATATGTTGCTTTGAAAACAATGGAATTACTGGGGCATATGCGTGGCTATAGGTGTAGAGCGGTTGGGACAGTTGTAGAACATTGGAATATATTGGGGTAGTTTTTTTTAAATAGACAGTAAGTTTGGATTAGGTTTAGTGAACAGATACTGGACATTGGTCATGCTTGGGACAGTTGATGTTTGAGACAATTGAGGGTAGGTTTATGTCCTGTGTACCACACACACTACTACCATCCCGATCGTAACCAATGTACAGTTCACAGGCACAGCCGCACAGGAGGTCAATACATTTTGGGGGGCTGCAGAAAAAATATAGAAGTTGCCCCAAAATCTAAGTTCACAAAATATTCAGCCCCAAAGCACCTGAAAAATTTATATTTCAAAATTTTATTTTTGGGGGGCTACATACTACACATACAGATGGCTCTTGCACGATACTCGTATCTATGCACTAGCCCTGTACCTATCATCAATGTCGACCAAACATGACCAATGTCCAACACCCATACAATATGCAATAACCCTTTACCTGCCTTAAGGCTTAAGTATCCCAAACAGCAACTATCCCAAGCATGACCAAGGTCCAACATTCATGCACTAACCCTTGGGCATTATTTTTTTAGCATGGCTGAGAATAAAGTGTTTTTGAGGATGTCACGCTAAAATTGCACATTTTCAGCACATTTTTGCAAACATTTTGCTTGATAACTCAGCTAATAATGATCCGATTTGGCTGAAATTTGAAATGTTTAATATTATGATATGATGTGTCAAAGAGAAATCCATACACAAATGCTTTTAAAGTGAGGAGGAAAACCACAGCGACACGCACCCGTTTGGTGGGCTTCAAAAATGAAAGTCACAAGGTGCACCAGGCCATATCCTCTTTACCAGCAGTATCCATACTCCCGGATTTGCAGCTCTTGTGGCTGCCCTGAACTGTACAATCTGTGGTGGGCTCACTACGACCAAGAAGTTAGCTATTAAAATACAAAGGCAAATTTCATTGTGTCTCACACTGCATGTCTGCATGTCTGATGATTCACTGATCTGAATGCATAATTTTCAGGCTGTAATATGTAAATCCAGACTAACCCGAGCTAACCCGGAAGTTAAAATTGATATGCTACTAAGGGACCGTTCAAAATTTATGACTGGGGGGGGTGGGAGTTTTGCCAGAACATCCCGTCAAAAATTGATACCCCCCCCTTTGAGACTCATCCGGATTTTTAGTACCCCAACCCTAGGTTTCATGCAGATTTTTAGTACCCCCCCCCTCGACATATAAACGAATACACACATATTTAGTGATATACATGGTAACGCGTACAGATTCGCGCCATTTCGCGGACTTTTGCAAGTAAAAAAGCTCGGATAAAGTTAGTTTATGCGGGATTTATAAAAAAATTTCTTTGTTAAAATTTATTACCCCCCCCTTGGAAGTGTTGTCAAAAATTAATACCCCCCCCTTGAAACACGTGTGAAAAGTTAGTACCCCCTCGGGCAAAACTCCCACCCCCCCCCCCAGTCATAAATTCTGAACGGTCCCTAACATCAATTGAAGGCCGGGATGGATGGACAAAGCATATATCACTGAAACTTGACCTGGGGAAACGGGGCACATTGTGACGCTTTTAACATCTACTAATTATGCTCAATGCTGAAAGCACTGAAGAACTCAGAAGTTTGCATGAATATCACCAATACAGTTGAGCTTTTAAAAATGCAAGGCATGATAAACTGGACTGCACCTACCCTTTTGCAGCCAGAGAGCAAAATATGAGTCGTAAAAATGACTGTCCCAATGTGCCCTGGCGAGGCACATTGTGACATCAGCCGGGGCACATTGGGACATCAATTAGAATCATTTTAACACTCCATGTGCAATAGATATTACATATAAGTAGCGTGTCAGACAATATACAGTGCATTAACACCTTGTAGTGCCAATAGTAAATAACTTTAAGCAGTTTTAAACATTGAACATAAAATGTACTGGGTGCGGACATCTATGTAAGTAACACACAGTGCTTTATGATTAATTTGTTCACAGAGCATAATTTTTCATTGAAACGTCAGGATGTGAAATTACAAGATATGATGGCACTATCATATCATATACCTAGCCAGGAACCAAGAAAACCCCACCGTCCCATAGTGCCCCGCGTCCCAATGTGCCCCGGTTCCCCCTACTCAGTAAGTAATATTATACGGGGAAAAAATCACTTAAGTGCCACTGTTGAGTGCTCCCTCTCAATTTGAGTGCAATTTCAGTCGGAAGTGCAAACCAAAATGACACGAAAAGTTCGCTCCAGACTTACTTCCCAGTTCCATGCCATGAAAAGTAGATAACAGAATGGAGCCTTGGAAACTGCAGTAAAGTTCCTATGTAATCACAGATAAGCTTAGCCAAACAATTGAAAAGCAATAGCGCAGTTCATGCGTCACACCTAAAAGCAATCTCTTCCGCGACAGCATAATTCTTCACAAACAAATTGCCGGACAACTATATGTTTCTCATACAACTAATGCTTCATTCTCACGGCAGCTCCCGGAGAACTTTTTGAAACGGCGGCGAAGTATTTTCAGGAGAGACGGAAAAATATTTCCTCTTTTTACGTATCGCGCAGGGGCATTTTAGCTTCCCGCCGGACATCTTTTGGTTGCACGCCGTCGAGAATCCTGCTTCTTACCGTCACTTCAAATCGCGACGGAGCAGAAAAAAAGTTTCAACCAGTACAAATTTTATTAAAATCGACGGGGGAGCAGACCAGATAAATTGTTCGACGCCGCGATCAGAAAAGTAAGACTGCGTCGAAGTTTTCGCGCCACTGAGGGGCAAAAAGTTTCCCGCCGTTTAGGAAAGCAAGCGGGATTCTCTGCGTGGCGCCAAAAAGGTCGACCCCGCGGTTCTTCTGCACTCCGCCGTCAAGGAAAATGCTCCGGGACGTGTGCAAAACCTTCGCGCCGTCGTCTGGACCCCCTCCCGGAGCAGACAGAGTGGCGCCAGAGGGGCTATTTTTAGCAAAATCCTTTGTCCGTGGGGTACTGAAACCATCACGGCGTCGACCTTTTGTGCCACAGCGGGAAAGGGGGGTCAGCCATGGAGACGCACTGGCGCGCGCCTCGCATATAAACAGAAGAGCAGCCACTAGAGCACCATAACCACTCTGAACTTCAAGACGAACGCATCTATACTCCATGACACTCTGCTTCACAGCCTACTGAATTGCTGCTTCATTGCTGAATCCCTGCTTCATTGCTGATTGATCCTGCTTCATTGCTGATTCATCCTGCTTCATTTCTGATTGATCCTGCTTCAAGATGGGACCCAGAGGAAGAGGGAAGAAGACCTTGAGGGCACCAAGCAAGGGCATCAATCCAGCCAACACTCCACTGACCACTCCATCTTCAACTCCAGTTGGTTCACCAGCTCCTTTCATAGACTACACAGCTGTTATATTGTCTCCAAGCATGTTCAGCTTGCCGGACAGCATCGTGGCAGTGACCACTGCTACATCAACAGTGACCACTGAGACCATCTTCGAGGGCCCGCCACCACCCAAAGTGCTGCAACAACCTGATGAGGAGGATGAAGATGATGATGAAGAAGCTGAAGATCAAGTCCTGGCCAAGCTTGCTGCTGCTGTCAAGTCTCCAACCAAGCGTGGCAGGCCTGCCACTGCTGCTGCAGCCAAGAAGAAGCGTCCCAAGTCTGCTGATGCTGATGTCAAGTCTCCAACCAAGCGTGGCAGGCCTGCTGATGCTGCTGATGCTGCTGCTTCTGTCAAGTCTCCCACCAAGCGCACCCAGTCGGCTGATGCTGCTGTCTTCAAGACTCCCACCAAGACTGCTCCAAGGGGAAGGCCTCGCACTCCTGGCAAGTCTCCTTCAGCCAAGCGTCACGCCACCTCCAAGTCTCCAGTCAAGTCTCCAGTCAAGCCTCCAGCCAAGTCTCCAGTCAAGCCTCCAGTCAAGCCTCCAGTCAAGCCTGTCACTCCAGCCCAGACCCGAGCCAAGACTGCAGTCCAGCCTCCACCTCCACCTCCAGATGATACTCCTGCTGATGATGAAGATGATGACTGTGTTCTGACAGCTGCAATGATCCACCAGCAGACCCTGGACTCCAACTACGATGCCACCACAGAGGAAGATACTCCCAAGAAGAAGGGTGCCAAGTCCAAGGGCAGCAAGGGGAAGAACCAGCCAAAGGAAGATTCTGACAACACTGGATCTGAGGTTGAGCTGATCCAGGACGCCGATGGCCAGTTTGTCCACAAGGAGAAGAAGAAGGGCTACAGAAAGGCAAACTCCAGGGACCTACTGGGCATCACAGAAGAGCAGGAGGATGAGCTGATCGACTGGTACCGGGAAAACAAGCAGCTGTACTCCAAGGGCTCAACCACCTTCAAGAGTGGACAGAAGGACAGACTGGATGCAGAGAAAGCAGCAGAACTGACATTGCTAGTGGGGAAGGAGATCACAGCAGCTAAAGTCTACAAATGGAGGAGCAACATCAGGACTACCTTCTCAAAGTGCATCAGACCTCAACCTTCTGGAGCTGGCAGAAAGAAGATGTCTGAGCGAGACAAGTACATCCTGGCGAAGTGTGAATTCTTGAGGTCCTCCATCATTCCGAAGGGTGCCGTGGAAGTCTCCAGCTTCACTGGACCAGGAGGAAGTAACCGCCTGTCGTCCGATTCTGATGCCCCCATGGACTACAATCCTATGCCCGACCTTGATGACAGCCTCCCAGCCAGCCAGCAGCAGTCCTCCCAGGAGATGTCCCAGCAGTCCCTCCAGCCATCCCAGCAGCAGTCCCAGGTCTTCCCAGGACGAAAGCCATCCAAGAAGAGGAAGGACACAGACCAGGAGATGGCCTCTGCCCTGACTTCAATTGCTGGTCACTACACTTCAGACAGGCCCAGGAAAGCAGCACCACCTCAGCCGGCAGGACCATTCTGTGACATGTGCCCACAAACTGCTCACAGGCTGGATCCAGAAGTACACCAGTTGCAGAACATGTGCAGGAGTATCTTCACATCTGGGAAGAACATGAACCGTGCCCTGAGACTTCGCCTCCTGCACTCCTTGAGCCAGACGGACCACTACTTCGTACAGGCGGCCGTCCAAGATAAAATCCTGATGATGCAGCAAGAGAATGTGGAGATGATCCTAGGGCAGCAGCAGCACCAATACATCCCTCCTCCTGGTCCAGCTCCATCCTTTGTCAACGAGGACTTGCAGCAGCCTCCAACAACTCAGCATCAGCCCCAGCAGCCCCAGCAGCCAAGTCTTCAGATGCAGTCCCAGCCTCCACGCCAGCAGTTGCAGTCCCAGCCAAGCAGCAGCAGCCAGTTCCAGTCCCTGCAGCCAATTCGAAGCCAGACTCCAGCCCTGCAGCAGTCATCTTTAAGCTTCAGCCAGCTGATGCTTGACAGCCCCCAGAAGCTTGGCTTCCCCGGACCCTCTTTTGGGCAGCAGCAGCAGCCAGTACAGCAGCAGCCACTACAGCAGCAGCACCACCAGCCTCTACAGCAGCATCAGCCACAACAGCAGCAGCAGTCTCTACAGCAGCAGCAGCCACCACTACAGCAGCAGTCTCTACAGCAGCAGCAGCCACCACTACAGCAGCAGCAGCCACCACTACAGCAGCAGCAGCCACCACTACAGCAGCAGCAGCAGTCTCTACAGCAGCAGCAGCAGTCTCTACAGCAGCAGCAGCAGCCGACAGTTGTCCACCAGCGGCAAACTCCATTGTCGTTCCAGTGGAGCCAAGTCAACATGCCCTCTCCAAGGAAGTGATGCCTGTTCAAGTCGTCTGAAATAAAAAAAAACCCTGGCCCTTTTAAGGGCCACCAAATCCTCCAAAAAGAGCTGGCCACGTACACATCTTATGTTGACTAAAAAAACTCTTGCGATGACAAACAAGAGCAAAAATGAAAAGAGCCCCAAAAAAAAAAAGTTGACAAATTCCCCCAAAAAAAAAATCCGGTCCTGGCCCTTGTAAATTTTAAACACCTTCATAAAAGCAAGGTGCTATTTCCCTTCTTTTTTTTTTGGCCCATTTTCACTTTCTGCTTAACCAGTACAGGTGGCATTTCTGCTTTCTTAATTAAAGTTTTTTCACCACTTTAATTAATATAGATAGATAGATAGATAGATAGATAGATAGATAGATAGATAGTCAGACAGATAGTCAGATAGATAGATAGATGGATAGATAGGCAGATAGATAGATAGATAGATAGATAGATAGATAGATAGATAGACAGATAGATAGGCAGATAGATAGACAGATAGATAGGCAGATAGATAGGCAGATAGATAGCTATATAGAAGAAAATATTTGGACGTCGCATATACACTGCAGCAAAGAAAAACGAGTGATCGTCATTTTGCAGTGATGACACTTGGATAGATAGATAGATAGATAGACAGATAGATAGGCAGATAGATAGACAGATAGATAGGCAGATAGATAGACAGATAGATAGGCAGATAGATAGGCAGATAGATAGCTATATAGAAGAAAATATTTGGACGTCGCATATACACTGCAGCAAAGAAAAACGAGTGATCGTCATTTTGCAGTGATGACACTTGGATAGAAAGATAGATAGATAGATAGATAGATAGGCACATAGATAGATAGACAGATAGACAGATAGACAGATAGATAGATAGATAGATAGATAGATAGATAGATGGAACACAATGCTCGTTACATATATACACTGCAGAAAACAAAAGCAGTTATCGTCACTTTGCAGGGATTGCACTTGGATAGATAGACAGATAGATAGATAGATAGATAGATAGATAGATAGATAGATAGATAGGCAGATAGATAGACAGATAGATAGATAGATAGATGGAACACAATGCTCGTTACATATATACACTGCAGAAAACAAAAGCAGTTATCGTCACTTTGCAGGGATTGCACTTGGATAGATAGATAGACAGATAGATAGATAGATAGATAGATAGATAGATAGATAGATAGATAGATAGATAGATAGGCAGATAGATAGACAGATAGATAGCCAGATATATAGCTAGATAGATAGGCAGATAGAGAGGAAGTGAAAGTGATTTAAATGGGTTGTACAGATAGATACAAAGCTAAAAATTTGCTATTTTATGTACGTCACAAAATATGTAGTTGTTGCAGGGAGGGCTTTTTTTTGGGGGGGGGGGTTTGTCAACATAAAGATGTGTACAAGGCCTGCTCTTTCTGGAGGAAGTGGTAAGCCCTTACAAGGGCTGGGTTAATTTGTGGTTTTTTAAGGGGGGCATTGAATTGCTGTTGCTGCTGCTGCTGCTGCTGCTCTGCTTCATCTTCAAATTCTGTCCATCTGCCAGGGGACACTTCCTGCTGGGCTGTTCACGTAGTCTCGTAGGTAGTCTCGGTACTGTTTGGCTTGTCTTGTGGCATTTCCATATGCTGGAGCGAATCCAAGGTCATGCAAGGGGTCTCCTCTCCACAGTCCTTCAGTGACTTCATGGGTTGCAGGATCTTCTCTGTCCATTACGTCGTTGTCCATGGCTCGATGAATTCCTATTCTGTCTCGCAGAAGATTGTGTAGAGTGCAGGCTGCCAGAGTGATGGCTGCCACTCTGCCGGGTTTCTGGGGCATCGTAGTTAGGAAGCATCTGAACCTGTGGGACAGGATACCGAAGGCATTCTCCACCACTCTCCTGGCTCTTGAAATTCTGTAGTTGTAGACTCTGGAGGGGATGTCAAGGTTTCTTCTTGGAACAGGCTTCAGCAACCAGCTCTTCAGGGGGAAGGCCTCATCTCCAACGATGAAGTATGGAAAAGGATTCCCAACTGTGCCAGGTAGAGGTTCAGCAGGGGGTAGCCCAAGTCGTTCTTCTTCCAGCAGGTCCCTCAGCCTTGTGTCCAGGAAGACTCCTCCATCCGATGAGCTTCCTTGGCATCCAGCCTGCACGTACAGGAACTTGTAGTCAGAATCCACCAAAGCCATAAGCACAATGGAATGGAAGCCCTTGTAGTTGAAGTAGATTGACCCAGCTTTCCGAGGACATCTGATGCCAATATGCTTCCCATCCAGTGCTCCGATGCAATGGGGCATGTTCCACCTCTTCTCGAAGCCCTTGGCAACTTCCTTCCAGGATGCTGGATCCATTGGCAGGGCCAGCAGATGTTCGTAAGCTCGCATGATGGCAATGCAGACACTGGGGATAAAATTGCAGATGGTGTTGGGAGCCACTCTGAAACCGTAGGCCAAGGACTTGTAGCTCTCTCCTGTCGCCATGTACCGTAGGGTGACTGCCAACTTCAATCCAGGTTCCAGAGCCCTCCTCATGTTGGTGTCTTGTTTTGTAATTGCAGGAGCCACAGCAGCCAGGATTTCAGCAAAAATGTCAGGAGGCATTCTGCAGAAGTTGTAGTAGCCAGAGACATCATTGTTGGCCAATTCAGGCAGCAGCTGGTAGAAATGGCCATGTTGTTCCCTCTGCAGCAGCCAATTCCGAATCCACCATCTCTTCATCTTCCTCCTCCTCCGTATTCTTCTTAGATAATAAGCACCAGCAACAGCAGCAACAACAGCAACGTCAAGGTCTTCCCCAGCATCTTCATCAGCCATCATGTCTGTCCAGCATCCAGGAGTGTCCCCTTCAAAGGTCAAGCAGCAAGTGAAGCAAGGCGGCCCTCTGCGGCCCTTTTTATTGGCTTTCGCAGCGCCCTCCTCCGCCGCGGTGCCCTTGACAACGGCGTCATGCTTTTCATTCCCGGCGACGTGCCCTCGGGCCTACAGACATCCCCGTGGAGAACAAAACCATTCCCGCAGTCGTAAAAGCAATCCCCGGCGTTGTGAAAATATAGTCCGCCGCGGTGAAATAGGTTCACTGAGGGGCAGTTATAGGTTCCCTGCGGGGTACTTTTTATATCACGGGGCGATATAAAAGTATCCCGCAGGAGGAGGAAATTTCTTTCCCCCCGGCGAACTTTTGATGACGGCGTACAACTTTTCTTCCCCGCAGGGAACAAAAAGAACCCCGCCGTGGCTTTCGTTGCATGGTTATCGATTAGCCTTAATTGATTACATAATTGCCCTTCGCGCCGTCCTAACTGAAAATCTTGCAAGAATTCGTCTGGCTCTGCGCCGCCGCTGATAAAAAGCTTACCGTCATCTCCCGTGAGAATGGGGCATTAGAAACAGAGAAGGGAACATACCTAATTATATCAAAAGGTCAGTTGTCTTTACCTATAATTTATTATAGCTCTCAGATTCCACGTTATAGAAAATGCTTGTGTTGCAACGTCAGCAAATTTTTCCTTTTATTGCTCAATTAGCAAAACGACAATTTTTTTGCACAGAAAATATTTTCTGATTCACGAAAGTATCATAACATAGAAGCCACAGGTTAAATATGCTTGCTGATAATTTTTTCCATAAATCTTTTGAAAGTGATTTATTCAAATAATTTTTTTGCACTAAACTGCCTTATCACATGCAAAAAATAACCGTTCTGTGTTTCAAATATTGTCACTCGTGTATCATTATGATAATTATAAGTAGTAGTCTGGCTGTGAAACTACACTGTTAACTCTCCTGAATGGCAACTGCCAATATATATGGATATAAAACGTCCTGTTTTGCTAGAAACCATTGTTTTTACGGGAGCGTCGGGAGGAATAATTTATTTTTGTTTATGGTAACTGCGATATTCTAAATGATTTGAAAAATGTGTTTCGGATATGCAAAGATGGATGAAAAACCACTACTACAAGCCTATGACAACTATGCAGTGACTGCCGAGGCCGGGAATACGGACGGGGATAACCCAAGCCAGACCTACCCAACAGATGGAGCCATGAGTCAGGCGTATCCACCGGCCTACACCCAATATGACAATAGGTAAATGTCTTTGATTAAGCTGTCAAAACAATCCAGTAGTCCAACAGTCTATATAACATTTACTTATTTTCTGTCTATATTGCTTTTTATTTGTCCTGAGATTGGCTGAGAAAGTATGATAATACTCAATGATGCCGTATACCGGACCTTGTGGAATTGCCCCGTAGTCAATAGAACTTATTGGTTTCCCTCATTCTTTCTTTCAGTCAGGTTCAACCAATGAACAATTTTTCCAGTTATTCAATGACACCTCAACCACAGGCAGGAGGTAATTGGAGTTGCTTACGTTTATTAATTTACATATGTGTAAAAGTAAATGTTACTCTACTTCAAAATGGAGGCCTTCGTCACATTATAATTGATTATATGATAACTTACACATACATGTAGTTCAGTGGCGTAGCCAGGATTTTTTCCAGGGGGGCAAACCATCAAGACATTTCCCCAAAATTTTCATCGCTACCAATAGCTTTTCGCGTGTCCAAATTGTAACGCACTGTTAAAATTTCTTCCAGAATCTCATTCCTTTGTGGTTGTCCCTAAATTATTAATAATATGTTTAAAATAGCTAAGAAAATACTTTCTTGGAAGGTAATTCAGAGAAATTTACGGAAGATAATATATAACTGAAAATATTAAGCATTTCTTTGCGAAAATAAGAAAATCTAGGATCTAAAATCCAAGAAATTGTGAAATGTCTAAAAAAAAGAAGCAGAGGAAGTTAATGCGTTCTCTTTTTGGTAATTGGTAACTTCTTTACAAAATTGGCAAAATCCAGGACCATGATCCATGAACGTGTGGGGGGAAGAACTCAGAATAACTGATGTTGCAGAATTATATGCATTCTGCTGAGATGTAAACATGATAAATGAAAGCTCTTGAGAATTTTTTCTTTTCACAGACACATAACTGCAAAAACTATGGAGAAAATTTCGTTTCAGAGAACCTTTTTGTTGTGGTTTAACTTTAATTTTGGCGAAATTTGCAATAACATTTTTTTTTTTATTGGTAAATTTAAGGGAAATAAGATGCAAATTAGCAAAGATTCAAATCAGAAGACCGAAAAACCTTGCAAATTTTGTTTGATACATATTTTGATAAAAAATATTTGAAAATACCTCAGGCCAGCACAATTTCCAATGAACACACATTCAAAAACTGTCCCATATACGTTGGTTACATTTAAAAAATATTTTGTGGAATTTTTTGCGGATGCATATCATTCGGTCCAGGCACAAAAAGGATATTGTGAAGAAAAAATGGGGATATTGTGAAGAAAAAATGGGGAAATTGTGAAGAAAAAATGGGAAATTGTGAAGAAAAAATTAGGAAATCTGATAAAACTCTTCGTATAAATCGCCATTTCATTTGTATTAATTTCCCCATTATTCTCTACCATTTCCCCAATTTCTGGTCATTTCCCCATTTTGCTTACCATTTCCCCAATTTTCTCATCATTTCCCCATTTTGCTCATCATTTCCCCATTTTTCTTACAATTTCCCAACTTTTTTCCCTATTTTTGGCAATATATCTGTAAAAATTTCCCCAAAATCTTTTCAGGGGGGGCAACTTGCCCCCCCTGCCCCCCCGCTGGCTACGCTACTGATGTAGTTTTCATTTAAAATCACCAAATTTCTTTAATTAGTTTACTGAAATATTGTAAGAAACTGGATGATATTGCTTTTGAGAGAATTAATTATTTTCAATAACAATTGAAATGGTAATGATATTTATCACCTGGTTGGCTGTGAATATCTCTGTTTACAGTCAAAATATCAGGGCCTATGATATTGTAAAAAATACCACCCTTCAAGGGCGATATTTTTCAACAATGGTTATGAAATCACCGGCAATTTCAGATGCCTGATGACGTCACAAACCAAACAATAGCCAAAACAATAGGATTGTGACGTCACATCTATTGTTGCCCCATGGTGACGTCACATTTTTGTAATGGCAGAAAATAGCCTCTCTTTAAAATATAAAACTAAAAATTTAAATTATAACCAGGTGATAAAAACAAAGCAACTATGCGTCAGGGCACTTCGAACAATGTCACGAGCTGTTGTGTGAATTAATATCACTCTCGCCCTGCGGGCTCAAGTGATATTAATTCACACAACAGCTCGTGATATTGTCACTCAGTGACCCTGACTTGGGTTGTTTTGTTATAGTATAATATATCAACTATTGCATGTTGATTTTCAGTTCCTGGGGTTATAACGACAGCTCCCCAGCCAACTTACATTATACCGACAGCCCAGGGGCCACCTCCTCCAGATTACATGGTCTTTTCTTGCTTGGTATTCTGTTTTTGCAGTCATTGTATAGGAAGCTTTGCAATTTATTATTCCAGTAAGTATTTATCTATTTGTCTATCAATTTATTTACCATCCAATTAGCCACTCAGTGTAGGAATGTCATCAATGAGGACTTTTTTCTGAAGCGATAAAAATCTTCCCGATACCGTAAAAAAGGGGTTACTTTGGCCGCTCTGTACTTCTTTGGTCATCAGACGAGAAAAAGATTCAGAGTCCTGTATCAATCCAACTTATATAGATGCCACTGGTCCAGGAACTTCTTTTTTCATCTGCCAGAGTAACTTGTCGACTTTTTATGTAGATTAATTTTTCTTTCCATATTATGATATCAGTGCTTTCTGTGGAGGCCATTTTGGAAAGAAGCAGACTTGCAAAAAAGTGTGATTTTGCAGGGAAGTGTCTATTTTGTTCTGGGTTGGTCTAGTGCAAGCATATGCGGTAGAAATTGCGGACAATTTTTAAAGATAGTATATCACAGTTTTAAACTACACAGTATTTGTTTATATGTTATGCACTTTAGTGAGACAACAGCTATGGCCAATGTAACCCTAATCTCCAAGTCAATGTTGGGGTTACTTTGGCCACCACTGGAAATGGCAATTGGGAAGAGTTGGGAGAGTTAATAGCAATCAAGGAGGTATAAACCTTGATTTGACAAACAGGTGCTTGACTGCCATAGATGCTAAAGAATACCACAGAATGATCCAATGTTATTTCAAAAGCATATAACACTGCAATGATGTTCTGTCCACAAAGGAAGCTGCGGGCCATCGTAGACATAATAATATGATTTCATCCAAAACAGCATTAGACAAAGCTATTTGTTCTTGAATCTTTTTCTATTGGTTATTGTCAACAAAATTTTACATTGGTAGATCACGCCGAAATTGGAAATTACAGTCGTCATCATCTACCTCGTGAATAAACCGAACATCTGCGTCAGGGCTGGGGCGGAGCCCTGGCGACGCAGACTGAATCACTTACATTGAAAAATCAGTTAGTGCAACAAATCAGCTGATGAATTAGTCTCCCATAGCATTCCCTTATTCCAAACTGCCCATCAAACATGGCAGAGCGCAGCAGTATACAGCAATGAAAAGCTGTGCCCTAATAGTTATATTGTAAACATGATAGCTTTCAGTCTAACCTTAAAAAATCGGCGAATTTCAGTCCTCAGGAGTCCTTCAAACAACTAAAAATGGCGCCTGTTTCTGTACAGAGAAACATGCGCATTAGAGGAACAAATCACAGCTCACTTGCTTTTGTTTAGTAAACAAACCCACGTGGTTTTATGCACGTGTATTTATGCAAACCATCCGATTTAAAAACAATGTCGTAGAATCACATAAAGCAAATTTTGTTCATTGCAGGGGCGTATCTAGAAATGGCCTAAGGGGGGGGGGGCATAACATGGCGTCAATGCGGGATGTTCAGCGGCTTTTCCTATATCTTTCCCATGTTAATTTTGGCCCGGGGGGGCATGGCCCCCCTAAATACGCCACTGGTTCATTGTCTCCTGTATTATTTATTCATAGAGCTAAATAATACCTCTATGATTTATTGTTCTTTGGTGGCAGTACTTATATATATGAACTAAATCAAGGTGATGCCTTTAGCTAAATTGCAAATTCTGATTTCTTTATTTCAATAAATCAGATATCGTTGCATGTTCTGTGATAATTAACCTTTTTTTTTAAGTGCATTTGATTACTCACACCTTTGATTTGTCCACAATCAAGAGCTGTTTAATGCAATTGGCTTCTATTACCAAATTTTGTATTTTAATTCCTTATTTGAAGTCATGAATACTATATAACTAAATTAGTGTGAATCTGTGTGGTTTGTAAAAATTAATTATCTCTTGGTTTATGTCATACATGCATTCGATCTGCATAAAAAAAGCACAATAATGATCTGTTACAAAATGACACTTATTTGAAAGTGGTAATTTGTGTGAGCTTTGGTAGTTAGATGGTGAATTGTAGTACTAGTGTCGCCCTCTAATGCTTAAGCATGCACTATTTTATCATTGACAAAGGGCAAGACTCTGCCCCGCCCATTCCTGCCACCTGTGAATAAGCGGCAAGTTTAACTAGGTGTCTTAACTAATACCGAATAAGACAATTGCAGTGTCAACACATAGAACTTTATTGGTTTTATGATAGAAAAGATAGTCTTGTTCTTCTGATACATCTCTTAATTTCTTTTTAGTTGTTGAAGGGATTCAATGGTATTTGGCCTTCAGAACAAAAAGAAGCAAAAAAGATTACGTAAAATATTCAATTAAACAATGAGGAAAAAAATCAACTGTAAGTTGAAGATCTTTTTAAAAACTGATAAATTTAAAGTCTTTCTTTATTATACACTTCAAAACATCTGAATTGTGTGTTTCCTAATAAAGTGAGTTTAATTAATTTCAATTCAATAATGCTTCATATGTTAGCAAAACACAAAACACTCATTTTTCACGGCATCAAAACCTATGTATGTTTATATTCATATATATCAGATATCAAACTTAATAGCGTGGAAATATGGTAAATTTATCAGTCTGAATATGTTAATTATGATTGAAATCTATTCATACAGCATTTTCAAAATATGCACATCTAATCGCTTTCACTTTTATACTGAAAATGAATGCCAGAGTGGTAGGCCTATATAATCGAAGGCAGTTGACCTTAATTCAATTTGTGAAACAGTATAGCGGGTCACTGCTAGATCTACCACTTGGATCTCTGGTTGGCGCCAAAAATCGTATGAGAGGGAGGAAGGTAGGAGGAGTCTAATTCCTGGTAATCACACATGCGCAATCAACAACAACAAAAGCAATGGTGGATGCGATCGCCATACCACGTTGTGAAGGAAACAAAAATAAGAAAATGTTGGATTATGCAACAAATAAGCAGCGCCAAATCACAATTACCCCCCGTTTGCTTCAGGTCAATCACAGAGAATATGAAGGTATGTTTTCAGCTCGTTTAGACAATCCTTAATAGCTAATATAAGGATTTTTCTGTCAACTACTTGATATAAACATCTAAGAGATTGGAACTGCCTAGCGGTGCTAGGCAGTTCTTTGGAGTTACCTCGTGAAAAGAATTTAAACACTACGGACGCCACTGTTGATTTGATGTGACGTCATAGGTACGCACATGTCGCACAAGCACATTCTCTGTTTACGTCACGAAGCAAATGTCTAGACGCCAGAAATTGTCAACAGATTACGTCTAAAATCACCGAAAATCGGCAAAAAACGTTGCGAAACATCGCGAAAATGTGATACGAACTTATAAACAGCCCTGAGAAGCATGTAAGAGAAGAGATTTTTGTCTAGCTGGCCTGGTTGCCGTGAAAACGACCAAAACGTGAGTTCGCGAGTGAATTGATGACACCTGTAGAATAGAAACGTAAAATGTCATTTAATTGATAAAGAATATTTTAAAATCCACATTTTATGACTGGAAGCATCATAGGCGTATTTCGCTGGGGGTCAGGGGGGGGGGGGGCTGCAGCCCCCTGGCATCAGGGCAAATGGCACATATCAGGGCAAACCCTGACCAATCAGGGCAGATGCACTGCCCTGGTCTCATTCGTGCCATGTTATGATTTCAGGGCAAAATAGTGACAGCCCCCCCACGAAACGCCTGTCCCGTACGCCTATGGGAAGCATATCTTGCTTTCTTGTGGCCTAAAGACTGGGGAATGTTTACACTATGTTATTCTGAATTAGGAGGCAGTAGTACACCAAGTGCGGTATACACTCATCAATACTTAATTTTTGTTCACAAATCTGCGAATGAGTCAAAAATCGTTCTAGATTACAAAAATACATTCTTCGGCTTGTCGGGTTGCCAAAGTTACATAATTAATTGAATTCTACCGTCATAGGTACATGGTATTACATGCTCAAAATATAAGGCCGCCAAAGTTACCCCAACTCCATGGTTACATTTGCCGACCCTTTAATTATTATTATTATTATATCATTTATTCACCACAAAGCAGCACACAATTTAAATTTAAAATAAAAGTATAAATTAATTAAAAAGTGGTAAAAACAAGCATCAAAGAAAATTAAATTAATAACAAAATGAGATAACTAAAAATCTCGAGCAGAAAACAAAGAAATATTACACTAATCATCCCACACAGAGATTTTCAATAATCACCTTACATTCTTCTTAAGTTAGTAATGCAGACACACTGAAACTATCTTTCATGATAATGACACCTCTTACAATGTTGGCATGAGCTACATCTTCCTCGTTTAAAAAAACTAACCAACCAAGGAGCAGCATAAACTCTACTCCATATTTTTTTATGTAGTATAAAATAGGACCATCTTAAATTTTGGAAAGCTTTTACACGGATGAAAACCTCAATCTAACAGCTGAGGCAGAAAACTGTTGAAATTCAGTAAATAGTTTTTTTTACAAATTTGGTGCTCCGAAACGGCCAGGGTAACCCAGTTTTATGGTATGTTGATATGTGTTGATTACTTGCAAATCCAAGAAAATGCCAAATCCCAGCTTTCGTTTTAACTTCTTTTGCTAAAAATCACAACAATTCTCAATTTGTTTCACTATCATTGATGATGCAGCCTTTTGAAACACACCATCTCATCGAAGATTTCATTGCAAGATCTCAGGCGAAAATAGAACAGACTGAAAATGGTGAAGATTTGCTGTAAATACATGTATCTAGAGTAGGTCGGGGCAAGAAGCCCAGGTTAGGTGAGAGGCCCCCCCAGGATTATATCCAAACTTAAATTTTTGGAACATTTATCTGTTGATGGGATTGAAGCTAGAGGCATTTCAGGTGACGTCACAAATTTTCAGGGCAAACAGCACTAAACCATAGTAGAAATTAAAGAAACAAAAAAATGTGCATGGTTTTTGTAACTTTGACTAATTCTTTGAAAGGGGTTGTCAGAAATAACTTTGGAAATATTTAAATGTATAATGGGTATATACATTGCTTCACTTTATGACCATCACATAAATATGATTTGGATCATGTTTTTGCATTTTAGTTAAAAATATAGAGGTCAAATTAAAATATGTGGGTTTGGGGTGAGAGGCCCCACATCGTATGAGGCATGAGGCCCCCTTCACTGCGGTGTCGAAGCTGCTTCCGGAACCATTTAAATGTGTACTTTACCATAAATCTTGATAGAATAGGTAATTAAAATAGAAAAAATTTGGTCGAAGTTGAAACAGGGCAAAAAATATTTTAAAATAAAAAATATGAACAAACAAATTCTGAAATTCTGAAAAAGTAAATAGAATGTCTTAAAAATGATAGAAGAATCCCAAGAAATAACTTTTAGGGTGAATGCGCTCGCAAAAATTGCCATAGGATTATAATAGGGGGCTTCTTGCCTAATGGGTGGGGTAAGAAGGCCATTTTTAATTTTTTACAAAAATGGCCTTGACTCCTTTATTTAAATTGGTAGACATTTGTTTCACTAGTTATTAGTAGAGTCAAGTGATCCCTTCCTGACAGCATAAGCATTCAAATAATAGCCCATAAAAAGTAGGTCAAATCGCACCTCGAAGTTAAGGGGGGCCACATGCCCCGACCTACTCTATATGTATCAATGCTGGGAATAAATCTGTATCTATTGTCCTTGCAGAAAAATCCAAGGCAGCTGCCCTCCAGGGAGACATGATGACAGCCCAACTGAGAGGAAAGACAGCCAAACAAATCAATATAGCTGGGGTTATAGTTGGAATATTAGTTTGGATTTTTGTTATAGTATTATATGCCTATTCCACCTATAATGAGTACTAAATAATTGCCATTGGCTAATCGTATAAAAAACACTTGTATACGAATGTCTGTGTTTTAATTCTCTTTTTATCCAAGACTTTTCAATCAAGTTATCCATTTATTTATCCATTCATGTACTTGTCTATTTGTGTTAATTCATTTACATCTATTATTGAAATACTGATGAAAATTATTTATTCGGTAATAATGTAAGGTGCTGCAACCACAGCCTGCATCTATGCTCTTGTATGCTCCTCCATTTCCATATGCCATGTATATATAAAAAATATTCTAATACATAGCATTGCCTGATTATTGTAATTGCGTGTGTGAAATGAAAAATAAATACCCTATCCTCCTATCCTATCATCTTCATCCGATAATCATGTAGTATTAAGCATTTCTGTGATATCAGTGTTCAACACTATTATGATAATATATATGTGATAAATTTGGTAAAGCTGAAATTCTTGTCTCCAGTGTCTTCTTAGAGCAATTCACACTAACATGAATGTGCAATTGCACATGTAAGGTTCGTGGTAGTCATTTGTTTTAGAGCAACATATCGAAAAACTAACCTTCCTAAAATCGAATGAAAGCGTGCTACCCCCCCCCCCCCCTTTGACCAACACCCTTTCAAATTCTCATAACCAATGGCAGGACATTGCTACTCAACAACAAGAGGCTGTTGTGTCCATGTCACCAATGTCATGCCATATTTTTATACAACATTAATTTTGATGACCTTTAGAAGCCCTTCTTCTTCTTCGTCTTCTTCTTCTTCTTTTTCTTCTTCTTCTTATTCTTCTTCTTATTCTTCTACCTATTCTTCTTCTTCTTCTTCTTCTTTAGCTCCCACCTGTACAATGGCGAACCTCATTGAGTATAAAGTCTCTTTTTGTAGCTACCCTATTGCAATTTATGAACTATTTTTGATAATGATGACAGTTTTGAAATCCCATTATGTCAAACATTCAATGCAGGAATGCCTCACATTGTTGTTATGTATTATGTACAGTAATTGAAATAATATTATGTTATCTTCACTGTTCCAGCTTTCAGTATTCTGTGGTCATATAGTTCGGTGGTGAAATTATACAAGTTACAATTAGAAATTTAGCATTTGTTACAATCATATTGGAAATCCCAGTTTATTTGTACTGTTGTAGCATTTTGTCATTTCTGTAGTTTCCTGGGTGCAGCATACATGTAAAAGCAAAATAATTCCTAACATATTTCAGATAATTTTTGCACTTATGATCTTTTACAAACTTATATGCAACTGTAAGTGCTAGTGAGAGGTTCAGGAATATTTTAATCACCCATTTGTGTCACATATCCATCATATTTTGTCATCAACTTCCTAGATCAGAAGAAGCTAATTTTGGGACTTTATTGCTTGATTTGTAGTTTAAAAAGTATAGCAAAGGACCTTTTTAGCAGGAATCATTTGCGAACACGTGTACAATTTAGTAAACAAACAGAATTTGGTGTGCTAACATCCAGTGCTGTGAAAGAAAAACTTAATGGATATAGAAAAAAATGTAATTTTTCGTCATTTATTTTCATTGTGGTTGCTGCCAGGCTGTCAGGCAGTACTATATTTTTAATGTGATTGTTCAGTCTGTACCTCATTACTCCCTGTGCTTTAGCCATGTGATTAGATCGTGTGAATTCTGAGAAATATTGGAGCTTTTGTAGCGTAATGTTGATGACACCTAAAACCATTACCCCAGTATTTATCTACGCTGCACATACAAACTTTGCTTCCTGACCCTTGGGCATCAAAATACAATGAAAGGTGATTGTTTTAAAACTGACTTCAATCAACTTCTTTTCTGACTGAAATTTCAAGGTTTTCAAATTCTGATCTATCTCCAAACTCTAATGTAAGCAGTGCTGATTATCTGATCACTATCCACCAAATCTGATGCCATCAATGAATCCAATATACATGTAAGCCCTATCCATTCATATTAGAACTGTCAATTTGTCGTAGAATAACTTAGTAACTTGTGACCTCGTTAATGAATTCTGTAGCTAGATAGGTGACTAGTTTTGACAGCATTGACTGTATGGGATATGACCCCACAAAGTGCTTATGAGTCAAAGAGAATAACATGGCATAGATAGGGGTATGACCTCATAGGATCATGTCAGTGCATTCTGTATAACCACCTGTCATCTGTCAGCTGCAGCAAACCTGACTGAACACAGTCTGCTGTAGAAGCAGGCGAGTGAGCGAGCGAGGCAGCAGACTGACGGAATTCAAGTCGAATTGGGTATCGAATTGGGATCTAGGTCACTGGGACTGCTGCCCCTAAAATCCACACTGCTGCCTGTCAGGTCCATGCTCAGCAGAACCCAGCAGAACTGAGCTGGGCTGCCTCAGAAATTCATGTGAGCGAGGACGTGAAATAGAACTCCTCCAGTAAAATGTATCCTGCTCGCACACACTCACAACTGAAGCAGGCTGCTGTACACTCTAAAAAATGTCGGGACAAAATTGGTTTTTTAGATTCAAAATGTTTTTTTTTTTAATCCATTTTGGTTTTTTGCATTGAAATTTGGTTTTTCAAAAAACCATTTTGAATGTAAAAAAACCAATTTTGTCTGGAATGTTTTAGAGTGTAGCCTAGCAACAAACAACAAAAGGAAATCACCAGAACATCTTTCTTAAAATATAAATAGAATGAAGTGAAACCATCATGTCACTTCATGAAAGAAGGTGCGGACCAAAATCATAACAACTTCCTATTTCAATTACAAGGCCCTTATGCTTTTACTTTGTTTGCGACCAAACAAAATAATCACTTTTATTCCTGTTATCAGAAATTTTATTGATTGTCATAAAACCATTCCGCATCACTTCCTGAACTGAATCGATTCGTGTGTAGGGGAGAGGCCGGTTAGTTGAGACGCAAGGTTAGTTGAGACGCCCCTCCTCCTCCTCATACAAATGATCATTTGAGATGGTTGTGGACTATATATATGAGAGCATCATGCATTCTCTTTTATACTAGTCAGCTCTTGGCCCAGAGTCACTCAGCATTTTCATATGTACGTCATAGTCATTTTAATGAACTTTATGTTTGTGGCTTATGGCCAATCATGATTATATGAAGGTCACACTCTCCCAATTTCTGGCTTTCACAATAAGGACATGTTTATTTTGTAAATCAATGTCAACATCATTTATCAATGTCATGTATTAATTGCACAATTCACATTTTAATAAAAACAATTTGTAAAGTTTTGTAAAGTTCTCTTTGTTTCATATATGATATCCCCGAACTCCCAACATAAATTTGAGTTGTTAGCCGGAAGATGCAACTCAAATTTATCCGTCATAATATATTCAAAGTTCTCTTTGTTTCATATATGATAGTAGTTGGCAGAATGAAAAATATATTTCTTCAGGTTATATATTAAGGTCAATGCCGAATCAGAAGCAAGGTCAAGGAGAAAAGCCAAAAAGTGTATGGGTCCCATAGAGTACAAGAGGTGTTGAACTTATTTTGACAACAAGTTCAACACTGCACAAAAACTGCCAAATGCTACTTTTTTCCTCTCTGATGACAGACATAATGCATGAATTTTCGTACTGGATTACTCAACTTTTTAATCTTCTAACTTTAAAGCACTCTGTAAAGTTCTTTTATGCTGGAAACCACTTACTAATTGGTGTAGACTTGTAGATGACACTTGGCTTTATTCGGTGTATACCTTTTATGGTCCTGTGTTTAAAGGTTTCAGGTGGAGCAAAGATATTGTCCAGTTATCCTCTCATGTTTGACTGTTTGAGTGTTTATCTCATGGTATAAGCCGGTTATTCACCATGGGATCAGGAATATGTGTTTATCACACCTCGGCCTAAAGGCCTCTGGTGATAAATCACATATTCCCTCTCCCGTGGTGAATAACCTTTACAAATCCCTTACTTTGAGTCCAATTTAGATTTTAATGCAAATATCATGACTAAGGGGTCAAACATATTAGATCTCCGGGAAGGGAGAAAGCTTGGATATTTTTCAAATAAATAATTATTCCTTTTGAATAATCTTTGATTTAGAAACACACTCAAAATAAATAAGTCTGATTTATTAACTATTTTTCTATTTAAATATTCCTTTTGCCCATTTCCCCTCATATTTTTTCCCCTCCCCCATCCCCGAATCTTTTAAACAAATACATATTTATTTATTTATTGCTCCTCCAAATTTCTTCTTTAAATTTTTTTTTCTCCAATATTTGCGTTCACTTTTTTATCTCCACTATATTCTCCAGGTTTTGCTTTCCATTTTTTTTAAATTCAAACTTTTTATTTTTAAATCTTCACTCCAAATATTTTTCTAATAATTCTGCTGCTAATTTGCTAAGTATATTATTTGGACGTATTAAAGTGGGTAATGTATGCCTATCACAAGTATTGAAATCATAATTGGTTAGAACATAGCTTCTATAACTAGATTCTTAAAATACGGAGGGAATCTCTTTAGTTTTTTAAATATTTGATTGATAATTTACAGTACCTTTCAGATAAATTGGCCTTGTATAGATCTATCCACAAAAATTCGCAGAATATGCAAGAATTTCATATCATATATATGTCAACCTTGTTGTCTTTTGGATTTTTTTCTTCAACTGATACCTTCATGTTATCAAATTAATCCCACTTGGCAAATTGTTTGTAGCTGTTATATGCTTCTGTCAAATCCTTCTTGTTTTATTTTCTTCTTTAAATCTCTTTGTTTTTGTTTTGTTTAAGGTATAAGTAAGTTATATCCCTTGTTTTCGTGAATATGTGATATAATCCTCGGCTTACGCCTCGGAATATATCACATATTCACTCAAACACGGGATATAACTGGCACTTATTTGCCAGTATCTTAATTAGTCATCATTTTATTATCCTCCTCCATCGGGCTTGCAGGCCAACTTTCGTAAAAATGTCTCAACCAATCTGCCTCTCCCCTTTATCCCCTCACCACCATATGTTTCAATGTGTCATGCAGGTAGAGAAAACAAATTGTGACCTGCTCCACCAAAATGGGTTCAAAGTCGGCCTCCTATCATATTTATTTATGAAATAACTTTATTCTACTGGAATTGAGCTTTAAAATGATGTTTAGTATGCTTTGATATCTCCATCCAATCGAAAGATATGGCACCTCAAACATTGATGATGCGAAACATCAAACTTTGAGAAATTGGCATTTGAATTTCCCACCATTCCAATGAAAGAACTAAAAATATCAAGAAGGATGCCCTATTTAGATAATTCAAAATCAGTTTTTGGTTAAGATGGTCTTAGATAATCAAAGCAAATCACATGGTACCAACAGCTAAAAATCGGCAAAATGTGACCTTTTGACACATTTTGCTCATTTCTGAGAAATATAGAATGCCTACTTTGAACTCATTTTGGTGGAGCAGGTCACAATTATGCAATGCTCAGCCTCCTTCTGTCAAATCTGTCATATATATTTCAACCAAATTAAAGGGAAGGCCAAGGGTGACAGGAAACCTAACTTCTTGAAATGTCAATCTATCATTTTATAAATGTGATCATTGTAAGTACAGGGAAAAATTTAACGTAAAATTCATATGAAACAAATGGAATTAGCTTGCTTATTTACTTAAGAGCCAGTTTTTCTAAGATTCAGGCAGGGTGTGCAACTCAACCGACTCAGATTTTGTTCATAATTTTTTTCTTTGTAAACATTTACTAAAGAGTGGGAAAAATTGCATTTTTAGACCTCCATACCATTTAGGTTATTTTTAGGGGCCCTTTAAGATATAGAGCCAAAATTTGGATTGTGTCAAAGTCCAGATTTCAAATCCAATTATCTCAGTACCTTCTTGGTGTACCTCTGTTATATTTGAAGGGCCAAATATATGGACCCAAAGGTATCATTTGGTATCACATTTATGATGATTGACCCAGGGCGCAGGCAACAGGGGGCGCTCAAAGTTACTATTTCAGTCAATTTTAAGCTGAATTGATGGGGCCTATGTGGCTTGCACCCTTGGTGTACCTCAATGTTTTGTGTATGTATATGAAGGAGGGGACCTATATCACAAGTTTACATAAAAATAAGAATGGTACACTGAAGGCGGATCTCCACAGGGAGTGCTGTTTCCTATAAAAAAGTGAAAGACCCTTTTTCAGGGCTCTGTGGCTCATTGTGCCCAGGGTCAACAGCACGGTGAGCATGCCTGTCGTGTGCTATAACACCTCTAGTTTACTGGGGTGTAAGCATCTCTGAGGTACTCTTAACCATTCTCTTTCCAGAATTTTTTTTAAGGTACCACATATGACAATTTTTCAAATTTTCAAAAAATCACCAGGACGTCCGCAATATGAATGGAGACAGTCTTGCAAGTCATTTCTTTAATAAATTTTGGTTGTTACAATATATTTTGCTCCAAATAGTGTGTACACGCAACATTGGTCTTCCCACCATCAACTCTCTAAATGTTTCTTATAAAACTGCTCGCGATGTTTAAGTGAGCAAGGCATGAATCAGTTTCCAATTTAACCCATACCTACTGATAAACTCTTGAACAACTATAGCATAGTACACAAACGAAAAATGTATAGGTTTTAAATAGATTTATTCTTCTAGACAACAAATCGAAATTCCATCTTCCATCGACAACATATTAGGTTATATTTACAGACGAACACAGGCACCAGCTTAAAAATATGTTTTACTATACACCTAATGACTGGAAAGCTTGTGCCTGTGAGAGAAGCAAGAAAGTACTTGAAACATTCTACAGTAGACAGTCTCATGATGATAAATAAACATAAACAGATCATAAATACAGGCAGGTTATGGTTACAGGTGAACTCATATATGTACAGATTTTACAGATATACAAGAAAATGGTGAAAATCATAGAAATTAATGAACTGTAAAAGACTGTTCAAATCATAATCAAATTGGTCAAAACAAATTCATATTGGCAAAACAAAATGCAAATACTGGTATTATTCTGTATAATGTAATATTTGATAATCTTACCTGATACTGACAATATATATGCAGGATAACATCAAGAAAGTAAAATATTTTGATGTAAGGTTACATAGGTAAGTTGTTCAGTTCTTAAGATATAGAAAAAGGCACAATATAGTGAACATTCAAAAATGAAACCTCCACCCAAAAACACTAAAATTTTAATAAATTAAATAAGATTTTGATATTAAGTTACATAATCAAGGGGTCTAATCCATCATTATGAAGTAAGTTACCAATTTCGTTTGCGATATGTATATCAGACAGGAATATTTTTATCACCATTATCCATTATCGATAGGTTATTTTATCCCCAGAAAATTTTCAAAGTACAATCTAAAATAAAGTAAAGTAAGAAAAATGTAACTAATATCGAGGAGGAATTGTTGTCTCAAAATTTAAGTCTTTTTTTTTCCTGAAGTGCCTAACAAATTTCCAAAATATACTGAATTTACTTGGTGTGAAACAAACAGTAATTTGAATAGATCTAAATATTTATCTTTTTTCAATCTTGTTTTCTCTTATAGTTTCAAAATATAACCCCGACCATTAATGAAAAACATAATTAAAAATATGATTTTTTGAAAATTACAAGATTTGATTTTGATAGCTGCAATGGTATGTAGCTGATTTTCTTAATTCACTAAACTGGTTGCCAAAGAGTCCAATTTGAAAATTCCTCCAATTTTCGTGTTTGTTTTTAATTATTAGGTTAAATAGCTCGCTCCTTATCCAAATGATAAGTAGGAGGTTTAAAAACTGATCAAAATTGCTATATTTCTAAAGAATTTCTCCTAACATTACTGAATTTGAATGAATTAGTGATGTCAATAATCGCTTCAACAACTTCAACTTCACTGCGACACATCAATATTATCGAATCGACAAAATTTAGGAGAAATTGTATTTTATTGAATTTTTATTTTTCTATGTGATTTACTGTTGTTGTTCGTAACCCTTGTTCTTCTGCAGAGACTTGTATAGCCAACAAGCACATAACAGGCCACAGATCTGTGAAATAAACCAAAATAGAAAGTTTACAAACTAGATAGTCACTTGGTGTGACATCAAGAAATTATTGTTATGCTAAGTTTATATTAATTGTATCTATAACTGCAGTCTGTAACTCTGACATGCAGAAAGAGTGAACTGTTTCACTGTAAAAATGGCACTTAGCGAATCATCATACTGACGATTTGTCATGATCATACCCAAGACTTTCAATGTTTATTTGATTTAAAGAGACTAATTTCGCTCGTTGGTTACAAGTAAACAAAAGGATTGTGCATCTGATTTTTATCTTAAATTAGTTATGACAATTCAAATGGCCTTCTCTTGATCATAGCTAATTTAAAAACAGCCTCTGTGTTTCCCATGTTCAATATAGCTAGAGAAGATGACACTTCTTTGGTTATTATGACTGGCAGAGTGCCAAAATCTGTATGAACCAACACTCATTTTTGCTTATCAAGTTTACCGATTGCATTTTCATCTGAATGGTCGATCAATGCATGCCTTGTTCTAAAATTTGGAAATATATTTCACTGACCTCTAGTATAGCAATTCCAAGGGCAACGCCAGCCGAGATCTGGTAGTATTGCTTGAGAGAGAACTCGACCGTCTTGTAGCAACCCTGTTGAAAATAACAGAATACATTAGGACTTCACTGTCATCATGTGTCAGGCAAATTTGCAAATTGAAAAGAAGAAAATAAATTTATCTAGTGGGCAGCCTATCCGCAAAGAGCTCTAAAACATCTGATTTCATAATATGCGCATAATATTTAAGTTGCTTCTAAGAATAAATGTTATGTTTCAAGAAATGTCAAATTTAAATTTTTTTTTTTTTGTGTCACCAACATTGAATCTTTGAATATGCAATTTATACACATTTTAGAAATTATTTCTTGGTAATTTTTTAACAAACATTACAGATGATTTCATATTTTTAGACGTTAGTCCTACAATATTCATTGGCTGGGGGAAGGTATGACAGAACTCTCTCCTGAAAAGTGACATAGCTTTTACCTGGGTAACCATGGCATTCTAATCCATTGATCTCCTGAATGGAACTGACTCTCAGTGTTTCAAGTGAGAGTTTCTGTTAGTGTTTCACACATTTTTGGTACAAACATTCTCAAAGTCTAATACCAAGCATTGACAGACTCCATGAGTCCCTCCATAAGCCGATGACACGAAGTGTCAGAGGGACTCCTTGAATTGGATTGTTTTTATTCACCAAAAATGTTAACTGATTGGTTACACAATGTTTTTATAAACACTGGTCTTTGCCAAATACCTCTAACTGACTGGTTAGGTAACTTTTCATAAACATTAATTTTTGTTTATATCTTTTATGACTAATTATCAAAGCTAGTTATGTAACTTTGTTCTGTTCCTCCCATTGTTACTGCATAATAACTTACAAGTATAAACATTCATGTTGTTATCCAATGTTATTGTTATTAATCTAAGATTCCCACAGTATGAAAGAAAACAATTTTGGTCTGCCCAATCGTGCTCATTTGCATGTCAATGGCATGCTGCTTTTGGCTGTTTACTTGGCCAGTTCCAGCAGACTGATGCATTGAGATGATTGGGATCAGATGATCCACACAATGATTATTTTTACAGAAAACAAAGAAACACATGCATTGAACTTTCTGTGAAAAGTGATACCCCCTTTTCTAATGTCAGGTCAAAAATTTTGCAAATTTTTTTGTTATTTGATCGAATTCTACAAATATGAAATCATCTAAAATTCCTCAGTTGTGCCTTATATATTAACAACACGAAGTCATTACACTTACCCCTGGACCCATCTCAAACTTTATGAAAATTTGCTATATTTTTCTAATAGTCAAAAGCAACATTTATTTCTATGTTTGGTTGTGATAGGAAAATGTGCACCCTAATGCACCCATTCTGCAGGTCCAAATTCTGGTTATCAACAATGTGTCTTATATGCGAATATATAGGGTACGAAATCTTGTTCTGTCACCATTTATATACATGTATACACTTTATATCTCTTCTTCTGTCCAGTTATTTGATTACTAGGAATTATTTAGGCCGTGTGTTAAAAGCAGCACTATTGTTCTGTTCCAGGCATTCAAACTGACCTTTGTATTAGCATTCGTCTGGGTCGGTTTTGTGAGACATCCTTCCAAGTCCTTGAACCTGACTTCGGCGAGTTGCTTTGGGAACTTTGAGGGATCCACCATTTGACAACAAGACATTGGAACTGTAGCATTGATAGTTTTGACTCCTCCGGCAGCCACAATATCAACTTTGTGGTCCCATTTGGTTGCATTTGCGTAGTCGTCAGTGCCATGAACACCACAACAGGCAAGCTGGAAATGAATAGAATTAGAATTTAGAAGAATTGGAAGTTGAAGCTCAGAAATGCTAGCATGGGTCTTCCTCTTCCTCTTCCTACCCAGTGGGCATTGTGAATTTGTGATGTCAGTTTGTCGTTGTATTTTGGTTATTTTAGATAATTTTAGGTCGTGCCTGACCTTGACTTGAATATTAAGTCATTAAGTGATGTTATTGTGTCCCCACACACAAAAGTCAAAAGCCAATGCACTGTAAAATTTTAATTTTGAGTTGGCTTAAGGTGACTCAAGCGTGGTACACTGCACATACTTCTGCCTCCCACCTCTCCTCTCAAGCTCATGTACCTTACCTACTTCTGGTGGCCCCTACATAGCGGTCCATTGGGCCTTCATTGGGGTCTCCACCAATTATTAATACTGACTAACTGTATGCATTGATGAGAAATATATTGGAAATAAATTTATCTGAATCTGAATCTGAATCTAAGCAGCCTGGTTGCCTAGCAACATAGCATCACAACTGCTGCTGGCAGTAATTTGCTATTTAATTGAGATCTAATGCAGCTAGATGCATTTTTATTTTTTATTGAATGCAGTAACACCAACTCTATGCTAGTAGAAAGTTTCAGCTTCTCATCTTCATCCAAAGAATTTTCTCGGTTAATTTCTGTCAACTGTGTCTAAAATTGTCTTTATTTCTTTAAATTGACACCGGCACAGTCATGGTACTGCAGTAAAAAAATGACTCGGTGAAATTTTCTTATTTTTTGCCATTTGTTTGACAATAACTCGTTTATGATATACTAGAAAAGCCCACTGGGGCACATCCTCTGTTAAACCCTGAAGTCATTTATTGTTGCGTCAAATTTACTGAAGTCATTTATTGTTGCGTCAAATGTATCAAACATAATAATACAGAGCATGCAATGCACAATGGTGTCAATGTAAGTACCCTGTGCGAATTTGGCTGTTGTGGGCCACCCAGATTCCTCAATCCTAAAGGTGAAAGAAATAGCTCAAGAAAACATGAAGAATATTAAACTAGATACAAAGTTTTAAAAAAATCTATATGATCGTTTTCCTAAAATTTGATGACTGCCAAAATTGATGCATGCAAAACCTGCAATTAATTAGTGTGTTGGTGAACTTTGAGCTCCTGCAGAAAAAAGTATTTTAACCTTTTTCTTCAAATTTGTGGCAGATCTATTGGTGTACATCCATGGAAAGATATTTCTGATGTTTTTGCGTGACAAATGCATGTAATGCTTTATTGTGTGGTACATAGCCAAAAACTCAATTTATGACTTTTAAGCAGTCATCAAGCCAAACATGCTGTTACCATGGCAACCGAACGAGTCGGTAAATTTTTTTTTTCATTTTTGGAATGTATGGGTCCCATAGAGTACCTATGGTTGCACAATTCCTTTGAGCTAATATAAATTTAGCTTTTTGTTTTCAGCAAAGATTACAAACATATTATCATAGATAGATAGATAGATAGATAGATAGATAGAAAGATAGATAGACAGATAGAAGTTTATTTACCAATAAAGCAGAACTTTACAGCATTATAAAAACATTAAAGTGGTATGTACAGTAGCTTGTTGGAGGGGTACCCAGAGAAACTTAAACAAAAGTTTGTTTTTTGGGCACCCCAGATGAGATGAGATGAGATGGGATGAGATGAGACAAAAGGAGATGAGCTGATGAGTGTCAAAAGATGAAATATGATTAGGTACACTACTTAAGTTCTTGATAACAATCTTACTGTTCAGATAATCATGTGATTTAAATATTAAAAGTGATAAATATGCCACAACAATTAGTGGATCAAAGAGTACAAAAGTCATCAACCATTTTATTTAATTAATAATGAAAACATAATATTGCAATGATAAAAATATTACGTAAATATCTATTAAACAAAGTAACAAGGAAAGATTATAACTATTTTCAAGACACAAAAGTGATACAAGGTAAAAGCACGCTAGTATGAATGAAAACTGTTGGGGAGGGGAGGGGGTACGAAAATAAAAATTTATAGAAAAAAAATTAATAAATAAAGTGAAGGAAATGCAAAAGAATGTTTATCAACTGCAAATGTTGCTTTTGGCGATATGACAATGATCCTGATAATTTGTTACTTAGTGTTTCTTTAGCTTTTTTGAAAAACAGGCGGGACATAAATAAGTGCTGGATTTTACAGAAGTTGGAAGTTCATTCCAAGCAGAAGAAATCTTGAAATTCAATGATTGTTTTTCAGAGGTATAGTTTTAATATTGATACAGTGGAGAATTCTGTTGTTGCCTTGTTTGGTAACAGTGGGTTTGATTGTTAGTTTCAAGCTGGCTTTGAAAGTAAGGGCGTAGTGGCTTGTTCACAGATTTTTGGTAAAATTTACATCATAACTTGAAACAACAAGCTATGTCAGCTCAAACAAATAGTGCAATCATCGCACTCAATCGTTTGACCTGACTGAAAATTTCAAATTTTACAGTGTGTGAGCATGACGTTGTGTGCTGACTGATCTCCTAATTTTTGGAGCCATTCGGTCTCCCATTTACTATGTTTAAAATGCTCTGTGCTTCATAATACATGAAAACTATTTTTCAGACGACGATCGAAGCTCACCAACCAAAGCTCTCAGATATGTGCAGAAAGGGGCAAGCCTGGAATTAAGGGAGGGTATAAATAATAATTAATACCTTAAATTGAGTCATATCCCAGGCAAGAGTGGTCGCGTCCTTGGTCAGACTGAATGTCTTGTTACTGAATCCCGTGCCTGAAAAAATAAATAGAATCTTCCCTATCAATTTGCATACATTTAGAAGTCAGAAGTCAGAAGTCAATAAACTTTTATTTGCCAAAAAAATAAAATACAAATATAAAAAATACAAATATAAAAAATAATCATAATAAATAAATATCAATTTGCATACATTTAGAGTCATATCAATGATATTTATGAAGTTATGATAATGGTTACTCGCATCCAGAAATCACAAAGGCAAAATGCTGGATTACTGGCTATTCATCATCATTGATACCATGAACCACTCTGATACGAATACAAGTCAAGTCGTAGACACCCCAAGTCGTAGACACACCAAGTCGTAGACATATTTGAGAGCTATCCGCCAAGTCGTAGACACAGCATTTTCATTAGAAAAACCATTACCCACTGGTCTATCTGCACTCTACCACGGGACAGGTTATAAAAAGCATCAAAAATGTATATGTCTACGAGTTGGAAAGCAGAAAAACTGTGTCTACGACTTGTTAATGTTAATCTGACCCAAAAGTCTCTGTCTAAGACTTGGTTACCCCTGCCAATTAAATGCCTACCAGTTGGTAGTACCTGGTGTCTACCAGTTGGTCGTCTACCAGTTGGTTGTCTACCAGTTGGTTATCTACTAGTTGGTTTGTCTACAAGTTGACGTGTCTACGACATGACTTGATACCCACTAATACACATTACGGAGTGGAGTTTGCAACAAAGTGATCTTATTCTCCGTTTTTCCCTACAGATTGAATTTACAAGAAGTGAGGGCATTGAAGGTGACATAGACTGAAAACTAATTGGTGTGGAAGAATTTACAACTTCCCGAATGCTTGGAATTTTTTTTTTTTTCAGGATACCCATTAGATCTCCAAGGAAGAGGTGAATGTATAATTTTTAGATAAATCATTTATGGCCTAGTTTCAGAGAAATACATATATAGTTTCCTGGCAGTGTTAAAATTAATACTTTCTGGTAGGGGCTTTTCTTACAGTCCTCATCATATTTAACTCAACTCTCTTCTATGCTCTTGAAGTGTGATGTCAGAGATGACTCTATTCTCTAGCATTGCATTATGTGTAAATTAACTACAAGCTGTGATGTCCTTTTAAACTGGGTCAGGTTCCCTGACTTCTGGCCACTGTTAATCCGCCAAAAATGAGCGTTACAGTTTCAACACAATGTCAGAGTTAGCCTTTTATCAGGGATCACATCATCACAGTTTGATAGCCAATGGACTGATAGTAATACTACACATCACAGTTTCAACATTGATATATTGAAGGAAGACTGTTGATGTGATCCCAATGATCTATCACTTGCAATCACCAGTCTGATCTGACTAAATGGCAGCTTCATGAGCATTCACAGTCGACAACTGTTATAATCCCAACAGAGATGTTTGATTAATCTGCAAACTTACAACTTCACAACTTTAAACTTCAATGGACCTTGACAATTTTTGCGAACACATAGATTAAGTGATGTGCAGTTCTTCTAGCAACCCATTGGCTGACAGGCTGTGATGTCAAAATTGCATGGTTTTCCAGACCCAATTTTAATTCTGGCGCTGTGTTGAAACTGTGACACTTTTGGTGGATTTACATTCGCCAGAAGCTGGGGAACCTGACCCAGTTTAAAATGACATCACAGCTTGTAGTTAATTTGCAATGCTAGAGAGTGATCTCTGACATCACACTTCAACAGCAAAGAAATGAACTTGAGATTCCAAGTAAATATGACAAGGACTATAAAATGGTGTTGTTTGATTTAAAAACAATATGTTAGGACGTCCAAATTAATCATTACTGTCACCATTAATATATAATTTTCCATTAATGAAAAATCCAAGTTCCCCTCCCCCCTTGAATATCTGATCCTCCCCTTCCTGCTTAACAGAGTAGCCATTATCCAGACAGAATTTAATAACTTGCTAACATCGCTAGGCTGGTTTCAAATTTTCCAATAAAACTTGAATTTTTACCTCCCTTGTAACCCCTGTTGATTGTCACAGCCAAGAACTTGAAGAGATGAGCCTCAACCTGGAAAAGAAGAAGGGCATGTATACATAACTTCATCTTGAGTGTTCTATTGCAAGCATAGCATACCCCTCATAGATTTTCTTAGTACAGAATACTTTTATTTCAATTGATATTTTATCATTACATATATACATTAATCATGTACTTGACAACCAATTTTTATGAATTTTTTTAGTCAAAAACCAGTTGTCATTGATAGATTTGTTTCATTTCTCTATTTTAGCATAGAAGACAAAAGTTATGAACAAATAATTACTGAGAAGGGATTTCATGATCTCACACAAACACTTTAGTGCCATTTTCATGAAAACATGACATGGGCAAAATTACTTATGTAACTTCCAACTTAAACAATTTATTTATGGTGCACTGTAAACTGTAAAACCAGCTGTATATATTTTTGGCAACTACATCAACACAAAAGAAATTCATTTGCACGGCAGAAAATATTCCTTTTTATGCTTTGAGTACTTGCTTTACTGGTAACTGTCTGTCTAAAAAGTAGCATATTCAAAGACAGCCCTAGTTTCTTCCAGACAGAAGTTATGTGAGCTCCTCGTGCTCAGTTTCTGTTGAGTGATACTCGAGCTTGCGAAATTGCACACTAGGGGCAGCAGACCGAACATGGCTGGAATTAGGCACTATACAAGTAGACAGGGTAACTGTTGTGAAAGTTATGGCATCTGGTTTTGCAATGATAGCTTTAACTGGCTTAATTGATTAGTTAATATCTATAGCCCTACTCATCATGAGATGATTGAGTATTTAGTGGTAAAGCCTGAACTTACTTTGCCCTTCGCAGCGTACATCACAATGACGAAAGCAAACTCGATGATGACGAGTAGTACAAGAACCAGAGCGTACTAAAATTAAAAAACAATAAGACAGTGTTAGATGAAGATGCATGCATAATAAGGCATTCATGCTCGGAAAACAATTCCCAAAATACATTATACAACACCATGAATAACTTATTTTACAAGCACGGAATGGCCTTTTCATTGATATTGTGCGAAGTTTAAAGGTCACAAAGGAATTGCAAGGAAGCATGTGACATGTTTTTGTTTTTTTTCAGAAGAAGATGCATTCTTAACAGAAAATTCAGGACTTCTTATCACTTTATAATCAAGGACAACATTTCATGCATGTATGCCAAAGAGCAAACACGAATTTCTTCTTGGTTAGATATAAAGAGACACATGTACAGTATTCTCGGTTGAAGCTCATGTTAATGTAAACTCATGGTGGGATGCAGTAGACAAAACTGCTAAAAACTATTTAAGCCAGCAGTGTAGGTATCATTCCCCCTGGTTAATAACATCAACTCATCAAGAAAATGGGTCATGGTTCATACGAACTGCACTTCTTCCTGAGGATGGAAGAGCGTAACAGAAGAAGAAGAAGTAAGGAAACAATACAAATTGAAATCAAATGGCTATCATAAGCTTTCTCTTTCGCACCATCCCTCTAGACTAAGTCACCAGGAAGTGTCATGGCTGCAAAGCCTCTCGACTCGTTAAAGACATTTTAAAAATAACAGCTAGGCTAACTCACACACGCACTTTTGAACAGTTTACTGGAAAACTTGAAAAGGCACTCAAGGGTGTCGGGAGGAAAAAGGGTGGCAGGGGCAGTCGGTTGAGAAAGGGCAAATCTAATTAGCACGACAAAAATTTAATGTAGTGGCAATACTGATTTTGAATTTTTACTTATACATTTTTGCATAAATTTACCGTATATTAAGGCCTTATAATGGTTTTTTGTCTTTGAGATCAAAAGGGCAATCTTGCCCCCCCCCCTGCCCCTCCTGGCCAAGGGCAGGAGGGGCAATTGCCCCCCCTGTCCCCCTGTTCCGGCACCCTTGAAGGCACTATATAAATTACTATTATTATTATATTATTATATTATTATATTATTATATTATATTATTATATTATTATATTATTATAAATATTATATATATATTATATTATTATATCATAGGCAACCTTACAACAATGAGGAAACAGCTGACTTCCTTCCAGGCTCCGCAACATCCCAAGAATCCCACGACAAGGATGAACGCTCCTCCGATGATGAATGCCAGGGAGGCAGAATTGATGAGGGCTGGGATGTCCACTGTGTCTGTGCCTGGAGAAAAGGGTGAAGTCACCAGATATAAGTACACAAACACATTTGATGGTAAAACTTGTAAATACCAGAACAGTCCCACAGCAGGAAAAAAGTTCTAAATTTTGTCAATACTGATGGTAAGGCCCTATGATGGAACCATAGAAATACATAGAACGGACATGAGGCTGTATGATGCCACCTCAAGATGAGGTCACCAAATCCGCCATATTGGAACTGCCCTGAGACATGATGTCACAATAGAATAATTATGATGTGACGTCATACCATTGTTATAAGTGACATCACAGTTATTGGTGACGTCACAGTCCATTGTGCCAGTATTCAGGGCAGTTCCAAGATGGTGGATTTGGTTGCTTCATCTGCCAGAGCCTCACGTCCCTTCTATGTATTTCTATGGATGGAACCCTTTGCTCCCAACTTGAAAGAAAGGGGTTCCATTCTTGGAGTTCAGTGCTGCTAGATTATCTAAGTGTTGTTTTTGTTTGTTGTTGGAACGTCTCTAAAAGTTGAATAATGAACCTTTTAGGGTTCCTAATCTATACCAGCTTATAGAACCCTTAAAGGTCCCATATAAAACATTTTTGTTAAGAGTGTAGCTTGATAATATCAAATATAATTTACCCTTTGTGACTTCATGAGGGATTTTACCCAGTAGCCCAGCTAAGCCATTGGTGTCAAACTTGGAGTAAAGGCCAATTCCAAGGATCACAATTCCAAGAAGCTGAAATGTAAATAATAAAGCAAGTGAATTGGAAGTTCTTGCATTAATGGATCTTCAAATATAATAAGATGCTATTTATTAGATTTCAGATTCAGATTGCTTTTATTGTCACTTAACATCTATCTTATATATATATACATTCAAACTAAATATGCTAATGACATGCAAATGAGGTCATCCCAGGTCATAGGATAGTTGTGCAAGGAAAGCTACCTCCACAGGCCTGTCCTTCCCCTACACCCTTCACCTACCCTTCTTTCACCTTTTCCTTCTTCTGATGACATCATTAATTGCTGTTTTCTTTGCTGTTTATTGCAGTTTGTCTGTAACATCAAACGTACTTCGCTCTATCTCCACCACAGCTCTGCTTATGCAAATCACCTGCTGCCTCAGAAATGTTTCGCCCCACAAATGTTATGACAGACGGCAGCACTGTCAAATTTACAAGCATGATCTTTTATGTCACTCTCTCATTTCCAATGTAATGCCCTCTTAATCCAATAGAAATACTGCACTTCACTAACAACTTTTCATCAACATCCCGTCAAAATCTCAATTCACCTGTTTATTCCCTTATCACTTTCTATGCTTTCAATGGGCTTTACTAGTATAATACAAAACAGATTACACAGTTTGAGACCGGAAGGCATAGTTGCCGCTCATGGGAATCAAAAGAATAAATAAAGCATTATAAATGTTGATAATCATAAATTAAAGGGTGAGAGATTGAAAAAAATTAAAAAGGAAAAGGGAAAACGAAAGATGGAATGTGATCAAGTTACATCAACTAATGTTTCAGATACAGCCATATTCACCATTACTCCCAGGCAACTCTATGATATTAAGGTTCTCTTGTTTTATTGCATGTCTTTCAGTAAAAGACATGCAATGGGTTAGGGGTTCAAACCGCCCCCCCCTCCTTCTGATAGTTCTCCGAAAACTGCAAGCGCTGTACAAATTTCATTGCTGTACCATATTTACTTATCATATTAAGCACATCCGGTCGCATTCATTGGATTCACTCAACAGTTAATATTGAAACAAAAACTTCCTAATGTCCAATTGCTCTCCAACCTGACCAGCAGGTCATAATTAAACATGGAAATTATACGTCAGGCCTCAGAGCCAAATGAAAACTTACTGACATTCGAGTCGATCTATCGATCAAATCACTCAATTTACTTTTGCACTAATCTTTCGCACAAAAGGTTTAATCAAAGTAACTGTTACTATCAAATAGTTAACAGACTGATATCGGCAAGGCATTTGTAAGCAAAAAGTTATAACAAGGGGAGCTTAAGTGTTCATTTTATTGGGAACGACAATGATCTATGCGCCTCTGAATACAAACCAATTTGGAAGAGAATTTACATACAGCATTCTCCCCATAACAGGTTTGTTTGAAGAGGGAAGTCTATCAAACAATAATTTGCACTTTTTATTAACCACTTTGAGGTTACTTACCACAAAAACAACATTGAATATGATGAGGATGAACTTTGTCAATGCCTTGGCACACATCCTGAAATAGCAAACAAAGAAAATCTGATGAACTTCATGTTATATTTCACTATGTTCACATTAAATGATTATTCGTTAACTTGCAGACAATCATGCCTTTGAACAAAGAGTTTCATGTGTTATTTTATGTCACACTGACTCACCGAAGAGTGGTCTTTTTTTACCAAGATTCGAGATTTACCATATATATCTGTCGTAGTTAGGTCTGTGGCTTTATTATGACACCGCAATTCTGAAATCAAACTAATACTGTTCCTGAAGTATGAATATCTTGGCTTGTTAGCTTTTATATATTCATCACCATCTTGAAAACTTGCAATTTTAGATGCTGTAAACATTTTCACAAAAATCTTAGTGAGAAAAAAACTAATTAAAGTACATTTTTTGTTGCTTGGGAGATGTATGTCATAATTTGATGATCTATTAGTCATATATAAACCAGTAATATTATACTTTGATCTACAGGCAATAAAATGTATTATTGCACTTTTTGTGGCTTAATCAATACCAAAATGATGGCAAAATCGTATACTGAGTGTGATAGGCTTAGGATGGACATATCAGATATGTTTTCATATAATAAAGAGCAGATGTCAATAATGTTATACAAAAAACCCTGTTTTTGTTTGTTTTACTGACAGGTGTGTTCTGAAATAGCATTTTTGAAGTTCATCACAGCACTGTCATTTTTTGGAAGCTCATAACTCATATCAATTAATATATTAATCTGGTAGGTTATTATATAGCCTACATGTATGATTTTTTGTTACATTACATGTGCTATATCAAAAAGCTATTGTTAAGCTTCCTAATATGTAAATATGAATAAATAAGAATAAAACAAATGTTAAAATTATATATATATATAAACATATAACAGAATATAATTATTTCAAATTATGTACATTATTGAAAAACCAGGAAAGTTAATTGGAAATTGATTAATTGATTATATAAATATATAAACATATTTTACAGCTGTTATTTTATTATACCTGAGTCACAGAATTGCAACTCAGCACTTGGCAGATTAACCGAGCAATAAGAAAATATACGTCGCGGGACAGAGAATGCCAAACAACGCCCGGGTCCCCACAATACCGCTCCAGTGCCCGATTGACTTAGACATCATGCGCTTCTTCTATTATACATTTTAACTGATAATTTTGCAAAATAAACAATAATCTGACTGTTTGTATGCTGTTGTAAACAGAGTTAATTCTTAGCCGGGTGCTAACATGCAAAATTGTCAGTTAGATACCAGCTTTTCCAATGGTATAAGTATCTTGGTGATGTCTAATTAAACTTAGTTACCTAACTCATATTCAGCATTGACACAATATCAGTAAAATGACTTGACCACCTTAGGATAACCAGTGTTAAGCGTTGATTCAATCGGGCACAGATGACTGGATCCGCTACTGTAACATCGTTTAGTTTATCGCATCCGATAATTTGTTTTTTCATCATTCCCTACTACAGTGACTGTAGGCCCCATACATTAGTCAAATTGGATAAGCTGAAAACAATTTCTGAGGTGTGTATACATAGCTGTAGTAAGTTTGATCAGCAGTTCAGGCCCATATGTTAATTTAACCTGATCCACAGCCTTAGACACATCACATTTAATATTGCCTATTATTTCATATCATAAAATGTGGTTTTAAGTAAATCCCATTGAAAGGCAAGTTTAAATCATCCCAAAATACAATATTTATTCAATTTACCGCTATATAGAAATATACAATCCACTAATTTCATATTTACTTTGGACTCAGATATGTCAATTAAGTCATTGATTTGTAGGGTTGACTTAAATAAGCTGTGCCAAAATCATTTAATTTGGCGAGGAATCTGAAATTAAGCCTAAACTAAAAAAAATATCTTGCAAAGAAAAAAAAAGTTCTCCGAATTCATCCTAAACTATAGATTCTTCTTTTGTTTTATTGGGTGACTCATCTTATGCATGAATGTTGCAACAGAACTTTAAGCCTTTACTGAAACAGATTGGCATTTTCCGCACTAAAATGTTTACAACAAGAGTTGAGAGAAGAGCTGCATACTAGTTTATACCATTCAACATCCTTGTCAGCCAATCACATGCCAGTATTTCAGGGCGATAATTCCCATATTCTTTGCTGTCCACTTATCAGCTCATGTTTGAGTCATTGAGTGTTTGTCTCTTAGTTCAAGCCGGTTATTCTCCACGGGATCAGGAATATGTGTTTATCACACCTCGGGTGAGTGACCTATATATATGCTTTTTATCGGTCTTGGTTCAAATTGGACCCAGAAAATAACTAAGATATTATTCTTATCATCTAGCTCAATGAATCTTGGAATTTGTGGTCAAAGGTGATGCATGTACTGCGTTGAAGAAAGTATGCTAAAGCAGTGCCCGGAGTGCTCTTCAGAGAAGATTTAAGTTTACTCTACCTGAAATAGGCATATGGAATTTTTTTTTGGAGGGTTGACATTTGCCCAAATTTTAAGATCCAAATTTTATCCCTTGTCAAATGAAATTGCTTGGAAACCTCTGATTTGCAATAATGTTTGTTTAATAATCTGCCCAGATTTATAAGCCTCCTTGTCCGAATTTGTCTCAAAGTTTTGGGGAGGGGAGGGGGCTATGCAGATGAGTTTAAATGGCGACCTGGTACATGTAATCACCAAAGCGAATGAAAAGTTATAACTACCAATTTCTGGGATTATGTGGAGTATTTTAGTTTGAAGAATTGCACTCGACTGGTAGACGTTGTCTGTCATTTAAACCAACTGACCATAGGAAGGTTAACATGTCCATAAAAGCCTGCATTCTCAGAAAAACATGGATAAAATATTTTATGCAACAAAACACAACAGTGATTGAGTCACACGCGTATTATGCCACAAATTTCAAAATTCTACTTACTCGAAGAACGACGCCATGCTTTTTTTTTTCAGTTTTAGTCCAAACCTTAAAACTACTGCATATTCCCTGATAGTTCTATCAACTAACTATCCAACTTCAAAACTGAAGAGTGTGGGCTGAGCAGATTGGGGAATAATGGGGAATCCTTATTTTATGAGGTTTAAAATTACTAATACACTAAAAAAGTGTAATAAACTTAGATGATATTAAGTTACTATAGTACATTCCAATAAGTTATGATACATATAGAGCTAAGAACAAAGTCTATGGGTTTACACTAAAAAAACACACACAATTTTTTTAAAAACTACAGGATTTCCTCCTATCTTGCATTCACATTAGCAAGCATACACCTTCAGCTGCGACACATTCAAGTGACTTTAGAAGTAGTAAAGCTGTGTTAGTAAGTATTTTATTATATACATATTCCACTAGGGATTTTTCCCTGAAGGACTAAACATTTTAGGGAGGGTCCCTTAAGAGGTACTAAGTCAAGGGAATCCTTAGCTTAGTACCTCTTAAGGGACCCTCCCTAAAATGTTTAGTCCTTTCAGGGGAAAAATCCCTAGTTGACACCTCTGTCAGCCAATCACATGCCAGTAATTCAGAGCGATAATTCCCATAATATTATTCTTTGTTGTCAACTCCCATGTTTACCTATTGAGTGTCTGTCTCATGGTATAAGCCGGTTATTCACCATGGGATCAGGAATATATGTTTGTCACACCTCGGGTTAAAGCCCTGATGCGATAAATCACATCACACACATTGATGCAAGCTTAAACACTGTGACAAGCTAAAACACACATGCACAAGACTTAACAGGGTTCACACTTTGGTGCACAGAGATCAACATTGTTTCGAAACTAGGGTCTGGTTGAAAACATGAAGTTGTCATGAGCACAAAATTAAATTCCAAAAAGGAAGAGGACTTCACGAACTGACATACAGCATAGAGTACACCATAGCACTATGAATATCAGTGGGTTTTGTTTGGGCCATCGCAACGGTGGAGGCTGTGTAATTTGTCCAAAATACAGCCCTCTGATTGGTAAGAATGCCGGAAGTCAGCCTATTGTCCCTTATTCCTATTCGTTTATTTAACAAGTCATAATTTTTGTATTCTAGTCATACCTCATATGTTTTTGTTTTTACATTGTTTTTACATTATTTTATTGCTGTTATGATTTTCATGTCTGCAAAACGAGTTTCCTGAATAAGGATTAATAAAGTCATTGTCATTGTCATTGTCATTGTCATTTATAGGCAACAATAGCTGCCGGGTTCGGACAGTTGTACATTTTACTTCCGCAAACCCTCTCTATTCTTGATCACTTTTTAACACATAATTTCCAGAACTGCAACTATCGAATAATGAGATCAATATAATAACGGCCTGTGTGTAGGGGGAACGGGGGCACATTGGGACGCGGGGCAATGTGGGACGGTGGGGTTTTCTTGGATCCTGGCAAGGTATATGATATGGTAGTGCCATCATATATCTTGTAATTTCACATCCTGATGTTTCCATGGTTTTATTGACAAATTACAGCCACATACAGAAGTATGGCGAGCAAAAGTTTGTTTTCCTACTACAAAAGTAAATATGGACGGGTTCAATTGGAACCATTCTGTGGACAAACCATGAATAATGAGGCTTTCTCAGTGCTTGTATGAATTTTATATATCGTAACGAACAGTTATGAATTGCTATCGTGATAAACACACTCACTGGTGTCCGAGAAATTAGCATTTTGGTGTAAAAGTCATATCGGGGCTCATTGGGACAGTGAATTCGGGGCACATTGGGACACACTTAATATGGCAGAATTTAAGTGTCCAAGCAACTGAATGACCTGGGACAGCACACAACAGGTGTTCAGATCGCAGTGAATAGAGGTATAGTGGATTACCATGCTCTGTGAACAAATTTGTCGCAAAGCACTGTGTGTTACTTACATAGATGTCCGCACCCAGGACAGTTTATGTTAAATGTTTAAAACTGTTTAAAGTTATGAACTATTGGCACTACAAGGTGTTAATGCACTGTATATTGTCTTACACACTACTTACATATGATATCTATTGCACATGGAGTGTTAAAACGATTTTTTAATTGATGTTCCCAATGTGCCCCTGCTGTGCCAGCCGGGGCACATTGGGACAGTCATTTTTACGACTCTCTGGCAGCAAAAGGGTAGGTGCAGTCTAGTTTATTATGCCTTGCATTTAAGCTCAATAGTATGGGTGATATTCATGCAAACTTCTGAGTTCTTCAGTGCTTTCAGCATTGAGCAAAATTAGTAGACGTTAAAAGCGTCCCAATGTGCCCCCGTTCCCCCTAAACTTTAAAAATGGTTCTTTCAGCTCTTTATCGGTCACCTAGACATACTTTGGACAGCAGTTTCAATCAATCTTTGCTTCATTGCAGTGTCCTACTCCTGTCCTTATTGTCCCCTAGAGTGCATAAATATAGGACGTAAAGTCCAAATCATCCATTCATCCTATGAGTGAAAATCAAGCCCCATACGTTGGCCAACGCGTAAAAAGAGAATTATTTAAATTCAATATCTCATGACAACTTCATGTTTCCGATGTTAGTACAAGTAAGCATAATGACAGCACATTGTGTTATCGAACTACTGTAAACATAATCACACATATATTATACACAACATTCAATATACAATGTATCCTTACTGACAACAGCCCATTTTGAGTTTGCTGAAAATTGAAAGGTTTAAGCATCACAATTTTTGCAAGAAAAGAGTAACAACATAAACATTTAGTTCACAAGTTTTCAAATAAATAAAAATGATTATACAGTTGTGAAAGTTTGAACATCATTAAAAGTCCATTTTATTTTAATATAGATATATATATATTTCAAGCATTTGCATCAGAATGATATTATCCCATGGGAATCAATAATATTTTCAATGTTACAGAAACAATCATTTAAAAGTTACTGAATTATTTTTGAAACTTTGAAAGTATCCATAATTTTTGTTTGTGGATAATCTATTATACACATATATAGATAGATTAATAATTAAACCTATATTATACAAAACATTTTCATTAGTCACAAACAACAACATCAAAGCAATGACTTTAAGAAAATTTAAGTCCGTCAGCATTTCTAAAATGTGCTTTTTGAGAGAGGAAGTACAAAAATACAAAAAAATAATATATGCCTGTATGACTCAGAGGCATATTATAATATATCTCCATAGATCTACCATCAATGCAAACTATTTGCTTATAATGTGAGTAAAACTTCAATGTTGTTCTGATATCAATAGTCAACTTCTGTTGCTGTCATAAGATTATGATCGCATGATCATATCCTATGTTATGCGTTTTGTACATTCTTTTTACACTTCAATATCAAATGAAGTGAACATCAACCGTTGATCGCATGTAATGCGGAAATTGATAACTATCCACTGGTTTTAGTGTAAAGACTGACTGGAAAATATATATTTAACTATCACAATCTTTGTTAGTTTGAAGTCCATTGGAAAATATAAATGAAACTACTAATTAATACCAGTATCTTTAGAATGCTACTAATTTATCATTTTAATTGTCGCGTTTAGACACAATTGGGAAATTCAATCAAAGTAGCTTGAAGTATTGAAGAAAAGAAATTGTATTACTAATTAATACCAATATCTTTAGAATGCTGCAAATTTATATAATGTTGCGTCAAGACACAATTGAGATATTCAATCAAAGTTAGTTTGAAATATTGGAAAAAATAGATCAAGCTATTAATTAATACCAGTATCTTTAGGCTAATTTATATAATTGTTGCGTTTAGACACAATTGGGAAATTCAATCGAGGTTAGCTTGAAGTATCGGAAAACATATATTGAACTATTAATTAATACCAGTATCTTTAGAGTGCTACTAATTTATACAATTGTTGAATTTAGAAACATTTGGGAAATTCAATCAAAGTTAGCTCGAAGTATTGCAAAATATAAATTGAACTATTGTAATACCAGTATCTTTAGAGCATGGCCCATAGCTGTTTTAGACAATATGTGGAAATTCATATATTGGATAATTATGAAGTGATGAACTTGTTAAAATAAACTACATAGTAGCCATTTTTTCTTTGTTCTTTCATCGGGAAAAAGCTCCTGCTTATCCTTTTGTTTTGGCGTATTACAGTTTAGGAAATACAGGTGATTACATTTGGCTAATTGAAAATGTGTGACATCATTGTTGGTCCTATCTTTAACATTGGAATGAGTGGTGGACCATTAGTCACTGGTGAGTATGACTCATTCTCTACTATATCCGGTTATTTTTATCCCCGGAAATGTGCAAAAGCTATGGCTATAATTACATTGTATATATCATTTATGAAATATCTACTCTGACCTATAAAAAAAGCTATCATGTCTCATGATGAAATTTTGTTTTTTTAATGATTCACTTCTGACGCCATGAACTGGCTTATAGGTTTATTCAGCTTTAGGATTTATAAATTCGATTTTCATCCTCAAATATACTACAGAAAAATCTATCAATTTCCAGTCTAACTATGGCCTAAATATCCATATTACTTACAGCCAAAGATAAAAAGCTTTCTACAACATAGCAAACAAAAATTGAATAAATCAGCATTATACTTTTAATGATTCATCTCTGACAAAACAAATAAGCTTAGTGTTTGAATATAAATTTATCAATTCAATTTTAGACGCATATTGTCGGGCTAAAGATTACTTCAACTTACAATTTTACACATGACCAGTAAATCAACCAAAGTTATAATTTTGAGACACAAAAACATTTTGAGGAATTTGAACATAAATGTATTTATCCATACAACATTTTGAAGGATGCATTTTTTTTTAATATTTTCACAAAAAAATATCATTAATTTTATGCAACGCATTTTGGAGAAAATATAAATAAACTGACGGGAAATCAGACAAAACGTTTAATGATAGTTTCTTTTTTTAATCTAAAGATACATCCCATACATCACCCTATATTGAAAATCTAGTTCAGTTGCAAAGACCTGCTGTTGTGAAGTGCACTTTGCAGTATTTTCCCATCTTCATGTTTTGAAAGTGTTACAAACATATATCGAAACAGTATATATCTATAAATATATTTGGAAGTAACAAGCATTGTTCTGTGAAATGCAATTTTTGCACTTACCTTAAGTTGGTCCACAGACGGACAGGGGAAACTCACAGACGGAAAATGAAGTTGATTTAGTGAACAAGAACTACCCACTCTAAATAACATATATATAATCTCCAATTCAGTTGGTGAGAGGCTAAAGGGGGGGGGGACTAGCTCCATTATTTTGGCCTAGAAATCTGAAATTGATAAATTGATAGTCATGTCAGGCTGCGACAGTGAGGCAGAGACTGATCAGACAGCTGGGTCACACAAAAAGTTGCATCAGTGATTTAGTGATTTTTTCACTTTAGATACAAAGTTTGATGTTACAAAAAAAAACATTTCTAACATAAAGCTGCCAAGATCTTCCAATAGTAATGAGTAGCATCATGAAATACAGCAAAGTTATATTTCTAAATCAGAAATTATGGTTATGTCAAAAAAAAATTATGACTTGAGTTTTGAACCTGTATTTTCTCGGGACATTTCCTGATATGGTCAAAAACTAAATGACACATATTATACTAGTGGCTAGTAGCTACATATCGCAAAACATGTATATATGTTATGTCGTGAATTACTTTTCTGTTTTATGAATGCGCATTTTGACCTACACATTTGATTGTTTTAGTGTATAATATACATAGTATATACATGATCATTAGCACAATAATGTCAACTAGATGCATAATATAACATGAAATTTTTTAAACAAATATCAATCAGAATAATTGTTGGAAATACAGATTCAGACCTTACAAAATCATTTCATAAGAGTACCCCCCTTTCCTCTAACATAACAGCTTGACCATATTGAGCTTAATTGTAATCAATATTCAGCTGCACAAAAACCATTTTATATAAATATACACACATATATATATATGGGAAGCTGCAGTATATTTCCAAATGTATGGAAGATAGAATTTGACTTTTGGTGGACTGGGCATTCAAAAAACCTTATACGAACTGAGCATTTTCAGAAATTAATGAAAAGTTTTGAATGCATGTACTTTCAAAAATTTCTATGATTTTCAATAGTTTTCAACAGTATGAAGATTTATAGTTAAGTTGAGATATATATTTATTCATAAAAAGGCTGTTGGAGTGATATTTAGTCACTGAAAAGCAAAGATGAGGAGATTGGAGTACACTGTAAAATTTGAATTCTGAGTTAGCTTAAATGATTGAGTGAGATGGTTGCACAATTCCTTTGAGCCATCATAGCTTGTTGTTTTTAGTTATAACAGCAGAAAGATTATCATAACTCAAAACATCAAGCTATGTTAGCTCAAACAAATCGTGCAACCATCTCACTCAATCATTTGAGCTGACTCAAAATTTCAAATTTTACAATGTAAGTTGTGCCATGAGGTAAATTACCCTGGTCGTCATCTCTTAATTAATACCTTAGCATAACCACAATGCGTACACCATAATGCTATTACAGGTACCAAATATTGTTCTTGCCACATATTTCTTGTGCTTTATTATATGTGGGCCGATGTCCTTATACTACATATTTTATAATAATGATAATAATAATAATATTAAGTTCTTATATAGCGCCAATTCCAGTAAACTGCTCATTGGCGCTTTCCAAGCATGTTGACCCCCTTCCACTAACTATGATGGATTCTTATGCGTTAATAGATTCAAATAAGTCTACATCAATAAGTGGTATTTTCTAAACAAATATGATAACAATTGCATTGAATTGCACTGAATTTCATATGTTGCAATCAACTTCCAAATTTGCCTGAAAAAAATATGGTTTGGTCCATGTCAGAAATTTGGGCCGATCAATGCTATTGAAAGATGGTTTATCATTCATTTGGACCCATTGGTATTTTTAGAACAACAGCAAATTGACCGAATTTAGCTCTAGTATTTCTCCTGTTTCTGGTATATATGTTCATCGGGTTATCAATTACAGTATTTATCACCAGCATCTGCACTTGAACTGAAGTGAAAATTGACACAGCTTACTCAAATCACCCCTACTGGTCTGGTAAATCATTGAAAAGTTGTTTTTTTTTGTTTTTTTTTAATCCTGAAACTATTTTTATGATTTGTAAATTTCAATATGCTATGCTTGCAGTGTCTGAAATGCAGGCCATCTGTGGTCTAACTGTTTTCCTTTGTTATATATCAGTCAGGTGAAAAGGGACCAACCTGACTATGGATTCTACCCCCTCAACAATTTTTTTTTCATTCTCGAAGCGTCGATGAACAATTATTTTGGCATGGGGAGGATCAACTAATTGTAATCGCAATTTTAACATTACGGTACTCTTAGCTACTGGTGGAAACAAACTTTTCTTCATGTGATGAGCACATTTTTTTTTTCAGTGTCAAGTGGGACACAAACTTTTTTTCCCAAAAATCCATAGCCCTCCACACCACCATCATCAAGTTGCCCCTAAGAGTTAACTATTAAATTTATTAATTAAATTAAGGAATTCCATTCCTTTATATGTCAAAAAATTGAGAAAAGAAAGAAGGTATCCCAGTGACACTGTTATTTGAATCTGAGGAAAATTAACACCTTTCCCAAATTATTACATTATCTCCTTTATTACAGACGATTTCATATTTGTAGGCCCTGAGAATGAATGTGCATTTTTTTTGTCAGACATGTATTCTTTTGGAAAAAAATAATAAGTTTTTTGAAAAAAAAAATTATCATTCAGTCTCAAATCATCTGTTAACACACACACTCAGCAAAACTATTTGTTGGCCTGATTATATTATCTTTCAAAACAAATTTCAGGATTCATTCAAAACAAAATCTCTCCTGATTATTAATTTTGTACTAATAAACACTTTTCAGCATCAACATCATATACTGTTATTAACACATGAAAAACCTTGGATGCTTTTCATGAAAGTAATCCTTCAATTATTGTGAATAGAGAAATATATGTTGTATAGGAATACACCATCATGGTGCATCAACAGGTGTACAACATATGGAAATCAATATTTCATCACACACCAATGAACTAGACGAATTTATCTTCTTTCAAGTTATTACAGCTTCAATTTCCCATTCAATGTGTATTCATTCAATATATAGGGCCTATGTCACATCAGGAAAATGGACATGCAATATTTTTGACTATGACGCATAGCAAATAGGCCTACCATAACAGGTATATCTATAATATCTATGATATTGAATACTAGCCTTCACTCTAAAAACTGTCGGGACAAAATTGGTTTTTTAGATTCAAAATGGTTTTTTGAAAAACCAAATTTCAATGCAAAACCAACATGGATTTTTTTAAAAATCCATGTTGGTTTTGCATTGAAATTTGGTTTTTCAAAAAACCATTTTGAATCTAAAAAACCAATTTTGTCTGAAATTTTTTAGAGTGTTTACTATAACACTCTCAACACCTACACAAAAAATTATGTGAAACTGATGATAAAACTTTGTCAGCTGCTAAAATTGAATTTTGATTACCGGTGATATATCAGCAGATTTCTGTATTTTGTGGCTCTCTGAACAAAATATTAATACTTAAGTGAAATTTAGTCGCATGTTAATATGACCACGGACCTCTACGCAATAGTATAAATAGATAGATAAATAGATAGATAAATAGATCTATATAGATAGATAGACAGATAGTTAGATAGATAATTTACGAAAGTGACCATTAAAACCTGGCATTCAATTATGAAATCGGCCTTCGGTTTCAGTTAAAAAAAATATATATATGGCCTCATTGAAAAATAATCCTCAGGCCTACTTTTAAGTGTGAACAGTTTCCAATTACTTATTTCGCTATATCAGATACTTTGCAGTGTATCTTTTCTAAACATTTGAATCAAATGTTAAAACTTTTTCAATGTTTGGGAGTCCTGAACAGGCAGAACAAATTTATGAATGCCAGTTCCTAGAATTTCCTACATATAAATGATTTGACAAGATGAGATCTAGGCCTTTGGTTTGAACTTTTGACAGCCCCATGGATCTCTTGACACATATTGACTAGGGCGGTTCATCTTTGTTTTGTGCCATTTCTCACAAAATAGGAGGGTATGCGAATTGATATTGACAAAAAAAGTTTTTTGGACCACCCTAATATTGACCTTACATAATTACATGCTGATCGATGAATTATGTGCATACTGGGTCTTTGGAAGTCATAGTTAGCTTTCCAAGCAGCAAGTTACTGTTCAATCCAGTCAAGTCAGAGTTGAGTCAGCTAAAGTCAAGTCACTGTTGCATAACTTAGCCAATTTTCAACTCACAGAAATGGTTTTGGTACCATTCTAAATGGCAGAAAGAGCACAAGATGCATTCCACATTCTTTAAGCACTTCGGTAAATATTCTCTGCAACATAAAATCTCCCTAAAAATTGACACATTTGGAACCTACACAATTTCTGTGCACAATTTATTTTTTAATTTCCGCAGTTATAATGTATTGATCAAGAATGTTTAAGTGAAAGGCCCTATGAAATTGCATCAAGTTAGCTGAAGTTAGTTGAAGTCAAGTGAAGTTATAGTTTAACAACTTAACTGACTAGTCAATTGAAGGTCTTGCCAAGCAAGTCAGAGTTTTTGTCTGATTTCGGGGTCTAGGCCCTACAGCAATGCCCGAAATTTAACATACCCCAATGCAGAATAACCCAATCGTCAAAATAATACATGTAATGCCATTTTACACCTCTGTCAGCCAATCATTGACCAGTATTTCATAGCAATAAATTCCATATTCTTTGTTGACCTTATTCTCCCATGTTTGACTGTTCCACTGTTTGCCTCATGGTGAAGGCCGGTTGAGTATTTACGGTGGGATCAGTAGTACACTCTTATCACACTTCGGGCTAAAGCCCTCCCTGGATAAATCGCATATATTTTCTCTAGACACATAATGAAGTTTATCAAGCTGGTGGCTCCCTCGCAAGGTGAAATTGTTCATATCCATTGGAAAAGCCAGGGATTTTTGAAAACAGGGGTAGGCAGTCAGGCTATCGGGAAATATTTTTGGTTATAATCAATTCCATTTAAACATTTCGTGGAGGAATGATATTTTCAAAACAGATAGTGGCATACCTGAAAATAGTTCCCTGAGAACTTAATTCAGCAGCTTCAAAGAGAAAGGTCTGCCAAATTAATTGGTCAGAACTTTCTGAACGCCTACACTGTAAAATTTGAAATTAGTTTTGAGTCAGCTTGAATGATCGAATGAGATGGTTGCATAATTCCTTTGAGCTGAAATAGCTTGTTGTTTCAGGTTGTGATAATCTGTTCGTAATCTTAGCTAAAAACATCAAGCTACGTCAGCTCAAAGTAATTGTGTAACCATCTCAAGAAATCATTTAATCTGACTCAAAATTCAAATTTTACTGTGAAGTGGCAAAGACAACTCTGCAAGATAGGTATACAAAACTGCTGCAGAATTGGAATCGAGATCTATGTTAAATCAGTCGACAGTGTATTATGCACACTTAATTAGGTATTAATCCATTGATAACTCCGCTAACTATCATAAGGCACAGAAACACAACAGCCAAAATAATTATGTAGGAATATTTAGAAAAAATGATCATAAATTTATTAAGCAATAATGAAACCAACAATACAATCAACAATCAAGGCATAGCAGCCAGCTTTGCCAGCCACAATCTAATGGGTTTATAATTCTTCTTCATCCAAATCAAGTTCTGCTCAGCTAAGGGAATAGCTGATGAGAGGATAGCTTGGTCTTCACCGGCTTCAATTATTGGATCTATCCAGTATCCCAACTGAAATTAGAAACGTATACCATAGAACGGGGTAAATTTGGCAATCTATGGGTAAAGTTGGCACGCTATTTTGACCTGCGTAGTGGAAGAAATTCTAACTTCCCTCACTGACACAGGTATCTTTTGTAAAGTGTCCACATGTCTCAGGGAGGAAAAGTTGGCATTTCTGCCATTAAGTGGGTCAAAATCGCGTGCCAACTTTCCCCCGGATTGCCAACACTACCCCGTTCTACAGTATGACTATACGTGAAGCAAAACCTCTCTTATGTCATTCATATTTGACAATAACATCTCCATAATAATCTTAAAATATATTTCAAACTGAACCTTTTTTAATCCGTCGACCGTAACCACAGACAAGGCCACATTTTCCAAGATATATCTTCTCTTCGTCCTGAAAAGTTATTGCAATGGACCATGTTATATATTAACAAGACTTAGCTGTTGACAAGCTGTTTAATGACTGACTTATATACATAGAAAGTGTCTGTCTTAGAATGAGGCTGAGTTACATGATACCAGAATGAGGCTGTAGCACGGCACCAGAATGAGGCTGTAACATGACGTCATATCAATCTTCCCTCACAAATAAAATTTTAAATGTAAATGATAAATTCTGTGATGATAAATATCGAAATAAATATAGAATATCAAATGCAGTGAAAATCAATTGCCAAATTTTGAAAACAAATATATATATATTAAGATAAATATTATAATTTATAATATTCTAAGTATTTCGGAGGTTGCTTCTTTCTGTTTGATCTTCTTGGCAAAATGACATCAGCTTCAGAATGTGTGTCAACCTCGGCTTCATTTGGAGAAGGTGATTCAGAATCTTGGAATGCTTCTACTTCAGATGATGTTGGAGTTTCTGGTATATCAGCAACAGCAACTTCAGGAATAGCATCTGCTTGAATGGGTACTGCTTTCATTGTCTGCCTTCTGTTCATGATTAAATCAAAATTGATGTCTGTGTCAGCTGAGTAGGCTGGCTCCTCCAGAAGCTGACCATCAAGACTTCTTAGCTGATCGATATGTCTTTTCCATATCAAGTCTCCCACTTGTATAGTATAAGTACATGGACTGAGCTTCCTAGTAATAACACCGCTGATCCAGGTCTCTTTCTTCTGACGATAATCACGTGCCAGGACCGGTTCTCCAACTTCAATAATACGACAAGACTTCTTTGGAGAAGATTGTCGCTCAATACGAAGACCAATATTAGGATGAACTGCATCTAATCTGGTACGAATATTCCTTCCAAACATAAGTTCTGCTGGTGTTCTTCTTGTCATGGTGTGTGGAGTGGTTCTGTATGTAAGCAGGAACTCTGTAATCTTCAAATTCCTTGAAAGTTTGAGGTTTTTTCTGGCTTTCATTGCCTTCTTGAAAGTTTGAACAAAACGTTCAGCTTCCCCATTTGTACTTGGATGAAAAGGTGCAGCTTTCAAGTGCTTGATATTATTCAACTTCAGGAATTCCTCAAAAACATCAGATGTGAATTGGGGTCCATTGTCAGACACCAATTCCAGTGGTACTCCATGTTGTGCAAACACCCATCTCAAAGTTTCTATAGTCTTTTCCGTTGTAATGGACTTCATGAAGTGTACCTCTGGCCATTTTGAATGAGCATCAACGACAATCAGAAAATTTTCACCCTGGTAATGTGCGAAGTCTGCATGAATTCGATGCCAGGGATGTGTTGGCCACTTCCAAGGATTTGCTTCTGCTTGTGGTGCCCTTGGTTGCAATTCCTGACATATTTGACATCCTCTAACAGTCTTCTCAATGTCTTTGTCAATTGAAGGCCACCATACATGCATCCGAGCCAGGGCTTTCATACGGACTATGCCTGGATGACTCGTATGTAATTCTTGAAGAATATAATCATGCCATTTCTTGGGAATTATGGTTCTGGTTCCCAACAACAAACATCCTTCTTCTACAGACAATTCCAACCGTCGATTGAAGTAAGGCTGCAATTCAAGACTGAGATCCAAGTGTTCCGGCCAACCAGTCTGTGTGAGGTAAAGTACCTTAGCCAGAGTAGCATCCTTTCCAATTTCTTTGCTAATAGCTTTCGCCGTAATGGGCAAATGACCTACTTGTTCTTGGACAATCTTCGTAGCTTCTTCAGTCCAGTTAATTAAACCATCTGGCTGCTCCATGCTGTTGAGAGGTAATCTTGAAAGTGCGTCAGCATGGCAATTTTTTTTCTCAGGTTTATGCTTCAATTCATAATCATATGCAGATAATTCAATAGCCCATCTTTGGATTCTAGCTGCAGCAAGGACTGGAATTCCTTTTTTGGGACTAAAAATCAAGCTCAATTGTTTGTTGTCTGTAACTAAGATAAATTTTCTGCCAAACAAATATTGGTGAAAACGCTTCAGTCCAAAAATAATGGCTAAACCTTCTCTTTCCAGTTGGGCATAGTTTCTTTCACTGGTAGTTAAGGTGCGTGATGCATATGCAACAGGTTGTTCCCCCTTTTCTGTCACTTGAGATATTACCGCTCCAAGCCCGACTGGAGATGCATCCACAGCTAGAGTCACTTGTTTAGTGGGATCATAATGTACCAATACTGTGGCTTTGGAAGTAAGTTTTCTTTTTAGGCAGTTGAAAGCTTCTTCTGTCTCAGATTTCCATTTCCACTTCTGATCTTTCCGAAGTAACAAATTCAGTGGATGGCATAAAGTTGACATATTGGGAATATGTTTCCGGTAGTGGTTCACTAAACCAAGAAATGACTGTAATTCTGCACGATTCTTTGGTTGGGGAGCACAGCGCACTGCTTCAGTTCCTCTTGAATCCATTTTAATGCCTTCTTTGTCAATGACAAAACCTAAGTAGGTCACAGTTGGGGCCATAAATTCACATTTGTCATACCGAAGACTCACATTAGCCTGTCGTAGTCTTGATAGAACCTTTTCTAAATTCTCAAGATGTTCAGTATCATTTCTTCCAGTGACTATGATATCATCCAGATAACATCCCACATTCAGCCCTTGAAGGATCTTATCCATCGTTGCTTGAAACAAAGCTGGGGCTGAAGAAATACCAAATGGCATTCGGGTATATGTAAATAGCCCTAAATGTGTATTAATTGCAACATATTTCTTGGAATCTTCATTCAGTTCAACTTGTTGGTATGCATTTGACAAATCCAATTTTGAGAACTTTTCACCTCCATTCAACGTTTGAAATAGTTCCTCGGGTCTTGGCATGGGATGTTCAGGTATTTTCAACACCTGATTAATTGTCACTTTATAATCACCACATATCCTTATGTCACCATTGGGTTTGGGTACAGGGACAATTGGAGCTGCCCAATCACTGTACTTAATCTTCTCAATAATTCCTGCCTTTTGAAGTCAGTCAAGTTCCATTGCAATGCCTTCTTTCATAGCAAATGGAACAGGTCTGGGTTTGAAAAACTTGGGAACTGCATCAGATTTTATCACTAGTTTAGCTTCAACATCTTTGATTTTGCCAAGACCTTCTTTGAAAATCTCTCTGTACTTGTGAATGATATCTTGCAGTTTACTGTTTTTTGTTCGTGGCTTTGTATCAGTTTTCAAAGCACAAATATTCTCCCAATCAAGACGAATATGGGACATCCAACTTCTTCCAAATAAAGCTGGGCCCTTGGTATCAACGATGTAAAGTCTTAAATTCGGGATTGTTTGTCGTCCATATGTAACATCTACCTTACATTTTCCCAGGACCGCTACTTTTTCACCTGTAACGGTCTTTAGTAAGATATCTGATGGCTTTACTTTCAAGTGAGGGAGCACTTCATCTTTCATGCATTTTGGAATCAATGTAACTGATGCTCCAGTGTCAAGTTCCATGGTAATAGGCTTACCATTTAGCTTTAAATTGACAGTTATCTCAGGAGTCTTACTTGAAATTTTTCGAACATTTGAAAGACTTAATACCTTTTTTTCTGTTTCCTCATCAGAGTCAGAAAAAGAATTTGAACTGTCTTCACTGTCAAGTACACTTTTCACTTTGGAAGACTTTTTATCATACGATTTCTTTCCATATTTGTGTGGCTTTGATGGTCTTGGTTTGCTATCTCTTTCTTTAACATTCCTTCTTTTGGGGCATTTTGAAGCAAGGTGTCCAGTACCATCACAGGCATAACACTTGGAGTTGCGGTGAATGCAACTGTCAGGACTGTGATTCTTCTTCCCACATCGAAAACATGCCTGCCTGTCCACTCTTCGAACAGCTTCATTTTTACCATGCATAGTATCCATATGATGGTTGGATAATTCGTAACTTAGAGCAGTTTCATATGCCACTTTTATAGTCAGTTTCGACTCCCCAAGCAATTTCTTTTGTGCTGTGTGATCACATAGACCAATAACGAACATATCACGAAGCACTTCATTTAGGAAATCCTTAAAATCACAAGTTTCAGACATTTTCCGTAACTCTGTTAAAAATTTCGTGACTGATTCTCCACTTTTCTGTTTACGGTGGTAAAACTTGAATCGTTCTGCTATAACAATCGGTTTCGGAGAAACGTGCTGTTCCATCAACTCACATATTTCCTTGTATGTTTTCGTGGAAGGTTTTGATGGGGCAAGAAGGGCCTTCAACACACTGTAAGACTGGCTCCCCATGACGCTTAGGAGAAAAGCTTTCTTCTTTTCCACTGTATCACTGTCGGCGATATCATTGGCAATACAGAATTGATCAAACCTGTCGATGTAGTCATTCCAGTCATCACCCTCAGTGAATTCACCGATGGACCCAAGTCGAGACGCCATTATAAATGAAAGTAAAAATTTCCTTGAAGACGGCTGGATTACGTAGCTTCAAAAAAAAAAATCTTCAGTCGGAATGTAAGGGTTGAATCATCCTCGTCGCCATTTGTTATATATTAACAAGACTTAGCTGTTGACAAGCTGTTTAATGACTGACTTATATACATAGAAAGTGTCTGTCTTAGAATGAGGCTGAGTTACATGATACCAGAATGAGGCTGTAGCACGGCACCAGAATGAGGCTGTAACATGACGTCATATCAGACCATTTAAAGAGGCCAACCATCAGATCTATATTGCCAGTTGGATGTTGGCCCATTGTTGGGTGGTATTGAAATTCAAATTTTTTGGTGGGGGTATTTCTCAACAGGATGTTGTTTGATATAGAAGTAAACATTTGGGTATTTCATGCGTTCAAAATAAATTAATGCATGCGCCATTTACTGCAAAATAAATAATTTCTTGTTAAGGAAACTCCAAGCCTCCCCCCTCAAAATCTAATGGTTGCTCCCTAATATATGAGGCTCGGGATGGGGTTTTGCTTCCCCCTGTCCCTTGGCCATTCTCCTTTTGAATTCCATATCCCTATGCATTTTTCCAATTGACTTCTGAATTCCCTGTCCCTCAGCTCTAGAAAGGGTTTCGTGTCCCATGTGTCCCTTGGCTATTTTACTTTTGAATTCCCTGTCCCCAGCTTTGCCTGATTACTTTTGAATTCCCTGTCCCCCACAACCCCACACCCAGAGCCTCATATATAGGTTATTCAATGCATTGGAAGCATTTTCAGTTCAATAGAAGGTTCCATTTGTCAGAAGATTTAACAAACCCGAAAGTTCTTCTAATATCGCCCCAGGAGTTCTGCAACAATGGAAGGATTTTGCTGAGAGACTTCACTTGAGAAATTAATGTCTGGACTGCCTGAAAATCTCCTTCTTTTATCACACCTTTGAGGTAACTGAAATTAAAATCCAGCAATCAGCAAAATATTTTGTAGGCCATGCTCAATATATTTAATACATGTTGTACCTATCTGTCCATCTAATCAATACCAATATATTTAATAAAATTGTACCTAATGTCTATCTGATAAATTCCAAGGTTTCAAAATTTTCATCAGCTAGGACCAAATAGGACCGCGTACAATGTAGTATGGAGCTCAAACAAACTACATGTATGATGTACCTAAAATAAGACGTCAACAAACAACTACAAAACTAAATAGCCTAACAATTGAAAGAATTAACCGTTCCAGTTTACGACACTAGAGGTGTCAACAATGGGTGCTGCCATCTGCTGGTGGGATCAGCAACCACTTACATAAATTCTAGCTACCGTAAATACTGCCTTTCCGTTGTTTACAGACAGAAAGATTATAATATACATACAGCCGCAGTTTTGCAAGATTGCCGGAACAACCCAACGCATAACCCCACGCTCTGTGGTCAGAATGCTTTCTTCCCCTGGAGTCATTCCACTTCTGGAAAGCGTACCACCATTCTTTGTCCCCTCCCAACTTCACTCCATAGCAGAAAGTGGTCTTCTTGATGTCTGGGTTTAATCTGAAACACAAACACACTGTAAAATTTAAATTTTGAGTCAGCCTACATAATTGAGTGAGATGGTTGCACAATTCCTTGGAGATAAGATAGCTTGTTGGTTTAAGTTGTGACGACAGAAAGATTATCGTATCTCAAAACAACAAGCTATGATAGCTCAAACAAGTTGTGCAACCATCTCGGTCAATCATTTTTTGATAAGCTGACTCAAAATTTCAAATTTTACAGTGCAGGCAGAATTAGTGACTAGGGGGAGTGTTGCATGACAGGGTTCTAATTTTTAACGGGTGTTGGATATGTGCAATGAGGATCTGCTGGCTCAGTCAAAATTTCAAAAATGAAGCGATCACGCTACGAATACACAGACATAGTGTCAATATGCAGGCTTGCAAACTGGTCAACTTTGAAATTAGAAAAAAGATCTTCGATTAAAGGAGGGACTTATTTCATTGAACTGTTAATTCAGTGTTCATCTGCTTTATATTCAAAATCTCAACTGACTTTATTGATCAGCATCAAGCTTGATATGCCAGCCCTGCTAAGGAGATTCTGACAAGTAAACTCAGCTGTCACCAGGGGTCATTCTCCCACCACGGAGCTTGACTTCATAATGAACAAGGAAGGAGCAAGAGACAAGCTATGGAAGATAATCAATGGACTAAATAAAAACCTAACAGCCAACATAGAAACAAAACATGGACCAACAAGAAAAATAAAAATTAATGACAGTATAAGACAAGGAGGAGTACTATCGGTGATCCAATACGCGCTAATGATGGACGAAATAGCAAAAGAAAACAATACTCAGAATAACCAACCAAACCAACCCCCAGATATAACGGATACCAACATCCTACTGTGGATGGACAATGTAGCACAAATAACTGACAACCACAACAAAATGAAGGAACTACTGAAAATAACGGACCATATCGCGAAAAAATACCACATAGTATTCGGAAAAAACAAATCTAACATCCTAAAAATTGGGAAGAAGAAGGAAATAAAACAACCACTAAAACTAGGAGACATGGAACTAGAATATGTCGACAACTATAAATACCTAGGAATAACAATAAACTCCGAAAACACACTAAAGACCCAGATCAAGAACATAAATGCAAAAACCGAAGCTGCATACCAAACAATCATGAGCCTACTAGGAAACGAAGAATTCAACCAAATAGAAATGAAAACAATATGGAAACTAACGGAAACATGTATAATACCAATCATAACATACGGATGCGAAACATGGATAACGAACAAGACGGAAACAAACCAACTAAACAAGATACTAGACAACATAATAAGAAGAATACTCATGACACCGCATAGCACGCCAAGAGAAGCCCTATACCTAGAAACAAATCTACTAGACATACAGCGAATAATAGACAAGAAAAAATTGAATATGTACTATAGAACAACTAAAAGCTCAACACAACTAACAAAACAGCTGATAACTGAACCAAATAACATCTGGAAAGACAACATAGACAAAATAATGGAAACATACCATATGGACCATACAACCCTCGAAAACATGAGACCAAGTGCAGCAAAAAAGTATATACGACGAAAAATACAACGACAATTCAGAAAAGAAATAACAAAAGACACCACCAAAAGTAAAATAGTATACCTGAAAGATGGATACATTGGAGAAGAAAAAGCGACATACACAAATAACCTAACAAGAAGAGAAACAAGCATACTTTTCAAAGCCAGAACAAGAATGACGGACTTCAAAGGCAACTACAAAAACAAATACCCAGACCAGGAATGCAGGTTATGCAAAAAAGAGGCAGAGACACAAGAACATTTACTGGAACAATGTGAAATAACAAGCCAACACAATCTCCAAATTACAAAACAACTGTTATTTTCACAATCAATAACAATACAAAAAATGGTGACACAGAAAATCAACCAATTATTAACCCTAATGGAACAAACAAACTAGGACACAAAACGTAAGAACCAGGAGAACCAAGAAGAACGTTGACCAAACCACTAGGAACCAAGACATGAAGTGCTGCTCCCCATCAAGGGTAGAGCTAACCCGGCGACCCGGGAGAATGCACACCAGAAGAAGAAGAAGAAGATTCAAACTCTGCTTGCGGGGGGTAGCAAAAGTCTGGGGTCTCATGAATATGCATGAATGGAGGAGGGGTACATTGCCGACCAATCATTCTGTCTGTGACACAGAAAACACCCAACTGCACCCCTCTTTACCCCTGACCATCTGTAGGTACCCCATTTCCATCACTGCGTGCAGGCTGCCAACACCCCAGGTTTAGGCAGGGCTGGCAATCAGGGCTTGGTTAGGGAGCCCTGAGTTATGAGGATGCCAGGCTTTACAGAAATGCACTATAAATATCGGGATTTTAATTTTATTTTATATTAAAATCTACAAGCCCTAAACCCTCCCTCTGGATCCGCTACTGGTCAAAACCTAATTAATTTCATTAGGTACTGAATGATTTTTCGAAATGACCACGGTGGATTTTGCATAGATGTTTGGTTTTCCTAATAACCGACGACTTTCTTGACAACACAGCTATACAGCATTTCAGTACTTTCATAAACCAAAATTTGAGTGATATGAGGGACAAGCCCAAAAACCGATTGTGATTTTTGGATGACTTTAAGAGTGACTGGAGAAAAACCTGACTGAAATGTTTTACAGATGATTTCATATTTGTAGACATAAGGACTGAATGTGATATTTTTTCTGGGACATGTATTCTATAGGGAAAAATGACATCAGAAAATTTATGACATCACTTTTCCCCATAGGATACCATGTCCTAGAAAAAAATTCACATTTCGTCCTTTGGTCTACAAATATGAAATCATCTGTAACAAAATATCAGGAAAGGATGAAAACTCACGTATGTCCGCAACCAAAATCCATACAGTGTTTGTAGAGTTCAGCTGCACTGCTGGTGCAATCGGCTAACCCCACTTGACAGGCAAGATGAATGATTTTAACCTGCAAAAGCCTGAGGAAGACATTTTGACATTGAGAGATTGAAGAAGATAAACAGTTCAACAAAAAAAGTCCCCCTTTGGATGAACTTGAATATCTCAAATATTCCATCAAGGATTTTTATGACAGTTGGCTGAATTATAGCCCCGCATATCAACCTTACATGTGTGTATTTATAATTGGTTCAGTGGCATTAATTCCCGGTTGCACCAGCAGCCTTCGAATGAGCCTACCCCTGTTTTAAAAAATCCCTGGCTTTTCCAATGGATATGAACAATTTCACCATGCAAGGGAGCCACCAGCTGGATAAACTTCATCATGTGTCTGGAGAAAATTTGTTTCTCAATCATATTTAGAAGACAACTGACTTCTTTTGCAACAGTTTTACAGTCCCCCTTTACCAAAACGTTAATATCTCAATGATCTCTTCTCCGATTTCTGTGAAACTTGGCCAGTTTGTACGCCTACATATTGACAGTGTTCATGCGCATTTTTATTTTATTTTATTTTATTGCTTAATTTTTGTTCGAGCTAGCAGACTCCGAGTGCACGTACCCTTTCAAAAATTTGAAGTTTTCAAAAAATTTTACCAAAAGTTGTTTAAACTCCACTAAGAGTACTTGTTATTGCATCCGAGGAATCTAAACTGTCAAACTGTTACAAAAGAAGTCCTTAGTTGTCTTCTAAATACGATTAAGAAACAAATTTTCTCCAGAAACATGATGAAGTTTATCCAGCTGGTGGCTCCCTTGCGTGGTGAAATTGTTTATATCCATTGGAAAAGCCAGGGATTTTTTAAAACAGGGTAGTCTCATCCGAAGGCTGATGGCTCAGCAAGGAATAAGCAACTAAGCTATAAATATATACATGTAAGGTCAATATGCGGGGCTCTAATTCAGCCGCCGGTCATAAAAATCAGTGACGGCATCTTTGAGATATTCAAGTTCATCCAAAGGGGGACTAAGTTGTTGAACTGTTTAGATAAATTCTTTAATCATCAGTAACTATGGAAAGCAGGGGATGCATAATGGGGCAGACACCTTTATATAACACCAAGATTAAGTGTAGGAGATATTATTTAATTTTATCTGGAATAATGAACATTTCATACCTACCTTTTTGGATATTCCTTTTTAGGTATCGATTTACTGTTTATCTCTAAATATATTGGCTTCACTAACTTGCGAATGAAATCCTGAAATGAATTATGATTAATAAATTATTGGTTGATTTAGTCTTATGTGGAACAGCAATTAACATTTTGATAGTTTGGAAATCGCTGATAACAACGGAAAGATGCAGTGCTGTCAAATGGTCAGTTTTCGGAAAACTTGAGACTTTAATTTGCTGCTGTATACTGCTCTGCTTAGCACTGAGTGTCGAGAAAACTGCTTTGCTGAGCACTCATTATCGGGTGAGCCCTATAATTCTTTAAATCGAAGAGTCAGAGGGAACATTGATTATGAAGGGTTGATTCATACGGCTGATTGGTTGGTGTTTGAAAAGTGATACTGGTATACTGGCTTTTGTCGTTGTTGTCAATTTTATGAACCAAATTGTAGTCGAGAAAATTTTATCTGCCCTTTTTCAGCATTTTTTTCCCGACAAAAAAAATTTGTCCCCGCTTTGTTTTTCCCAGAAAAATCTTTTTCTGAGCAATTTCTTTTCTTTTTTTTTTTAAGGCAATTTCTTGCACCCTGTAACCATAATTTTCCCCGAAATATTTTTAGTATTTAGCACGTTAAAATCTATTGTCCCGATGGTGTGCATGTGTATGTGTGCTACTCATTGGCATTTACATGTAATGTGGGGACCGGAATAGGTACTACACATAAGATGTAGGTTACATGTGATTTCATTTGTACGCGATTCTCAGCTTCTTTGCCACAAAATACATAGCATTTTTGGTTAATCTGATTGGTTTAAAAGTTATAGAACATCACAAATCTCATATATCCAACGTAGTAAGTCCCTGTTTAGCATTGATTTCTCACTATCAAGTGTGAATGACCAGAATCGCGTACTAATGAAATCACCTGTAATGGTTCATACCTTATTGAATCTTCTCGAGTCACTTTTTCGAAGGTCAGTTAGGTTCTAGATTCTCTGGGTGGGTCACTGGGTTTCTATTTTGTCAGTCAATTAAATAAATTTTGGCAAGCTTTATCTTTTTCGTTGACAGAAAATCTAATGTTACCGCATTTCATGGTAGGTCACGGAAGCTCAAAATCAATTGAATTTGACCTTAATTGTTTCTTCAAATATTAACAAAATCAACTGACCTGAAATCTTGGGTATAACTTCGTAGAAAATAACATTCTGTCGTAGTATCCAAAACTGAGGGCAGAATCCCGTAGGAACGTGTGCCAAGGTAGAAATTCTCTCTCAAGTCTTAAATAGGTCACAAACTGGAGCACGAAGATTTCGTCAATGAGATGCACTCTGGAAAAAAATACAGATTTGAGTACAGAAGTGATCTTCAAGTGCCATGTCCTCCAGCTTTTTGGTAAATATTCTTCATGTAATTTCAAAAGCATTAAATTATTAATGGTGATTTCCATAATAAATTTCAAAGACCTTGCCACAATCCAAATTTTATAGAATGAGCTTGCACCAAAATTTAACAAAACTTTCAAGTGCAGTCATTCCAGTAATGTTGCCATTGGTGAGCAGTCTTGATTTGGGAAATTCAGGGGATTTTTCATGCATCCACCCAAGGATATTCATCAGATAGTTTTCTCCAAAGGCATAAATAGCTCTTCGCAGATTGGCAGTACAAACAGTTCCAAAATTAACCTTCAACTTTGTCTTGTGAAGTCACTTGTTTAAAAATGTTTTTTGTGTCAGTTATGGTTAATTAGTTGATTCTGCACATATCCCATTTTGTAGAATAGGTGTCGATAAACAAAGTAATTAAATAATTTAGAGCTTTTTGCTGATTGGCGGTCCATTGGAAAAATTTACTTTCTTATTTTAACTCGCAAACTGGCTTTGTGGCAAACCCAGTTTGTAACTTATTATCGTTTTCATAGCTACGTGTTTTTCAAGTTTGCAATTTGCTTCATTCCAAAACTGTGATGTCAGAGATTAGTTGAATAATTTTGTTTATTACAAGCACAGATTTCAGGAAACTGACAAAGTGCAGTGACACATGGATGATGTATGTTTCACTATGCACTGTAACTGAACCAAACAGACTACTTAGCCTCAAAGGAGAGTTGCAATTACTGACAAAAAAAGTAATGACTGGTGTCTTGTGAAAAACAGCAACACATTTTGTTTGGAAAACAATGAGGTGCAACACTCAGCTTAGACATGCGTTGTTTGTTGTGGTTGTACACTAATAGTAACATTGCCTGACAGTTTTAAATTCCTTTGTCATTAACTGTGATGTCAAACTCTGAACTGATATGTCACAGATTGAGGATTGGACCAATCACATTGACAGATACTCGATGATGTCATGGTTTAACTGCAAAACGAAGTTTTCAAAAAAACACATAGCTATGAAAACGATAATAAGATGAAGAAAATCCATTTTTCCAGTGGACCATCAATCTGCAAAGAGCTCTAAGAGTTGTAAATCGTGGTAATCTGAAAAATTACTTTGGTCCACTTGAAGTTGATGGTCAAAGTCGAAGTAAAACTGTTGCTACTTCTGTTTCGCACAGTTACACCTTGGAAAACTGTGTACCAGTGAGAACTGATATAAGACAATTCCGTTGAATTTTGACAGTTGTAAAATGAAACTGTATATACATGATTTTATCTGACTGATTTTTTTAAGTGCCATGATCCTCTTAGACTAAATGTCCTGAATTTGATTGCAGCTCATATTCACTTGGAAAAAAAAATTGGTACCGTAAGTTATTATTTGCAAGGCAGATACCTGGCTAACGCGAAGACGTCACTGATTAAACCAGCCCGCGTCTCCACATTGAAGGACTGAAAAACAAATATACAATTACTAATTTTAAAAAAGGAAATCTTCTTCTTCATGTCATTCCAACATATCTGGAAATATGTCTAAACAGTTCAACAAAAATTAGTCCACTTTGGATAAACTTGAATATCTCAAAGAATCCATCGCTGATTTTAATGACAGTTGGCTGAATTATAGCCCCATATCAACTTTAAATGTGTATTTATAGCTCAGTGGCATTATTCCTGACTCCAGCGCCTTCAAGTGAGCCTACCCCTGTTTTCAAAAATCCCTGGCTCTTCCAATGGATATGAACAATGTGTGAGGGAACCACCAGCTGGATAAATTTCATCATGTGTCTGGAGAAAATTTGTTTCTCAGTCGTATTATGAAGACAACTAAGGACTTCTTTTGTAGCAGTTTTACAGTTTAGGTTCCTTGGATGCAATGACAAATAATTTGAGTGGAGTTTAAACACCTTTTGGTAAAAAAATTTTTGGAAAAAACTTGGAATTATTGAAAGTAGGGGTACGTCCACTCGGGGTCTGCTCGCTCAAACAAAAGCTAAGCAATAAAGCTACAAATACACACGCATACTGTCAATAAACAGGCCTACAAACTGACCCAACTTCCACAGAAATCAGAGAAGCTGTAGGTCTTTGAGATATTCAAGTTTTCGTAAAGGGGTACTCATTTTTGTTGAACTGTTTATTTATTTGTGCCTAGAACCTACTGTGTGGTTGTACGACAGAGCAAAGAGCATGATCTTCCATGTTTTGTCATCGTAAAGAACCCTGTAGCATCCTTGCTCCAGAGTGTTGATAATGGGAAGAGATGTGTTGATGTAGTCCCCTGGTAAAATCGCTGAAAAAACGAATATTATGTATGACGGAGTGTGGTGCGGTGAGTTAGGAATTTATGCAACAGATTGCTCCTTTTAAAAAAATTGGCTTGGGGGCTGGCGCTTTAGGTCTACCATAGGAAACAGCCGTTATCAATTACTGGTGGATGAATTTCTTTCAACAAATTTATTGTTTGGTTTAGAAGGAAATATATCATGATGTAGCAAGCTTAAAAAACTACATCTAGACACTCTAGCATTCTGTGAAATAAATGTACAAGTTCCAAACAGGAAAAACTCCAAGCCCCCACACTAAGCCCCTGAATATCTTATGAGGCCCCCTAAGAAGAGTTCATAGCACACTCTAAAAAATTTCAGACAAAATTGATTTTTTTTTAAATCCATGTTGGTTTTGCATTGAAATTTGGTTTTTCAAAAAACCATTTTGAATCTAAAAAACCAATTTTGTCCCGGCATTTTTTAGAGTGCACACACAACGGCAGATCCAGACTGGACTGTCTAGGGGGAGCGTTGGCATAGTTTTGGAATTCGCCAGCTCGCTTACCTACACATTTTCTTCAAGATGTTATCATGGTCTCAAAAAAGGGAATTTGGTCTACGGTCAGCTGCGATAACATAAGGACAAGCCCAATTAAGGCGCTAGCATAAGGACATGCCGAAATAAGGTCAGTAAATGCGTCCCATGAAGCAGGGGGTACCCAGTATGCATCATACAGCCGGTCAATTTTTCTTATGTTCTTGCTGCTAACCGGAGATCAAAAACTATTACTTTGATGGTTTTTTGCTTAAAATGGAGGACCTGTTACATGCAGAAACATTAGTAAAACCAAATTCCCTTTGTTTCCCTCAATTTGAGGTCAACTTTAAAATGATTTTTAAACAGCATACTTACATGAACCATTCTCCAACCAAGTCATGTTCCAAGATGGACTTGAATAAAAGGTCCTGTAAGTTATAGGGATGATCCATGGGGAACTGAAATAGAGGGAGGGATTAAAATGAAACTATCAGAATGAGTAGAGTCAATTTATTGCTGCACAGGAAAAACTAAATGGCCATTTATTATATGTATACAGTATTCTCACAACAATCTTTTCAAGTCTGTAGTGTAGACATTATTGATTTTTTAAAAACTGTTAAGTTTGTGATCTTCAACAGTGAATTTCCATAAAAAAGGTTAATCCGAATTATTTTTTTCTAAAATCCACAACCAACCTCAGTATTGAAGGACAATATATATGCTATCAAAGGTAGATTACCAAAGGTGCAGAACTAGCTATATACTTTCCCCACTTGTATATTCTATTGAAGGATATTTCTATAAATATCACATGTAGCCATTTGTTATTTGACATGTCTTGTTGTCGATGGATAGCCATGTATTGAGGGTGCCTGCAAGGGGCCCGCATGTCAAAGTTCACTCAAATTCCATTGAAATGCACAACTGCATCAGCTAATCCGTCATCTTTAGTGTGGAAAACAGACCCTCGAATGAAATTGCGAAGGTCCCAGTGACAAACCACAAGTGTTATGGAGGAGTAAAGTGCTGTTTAAAATATGTTTCATTGGAATATATATATATATTCTAGGGAGGTGGGGCAGAGGGACAGTTGTACACCTTTGGTAATCTGGCTTTGATGCAATTGATTGGTTTGGTTAGTAAAAGTGACTCTCTAATCCTATTGTTGCAGTTTTTGTAGGTAATCAAATAGATCACTTAGTTACTTCCTTGTGATTTTATTATGCTACCCATTTACTTTCTAATTGGATTAGTAACTACCTGGGAGTCTACTAGTCAATGAGTCAGTTTTGGAATTTATGAGTGCAAATACCACAAATTTTAGTTGAATCACTATAAGTTCTTGGCCAGTGGAAAAAAAAACACTTCACTCAAAAAAGGTTTGTTAGAAACAGACAAAATGAACGATAGGTGGTGTCTGACCAACATTTTGAGAATATGATGAAACATAATTATTTGAAACAGAACGAATTTGTCCATCGTAAACAAATTTTTGCGCAATCTGATCCCGGGGGGGGTACTTCGCGGACTTTTGCATACGGATGCGCCACGGCAATTTTGAAAACCAGAACCATTTTAATCCGGAAAATGCCCCAAAACTACAAACCATTTTAATCCTTTACTAAAATTTTTTGCAAACCAATTTAATCTTCATGGTTTTTAAACCATTTTAATCCTCTTCTAAAGCCGATTCTAACGGTACCAAACATGTTGGGGTTGCAAAAACCAGAACCAAATTAATCAGAATTGTCAAAAAACCAAAACCATTTTAATCCAAGAAGGCCAAAAAACCATTACCATCCAGCGGCGCCTCTATATACACCCTTATAGAGTGAGTACCCCCCCGGGAATCTGATCACAGAAGTGTTAGAACAAGCAATGCATCAATTTTGTCAGATTCCAGACAAAGAATTTGGATGGACAGTCCAACACTAGCTAATGTCTGTTTTGTTTGTTTTAAGCAAACCTTTTTTGAGGTGTTGCTTACTCAGGAGTATTGTTAGGCCTAATTGTCTCAGCTGTCCATTTCTCATAAAACAGGGGAAAAGGATACTGCGACATGACAAACGTAGATCCATCCCATTTGACGCTGACAACTGGGTAGGTTGGATTTTGAACCCACGACTGGAGGATTTTGGAAACGTTAGCAGGTCTCTGGTATAAACCTTTTATTTCAAACTGAAAGAATGAAAATTTAAATGCCTCAAGATGTAAATATTTTCCATATCAGAAAGTTGGAAAATTTTGTAAAATGATGAGAAATTTGCACAAATTAGTAGCACCACAATAAATTACAAATTATAAATGCTGCATTAATTGTATTATATTGGGATGAAAAGGATGATTCAGAGATTTATTGATTCCAGTGTGACAACAATTTACTGTGCCACCTACTGGCAATTATTACCAAAGAAAATAAAATTTCTTATTGTTATCAGATGATTCAAAATTTTGATAAAAGAGGAGATTCAAAATTTGGAAAAAAGATTGTCTTAAAATTCTACTTTTTCGGTCATAAAGGGATATACAGCAGCTGTATATTTTCGATGGATGATGAAGTTACTATATATATATATATAAATGCCGGTAAAAAGAGGTGACGCAATTGACTCCAATCTCCAAAAAGAAAACGGGAGTTTAATTGCGGCCCATACCTGTTCCATGGATTCATAGAAGTCCGCTGCTGATATGGTATTGTGGGCTCGACTGTTTAGAAGATGCTGAAAGCAAGTGTTTGATATTATGCTATTATTTTAATACAAAATAAGATAAAAAGTTATGGAGGGGTTATAAAATTAATTGAGTCTACACATCTTTTAATCTACATACAGTAGTCTTCACATGATGAGAGATTGAGATTTTAAATACACACCAGCTTTTGTTGTGGCACTGTCTTCATGATGTACTATGTGATATTCTACATTGAGTCATTTACATTGCACCCAGGGACTTTGGGCTCAACTTACCCTAATTGCCAGTTGGAATGAAGGTTCAGTGATGAAGTAGAAAGTCATCCTGATGAGGGCTGCACTCTCATGAAACAGAACACCGCATTTTAAAAAGACATGATCAATTCATTTAAATTACCATTATACACTCACTTGCCACTGAATTGAGAGAAGTTTTATATACTTTTAAATATAATAATTATTACATTGTATTGTGTCCATCACAGGGTTAGGTGCAGACTGACTGCTGAAATTGTCCGACTGGTGCGAAAATCCAGTTATCAGCCGTCTCAGAGCCCATTTTGAAAATTTTTATTCAAATAAATACACACAGTATCATCCAGGCATATCCATTGCTACTGCATCTTTTAATTTTACTTCAAAACTGATTTCATAAAATAAAAATCCTCAAAAGGTACTTTAAAAAAAAATTGTCATGAAGGTGAAAGCTATAGATTTTTATCTCGGTAAAGATGTCTGGATTTTAAATCTATGTGTCTAATCAAGACCCAGTTATCTAGGTCAAAGTGTCTATTCTAATCTAGGTCGAGGTGTCTCAATAACAAAGCAGTCACCATAATGAGGTGCACAGTAGTGAGCTCATGAATAAACTAAATGACAGAAAATACATAATATTGATTTTGCACTGCAGAGGAAATCAGACAAGTGAGCATCTCATGATGCTAATAATACCTTCATAGCAAAAACGCTGTCTTTCTCATCGAAGAATTCGACACTTTCGTGAAGCGAATAAGAACCTTTTCCATCCTTTTCCAGAGCTGATTCCACCATGGCCATCATGATTTCATGCTGCAAACAAACAATTATAAGGGGATGACCATCTGTTATTTTAAGGGGGTCTAGGAGTTTTGGAGCTTTCCTTTGTTGGAAATTATCTATTTCATGGAAACGACGGTAGTAATTATTGATTTCAAGCGCGCCAAGACCCCAAATATTCATTCCTAGATCAAGCAACACCTCGTTAAGAAAAGCCCCACAAAAAATGATTTACTTCAAGCCTGCCAAAAACAATTTATTTATTTTTAAAAACTGAGCAAATAATCATTTGTTTCAAAAAAACTTTTTCAACTAAAAATGGAAAAATTGTCAAAAACAGAGCATGTAGCGATTTTTTTGACAGATATAAAAAAAACCAATGAAAACACACAGTCAACACAACAGATGTGAAAAGAAATTGTTGCAACAATTAGGGTTAGGGATTAGGGTTAGGGTTATGGACAGGGTAGGGTTTGAGTTCAGGTAGACGGTAGACCCTGCGTTTGTTTTTTTTTTTTTTTCATTACATTTCTGCAACCAATCTCCTCAAACATAAATTTTCTCTGACATTTGGCGTAAGATATTTAGCTGAAACAACCATAACTGCAACAAAAATGAAAAAACCCCTTGCTCCCTGATAATTATTAATTCTTGTGAGCAGTTTACATTTCCTCACCATTTTGCTTTCTCTGTTAGCAAAATCCAAAGCTTTGAAGGCAAAGAACATTGCCAGACCCTCTTGGAGCCAAAGGTCACGCCACAACCCACAGTTCACCAGGTTACCGAACCACTGCAACACAACATTTTTTAAGGATAAACATTTTGAAATTATTTTGGACTGGGGGATCAATGAAACAATAACATTAGAAAACAAATATTATTCCAGGACTATTGACTTGCATGGATTGGCCCCAATAACTCGAAACATCCCCAGGAAATAAACAAGTCTGCATGGAGGGAATAACTTATATTCTCCCTCAAAAGAAGTTGCCAACAGGACCCTCTGTTAATGTGCAGAATAGTTAGATCTAACTGTTTGGCAGAAATTCACACTTAAAAGTTATAAGATAAAGTCATCTTTTTCTAGAAAATATATACATGGCAATTTTAAGGTCTGGTGTTCAAATCTATTGCATGACAATGTTTTTAACTGACCAGCAAATGTGCAGGTGTCTGATTTACAGCCTTCATCTGTCAAAACTTGAACATTTGGATCTAGGTAATTATTCAATGACCATGTTCACTTTTTGGGCAGTTAATGAATCAATGCTCACTTGGCCAGTTCAGAACACAGTGCCACTGATGAAGGTATGGGATGACGTCAAAAAGTACGACATTGCATTTTGTCCTATCTCCAGAAAATAAATCCGTTGATATTTATATGAATCAGGAGATATACATGTACACATTTAAATTTTTAGAAAATTAGCTGGCTGCTAATACAGCAGCTTGATCAATTTCCAACAAACAATTTACAATCTGTCACTTTGACATAGAAAAAGATAGGACCAGTCCACTGTGAAAATTGCGCTTTGTGACTCATGATAACTGATGAAGTGTCATCTTCTTTGCTTTCAACATGGGAAACATAGAGGCTGTTTGATTAGTCATGATCAAGAGAAGGCCAATTGACTTGTCATAACTGATTTCAGAGTTAAAAATAAGTGCATGACCCTTTCGTTTGGCTGTCACCAACAAGCTGGATAAGTCTCCTTAAATCAAATTACCATTGAAAGTTTTGGGTAATGGGTACGATCATTACAAATCATCAGCATGATGTACACATGAAGTGCCATTTTCACAGTGCAACAGCCCACTTTCTCTCCTATATCAAAGTGACAGACTGTAATGCAAAAGGAGAGATATACCTGATGAGAGACCATCAATGCCACATTGACGACCACCTCCACCTCATCTTCAATGGTCACACTGGTAAAATCAGAACTGAAAGGGAGGGACCGCTCACTGCTAATTGCACAACCCCAGTTGTCCGCTCTTCTCAGGATGTTGTCTGGCACTGCTACTATATCTACAACAAAAAGATGTAAGAAATAGGAATATGAAATATTTGTCATTCGCTTTGCAAAAATTCATTATCTTTAAGTGATCTTGAAATTATTTGCTAAACTTTTATTACGCTGAAAGTAGGGATTTTTCCCGAAAGGACTAAACTTTCAGAGAGGGTCCCTTAAGAGGTACTAAGCTAAGGATTCCCTTAACTTACTACCTCTAAAGGGACCCTCCCTTAAATTGTTAGTCCCTCCGGGAAAAATCCCTACTGGTACAAAGGAACCGTGTGGTAGAAGTGCTTGATGTTTTGAGAGATCAGTGCATTAGTAATTTTCTATGTAATGCATCATAAAAAGAGAAAATCCCTGCATGTACAAGAAGTTGAATTGGAAGAAGTATATGTGAAATTATTGGCCATTGAATCGTTTACATAATAAGAGTTTGATTTTGACTATCAGTTTACTATTAAACCACTTCCCCTGCAGTTTAAGGTCACCCCACCAAACAGCTAACATTTCCGTAACATCACCAGTTTCTGAGCAGGGTGTTACCAGGTAATATGACACTGATGATATATATTCTTATAATGTTATATTAACCTGACCAGGATCTTAAGGAAGTGTTAGAAATAAGATGATTTGTCCAATATTCTGGTAATATTAGCATAACATTATCGGTGCTAAGCTACGATAATATTAGTGGCTAATCATTAGCATAACCTTTTCCAGGAAACTTCTCGATGTATTTCACAATGTTACCATATAATATAATATCATATATATGGCTAGCGGAAATACTCGCTTCTCATTGGCCTACAGCCGTGCAATATTCTACGATATTGCACGCATTATATTGCACGCTCATTTTAACATGTGAGAGATTGGACGGACCTGAGAGGAAGCACCATGTTTCAGTGCTACTGCAACTGCAACCTGACAAAAAGATTGTGTTTTTCCATTTTACTAAAAGATTCACTGCACCGCAACGGAAGAAGATAGAAAGCTGGTTTTTATTAAAGGGCTATTGGGATATATAGTTTTCGTATTGATTATTTTATTTGTTTGAACAGAATACAGCAATAAGTGACCAAAAAACAGCGTTTTTGCCGATTTTTCCGTGATTTTTTAGTGTTTAGAGGTCTAAAGTCTGCTATAAAGTTTCAGAAAAAAATCTAAAATAAAATCCGTCATCAAGTAAATAATTTTTCCATTCCGAAAGTGTGAAAAATTTTTTTGTGAGTGAAATATTTATTGCCTTTTGACGAGATACATTTTTAAAAGGCGGATCAAAAGAAACACAAAGAGAGTTTGGACAAGGAATTCCAGCCCTTTTCTTTGCATTTGACACAAAAAACCATATGATATAACAGTTATTGCACATCACCTCGTGCAATATCAGTGCAATATTAGTCACCTCGGTGCCATAAAAACTGATATTGCACTCGGTGCTGTGCGATAACTGTATAACATCATAATGAGGAGGCAAGGTTAGGACAATGTTATAACATAACATTAGCATGCAGGTAATGTTAGCATAACGTTTCTGAGGAAACTTCCCATTTCCTTGTCAGAATATTAGCATATTAATGTTACTGTATAATGAAGAGGTAAGGTTAAGATACACTACCTAATTTTGGCAGGGGATACATAATGCCAGTGTAGATTTGCAATGCTTCAATCAGAGGTGGAACTAATTCAGTAATATTCTCAACAGAAGGTAGATGAATGTCTCTTGCCCAGAAATTGATCTGAAAAAGATTTAATAAAAAAATTTATGATGATCACGAATTCACAATCTGATCTGCCGTAGAGGCTTGCGAAAGATTAATAACTTTGTATTTTGTGAGAGTCAGGTAATTTTTGATACAGAAAAATTAACCAAACCTCTTGAAGAACTATTGATATCAATTTTCCATCGGCATGCAAAAAATGCTTGACATTGTAGTGATATATATATGTCATTAGCCACGAATGGTCAAGTTGTCAAATATAAAGTTTGTTTATGGATTTTAATTTTTGTTTTTTCCAGTTTAGTTGCTTGTTCCTTTTTTTTTTTCAGGAAGGATTGGTGTTGCTCTGTCATATTTTTCAAGACTCAAGCATTTAATTTTTGCATAAAATTACATCATTATAAAAATTTAACAATTATTAACAAAGACTAATTACATTGGCAAAACTTTACAACAATACAATTGGTTAAGAAGGCCATTACATTGAATATAATACAATGTATACATTTGCAAGTCAAAATATTATATACACAAGGTCTATCAACTGATTAAACATATTTTTTGACATAATGTAGCTGTGGCCTGGGATGATGTCATCCAGTTTATATATTGTTACTCACCGTCAAACCTTTCCATGTGATTTGTGTTCTGTTCAGTCGTAAGATCGCCAAAGATAGAGAATGAGGTGCAATCTTGGGGGTTTGTGCAAAATAATCAATCACGTTTCCATTTTCTCTGGAATTATGAACCGAGTATAGACGACATGCATTTGTAACTTTTGCAATGTATGACTTGACATCTGTTGAGTCAGCTCAAATAATTCAGTGAGATGGTTGCACAATTACTTTTAGCTAACATTGCATGTTAAGATAAGATAAGATAAGATAAGAAGTACTTTATTTAGTCACAAAGTGAAACTTGTTGTAGCATGATACACAGAATGTCAAGTGAACAAAGTGATTATAAATAATAAATTATGCAAAAATAGAACATTTATATACACTGGTAGTCTGGTACTAACTACATTGTTTTACCCTTCGTGAGATGATAATTATACAGCTTTATGCTCGATGGTACAAATGTATTGCCATATCTATTTGTTCTTTGCTTTGGCACCATAAGACGTTTTCCTGATCTCAAAAATACATACTGATCATACAATGGGTGCTCTGAATCTTTAAGAAGTTTTACAACCTTTTTAATACAATATTCATTAAACAAATCATTCAAACTCCTTGTGCAGACCCCCAATTTTTTACCAATTCTAATAATGTTGTTTTAAATTATGATAATCTGTCTGTGGTCATAATTTAAAACAACAAGCAACGTCGGCCCTAAATGAATTAACAAATGTGCAACCATCTAATTCAATCATTCTAAATCTGACTCATACATAAAATGTTTAATTGAATAATGCTACATTCTCACGGCGGCTCCCGGAGAACTATTTAAATCGGTGTCGAAGTATTTCCTGGTAATTTGGATGAATTTGGGTGATCCACCGTCGACTTTTCACATCCCCCCAGGGGAAGTTTTTGTTCCCCTCAGCGGTTCCTAGAAATGGAAAAACTGCGCCGTGGATGTCAAAAAAGATTCAACAGGTACAAACTTTTTTTTCATGACGGCGGAACAGAGCCCAAAATTTTCTTGATTTTTGGATGTCCGGCGTGGATTTATTCAGTGAGAACGCCTCAAAAACATCTCCGGCGGGATATTAGGACATCCCCTGCCCCTGAGGGGATCTCTCCTGCCCCCGCGGGGACATTTCCTGCCCCCGCGGGGACCTTTCCTGCCCCTGGGGGGACATTTGAAGCTTCGCCGGCAATTTTTGACATCCCGCCGCGGTGAAATAGGTTCACTGAGGGGCAGTTAGAGGTAACCTGAGGGGTACTTTTTATATCTCGGGGCGATATAAAAGTATCCCTCAGGAGGAGGAAATTCCTTTCCCCCGGCGAACTTTTGGGGACGGCGTACAACTTTTCTTCCCCGCAGTGAACAAAAAGAACCCCGCCGTGATATGCTTTTAATTAATTATGTAATGGTTTTATAAACATTGTATGTCGCCGGGATAGTCATTTTTTTCCTAGAATTCAACTCAAGCTACCCCTCAGTGGCAAAAAAGTTCTCCGTAACGTGCCGTGAGACTGGGGCATAAGTGGGTGACCATTACATATTCAGTGATGGAAGAAACCCATCAGACAATGTTACTATAAATTATAAATATTACCAAAAACATAATACGCGATTATGGTCAAAATGAGAACTTAAAAAGGTTTGCAATTTTAACTTACGACACAATAGATTTGACCACAGGCATATTGGAGACGACGCTGTAAGCAGGATTTCTTCTGACTCTGATCCTGAAAGTGGCTTTCTTTGTTGGTCCATCAAGACAGGGAAATAATCTCCTGGTGTATGATGGACTGAGGGATGAAACTGCCATTTGTCTGAAAATCGAAATGTGTATAACTAAATACTTTCACACATTGGAATAGAATGCAGTTCACAAGATAATTAACATGCACAGGGGCACATGTAAAAATGGAGGGGGAGGCCATTATGTGAGGCGAACATATGCGGTTTCCTATCTTCCCCATGTTAATTTTGGGTCTGGGTGGAGAGGGATCAACAGTGTACTTACTCTTATTTAAGATCAAGAGTGTACTTACATACATGTACTTCTATTTTTTATCAAGACCACCACTAAGAGCACATCTATGTTGTAGCGAAGTTGCGACAATGTCAACCTGTTCGTCAAATGACATAGAATTGTATGGTAGAAATCATGTTGTTACAACGTTGTGAAGCAACATCAAAGATATGATGTTAGTATGTGCCATTGTGGCGATGTTTTCACAACATTGTGAGGAAATGTCAAGGGTTCAACATTAGCTTGCAACGTTGTGGCAATGTTGTTAAAAAATCTCAACGTCATGTTCACGTTGTGGCAACATAATCTCTACCATACATTTCTACGTGACCAACAGACCAGCCTTCCACCAATTAGCAATGTCGTGTTTACGTTGTGTGCCCCTTGGGTCTTACCTCAATGTTCCGTTGTCTTCTTCGTAATGCACCAAACTCAATCCATGCCTGTCAGTATGATTCATTAATCCAGTGAAAGTCAAACTTATCTTCACAAATGTAGAAATGTCTATTGGTTTGTCCAATGAAATTATCATAACCTCCCGTAACTTATTTTGCACAATGTCTGTGATATTTAAGAGCTGTGAAACTTGATGATGATCATCGACATCTTCGACTTTGTGAATGCTTAACGATTTTACATGTAATGCGTCAGAATGAAGCATGATCTTGTCTGTCACAGTCTTGCATTTGAGAAGCATTGATACATCACCAGAAAATGTTTCTTTGTGTTTCGCATCACGGTCGTTCTGAGGAGCGCCATCTAGATTCAGGTTTTGTTCATCGAAATCAACCCGGATGGAAACGTTATAATGCACTGGCACAAAGTATGACAGCAGAGTACCGTTAAAATCATTTACAGAAATGTCTTGTGTATGATTTTGATTGTAATTTGCATTTGTCGGTGAAGTGAAATACAATCCGACTGACAAAATTACGGTAAGGAGCGTTGCCACAGCAACCAGTTGGATGGCAATGATTTTCGTCCCTTTTGAACAGGTGTTGGAGTTCTGAAAAGGAGAAAAAGTCAACAACACAAAGAAAATTACTCATAATTTATTTTCGTTTATTTGGAATAAATTACAATAAACCACATTCATTATTACAGCCAGGAAATATGATATGAGTGGACTGTTGCACTCTGAAAATTGCTCTTTGTGACTCATGATAGCTGAAGAATTGTCATCTTCTCTACATTCAACAGAGGAAACATAGTGGCAGTTTGATTAGTCATGATCAAGAGAATGCCATTTGATTTGTCATAACTGACTTTAGATTAAAATCAGATGCATAATCCTTCCGTTTGCTTGTCACCAACAAGCAGGATTAGTCTCCTTAAATCAAATTAACATTGAAAGTATTGGGTATGATCATGAGAAATCATTAGCATGATGACACACAAAGTGCCATATTTACAGTGCAGCAGTCCACTCTTTTTGCATTTGAAATTTCTTGGCTATCAATGAGTATAATGGACTTGCTTGCTTCAGTTGTGCTGATAGTTATGGTTAGGATCTAACTGACACACATCTTCTTCTGTATAAATTTTCACTTATAATTTTTGCACAATAAACGACTATCTGATAGTTTGTTTGCTGTTGTTAACAGTGTCAATCCTTAGCAGGGCACCAATGTGCAAAATTGTCAATACAATCCCAGCTGTTCGAATGATATACATCTTGGTGGATGGTGATGTCAATTCGGTTGCACTACACTTTATCATAAACCTGATGGCAAACTTTCACTTTTTGGCTTTTTTTTCTTGAATTATTTAATTTTCAACATTTTACGTGGGCCCCTGAGTGGAGGCAAGCATGCCCCTGATAAGTCCAAGTATATGTACACATACAATATACTAGGGCTCTATATCGTTGCCGACAATCGATGCGATATCTACACTCTTAAAACAAATTGGTTGAATATACCAATATATTGGTTGAAAATAACCAATTTTATATGTTGAAATAGGACCAACCAATTCATTGGTTGCAGTCAACCAATCAAGATTGGTTGAGCTACCAACCAACTTGAATTGGTTAATCTCTCTTACTGTTATTTAAACACATGAAACTGGTTGGACGTTAATTTTAATAATTGGTTGAATGAAAGAACCACATTGGTTAATAAGGAATAGGATTATAGTTTGTCAACCTCATGGTCCTAGGACCACCCTCTGTAAATTTATTCTGACAGCTGTTATCAAATTGCCATGGTCCATGGCTTGCCGGATTAGCCTATATAGTATTTAGTGCAAAAATAGAGGATGTAAAGCCATTGAACCCACATGCTAAGGACCATACGCCCACCCCAGCCGAATGGCTATTCATAAATAAGTTGTTATTTCACTCATCAGGGGTTTCATTTTTGAGGGTGGGGAGGGGGTTATTTTTATTTGTTGGGAAGAGGGTTGTTTTTTTGTTTTTTTTGCTTGAGATCTGAAAAGAGAAAAAGATTATAGTGACAACAAAAAACAGTTTATCATAGATAAAGATATGCGGGGACAGAGAGAACGAGAAAGTTTAGCTATCCACCAGAAGGTCCTGGAGATGGCTCTAAAAATCAGTAGACTTTTCTTCCTTGTTTTACCAAGCAGTCTACAGTCCATTCACACACCACTAAGACAATAAAATATACTTACCTAGCATAGAATTCTATATTACAGGTGATTTCATTAGCACACGATTCTAAGGTTTTTGGCAACTAAATACATAGTATTTTTGGTTAATCTGATTGGTTCAGGAACAACAGAATGTCACACATCTCATATATATATCAAACATAGTAAGTACCTGTTTAGCATTGATTTCTCACTGTCAAGTGTGATTGACAAGAATCGCATGCTAATGAAATCACCTGTAACTATGGGACATTCCTGTGGGATCTAGAACAATTGTATGTGAGTGACTGTTCAAGTTCTTGGTCAGCATGGTTCTCCAACAAAATTTTTAGTCTACCTGATCTTTCACATTTAAAAGTTATTCATTTAATATTTTTGTTGGAAAGAGTGTATCTATAATTATGTGACACATTGATTTAATTGACATGCCTGTGCATCCTGCAAGATTTTTATAATATCAAGTTACACACTAAACTTGACGTGACAGTGAATATAGATGGCGACACACGGCTCTCTACTGCCCATGATTCTTCTGTTGTGAAATGCTAAGAATTCCTCTGCCAAACATGATATGAGCTCTGATCTTATTTATTACACTACCTTGGAACTGTTGAATTTTTAAGTCAGCTGTGATGTGTAAGCTGGGATCATAGCATAAATTATCAGATTATACACTGTTTGTTTGTTGTTACAACTCAGTTACGCTTTTATTGTTGATAAGTTCAATGATTCCTTGCTGATCCTTTACTTGCTTGTTCATTTAAACTTCTGTGTACCAGATCAACTTGAATAGATCCCCTCCCTCATCCTTTATCTATTTTAGAGCTATGGACCTTTGTTTCAAGCGGCTTTCATGAACGTCTTTACATGTACACAATTACAACTTTTCCTGGCTGTATTGAGGGCAGCCTTTATTCTAAGGGTCTTCTATTCTGCTGGGTAGAGGAGAGATACTTTATTCAAATAAATATGATGTAACCATTTTTCTGACCATTGGAGTTTGTTGAATAGTTTTCAACCAATTCTAGTGGGTTGCCCTCAACCAGTCAAAATGGTAGTTTCAACCAAAATAATTGATTGTTTTTGCCTCAACCAACTGATTGGTTGGTCTTTTTCCAAAAATCAGCCAATCTGTTTTAAGAGTGTATCATCGATACACTTGATTGATATACACGATTTGTACTGTCGGTCCACAAATTCGGGCCGATCCGCATTTTAGTGAATCCGCTTCCCGAAAAACCGAATTTTTGGCCCGGAAAGTTTATCTCGCAGTAGAGCGGACGTCAAGATGACGATCAACTCGAGTTCACTTCATGATTCTATGGATATTTTCTGTCAAATCTCGGCAATAAAATGGATTTTTTCAGCTTAATATGGTATAATTGATTGGAACCAAAAGTGCTGCTTTGAAAACCGGTAAGGGGACTGTACCGGTACGGCCAGTATTTATCAAACCGGTGTAGCGCCCTACAATATACTAAAACACAATGCCAATGATTAAATGGACGTACCTGTTGTTCAGTGGGACACAGATTATCCGTGGACTTCATCATATCTCCATCTTCCAGTTCTATCTCCTCGTGGCCAACCGGTTCTGTTGAGGAATTTTCTGATGAAACTAGAATTTCATTCTGGTCATTTTCTAGTAACTCCATTCTGAATAATGTAAGATTTTAAGAAGAAATTAGACCACACAGAATCTATTTTTAGCTATTCAGGCCAACTGGAAAGTAGAATTGGATTGAACCGAAAGTGGATTTCATCGATTTCGGTCATCAAACCAGCGGAAAGAACCGATACGACCGGTATATCGTGATCTGGTGTCCATCCTTTCCCCCAACGTGCAAATTTAAAAATGAAAAACTGTTCTCTCTTCCAAATAATTTAGGAAACCACTGTATAAATGCTTACAAAGGTTAACACATTGACATAATAAGTGCTGTATGACACTGTTTTCTGCTATCGATTTCCATATTGTCTAGACCACGAGACATTGACATATAATACTGTGAGATTCAGGCCAGATACTATTGATCTTCAGTTTCTTGGATCTTCGCATCCATGGCACTTTTTCTGGGGTCGGTCGGAAGGATGAAAAAAAAAACTGTTAACAAATTAGATTTTTTATAGTGTCAATTTAATTTTTAAAAATTGGGTAAGTTCAAATTTTTTCATCTACAGACGGAAAATATGTTGGGTTGGTCGATCGGAGAAGCTAAATATGAAGTATGTTTAGCCTTAAGTATTTTTAAACTGAAAACAATACCATAACCAATACAAGCAACTGAAGTAAACTATCAAAATATTATGTTGGCGAAATAATGCATGTCATTGTAACAAAGAAAACATTTAATCCACGCCAAATAATGAGATATCGCGTTTAAATTAAAAATAGATCCACAGATAGATAGATATGATAGCGGTATGGTAAGTGCAGCCCTCTAAGCGCAGTTCTGGGAACTCGCCGAGGTTGATTGATGAGATTGGAGAAAGCAAGAGAGCAGGAGTCCTCAACATGTTACATATTTACCTCCTGTGAGCGATCTTTTACTTGCCCAGCATAGACAATGATACAAGGGGATAAGAAATTGGAATGAATGCCACAATACGAAATAAGTCCTCGATCATAGTCTACACACAACTCAGTCCAAAAACTACATGGATATAAAAGCAAATAAATTGTTAACTAATAGTCACATTTCTAATGAGATATCACTTAAAAAAGGAACATGAAACAGCAAAAACTATCAGAACTTGACAAGAAATCTCAACACCACATACCTATCCTATACACACCACTTGAATAAGTCTTAATTAATAATGAAATGATTTTTAGTATAATTAGACAGCACTTACTTTGAATGGAGTGATACTTCAGCCAGGAAAACTCCTTATTGTGTCTGGAAATACTGCACTTTGTACAGGTCAGCCGACTTAAGTCTTAATGAAGTAAAAAATATCTATAAATTAGGGAGTACAGTTGAACTGGCTGTATCATGGCTATGTTTATACATGGCCCAAATAAACTGCAACATAATATGGCTCCCATTTTTAAAATTTGTTTTACACTGCACCTTCATATTTTTCCCTGCAGCTGTGAGTTTTCCTGCTATTTTTGTCAAAATGAGACGATGTTCAGCATTTTTACTGACTTGTATAAGAAATATTGATGTAGGTCCACTACATTGGTAATATTATTTATCTGTTGTCATTAAAAAAAGTAGATATCATAGATTCATGATATTATTTATTTGCTGTCATTAAAATAAGTAGTAACATGAATCATCCATCTCACAGAGCATTTTTTAAGGATTTTTGACTGAGAGACCGGAACTTTGTAGCGCCATGATGCGCACATCCATCAATCAGCCAAAGATCAATAAGATATATTTGTGTTATGACATATTTGCAAAAGGGACTTTGAACAATTGAGCTGACTGCTAATTTATGATTTTGGCTGATTTCCATCAACACAAATTAAAAATAATTTTAATTTATGAAAATTTGAAATCAGAAAGATGGCATCAGCAATTAAGTGTAATGGTGAAGCCAGTAAAAGAATATTTTTCATATGGAAAGAAGGAGCTTCACTTTCAAACGAACCCAAAAACTACAAATCGTGACAAACTAAATGCGAAATTAAAAAAAGTTTTTGGAAAATTTAGTCTCCCAGTGCTACCAATTTGGCAATTACTGGGAGACCAAATCTGTCCACTGGGAGACCATTTGGTCTCCCAGTTACTATGTTAAAAAATGCACTACCATCTCACCTCATTTAATTCCATGTCATTTCACTCAATTCAATTCAATTCAGTTTCAAAATCATTTAGTTCTCCAGATACAAGTACAGTGTTTAAATTACAATAAAAGAATTTGTTGATTCTGAATAGAGACTGTTATGGAGCTGGGGGGACCTCTCGAAGGTCCAATGAAGTACCACTATCACTCAGGGACGTCCAACTTACAAACTACATAGTTCTATGGGCATTGGCGTATGGGAGGGGGAGAGGGCAGGGTACCCCAAAAAGTTTGAGAAACAGTAAGATTCGGACAAAAGGCTCAAAACATTGGGCAGACGATTAAATAAAAAATATAGAAAATTAATGATTTTCAGGCAATTTAACTCGAAATGGTATAAAATTTAGATCTAGAAATTCAAGCAAATGTTGGTCTACGTTACTGGGACTAGGAGATAACAGGAGTCCTCAACATTTTACACATTTACCCCATTAGAGGGATCTGATACTTGCCAAGCAGAGACACAAATGCGGGGGGCACTAATATACCGTCTCATCCGATTGACACCCAGCTGGCATTTTGCTCATGAATGTCCACAGAAAATTTCTGGTTCCCCAACCGGGAGTCAATCCCATGTAGGCAGAGACCTTCAGCGGACATCTTTTAAAACCACTCAGCCACCCAGCTGCTTATATTCGCGTCAGCGAACTCAGCTTAACAACAGCTCATAGTAAATTTTGAATCTGTCAGTGGAGTGAGAATGAAGGACTGCCTGTACCTGCCATGGAGTTGGTCCCTGATTAAACAGTTAGTTTCGGTAAAAGTAAACATCCCTGAATTTCTCTTGCAATACTGCAGTAGTGTCTGAAAAATTCCATTTGGTTCTTAACTATCCTATTCTGTTTTGAAAATTTCATTTTTATGCTCATTTATGTCGTCTGCATGAAAAAAGCTAATTTTGCTAACAGGTGTCGCCACCGGTGTAGCATCATGCTTGCAGTGCCACACCCAGGGAAAATGACTGAACTATCAGCAGCCTGCTTGTGAGCAGTAATGTGTGAAGTTTATTTGAGGTGTGAATTTTAAAAGCTGATTGCTATTACTCTACTTAAATAGCATCAATTAATTTAGGCCCAACTGATTGTGTTCTTGTTTATCATTATTATACCTCGACCATGAAAGCAGAGCTGTCATTGGCTGAGAGCTGGTCACATGTCAGTCATTATTTTAGTATATTAACTATTGCCCTCCAAAATTTGTTTTCCGAAAAAAAAAAAATTTTCAGAATTTTTTTTTTTTCGAAATTTTTTTTTTTAATTTTTTTTTTTCCGAAATTTTTTTTTTACGAAATTTTTTTTTTACGAATTTTTTTTTTCCAATTTTTTTTTGTCCCAATTTTTTTTCCAAAATTTTTTTTTTCTAAAATTTTCTTTCCCTAAATGTTTTTTTTCAACATTTTTCTTTCAAAATTTTCCATTCATTTGCAATAGTGCAGGAAAATAATAAAATTAGGGCATTAATTAGTAAAGACCAAAAAAAACTAATCAAAACTAGTAATAATAGTGCAATGTAGGCTATGCGTCAGCTTATCTACTCTCCTGTGTGAAAGAAAAACTATTTCCCTCGGCCTTCGGCCTCGTGAAATAGTTTTTACTTACACACCCTCGAGGGAAATAGATTTGACTAATGCCCTCGAAATCAGTCAATATTTGTATACTATAATACGGTTTCAAAATAAGAACAGTTAATTTGAGCTCCGCGAATCTATGGCACTGCCATCTACATATATTATATATAATGGGCACCTGCTAAAGTCTGCACGCAAGCTTGCAGCTGAGACTGAGAAAGACATATTGTGTAACACAAATCTTGTCGAATCATGACGCATGAATCTGCAAAAGATTTGTAAAGCAGTATCAGAATTGAATGAAGTCACGATACCGTAAAAAGGTCAGTCTCAAACATTTTGCTTTCCTTGAAAATTCTGAGCTATATTGAGAGAGACGGTGCTTTTGAGTCCACATCATGATGCACAAAATTAATTAGCGTCTGACACAATGTCATTCAAGAAGCACATACAGTACAACCTTTTAAAATATTCCCAAATCCCGTGGCCTCAGGAAGATCCTTGCCATTGAATGTGGCCCTTCCATACCCTTCATTTTTACCCCTCGCCCCTCAATGCCACTCCCTTCCAGCTCACTCTATAAGTAAATCACTTTGAATTGCCTTAAATGCAGAAGCTTATTCCAAAGCCGTGCTTCATTATTGAAAGGGCACTGCTGTTTTCAAGTTAAAAGCGATTTTGAATGATACAAAATTTCCCTCTAAATGTTACCACAGATAGATAGATAGTTATGGTAAGTGCAGTTCTGGGTGCTCGTGAGGCCGCGAGAATGGTCTGACTCCCGGTAGAGGAACCAGAAATTTCAGTGGATATTTAAGAGCAAAATCCCTGCTGAACGTCGTTCTGATAAGATGTTAAATTGGTGGCATCTTGTATCAGTGTCTGTGCTGGGCAAGTAAAAGATCCCTCATATGGGGTAAATGTGTAACATGTTGAGGACTTCTGCTCTCTCTCCCGTGTCATCACATGCAGGCAAAGACCTTCAGCAGAGCAGGCGGGCATCTTAGCCACCATTTAATCTTAAGGTGGGGGGCCCCGGCTTTGAGTTTTTTGGAAATAAATAATTTCTTGCTCAGTTTTGGTGAAATAGATATATTCTTTTTGGGCAGTCTTGAAATCTATAATTTCGGGAGGGGTTACTTCTTAATAAGGCGTTGTCTGATTTGGGAATGAACATTCGGGGACTTCACGCGCTTGAAATAAATAATTACGACTGGCGCTGCCGTGAAGTAAATAATTTCCCATCGAGAAATACTTCAATCTCCTCCTATCAATAAATGGTCGCCCCCTAACCACTATTGCTTACAAGTGAGATAAGAGGAAGTGAGAGTCGTGGACAGTGAAATTGTGGAAGTGCATGCAAGTGTTGCATGGGGCAAGCAAGAACAAGCAACTGCCACGGAAATTTAATAGGTTGTGCTGTAGCTCATGTTTCGTGAGCAGCTTTATCAAAGTATCATTTTCTTCAATTCCAACGTATGAGTAAGATCTCTCTGGCATTAGACATGACAATTACAAAAAAAAAAAAACATATTTTTAGAAGCAAGGTGGTTGTCTGACAGATGCTTTTTTCGTCATTATCAGACGGAGGTTGAAGTGAGTGAGGGCGTCTGGATATCTCTCTTGCCCTGCACATGTCATTGAGACACAGAATTTCAGCAGAACCATGCTTCTGATCCTTTCTAGTTTCATTGGTAAGTATATTTGTTTGTTCAGTATTTGTGAAGGTCTTTGCATGCTTGGGTTCGAACCTCGGTTCGGGAACTCAAAATTTTCAGTGGGCCTTCTTGAGAAAAATCTCAGCTGGATGTCGTTCGGATGAGACATTAAATTGGTAGCCCCTTGTATCAGTGTCTATGCTGGGCAAGTAAAAGATCCCTCATGTGGGGTAAATGTGTATTACATTGTGTAACCATCATTTGCCTCATTGCAGTGTGGTCTTCCTGTCCTAATTACTAGTGATTAGCCTAACAAGTGCATAAATCGAGGACATAAACCCCCAATCATCCATCCATCCACAGACTCAGAAAATGTCTAATCATGTCAAGCTTTATCTGTATAAGACGTCTTATGGGTCCTGCAGTACACTGTAAAATTGGAGGCACCGATTCAGCTCAATTGATTGAGTGAGATGGTTGCACAAGTTGATTGAGCTAACATAGATTAAGGTATTAAGCTGAGACAACTCAAAATACAGAGCTGAGATAGCTCAAAATACTAAGCTATGTTGACTAAGGTATTCAAGCAGAGAAAACTCAAAACAATGAGCTGTGTTGACTTACAGCTCAAAATATTGAGTTTTGTTTACTGATTGATCCAAGCTGACACAACTCAAAATTTTGAGCTGTGTTGACTTATTTTTAATTGTTTTTGATTTATATTTGTGTGACCAGTCTTATAAAGTTATTTATGTATATGGGCTGTAATCCCAAAATATTGTTTGATGATTGATCTCTCAAGGGGATCCACCTGATCCAGTATGCTTCACTTTAGGCCCGAGATGCATTCAACAAAGACATTGCATCACGAGGAGATTTAAAATTTCTTGTGAATAAATCCCAATGGCCTGTGGCTCATCTCAGTTGGTATACAGTGCTAGAAGCCTATATTTGAACACACTCTGACTTAGAAATGTTGGTTGACGTGTGAAAGCATGCATCTAATTACTCCCACAAATTTATTTAAGAGAGATAAAAATAAAAAAGTAACCAGCTAAAGTGGTGTGTTACTCATTTTTTCTCTGGGATAGTGTAATATAAATGTTCTTTTTTCTTGTAAGTAAATAATTATTTAAAACTAAATACAGTCTTATAGATGGTGCTATATGTGGCATGACTGAGATGTCAAGCTATCTGCAACAACTGAAGCTTTCATGTTTTCACAGCTTAATGTTATGATTCGTTTGGACAACTTACAGCATTGAGCTATCATACCTTGACAACTTATAGGATTGAGGTATCATAGCTTGAAAATTATTAACATTCTCAGACAGCTCAAATTATTGCTTCAACACAGTTTTCAAATTTTACAGTGTAGACTGTAGTTTGGGTTCGAATCCCATCCATGAAAAACATACATTTTAGTTTAGAAAATAAAAATTTATTGTCACAGAAGTTTACCAGAAGTTAATGGAAGCAAGATAAAATTAAGTTGAGCATGTATACTAAGTTTTATAGTGATAGGTGAAATAGTGTGACCTCCTCTATGGGTCAAAATTTGAAAACGTTGAAATTTCATATGAAAAAAAATTGAAAGTTTTTCGCTCCAGAAATGCCTTTTAAAGTTTGCATTGCGTGGGTCACACAATCAGCTATCACAGCACTTTCATGTCCAGGGGTCCAAATGCTCTGCTGATCTGCACTGAGGTGATAAACACAGCTGTAATGTTTTTTTGACTGTCATTAAAATCACACTTATAACTAAAAAAATGACTACTTTGGGCTAAACAATCTATGGCCAATGATTAGGCAAGTTGCTTGCACATTTTGGGCCAAGTTCTGGGTCTCTAGTGCCTTTTTTTTTTGAGAAACTGCATTTTGATCAATTAAAATACCTAATAGGTGTGTCATTAGCATCATGCCTCTAACTTGTAATCCGTACCACTTAGAGCTGAAGAATGTATTACCAAGGTATAGGAAAGTGGCTATTCTGCACACATTGAGCTATATATCAGGTCTCTAACACCAATGGTTATTGAGATAGAACATTTTCTTGAGACAGAAATTTACAAACACAAACAAAAATAATGTTTTCATCAATAGTTTGGATTCTGAATAATAAAGATGATCTCCACTGCTCCCTCCAGTGCCCAATGCCTTTGTTAAACCATATTTCAGATGCTAGACAATGATAAAATGTTACTGGCACCCTTATTTGACTAGTAGCTTCAGAGAAGCATCAAACTTCATACTAAGCATGTTAGATGCAAGGAAAATGCAAAAATTTACGTAATATTCTGTTGAAACATTTATTGATAATATATGTTCAACTGATTTCCACTCCAGTCACCTGTAACAAAATTTTAGTGAGATAAAGGCAATAAGCCATTTTTGACATGATGCTAATGACAGCATGATGTCAATGATAATTAAGGTAAACATAGGCTGCGCGGCAGCATACCCTCGGCTACTCAGCAGGCTATTCTGCAGGGTGGGAACGGGGGTTCGGGGAGGGGGGGGGGAAGCAGGACAGGCCACCTCCCAAAACAATTTGGAGAACAGTTAAAACTTGGGTACAGACAATAATTAAGGTTTTGAAAGGCCATTAGCAATTTTGGAATTCAGATTGACTTGACAGCTTATAATATTTCAGCCACTAATCTGGGAAACAATTTTTATCTGAATCTATTTATCATTTGAGTTTTTTCTCTATCGACATTTTCTTTTGGCCTGTATGATTCAGACAATAACTCAGTCATACCGTGTAGTTGTCTAACAATAATAAGATGTTTAAAAATCCAGTTCCAGTTTGCCATGATTTTCACAACTGATATACATTGCATGTTTGTTTATTTTCATAAAAATATACTTAAAAAACTAAATCATTATAGTATTGAGTGTACAGCCATTTTAGGGAAGAAAAATAAAGTGAAATAAAATGACAATTTGCAGAATAAAGTAGATTTTAACTAACAAAAGGAGATTTTGAAAATTATATTTTGAAAGCATTTTTACCCTCGGCCATGTTCACATGGCCTGGGTATCGCAGAGGGTAGCGGCGTCCGTCTGTCCGTCTAGCTGTCTAGCTGTCCAGCTGTCCACCAAACTTGTGTACACAATAACTCATGAAACTGACAGGGATTGTGTATGACTGTAAAATCTTGGATGAGTTCTGACATGAGTGACCTTGACCTATTTCTGTGACCTTGGCGGCCATATTTGTGAAAAAGCTAGTGTACATGATAACTCCGCTAATATTGATCCTGGGATAATCAAATTCAGAGGGATTATGTATCACCATAAGACCTTGGATGAGTTCTGACATGTGTGACCTTGACCTACTTCTGTGACCTTGGCGGCCATATTTGTGAAAAAGCTAGTGTACATGATAACTCCGCTAATATTGATCCTGGGATAATCAAACTCAGAGGGATTATGTATCACCATAAGACCTTGGATGAGTTCTGACATGTGTGACCTTGACCTACTTCTGTGACCTTGGCGGCCATATTTGTGAAAAAGCTAGTGTACATGATAACTCCGCTAATATTGATCCTGGGATAATCAAACTCAGAGGGATTATGTATCACCATAAGACCTTGGATGAGTTCTGACATGTGTGACCTTGACCTACTTCTGTGACCTTGGCGGCCATATTTGTGAAAAAGCTAGTGTACATGATAACTCCGCTAATATTGATCCTGGGATAATCAAATTCAGAGGGATTATGTATCACCATAAGACCTTGGATGAGTTCTGACATGGCCACATTGACCCTCTAATCGTCAAACTCACAGGGATTATGTATCACCATAAGGCTTTGGATGACTTCTGACACAAATGACCTTCATATACTTCTATGACCTTGGCCGCCATATTTGTGTCCCATTTGGGTGCATAAATAACCTCATTTACATTAATCGTATGATCACCAAATTCACAGGGGTAAGAACATTGTATGATGGTAAGGGCTTAAAATGAGTTCTTGCACAACACGAGTGACCTTTACCTCCATATCTAAATCTTGGCCGAGGCTAGCACTTGCGTAAGCAGGTATTTTTCTTAATTAAAATATCTCCAAAATTTCATGACTGCTGCTTTTGATGTGTTTTGCATATCAGCCAGCCACTTAACCACCAAGTGTGACTGACATGAGATTATATAACAATTACACAATGCAGACACATGGAGCAGCCAAGCCTGATATCCACTGAAGTCTTTACCACAGTGATCTTGGCTTCAGTCATTGAAAGAATTAGCAGGGAAGACAATGACCCTCTGACATAACATTACACAATCAAGACTTCTCCAGTGCTCCATTCAACAAAAGCCAGTCTGTCTGATTCATTCACATTTAATTTTCATGCAAATAACTAAATAAAAGGGACTGACATTACTTTATCTTCTAAAATTTACATCACTTAGATTGGACATTAGCCATAAAGTTATAATAATTGGGAGTTCAAGATTTAATGTCAACATTTTAAAATATTAACAAACAAATGCATCTGGGTCATTCCATGCCAAATCAGCCAGAATCAGAGACTTGCCTCAGGTCATCATCCCAAAAAAAATTGAAAAATATCTCTGATGTAGTGCTACCTAATCTAAGAACCTGACAATAATTTGAAGTCTGTGCTGTCAAAAGTCATGGAGATATGACCATTAGAAATTTAGGGTGATTCTGTAAATTTTCGGGAAATGCATTTTCGTCTGATTTTGAAGCAGTCCATAAAGTCACATTTTGCAACTACAGGTCTAATATTTCAGTTAATGGGACAATTGCACCCATATTTTCAGTTTCTGGTGTCAGATTTGAAATATCTCTATTACTCAATTGGTGGCAGAGCCCCAAAAACGGCCGAAAACTCAAATTTTCAAAACGGATGTCTATCTGAAAGCTCATAATTTTCAATGGAAAAATTTGCAATAACTCATGCAATGGCTGTGAATATTAGTTCATAGTGTGTCTAACTACAATAAGCTTTAAATTTAAATAATTTACCCATGACCATTTTGGCTTTTCACTCAGAAATGTTGGAAAATTGGGATATTTTCTCATTTTTGGTTTTTTTTTAAATTCATAGGACCAACATTCCAACTGAGTTGAGATATTTAAAGAGACATAATTTAGACACCTAATTGGAAAATTTCATAGATTTAACTCCAGATTTAACTCCAAAAATGACTGAATCATGCAGGTTGGAAATAATAGTATTTTTTTTATATTTTTGGTAAATTTTCATCAGTTCAACTTTCTCAGAGCATTTAAAAACACCCACAAAAAACACATTCTGGGTATTTAATGCATACAATATGCAAATTTCAGAGTCAAAAGTACAGCGGTTTTTTAGTCCTGTCCCTGAAACAGAAAAAAACAATTTTTCACATTTTTCAATGATTGTGAGAAAAGTAAAATGCCATGGGGATTAGACCTATAAAAGGCTCAACTGGGATAAAAGATACCATATTTACCCAAAAATTATAAATATACATGCTATAGTTTTGGCTTGAGACCCAATACACAAACAATTTTTTTTTCACATTTTTCAATAATTGTGAAAAAAGTATTAATCTCATGTGGATTAAACCCCTAAAAGGCACAACTAGAATAAAAGATACAATAATGTCCCATAAATAGAAAGTATACATCCCATAGTTTTGGTTTTACTCCCAATACACAAGTGGGACGCCCGTTATATCCGTACGCCCGCCCGCCCACCCGCCCGCCCGCCCGCTTGCCGGACGGACAGTTTTCCCGAAGTAACTACAATACCCGTCAGCAATGTATACATTGCCGAGGGTAAAAATCTTTGTAGAGAGCTGCTCAAAACTGGCAGTCTGGCGATGTGTGCATGCAATGACCTTGTGAACACCAGACACATGTTCACAGTGATTTTTGTCCAGAAATATGCTGTCAAAATAAAGTAGCAAGGCATTTTCTAATGACAAATTGAGATAGGACAACTGACATGCTAACAGAAATACTCTAATTCATTTGTTTACATAAATGATACAGAGCTTGTAAATGACTGTATCATTTGTTTGATGTTTTTGTGAATGCATGACTGGATTCCTCTTGCTGCTAACTGTGAGTGTAATAATTGGACTGTCTTTCCCTGTTGATTCCTGTGTTTCACACTAGCCTCATTGCACACTTCATTGTTGTTTTCTGTCATTTGGTCAGTTGTGCCTTTGACTTCTTACATTAAGGATGTACATTTGATAGTGATGACTACTGTACTACAAACATTTGTGATTATGCAGAGAATACTAAATTGTAAGTACCTTGTGCTGTTCCTCTGTTTAATATTTGAGTGTTTATATAATTATGTCTATTTGTGCCTGATTAATATGCTTTTGTATAGACTTTTGTATGTGCATGCATAATCTTACACTTGTTTGTATTTCTTGCAATCAACCGCAATAAAGCAAGTCGGAATTGTATGCTCTGCTTTGATGGATTTATTTATCTAAAGTTACTTCTACAACTCATGATGTGAAACAGAGCTAAAGATAGTTCAGTTATTTTCTTGGGTTCCCAGACAACGTCAGACACAAGGTTTTCTCACAGAATGTGTGTCCCTTTCATTTTTATTGAAAAAACAAATCTGGTGTGATGCTAATGATGCAAAATGGCTCTGCTCCTGCAATCTACAGATTTGAATTGCATACACTTGAACTGTCTATAGTGTTACAGATCTAGCAAGTTGCAACACCCAACAATAACTGTGAATTTTGAGAAAATGTTTTTCATAGTCAACTATTAAATTTGATAGAAAATGTGAAAAATATATCAAAACACACATGTCAAGGGCATTTCTTGGACTTGTCATTTGCTAGTATATGGATGGTTTAAATCGATTAACAAGCCCTGATGTACCATGTCTATCAATGACTGGTACGTACGCTCGTGCATTGTTTCCATTGTTATTTGAGTTTTCACAAATAGTCCATTGTGTTTTATGATAAAAGGCCTTTAATATACTTTGTTCAAAAAGTCCAGACACCAATACTGTGGAGGTGCTAAACTCAAATTTGCAAAATCTGGGCCGCATTTCATGACTTTTGGTTTTCAATTTCCATGGCAACAAATTTACCATTTATTTCTGTGATCTGATTATTTCAGGATTGTTTGCTAATTATCTCAATATCATTTGATCCAAATAGCATGCTTCTACATCAAAGCTAGAAAAAGTTATGATGAGTTGGACAGAACTTCTTGAAAACCCCTCATACGTTATGCAGCGAATGGTCTCCGGTAAATTAATGTCACTGGCATATCACCCAAGGTGGTCCGACTCTTGATGGTTTGCTAGATGTCTGTCAATGGCACGGAGGAACGTTACCACTGGCCGACATAGCTGAGATGTCACCTCAGAATTGTATTCACTCGGTTTACCGAGTAAGGGCTGTAAAGACAAATTAGACAATGTCATAAATGGGAATGAGGTTCTGTTGAAGAAAACATATTACATTTTGTCAATCAGTGTCTGCATGTCTCTGCTGTTTGTGTTTGGGGCACCTAATCTAATAGCGTGGTATAACCCTTTTTAGTACACCTCCCACGTCCATTCCCTGCTGTGATTGGCTAAACCTGGGTCACCTGACTAAGATTAGAAAGCACTGAGTTTACGAGAGCTACATTGTGGGGCTTCGTATGAGGATGAGGTGGTCTTGTGGGACTTTTTTCACATTGTGGGGCTAAACCCACAATACTTGAGGGTTTAGGTGGTATGAGGTGCCTCTCTGGGTAGTTTGGTGCACCCTCTTGAAAGTCCCCACAATGCATGTGTCTGTTGGATTTTTATACAGACCAAAAGTGTCTGGGAAAAATGGGTCTATACCAGAGAGACACCTACAGGTAATTATTGGAACTATGTCTGTGCAAAGTGGGTTTAAATACAGACCCATTGTTGGATTTCTCTGTCTGTCTACGTATGGGGTTTTATATATGTTAGATATTAGCATTTCTGTCCTAACACTACTAACAGCATAGACGTAAAATTGCGACAAAAACATTAGCGGACATTGGCCCATGTTGCAACCCATGGCGGGGATGTTATTACATTTTTAAAAATTTTTTGTTCATACCGCGACCCGCAATTTCAGTCTGATGTGCAATTTAGACCAAAAGCCGATCTGCAAATCCGAATTTTGATCTTAATTACGCATCAGGCTGAAATTGCGGATCACAATACGAACCATAAACCAAAAAAACGTATCGACGGTTTTTTATCACATCAAACTTGGCAAATGGTGTCCATCTTTATTTAAACACTATTCATATTTACCGCTACGAAACCATTGATTTCAATAGTGTTTATCATCTTCCGAAATTGTTTAGCCCCCTTCACAGTGTCTCCCAGACTCTCCACTAACTCCTGCTAACTCCTGTTTAGTCCCACTAACTCCTGCTAACTCCTGTAACTCCCACTAACCCCTGCCAACTCCTATAACTCCCACTAACACCTGCTAACTCCCGCAACTCCTGGTAGGCAACTCCTGTCAACTCCCGTAACTCCCTGAATTAACAAATGGAGGCTCCGTTTGGGAGATACATGCTTAAATGGGGCCTCCTGCTGTACGCCTATGCTTTACAGGAGTGGCCTGTATTAGGCTATTAGCCCTGGACCCTTGGGTCAGGGGTCATGAAATCCCCTTTGGAGTATCATAAGATTTGTAGGACTTTGTCTGAGAGAATTTAATTTTCACCTTTACTTGTTTTGTGCTAATTTATTGATGCATTCCAAAACAACAACACATTTTTTGCTGCTGACAGCATGCACCTTATGGGTTGTTTTTCAATCGGGGTACGCTCTGGAAAGTCACACGATATCCAAAATACCAGAAATACCATGCATATATGTGGAAAAAACGTAACACAGAATGATTACACATACTGAGACGGACCTACAGTAGCGAAAAAATTATTCAAATCGGTTGATAACAGCCCGAAAAAAATTTATTTGTGTCATTTTGACCAAAATTGACTGTCTCATTTGCAAATTAGGCAAATATCGCTTCAGATTTTTCAGTCCTAACCTAACAGTAAGTTTTAACAATTGTGAATATGCGTTCAACATGGTCCCAAGAGTTCAACATTAGAATTACATGCAGCAACTATGATTAGTCTCTTCAGAATCCTGCATTGAACACATGAAGGTCAATTCCGTCAAATATTGTCCTCTCCGAAATAGGGTCAGCAAAACAGCAATAACATTAAATTAAAAGTATTTTTATTTTACAGAAATACTCCTTCAATAGATTAGACAAAGTTTTGGTAAGTGTTTCACTTCAGTTGTACCAACTGCACAATGCTCGTAGCGGAAAACACCAAAAACAGCTTTCGTCAAATAAACTGTCCTCTCCGAAAAATGCTGTCCTCTCCCAAAATGTCTATTTTCCTTGACACACACAAAGTTCTTGGCCAAAATTAAGCGAGTAAGATGATTTTTCATTGTCAGATATATATCTATCCACTCAGCACAAGCCCATACAACTGGGTGTTCTATACATCCAGTCATAGAGGGATGAGCAGAATATTGACTTTGGTCGAATTATCAAAAAGTCAAATAAAAAAAAATTCAGAATACTTGTAGCCCTAAAATTTTCAGAAATCCACGGCACGGTATATAGCAACAGAAAAAAGTCAATTTGGCCAGAAAAGAAAGACCTTTATTTTTGACCCCCGTGAGACAAAACTATGTACCCCGATTGAAAAACAACCCTTATTTCCTCTCCTTCTGTCATTGAATAAATGTGTTTATGAAAGTAAACAAGTGATTTTATCTTTATGCATTGAGAAAAAGGCCTCCTCACATTGGTTCAGAAAATTAATAGTGATGTCACAACAAACGTAATGTCATAGACAATCTTGGTGACATCACAGTGATGATGTCACAAATTAAAAGGGATATGTTGAATGTTTTGCTCTAAACATCTTTGTGAAATACTTTCAGAAGCAATGCTACATGCGGTCAGCAGAAAAAGATATGGGTTGCGCAAGGTCAAAATATTATCAAATATGGAGAAAGTCGAATTGGGTATTGAATCGGCTTCTAGGTCACTGAGACTGCTGCCCCTAAAGTCTGCACTGCTGCCTACCACATTGTGACTGCATCCCTGCGGGCTTTCCTTTTGTCCCTCATGATTTAAAGGGAGTTGTCTGTGGAGTGTGGGGCTGCATTACAGAACATTGTGGGATCTCCTGACTGTATCTTTGTGGGGTTTTCTTTTGAACCTTGTGCCTGTAAAGGGAGTTGTCTGTGGAGTGTGGGGCTGCATGAGGACACATTGTGGGATCTCCTGACCGGATCTCTGTGGGGTTTTCTTGTCACACTCGCATCTTTAAAGGAGCTCTCTGTGTTGTGTTGCGCTGCATTACAGACACATTATGGGATCTCCTGACTGTATCTCTGTGGGGTTTTCTTGTGGCACTCATATCTGTAAGGAGTTGTCTGTGGAGTGTGGGGTGCATTACTGACACATTGTGGGATGTCCAGACTGTATCACTGTGGGGTTTTCTTTTGACCCTCATGCCTTTGAAGGAGTTGTCTGTAGAGTGTGGGTCTGCATTACAGACACATTGCGGGATCTGCTGACTGTATCTCTGTGGGGTTTTCTTGTGGCACTCATATCTGTAAAGGACTTGTCTGTGGAGTGTGGGGCTGCATTACAGACACATTATGGGATCTCCTGACTGTATCTCTATGGGGTTTTCTTGTGGCAGTCATATCTTTAAAGGAGTTGTCTTTGGAATGGAGCTGCATTACAGACACACTATGGGATGTCCAGACTGTATCTCTGTGGGGTTTTCTTGTGGCAGTCATATCTTTAAAGGAGTTGTCTGGGGAGTGTGGGGCTGCATTACAGACACATTGGGAGATCTCCTGTCTGTATCTTTGTGGGTATTCTCGTGGCACTCATATCTTTAAATGAGTTGTCTTTGGAACGGGGGCGGCATTACAGACACATTGTGGGATCTCCTGACCGTATCTCTGTGGGGTTTTATTGTGACCCTCATATCTGTAATGGAATTGTCTGTGGAGTGTGGGGCTGCATCACAGACACATTGTGGGATGTCCTGACTGTATCTCTGTGGGGTTTTCTTTTGACCCTCATGCCTTTGAAGGAGTTGTCTGTGGAGTGTGGGGCTGCATTACAGACACATTGTGGGATCTCGAAGCTGTATCTCTGTTGGGTTTTCTTGTGGCTCTCATTTCTTTAAAGGAGTTGTCTGTTCAGTGTTGGGCTGCATTACAGACACATTGTGGGATGTCCAGACTGTATTTCTGTGGGGTTTTCGTTTGACCCTCATACCTTTGAATGAGTTGTCTGGGGAGTGTGGGGCTGCATTACAGATACAGTGTGGGATCTCCTGCCTGTATCTCTGTGGGGTTTTCTTGTGCCACTCATATCTTTAAAAGAGTTGTCTGTGGAGCGTGGGGCTGCATCAAGGACACATTGTGGGGTCCCTTGACTGTATCTCTGTGGGGTTTTCTTGTAACCCTCATATCTGAAACGGAGTTGTCTGTGGAGTGTGGGGCTGCATTACGGACGCCTTGTGGGATCTCCTGCCTGTATCTCTGTGGGGTTTTCTTTTGACCCTCATGCCTTTGAAGGAGTTGTCTGTGGTGTGTGGGGCTGCATTACAGATACATTGTGGGATCTCCTGCCTGTATCTCTGTGGGGTTTTCTTGTGCCACTCATGTCTTTAAAAGAGTAGTCTGTGGAGCATGGGGCTGCTTCATGGACACATTGTGGGATCTCCTGACTGTATCTCTGTGGGGTTTTCTTGTGACACTCATATCTTTAAAGGAGTTGTCTGTGGAGTGTGGGGCTGCATTACAGACACATTGTGGGATCTCCTGCCTGTATCTCTGTGGGTATTCTCGTGGCACTCATATCTTTACATGAGTTGTCTTTGGAACGGGGGCGGCATTACAGACACATTGTGGGATCTCCTGACTGTATCTCGCTGGGGTTTTATTGTGACCCTCATATCTCTAATGGAGTTGTCTGTAGAGTGTGGGGCTGCATTACAGACACATTGTGGGATCTCCTGCCTGTATCTCTGTGGGGTTTTCTTGTGCCACTCATATCTTTAAAGGAGTTGTCTGTGGAGTGTGGGGCTGCATTACAGACACATTGTGGGATCTCGAAGCTGTATCTCTGTGGGGTTTTCTTGTGGCCCTCATTTCTTTAAAGGAGTTGTCTGTTCAGTGTGGGGCTGCATTACAGACACATTGTGGGATGTCCAGACTGTATTTCTGTGGGGTTTTCTTTTGACCCTCATGCCTTTGAAGGAGTTGTCTGGGGAGTGTGGGGCTGCATTACAGATACATTGTGGGATCTCCTACCTGTATCTCTGTGGGGTTTTCTTGTGCCACTCATATCTTTAAAGGAGTTGTCTGTGGAGTGTGGGGCTGCATTACGGACACACTATGGGATCTCCTGACTGTATCTCTGTGGGGTTTTCTTGTGGCAGTCATATCTTTAAAGGAGTTGTCTGTGGAGTGTGGGGCTGCATTACAGACACATTGTGGGATCTCCTGCCTGTATCTCTGTGGGTATTCTCCTGGCACTCATATCTTTACATGAGTTGTTTCTGGAACGGGGGCGGCATTACAGACACATTGTGGGATCTCCTGACCGTATCTCTGTGGGGTTTTATTGTGACCCTCATATCTTTAATGGAGTTGTCTGTAGAGTGTGGGGCTGCATTACAGACACATTGTGGGATCTCCTGCCTGTATCTCTGTGGGGTTTTCTTGTGCCACTCATATCTTTAAAGGAGTTGTCTGTGGAGTGTGGGGCTGCATTACAGACACATTGTGGGATCTCGAAGCTGTATCTCTGTTGGGTTTTCTTGTGGCCCTTATTTCTTTAAAGGAGTTGTCTGTTCAGTGTGGGGCTGCATTACAGACGCATTGTGGGATGTCCAGACTGTATTTCTGTGGGGTTTTCTTTTGACCCTCATGCCTTTGAGGAGTTGTCTGGGGAGTGTGGGGCTGCAATACAGATACATTGTGGGATCTCCTACCTGTATCTCTGTGGGGTTTTCTTGTGCCACTCATATCTTTAAAAGAGTTGTCTGTGGAGTGTGGGGCTGCATCATGGACACATTGTGGGGTCTCCTGACTGTATCTCTGTGGGGTTTTCTTGTGTCACTCATATCTTTAAAGGTTCTGTATTTTACCTTTATACCTTGCTCAGAGTTGTCTGTGGTCCAGTGCCGTGAGTTGGCAAAATTTCAGTTTTGGGCCAATATGCACTTACATTTTAGGTCATATCTAAGCCCCATAAAGGAATTTAAGCTGGTATGATGGATCGAATGATAGGCAAACATGTCTTCTTTGATGTAAATAGCAGCAATTGCATCCAAATGTCACTGGTCCTGAGATAATGAGTGATACATGATTGCAGTAAGGGAAATTTTTGGTGTCCCGCCTGGACACTGCATGCAAAATTTTTGCATACAACTTTCAAATACAGGAAAAGGGATGAATTTAGGATCAAAATTGCAATGCACTACTGTTCCCTGATTAGGTGGGCATCTTGTGAATCCAGAAAAATGGCAATTGGATGTTTCTATATTTTTTTAATACACCTTTCGTAATCCTCAGTTGGTGTGTCCCGGGTGAAGCTTAAAAGTGCAATGTGATTTTTGATGCCACAGATAAACCACCGATCGAAACATTTTCGGAAAATTTGATGTACCAATGCATTGCTCATGACCTTGTCTGTCAGGAATATATCACTTAAAGTGGCTGAGGCTGTTGTGCCAGGAGCTGTGATGGCTTGAGTAAGACTGACGACAGCGCGACGCTCTTATATTCTGCAAACTTTCTGTGGGACTTCTCTTGTTCAGGTACTTCCTGATGAAGGCTTGTTGCTGGAATTCTTGCATTCTTGGTATTATTGTCATGCTCATGAGCCTGGCTTTGTATTGGTGTATAGAATAGGGTAGAAAGTCCAACCCATAATGGCATTAGAGCCCTATCTTTGAGACTGACAAAAAATGCGACGCTCTCACATTTTGAAATATTTATGAGGACCTTTCTTCTTTACATGCTTCTTGATGAAGGCTAATGGAAGGAAAGTTACCTTTTCTGATATGATTTTGTTGCTAATGAGCCCAGGTTTCTATTGGTCTATAGAACGCGGTTGTAAATGTAACCTATCATGGTATTAGTGGCCTATCTTTGTCACTGACAACAAATGTGGCACTCTTACACTTTGTAAAAATGTGTGTTCAGACATGTCTTGTTCAAATGCCTTGTGATAAAGACTCTTTGCTGGAATTTTCACTTGTTTGATATTGTGTCGTTACACTTGAGCTTGGCTTTCCATTGGTATATACAATATGGTTTTTAGTCAAACCTATCATGGTATAATGGGCCTGTGTTTAAGGCTGACAAAAAGTGCAAAGCTTGCTTTCGGGCATTACCGGCTAATTACACCATAGAAGGTATGAGAAGGCAAATAATGAAAAATCTGTTTGTTGTTTGTTTTAAGAATATTGTTCACCAAAATGTGTGCAAGTTTCATAGTGATATCTTAAATAGTCTTTGCTGCAGAGGTATTTGAAGAAACAAAGTTTCGTTGTGAATAAACTGCATTTCAAGTTAGTATTTTTTTCACATTCATGTTTAAATTTACTAGCATAATGTGGCATAGAAGTCACAAAAACGCATATACAAACTCAAATTTTTGGATTTGGAATCTAATAACACATAGGAAGCATATCAGTGATTATTGATTTTTTGGTCAATTTCACCAGAAGTCCCAAATTTTACCAACTTGTGGCATTGGTCCCTGTGTAGTATGGGTAGTAATATGTTCAGAAAACATTAAACATATCCCTACTCCCAGACAGACAGGCTGAGAAACTTCCCTCAAAGTCCAGACTACAACCCCTGCACTCCCAGACAGATGACCTCTCTAAATACCAGACTCTATTCCCCCCAGCGTTTACAGACTAAGTGCCTCCTCACAATGTCATAAAATACTAACTGGTCACCCCACAAGTATAAGGCAAAATTTTTTGCACAATGTACCTGGCGTTGGTATGTCTGTGTAGACTGACAGGTCAAGAGTCTACTGGATAGTGCCCTGAGGGCATTATCCAAAAAACTCTTTGTCTGGGCAGACTTTTAAAACTTGTGATGATGTCACAGTTGCCATGACATGACATTGTGACGTCGCAAGCTAGGCAGGCCAAATCAATCTGGGCTCCACAGTCATTTATGACCTTAGGCACGTAGTGAGTTACGTCACAAAATTTTTCTCAATCGGTGACGTCACTTTGATTGTTTTCCAGACCAATAAGAGCGCAGAAAGCAGTACTCCCTGCTTGTCTGTAGAATCACAGACAGGAACTAGAGCTAACTAGATTGGGCCAAATGTTGACACCATGACTTTCTGAGTTGAGTGTTTTCCCAAACACACGCCAACTTTGAAGCCATGATACTCTGTGACTACTGCTAGCACAATCTTGAAATTCGGGGGGTATTTCAGTCGACACTGGATGTTTTTCCTAGGCTTTTTAGATCATGATTAAGGCTTTTCTAAAACACAAAAAATACCACATTCCCGGAACAAGAAATTGTAAGTTGTCCATGATGAACATTGGAGATGTACAAAAACAGTTATTGACTGGTTTTATTTGGGCACTAATGCAAACTATTCGGCCCGCAGGAGTGAAGCTACTATTGCCCGAGGGCCAAATAGTTTGCACTAGTGCCCTCATGCCCAGTCAATATTTGCATACTGTGTCACATGGGTCAATGAGTCATACATGTTCGACATGATTTTGTGCATGTGATCTCTCAGTAATTTTGGGACTCTATAAGACTATAACTGTATCCTCATTGTAATCCATTTCAGTTTGCCTCATCCCACTCATCAGTTCCAATGCTGCATTCTCAAATAACGAAGAGGGAAAGAAGTTGATGAAGGCCAATACTGAGTTTGCCCTTGACCTATTCAGATTCCTGAGCCACAAAGCAGATGGTGACAATGTGTTCATCTCACCACTGAGTATCTCAATGGCACTGGCAATGGTCTATTTAGGTAAGGTGGAACCCTAGGGGTGGAATGTGATATGAATAATTCAACAAAAATAAGTCCCCCTTTTTAAAAACTTGAATATTTCAAAGACCTCTTTTCCAATTTCTATGAAAGTTTACCAGCTTGCAGGCGTGCAAACTAAAATTGTGCCTGTGTATTTGTAGCTTTGTTGCTTCATTTTTGTCTAAGCCAGCAGAGCCTGAGTGCACGTACCCCTCTTTTTAAAAAATTGAAGTTTTGGCTCAAACTCCACTAAAATTATTTCAAAAGTCATCCAAGGAACCTACATGTAAACAATAACAATTTACAAAAGAATTCCTCAATTGTCTGCCAAATGTGATTGATAGAAAAAAAATTTCTCTCGATCGTCTCTTGAGGAAGTATCCTCAGCTTGAACACCCCACCCCCCAAACAAGGTTACGTTGATCATGCGCATTGGAAAAGCCAACCATTTTTTACAACATATGAATCACGGAAGAAATATTTTAGATATATTTAGATATATTCAAGTTCCTTTAACCCTTTCCAGACTGTGGAGAAAATTGCAAATTTGGGGTTTTTAGGGCTTAAACCTAAATTTTCTCAATGAAGACTTGTGAATTCACATAGATAACCATATATCAATATAAAGCTGGGACGGTGAGCTTTACAATGACATGATAGGGAAGACACCTGAACACATATAAAAAGCACACCTGCCTTCATTTTCACATTGTCAAAGCCTCTTGTCCGAGCTGGCACAGCGAGGCTTTGATTCTGCTGGTAGTTTTTCCTGTGGTATTAGTCACATTTAGATTAGCCATGCCCCAGTCGTTTCAACCAACCAGAAGGCAGCTTTCATATCAATGACAAAACACACTTGGAATCATAGCAAAGCAATCCATGAATGGTGAACAATTAAACAAACGTACAAACTGAAACAAGAAACTGTAACCTGTACATAAACTGTGAAATGACTGATGAGTACTAAAACCAAACACTAAAACTGTGAACAGTTCAGATGTCAATCATCATCAGCCATGCATTTAATTCTGATCTGATTGGTTGTTGATAAGCTTTATTGGCAGTGATTGACTTGGTCCATGTTTGACATTTTCAGAACGCATTCCTGTGCAAAAGCTCACTGACAAGTTGTTAGGGGGCAACCACTAGATCTCCGTGGGGGGGGGGTGTATAGGTTTATATGAATAATTTCTTTCTTAAGTTTGGTGAAATAAACAATTTCTTTTTTGGCAGTCTGAAACAAATTTCTGCTGGGAGTGTTTCTTAAAAAGGCCCTGTCACAGCTCAAGGGACGCTTTAGAAAACATGAGTGTAGAAAGCAAATTCTTGTTTAACAGACACAAAAATAATGTGCAAGCACTTTAAATAAAAGGTGCCTGTAGATAGATATTAACTACCTCTTTAATATTTTCCCGTATTTTTTTCTGTAAGGTCTGTAAGGATCTATTGATCCTATCTATCCCATCTATCCTGTCTATCCTATCTATCCTATCAATCTATCCTATCTATCCTATCTATCCTATCTATCTATCCTATCTATCTATCCTATCTATCTACCTATAGATTTCCTTCCTTCCTTTCTTCATATCTACCTTCCTTCCTTCCCCCACACCTGATCAGGTAGGCACAGGGCTGCTGCTGTTGCCCCCCCCCCCCTTTGAAATTGCTTGAGCTTTTTTAACAGCAATGATTGTGCATTGATGCAGACCTGCTAATGCAGAATATAACAGCCAAAGCTTCAAACATAAAGATTAATGTCAAATATAAGGAAACTTTAAAAGGCAACAAACAGATTAACAGACAACAGCTATCAACAGTATGCAAGTATAGGTTATTCACCCAGGGAGAGGCAATATGTGATTTATCCAGCGAGGGCGTTAGCCCGAGCTGTGATAAACACATATTGCCGATCCCGCGGTGAATAACTGGCTTATACCATAAGACAAAACTGAAACTTGTCATTTGTTGCTGTGGGTTTTTCACAGCTTCACTAATTATTCTCCCATGGGAGGATAACTGGACAACAAAGAATATGGGTTTTATTGCAGTGAAATACTGTCTCATGATTGGCTCACAGAGGTGTCGAATGGTATAAAGCCTGTTATGACATAACCTGGCTTTAAATGTAACAGCCTCTCTGATTGTGCGCTCATTGTCCTTCGCAAGTCAGTTTCAAAACCACAGTTATTGTGGCCCACCAGGTCAGAGGCTCACTGGCAGAGCCAGCTCGAAAGTGATCCGATGACCACGTGAGAATGACCTGCCTTAATTACAGGTGAGATGATTAAAAAAGATCGAAGGCAGTTAAGCATGTTTCTTACAATGAGGCCTACAACATGAAAAATAAGCAAGACTTTTGATGCACTCCAGCACCAAAATATCACTAAATATGTTTGCAACAAATTAGATATGATTCCATTTGGTTATAAAGCTCAGGTATGTACAGGTAATCGATTATGAGCTATTATGATAACCTGTGGACCATTTGGCTAGCGGCCGAAGATCGGACTAATTTCTCAGGCTGACAGCAATTCATTGCATAGACCATTATTTCACTGGTAGGTGTCAGATTTTGATAATACTTGGTGAAACTGGTGTTTCATTTATTCTTTACTTCTCTGTAATGTTTTAACCAGCACTCCGTGTAAATATTGGGCGGAGCCTTTCGGATGATGTTCTCGGAATTTCCTGAAATTTTGCAAAAAGTTTAACTTACCTAATTATAGCTCAGTGGCAGGGTCAAAATTGGTTAAAAAAAATTTTCCCTGGCAGGGCTACCCATTGAAAAATGAATGTTTTTGCCCTTTTGGCGGCCTTAGTTTCATCAAAATTAACAAAAATTAAGGCATATTTTGTCCATCAAAATTTCACACTTATGATAAAGATAGGAACACAAGTGATACATCATTTTAAAGGGATATTTCATGACATTGCAAAAGTGATGTCATAACAAAGAATGTTTTGGTTGCTAAACAGTGTCACCATGGCAACCGCATGCAAGTTTTGAAATTTTTTCATTGAGCTAAAATAGACCATTTTTCAAGGCCATATATCTCCCATGATAACACCTAAAAAATTTAGGTGAAAATATCACCAGAAAGCTCACCTCCTGTGCTATATTAAACAACAATAAAACAGCTCTGAAACAATGAACCCTTCTTTTTATAGCCATGGACATTTTTTTTTAATTTTCATGATTTTTTCGATTTTTTGACCGAAAATTGCCCTCTTAATCACCTAAGACTGGGAAAACCATGCTCATTTCACTCAAAAAACAAAATGTTTATTATTGCAATTGGATGGAAATATTATTTAGAAAATAATAAACATCATTAAAAAGCAGAAAAAATGTTCTATATGCAAATTAGTACCGCCATTATTGAAAATTCTAATTTTCTCAATATCTCGGCTAATATCCCACTCAGCAACAAAATTATGATGTCTAACCCTATGTTTTAAGGGTCAAAGAATACTTTAGGACTATCTTGAAAGTCATCAAATAAGTTTAGATAATATAATGTGACCTGGATCACAAAAATGAGTTCCAATGTGGCAATATCTACTTCCACGAAATGAGTCAAGAGGGGTTCATTGTCGCTGATTTTGGGTGCATTGATTCCTAATTATTTGATTATAATAGGCTTCATTTGTGGGAAGAGGGATATTGGAGGCAAATTTGTTAAAAGAAAATAAATTTCGCCAGGCAACATATTCAGATCTGTCCATTTTACAACAACTTGGCCAATGCTTTTCAATAGAGAAGCATTTTCACAGGTTCGACCAATATATATCTATCTTTAAAAGCACCATGGGAAACTGATGGTTATTTGCACCCAACTTATATCATGCAGATTTTTTAGAACTCAATGATCATATTGGGGTAATTTTGATTGAGAGAAGGTCTATAATAATAGTAAGAAAGTGTGGCACTTCCAAAAAACATTGTCAGAAATGTAATTTTTAATGGCTTGGGCTACACTGTGGCCAAAAGTTCTTTCACCTCTTACTTAGCTATCTGTTCACTTTTATGAATGGTGAAAGTTTCATTTTTTGGGCATATTAAATATTCATTTTCAATACCAAACACTTTTATACAGTGCTTTTCCTTTGAATTTGCCATGGTTTTGAAATTTTGAAATATGAAGTAAATATTAGCCTTCTAATTCAGTAAAAAAGGTACTTTCCAACGCATATCGCTGGTTTTCAGCCATTTCTACTGGCAAATATACCACTTCACAGCTTTGGAAACACTTGTTTTTCTTTGCATAGTCATTAAAGTCTATTAAACTGGAAATTACATCACTTGTTGGGCATGCAAATTTATATTTCACATTTTGAGAGAGCCACTGTCTCCTGAGACGTGTGTTACTAAAGTTTCGAGAGGATGCAGCCAATATTTTCGCTTTTGTGATGACATTACTTATTATCGTTTTCATAGCTATGTGTTTTTTTGAAAACTTCGTTTTGCAGTTAAACCGTGACATCATCGGGTATCTGTCAATGTGATTGGTCTAATCTTAAATCTGTGACATATCAGTTCAGAGTTTGACATCACAGTTAATGACAAAGGAATTTAAAACTGTCAGGCAATGTTACTATTTGTGTACAACCACAACAAACAACGCATGTCTAAGCTGAGTGTTGCACCTCATTAATTGTTTTCCAAACAAAATGTATTACTGTTTTTCACAGGTCAACAGTCATCACAATTTCAAACAACATTTTTTGTCAATAATTGCAACTCTCATTTGAGGCTAAATAGTCTGTTTGGTTCAGTTACAGTGCATAGTGAAACATACATCATCCATGTGTCACTGCACTTCGTCAGTTTGCTGAAATCGGTGCTTGTAATAAACAAAATTATTCAAATTAATCTCTGACATCACAGTTTCGGAATGAAGCAAATTGCAAACTTGAAAAACATGTAGCTATGAAAACGATAATAATGAAGCCTGTTTTCAGCTTTGCAGTAGCATTTTAAACATGCCCAAATGAATTGGTTCCAGACATTATTGAGCTGCTTGAAATTTATCAAAATATATTCTATACCCTTTCTGAAGGTCTATAGAGGCACAGTGAGGTATTCACCAGGAATGACTAATTAGTCTGCTTGAGGTTTTTCTGAATGTCAATTGAGTGTGGCTTTGGTCTAGCTATCAATCTTTTAGTGGAGACCAAAAATTTGCGGCATGTCCACTTGAAGTCGTTGTCATTACGAACATGGTCCATTCGTCAACACCAAAATGACAATTAATATCGTCCAAAAAATTTCAAATTACCATTATCATGTTTGTCGGGTAGACAGAAGTCCGGAGGTCAACCTTTTTATCCTTTTGAGACATCCCGTCTTGAAGATGCAGCAGCTTGGTGGCCAAGTGGCTTCGGTGTCCGCCTGCTCCGCTGAAGGTCTTTGCTTGCATGGGTTCAAACCCCGGATGGGGAACTCAAAATGTTCAGTGTACTTTCATGAGTAAAATCCCGGCTAGAAGTCGTTCGGATGAGACTTTAAATTGGCGGCCCCTTGTATCAGTGTCTATGCTGGGCAAGTAAAAGACCCTCTCGAAGAGCAAATGTGTAACATGTTGAGAACTCCAGCTCTCTCTCCCATCTTATCAATCAACCCTTGTGAGCATCCAGAACTGGGCTTAGAGGGCTGCACTTAGTGCCACTTACCATATCTATCTATCTATCTATCTATCTACAAGCAGAATTCTTGGAGGAAGTGAGGTGAACAAACTTTTGGGACGTAGTGTACAAAGCTGCTCATTATATGAATTTATAAAAAAAATTCATAGCTGAGTTGGATTTGGTAATTTGACTGATTTTGGTCAACAGAATCTTGAATTGGCTGGGAAACAATTTTTCTAAATTTCATGTGAATTTTATGAAATCATATCCCTCATCAAGCTAATTATTGTCAAGGACGGGTGATACAATTTGAAGAATTCAGAGATTATTTTAAAAGTCATTTGAAAGGGCAACAGTAACTGTCAGATCAATGAGTGTTGTTGTTTTGTATACATGTATAGCTAACACAGCGTCCCCACACTTTAAATATGCCATAGCAACCGTGAAGCATTTCATGTTTATATCTTTCATTATTTGATTGCACACAAATTGGCAACTTAGTGTTATAGGATAATTGTTATAAATTGGTTGGAAGCAGATGTACAAGATCTCAAACAAACATTACCAAGTGGGCACAATATATGATCAACAGCTCTGCTTCTGACTCACATGCCACCTCTCCTATGTTCAGCATTGCAGTGATGCACAATTGCACATCACTGGTAACATATACATGTCACTAAGTTCCCTATGAGTCGGTGAAAAAAACCACATGTTTCAATGGTAAAGATTGGAGCAACACCTTCAATGACATCATTGACACTCTGAAAACAGCTAGATGTAAGCACTTGAAGTTCGTCTACTGTAACATTGTTGATATTGGATCTCTCTCTCTATCTCATTACAATACAGAAAATTAAAGAATGGACAAATTCCTGTCTATGTGCGAAATTTCATGATTCTACTCTAACTAGAAATGGAGAAATGGCTAAAAATGAGATTTTCTTTATTCACAAAACATCTAAACTGGCAAAAAAAAGTGTTGCCACAGCAAGATTTCATTAACATACAAGCCTACAGTATATGTTATCAATTTTGGAGTCTTGGACTTTCAAACGGTCTGTCACTTTGATATAGAAAGAGAGTGGACTGTTTCACTGCGAGAATGTCACTTCGAGTGTCATCGTGTTGATGATTTGTCATGATCAGACCCAATACTTTCAATGTTAATTTAATTTGATTGAAGGAGACCTATCCCTCTTGTAGTTGATAGCCAAACAAAAGGATTATGCATCTGACTTTCACTTTGAAATCAGTTATGTCAAGTCAAATGGCCTTCTCTTGATCATGACTAATCAAACAGCCTCTATGTCTCCCATGTTGAAAGTAGAAAAGATGACTCTTCATTGGCTATCATGAGTCACAAAGTGCATTTTTCATAGTGAACTGGTCGTCTTTTTTTTTCAATATCAAAGTGACAGACTGTAAAAAAGCATGCTGGTAACTGAAGAATTCTTCCTGTCATTGATGTTATTTTGTGGCAAGTCAGCAAGCTACGACAGTTTTGTCATTCAAACTGTTGCTATGGCAATGTAACAATAACAACAAATTGCAAATCAATTTCAAATACAAGGGAAGCTCTTCTGGTCAAATGTTACCAATTGCAGCAGACATACACAATGTAGTAGAAATTTGTACTAATTTATGAACAAAGGAAATGGTTGCCTTGACAACCATTTTTCATGGAGATAGCCTCGGACTGGAGCGAAACGTATGCCATTTCCTGAAAAATCCAAACATTTGGCACAAGGGCTGAATTCCAGCTCGTTAACTTGCTGGTCCATTTTTGGCCCATCATACACCATACTACATTCGATCAAACTTTCTGTTTTTTTCTCAGAGGTTTTAGACCAACAAAATGCACAAATTGGGAACCCAGCACATGCTTCAACAAATTTTCATGACCTACATTTTTGGGTTCCACCTGGAAAAACTAGAGGCAACATAAGATAAAGGGTCGCACATTGCATCGTAATTCTGTCCAAAGGGACGAAATGGCGCCGTTGATATGCAAGCTCAAAAAATAGGTTTTTTAGAGATCTGAATAGATAGCTTTTAGACTGGAGTTTAATGCCATCATACTCAACACAGTATTTAAATAACTAAAAAGGAAATAATAAATTGTTACTTGCAGGTCAAATAATTTTGAAAGATCTTTTTCATTGCCATTGATAATAAATTGATTGGTATTGATAACTGATCTGATTACCATCATTGTGTGCCATCGATGATTGCCATCATTGATTGCCATGAATGATTGCCATCATTCATTGCCACAAAGGTCCCTGTAGGGCTTCCCTTGCCATTGATTAGGGACAGTTAAACTGTCCCTGCATTGGTCATTGATCAAAGACACTATCTTAAATTAATTGATTTTATGTAAACTTGTATTTATTTACATAATTTACTTAACTTATTTAATAATTTTTTTAATTTGCTATCTTGTATACTTGTGTTCAATGCACAAATAAATGATATACATATATATATTGATTGTCATTCATTGATTGTCATTCATTGATTGTCATTCATTGATTGCCATTCATTGATTGCCATTCATTGACTGAATAATTGCCACTGACTGATTGCCACCATCATCATTTATTGCCATCACTGATTTCCACCACAGCATCCACGCCGCGACTCAATAGAGCGTCCATGCCATGACCTGGTGTTCCAGTCCGAAACAGAGTAGCCGGCAAGATCTAACAATCTGGCCGGCGCCAAAAAATGAATTCCCACTTTCCACAATTACTGGAAAAGTATGGGTACCATGTCAGCTTGACAAACCACAGGCACAACAAATCTGCAAGGTTTTTTTAAGCTGAGCAATGATGAACTGTTGATTGATGGTAACCTTGCCTCAAAGAAGTAAAACAACAGACAAAATATCCAGAATAATGCCATATTCGGATAATTCTGATAATGTAAATAATTATCAATATAGGTGACGTAAAACTATGTGACAATTCTCAGGTTAGTCTCGCTACATTCTTTGACCCTCAGAACAGAGAGTTAGACACCATAGCTGTAAAGCTAAGTGCAATATTTTCCAAGATATTAAGAAACTAAGATTCTCCAATTATGGCGGTACTAATATAGGACTTTCTGCTTTCCAATTAGGTTAATTATTTTCTAAATATTTAATAAATATTACATAAAATTTTTTGATATCTAGAGAAATTGTACAAGAAACTTTTACCAACAGCTTAAAATTTCTAATTGATAAGTGAAATTGAACCCCTCTTGACTCATTTCGTGGAAGTAGATGTTGCTACACCTTCACTAAGAAATTTAATGCTCATTTCAAAGGATTTACTATTTTCTCACTGAATGTGATTTAAGTATCTCGAAAAATTATTCAAGAACCTTCTACCAAGAGCTAAACATCACTAAAAATTAAGTAACAATGGACCCCTCTTGACTCATTTCGTGAAAGTAGATAGTGCCATGTTTGAAATAATTCTGGTAAACCAAGTCACATTATATTAATCTACACCTATTTGACACCTTTCAAGATAGTCCTAAAGTATTCTTTGACCCTTAAAACATAGGGTTAGACATCATAATTTTGTTGCTGAGTGGGATATTAGCCGAGATATTGAGAAAATTAGAATTTCCAATAATGGCGGCACTAATTTGCATATAAAACATTTTTTCTGCTTTTTAATGATGTTTATTATTTTCTAAATAATATTTCCATCCAATTGCAGTAATAAACATTTTGTTTTTTGAGTGAAATGAGCATGGTTTTCCCAGTCTTAGGTGATTAAGAGGGCAATTTTCGGTCAAAAAATCGAAAAAATCATGAAAATTAACAAAAAATGTCCATGGCTATAAAAAGAAGGGTTCATTGTTTCAGAGCTGTTTTATTGTTGTTTAATATAGCACAGGAGGTTAGCTTTCTGGTGATATTTTCACCTAAATTTTTTAGGTGTTATCATGGGAGATATATGGCCTTGAAAAATGGTCTATTTTAGCTCAATGAAAAAATTTCAAAACTTGCATGCGGTTGCCATGGTGACACTGCTTAGCAACCAAAACATTCTTTGTTATGACATCACTTTTGCAATGTCATGAAATATCCATTTAAAATGATGTATCACTTGTGTTCCTATCTTTATCATAAGTGTGAAATTTTGATGGACAAAATATGCCTTAATTTTTGTTAATTTTGATGAAACTAAGGCCGCCAAAAGGGCAAAAACATTCATTTTTCAATGGGTAGCCCTGCCAGGGAAAATTTTTTTAAACCAATTTTGACCCTGCCACTGAGCTATAATTAGGTAAGTTAAACTTTTTGCAAAATTTCAGGAAATTCCGAGAACATCATCCGAAAGGTGTTTTTCATTTTGCCCAATATTTACACGGAGTGCTGGTTAAGAAGGTTTTAGTGCACAACCTGATATTTATACTCTTCTGTCAGACCCCCAGAGGCAGCTACTACAGGAAATGTTCGATTTTGCATATATTTTGCCAATTATCACTAAACAACTCACCTGTAATTAGGCCAGGTAAAGAGGTTATTGGGTTCAGGTCAGATATGCAAACACTGTTTCCCTACCTGTATAACCTGTATAAGATCAAGTATGATCAAAATCTGGCGACTACTAGTGAAATAATGGTCCATGCAGTGAATTGCTGTCAGCGTGAGAAATTAGTCAGATGTTTGGCCGCGAGTCAACTGGTGCCGAGGTAATTGTAAATGATTTACCTGTACATACCTGAGCTTTGTAACTAATGGAAACCATTTCTAAGTTATTCTAAACTTTTTTGACATGTTCAAAACAAAGTTTTACTTTTAGTGTCATGAACTGATATTTATACTCTCCCATTTGAGTGTATAACCTGAAATGTTAGATTTTTGCAAATTTTGCTAAACATTGCCAATTAACACACCTGTAATTGAGCGAGGTAAATGGGTGATGGGGTTCAGATAGGATGTATTGATGCAGTAACCATACCTATATGCGATATTAATACTCCCCTAGTGTAAGTTATGGCAGGGAGTGTTTGATTTTGTGCCTTAAATGCTCAAAAACAAAGCCTGAGATGATATGTTCAGGGAATTCCCCAGGATTCCCCTTTTCAAACCCCACTTGGATTTCCCGTTCTCACGGGATGAATTTTTGAGAATCAGAAATGGTGATGGACTGAATGAAAAGCTTATTTCCTGGTGCACATTCTGTGTGAATTTCATGTTAATATTTCCATTCTAAGGTACTGTACAGGGTGCTTGAGATTATGGCCCAAATTTGGGCCACGATCCTGGGCACAGTCTGGAAAGGGTTAAAGGGGGACCAATTTATTGTTGGGCTCTTTATATATTCTGGTGAAATATTCCGATGACTTTCAATTCTGAAGTAGATTTTCAATAAGAAAAAGAAAAAATATTTGTGTATATTTTTATTAAGGGGCAAGAGACAAGACTGCTGAGAAGATGGCAAACGTCTTGAAGTTTTCCAAAGTAAATCCTGACCATCTGCACAGTTCATTCTCAGACCTCAGGCTAATGTTACGTGGTGGTGACAACTTCACTCTCGACATTGCCAACAAACTTTATGGAGAGAAAGGATACAATTTCTTGCAAGAATTCCTTGATGCCACCAAGTAAGAATTGATTTTAGTAGTCAAGGTGTGAAGCTTGTGCAATAATATTATATAAAGATATATATTATATTTGATTTTTTTTTTCGATTTTTTTTTAAAATTTAAACTTAATAGAAAAAGTGCAAAGACCTAATGACACAAATAAAACAATCTTGAAAATATGAAAAGGAGTCAAACATTTTTTGTAATGTTCACCTGAAACTAATGTCCTTAAAATCCATATTATTGATTAGCAACGTACTTGTATAACTTCTTTTCTGCTAAGTTTCCTCGAATTTAACCTGACTTATAAATTATTGCAGAGAACATTACAATGCAGGACTGGAGAGGATGAACTTCTCAGGGGATCCGGAAGGTTCACGACGGGCCATAAACAAATGGGTGGAATCTCAGACGAACGGAAAAATCACACAGTTACTAGCACCATTTTCTATTACCGGATCAACTCGTTTGATTATTGTTAACGCTGTTTATTTCAAGGTTTTAAAATATTTTCTTGACTTTAAAGTTTTGTATGACACAATTGTAAAATCACTCACATTTACAGTTACATGTAAGGTGGATTTTGAGACGAGAATATCATACCTTTTTGAAACCACCCAAAAAACCACCATTTTGTACCAATTTAATACATGCTTAGCTAAGGTTATAGCTCTCGCAATTGCTCTAAAGAATTCATCTTTTGTAGTGTGGACCTGATGTCATAGCTGGAGACTCCATTGGGAACTAGATGCAACTTTGATGCATGCTATGATGTCATAGGTGAAACTGGCCAATAGCATTTCATGTGGACAACTTCATCATAGCCTTGCAATTATGTCATGGCCATATTAGCCAATAGGATCACTGCAAAAACTCCGATGTTAATTTTTTTTGGGGGGGGGGGTGTTTATTTGGTGAAACTTAAAGTACCTGAAATTCAACGAACATGGTTAATGTGATAAATGGAAATTTATCACAACTGTTCAGGAACATGCTTCTGGTTAAATAGGATTTTGTATATATGGGACAGTCTAGTTCAAGCAATTTGTGTACTGTTTGTAGTTTTGTTTTCAGTGTAAGACTACAAACAATTACTTTAATCCTGTATTGCCTTGTTGGTTACCACAGTACCTGGCATGAATATGCAAACATAAGGATCAATTGACAGCTTTTGAGCAGGGTGCCCCCTCCCCAGAAGTAGTCCAACTTTGAACCTGAGTTGTTGTGTGGTATTTTTGGCCACTCAGTAATGGAATTATGCAACTGCAAGGCTATTATGAAACTAGCCGCAATGAACGCCATTGGCCAGTACGGCATCATTGATTGCACCAATTTTGCATATCTTCCATGATCTCGCAGGTCCACTCTGACACTGAGAAAAAAAAATGTGCACAAGGCACTTTAAAGGGCATTCTGCACAACATGTAACTACTCATCTGAAGTCCTGGTTATCTTGTTTAACTGTTGCTACTTCATAACAGGGCATACAAAGGTACCAACACATTGATGAAACATTCAGGGGTGTTTTGTCCTAATTGCTGACCTCTTGTTCTTTTGACAACTTCTCGGTGAGCTATAAACAGATCTGGGGTGGGGAAGCCTCTCAATGACATCACAGGACTCCCTCTTTCCAGTTTTTCTAGGATGGTTTTTCTGGGTATCTAAAATGGTATTTAACCAATGTACATGTTCCTGTAAAGTTGAGCAACACAATCTTAGGCGAATTAAACCCCGTGTGCAAAGTTTGAATGATATTGGTGCTGTATTTTGTCTCGAAATTGATCCACAAGATTCCAGAGAAGACCGGTGAAAATAGGGTAGAATGCCCTAAAAAACTGATGTCTTCAGATCGATTGCAAGAGCTGTAATGTAATTAATTTTTGCATGCTGCTGAATAAATACTGAGTTTGAAAGGTAATGTCATCCACATAAAAAATGCTACAAACAAACAATTGTGAAAAAATTATAAATTGTTACTGGACTTGCATGATTGACTGTATTATATATGACGTTTCATCCATTAACAATGGATTTTATCAGATGAATGGTTGGTGTTGAAGGATGTTGCGTGAGTGTTTATGCCACTTTGAGAACAATAAGAAACAGTGAATGGTTGAAGGTTTTTGTCCCAGGTGTGTTATAGATAAAACCTGAGGCCCCCCTCTCTTGTTTAATGGTGATTGATGCTGTCTTTCATGAACAGTTCAATAAAAATAAATCCGCCTTTACGAAAATGTCAATATCTCGAAGACCTCTTCTTTCTCTGAAAGTTGGCAAGTTTGCAGGCCTGCATATTGAAAGTGTGTGTACATGCGTATTTGCAGCTTTATTGCTTAATTTGACCCCTAGTGAACGTACCCCTATTTTAAAAAATTCGAAGTTTTGGTTTTTCCAAAAAAAAATTACCAAAAGGAGTTTAAACTTCACTCAAATTACATGTATTGCATCTAAGGAACATAATCTGTAAGACTGTTACAAAAGAAGTCCTTAGTTGTCTTCTAAATTCAATTGAGAAACCAATTTTCTCCAGACACATGATGAAGTTTATCCAGCTGGTGGCTCCCTCGCATTGTGAAATTGTTCATATCCACTGGAAAAGCCCGGGATTTTTGAAAACAGGGGTATGTTCACTTGAAGGCTGCTGGCTCAGCCAGGAATAATGCCACTGAGCTATAAATACACACATGCGGGGCTATAATTCAGCCAACTGTCATAAAAATCAGTGATGGAATCTTTGAGATATCGAAGTTTATCCAAAGGGGGACTAATTTTTGTTGAACTGTAAAGATGGCTTCTTTGACTCCTCTCTTGAACCAATCCTCAGCTCAAGAACAGGAACCAGGCACAGTTTCTCAGTTGTCGAAGTGACATTAACAATCGATGTTAGTCCAGTTGCAATTTATAATTTTTACGCAATTTGGATTACTGACTGGATGAGTCATAATAATATTTATACATCAATATCACTTAATAATGTTTGCATTTATCTTCAGGGAGACTGGAGTCAAAAGTTCAATTCTAGCAACACTAAAAATGAAGACTTTACTCTTGAAGATGGAAATACCATCAAAGTGTCTCTGATGCAAAGGAAGGGTTACATCTACGGTGGATTTTCCAAGGATCTAAATGCTAAAGCTGTGGAATTGCCTTACAAAGGGGACAAAGTGAGCTTGGTGGTCCTGCTGCCAGACCAGCCGAATGGAATCACTGCACTGGAAAAGGCCCTCACTACCAACCACCTGGCAAATTTTGTAAAGTCTTTTCGCATGGTTGAAATCGATTTGGAGGTATTTCTCCCACGTTTTAAGATAGACGACTTCTTTAAACTCCAAAAAACTTTCAGTAGCATGGGTATGACAGATGTATTCGGTGCCAAAGCAGACTTCTCTGGGATGACCGGCGGTAGAGATTTATTCATCAATGAAATTGTCCACAAATCTTTCCTGGAAATGAACGAGGAGGGCAGCGAGGCGGCTGCGGCCACAACAAACGAAGCGCGTTCACGTCCACCATTTGCACCACCAGTTTTCAGAGCTGATCACCCTTTCTTATTCTTCATCCGGGAAAATGAGAGCAATGCTGTCTTGTTCTTGGGGAAGTTTTCTCGTCCTGAGGCAGATCAAGGTGTTACAAGCGCTCAAGAACAAAGGAGTCAAGATCATGTAAGTGACACAGCTCAAGGCCGGGCTGGTCATGCTTATTCCTCACACAGCCATACATATTCACTGTTGATTTCCTTCCAGTTACTGACTTTATTTTCTGGTTGAGAAGTGTTATATTGGTCATATATATTCAAGAATGATGCATTTGGAAAACATTTACTGTCCTCGGCTTAATAATGAAGCATGCAAAAACTATGTACAGTGTATCCATTTATTTAACTGAAAGTACCTAACTGTTCAAAGTGTGTTAGACGTCTTTTTGTATCAACTATGTGGACATAGTGTATACTTCTTAATTAATTGAAGTTAATATTCCAATTGACACTGAGTCCCATTGATTAGTAAGCTCCATGTAATATAGATCATTTAATAAAAGGTGAGAAATTACTACAGTGGCACTAGTCTGTCTTTAGTTCTTGTTATAACAGTGGTCCCAGCATTGTAAGACCTCCCCTACCACGGTCATGAAGAAGTCTCTCGTGGGGATGGGGTCTATCGTCAGGGGGAAAAGGCATTAAAATTACTACTTATTGCGGGAGGAAGGCAGTCACACAAGGCAAGTTGGGGGTTTTATAACGTAGGTACTGCTGTAGGGGAGAGCGGGGCACAGTGAGACGACAGGCACAGTGAGACAAAGCCCGTAGAGTCTTAACTGGTACTGTGTAGTGTTTACAGATCAACCCTCTTTTGTATAGTACAAAAAGTAAGTAAGTAAAAGATTGTCCAATATCCGAAATGCTTACGCAGCATATCGAGAGTGGGATTTCAATTTTTTGGTTTTTAGCAGTAAAAGTAAATTATTTCGCAAAAATGACTTTTCATTATAATGCCCAAGAAAAATGGGATAATGCAAATCAATTGCCAGGGATTCAAACCTTGGTTGTTTGTCTCAGTAGCTCTTAGTTTAGTGAGATAACGAACCACATTGCGGGCATCTGGTTCACAGGATTAAAAAATTTTATAAAGAAGGTTGTGTGGGGCACAGCGAGACAGTTTGAGGCGGAGCACAATGACACACCACAAAACACACTTGAAATGACCTGAATGCAATGCACAATTCACTCCTAAAAACAAAATTCCTTCCATAAATTACTTATTTTAATGAGCCATATCCAAACGGAAGCATCAGAGAACAATTTTGATTAGTATGTAACAGGTGTGGCAGGTTAAATAAGTTATGCATGTGTCCTTTGAGCTGAATTTTCCAAACATGCTCAAAAAAGTACCTAAATATTGCCTAGCCAACTGCTTTTACCAGAGTATAGTAGTTTTTGTAGCAACAATTGATAGAACGATTCAGCAGGTCAAGAGGATCGGCAGTTATGGCAGCAGATGCCCTGTCTCACTCAGACTCACTGTGCCTTGCCTGATGTCTAACTGTACCCCGCCCATGGGGCACAGTGAGACACTTGACGAGCATTGACATAACCCAAAGTATCTCCAAACCTGCAACAGGTAGGAACCTGCACCTACTGGATAATATACCCAACTTCATTTTTTTTATTTTTTTATTTATTTATACAGCATTTATATAGCGCCACATTCACAGAGAATCTATGCTCCACGGCACTTTACAATGGAGTCTGGTTGGAGGTGTTGCTGATCACACCTGACCTGTAGGAGGGTGACCCCTGCCTACACAAGTGGCCACCCTCCCTGGCCACAACCACAACCAACTCACTCCAATTAAGCAAAAGAAGAGAGCAGCAAAAGTAAGGGTGCGACCATTTAATAATCAGGGGGGGGCTTGGAGTTTTCCTTGGTGGGAAATTATTTATTTCGTGGTAACGGCGGCCGTAATTATTTATTTCAGGCACGCGAAGTCCCTAAATATTCATTCCATAATCAAGCAACGCCTTATTAAGAAATACCCCCACCAGAAATTATTTATTTAAGACTGCCCAGAAAGAATCTATTTATTTCATCAAACTGAGCAAGAACTTATTTATCTAAAAAACCTCCAACCGCCCCCCCCCCCCCTTGACAAGAAATGGTGGCCCCCTAAGTAATGAAAATTGGACAACATGTATTGCACGTCAATGTGTTCAAGTTTAACTTTTTCTGAAAAAACGAGAAACCATGCATTGTTAGTGTAGCTGTAGCAGTTCAAAATGCCTTTATGTCTGAACGTTGTCGTTTTTTGTAGTTAGCATCTGAAATCTGTGTTGCAGTCTTCATATTATGAAGGTCTTCTTACTTAGACTACTAAGGAAACAAGGAGAATCACATTTGCCTATCCCCATGAGGGAAACCCTTGAATGACATCATCAATATTTGTGTTCTTTGGTCTCAGGAGACCTGGCTTATTTGAGAAATATTCACATGAGCTGCCAACAAATACTCATGTTTCCAAGAATTAGGTCCAGTGAATAAGTGGATCAAAGTAATTAATAGCAGCACAAGCATTGATAAGGAACTAAATACAAGCTGCATCATTATAAGAGTATTTTTCTGAGCCGGACCCTGTTTTCATGAAATCCCAAGTGGGCCTCTCCACCTTCAGTGCCTCTCAAGCTTGTCTGGGCATTTTTGTTGTTGCTGCAAAAACATTGGAAACATTATATACTTGTTTTCATGTCATTTAACTGTCAAAGATAAAGTTTATAGCAGTATGATGGTCTGCACTGGTAACACCACAGAACAAGTCGTTTCCCGCCGAAATTTTTTTATAAGGAAACCCCCACTTGGGGCCTCTTTGACTTGAGAAGAACAACATGGAGAGAAGTGCTGTGTTTGCAGGTATCAGGATTTCAATGTCGTAGTTGTGGAACAATTTTACGCTTATATACCATGTCAGTGATGGAATGCAGGAGAAGGAAGCTCTCAGGATGCCTATGGATCATGGATATCTACCATTTCTGTCTGGGAGCTGCTGCTTGAGCTGCTGAACAGGTGTGTAAATGAGTTTTACTTTGGTGCCTCTGCAATAGTCGCCAGGCCAAGCCTATTGTTTTAGGCCAAGCCAATTAGTTGCTGTCTTGTGTCCCAGGGAAGCAGGGAGTAAGCCTACTAAACTGGTCTGCTCTCTCTCTACTCATTCCTGGGTGTCAGGCAATCACATGTAGATGGGCAATTGTGGCATGCTGAATTGCCAATTGGCAATCACTAATGACAGTAATGAGGTCCCCGCGAAGCTTATCCACCAGGCGTCACTGTTGCGCAACTCAGTCCTACTAACTAGGTCACGCTGACACAGTTCTGTGCGTTGCAGATGTTTGTGGACTGACAGAGCACTATCATGGCATTACAAAGCCTTGTTATGCTGTACATAGCCAATATTAAATAGTATGAAGCAGGCAGTCTACTGATAAGTAGGCAATCAACTTACCTACCAGGCCAACCAAGCTGTCAGGCCCACATTTAGCTACCTGTGTTGCCGTGGGTCCACTTGCAGAATGTAGTCAACAAAGAGCTTTAAAGACACCTGAAGTTTTGCAGCCCTCTGAGGAATAAGTTTCATCATACATGTAGGCCTATTTTTCGCATCATAAATTATCAAGATCTTACAGGCCTATGGATATGCAGAGCCATGGCCAATAAAGGGTCAGGCTGGCCTCCTGGGGATGGGGATTGCCAAGGTCCCACTACCCTGGGACTTCTGCCAAACCTGCCATGCCCCCCTCCAAAGAAATTAGAGCATCCAATGATTTTGGTTTCACACCTATTGTGGCATTATCATTATCCAGAAGCGTACACAAATAAAAGGGATTTAGTTGGGATCATATTATTTTTCAAGACTTAGTGTAAAAAACTTTAAAAAAAAAAAAGAAGGTCTGATAAATTCAAGTCTGATATAAAATATATTTAGGCCTACATTAGACTTGAATTTATCAGACTATTTCAGGGACAAAAAAAGAAATTACAAATTAGCTGGCAATAATAACAAAATTTGCAGGCTATGGCCTGATTTGATTAAAGCAAGTTGTGTTCATATATATATATATATATCCCAAGAAGGGGTCAGTCAGGGTGCTACACCCCCTAATCACAAGGCTTTTGCTTCAACCCAGAATAGATAACAGTGAGTTCTTTTTTTTAAAATAAGTTGTCATCAGCCCACTGAGGTTAAAATTTGGTCTCTGCACTCATTTGTTTAACAAATGTTGCATTGACTCTCATAGGCTTACGGCGGGCGCAATTTTGGGGGGGGGGAGCGACATTTGCCCGAATTTCAAGTTCTGAATTTAATAACATTTCGAATGATATTGCCTGGAAATCATTAATTTTCAATAGTCGCCCCCCCCCCTCCCATACGCATATGTTGACTCTCCCCGATGGAGATGTCAATATGACTCTGAGACCTCCCACCACTATCTGCTTGAGTGCCCTCTCTATATTGCTCCAAGGCAAAAATTAATAAGTGATATTAACAGTTTAGCTTCTTTGGAACCAATTGTGAATTTACTGTTATTTGGAGACAAGTCTCTGCAACTGGATGTCTCCCTTAGCATTATTAAATGCACTGCTACTTTTATTACTGGTCTACTTCAAGTAGATCCTAATTATTAGATTCCTATTATGGTGATCAGACATATTTTCAAAATTTGCATTTAATTTTCAGTCAGCAGAACCTACAAGTCAGGGCTTTGGAGTCGGATAGAGGAGCCGGAGTTGTGGAGTCGGAGGTTTGTGGAATGGAGTTTGAGTAGGGAGTCGAAATCTGATTATGAGATGGACAGGAGTCGAAAATTAATTGGTTGCTCCTGACCCCTAAAAATATTTAATTCAATTTCCAAATACATAGTGACAGCAATACAAAATATAGACAAATATATAAATTTTACACAACTATTCATATTTAAAATCTATTAAAACTTTGTATAAATACTTTTTCAGGAGACCTTTGAAGTCGCTTTTCAGAAAGCCAAAAGAGTCAGCAGTTGGAGTCACTTCACTTAATATCCGAACCAGAAGCCCTGCTACAAACTGAACAAAAGACGATAAGGTGTGGACCCAACATTTGAGGAAGTAAGTTCACTCCACTACAGTGCATTCTTGTGGTTTCAGATATTCATATATATATTTTTTTAAATATATTATTACATGCGTTGTTTTATAATTGAGAGGTTTCTCCCTGCCTACCTATACCATGTATATTTCTCCGAGGCTCTCAAAAGATATATCTTGTTAATATTATGTGTGTCCAGCTCATGGAGAAATGGAACAAATGTCAAGGAATCTTACCCTATCATGTCATCTCCGAAGTGTTTTGTTCTTGAATCAATTTCTCTTACTGCTTCTAGTGTTGTCATTTCCATTTATTGTTTCTAAAACCATGTAATTATGACTTTATAAGTGAAAATTTAAAAAAAAATACATTTGACGTGTGAATTTTATTGTAATCATTTAGAAAAATTTTCTGTGTATTATTGATTTTAGTCCGCATCGATGGTTTGACAATCTACGTCAATTTTATGTGTCCCAAATCAGTGTTTCACAACAAAAGTTAGTCATTCATACCGGATGAACATTAGCATGTGAATGTCATTGAAAGGGTTTCCAAATATAATTTTCCCTACACCTTTGCTTCTAATCCATTGTTTGACAGGCAAAATCATCGCCACTTATGGTCAGAAATTGTCAAACAATCAGATTTGGCATCTGAATTTCGTTGAAAGGGTATCCAAATATAATTTTCCCTGTAATTTTTCCTACACTTTAGCTTCTAATCCATCGTTTGAAAAGCAAAATCATCACCACTTATGGTCCGAAATTGTCAAACAATCATATTTGGCATGTGAATTTCGTTGAAAGGGTATCCAAATATAACTTTCCCTACTCTTTAGCTTCTAATCCATCGTTTGACAAGCAAAATCATCACCGCTTATGGTCCGAAATTGTCAAATAATCATGTTTGGCATGTGAATTTCGTTGAAAGGGTATCCAAATATAACTTTCCCTACTCTTTAGCTTCTAATCCATCGTTTGACAAGCAAAATCATCACCGCTTATGGTCCGAAATTGTCAAACAATCATATTTGGCATGTGAATTTCATGGAAAGGGTTTCCAAATATAATTTTGCCTACACCTTTGCTTCTAATCCATCGTTTGACAGGCAAAATCATCACCACTTATGGTCCGAAATTGTCAAACAATCATATTTGGCATGTGAATTTCATGGAAAGGGTTTCCAAATATAATTTTCCCCACTCTTTAGCTTCTAATCCATCGTTTGAAAAGCAAAATCATCACCACTTATCAGTCAGGGAAATTATCACCAGCTGATGACAAGTTCAATTCCAGTCAATTCCTGGTCCTGACAAGATGATTGAGTTTGTGGGGTTGATCAGTTGGGTATCAGAAGAAAGTCTGATCTTTGTGCAGCCATCCTCATCACACAGCAGCATGTCAATAGCGGGACTTAATTCTATCCAATTTTGCAAAATACTGCGAAGTCATCAGCAGCTGATGACAATTTCTTAATTTCTCTGGAGCCTTCGGGTTCTTTTCCTCATTATGTAATGGATAAGTCTGCCAAAATTTATAGAGTTAGTTGATACTGTGATACAACTTTATGCCAAGTTTGGAAGTGATAGTTGTTACAGTTTTTTTTAATTGCCTGCCAAACATGATTTTGAGCTCTGCTAATGTCATGGCTGGGCCATGACACTTGGAGAGTGTCATGGGAGGGTGATGACAGTGCCAGGCTGAGCCTCATGAGAGGCTGAGGACATGAGCTGTCATGAGCTGGTGATAATTTCCCCTACTGCTTATGGTCCGAAATTGTCGAACAATTATATTTGGCATGTGAATTCCATTGAAAGGGTGTCCAAATATAATTTTCCTTACATTTTAGCTTCTAATCCATCATTTGACAAGCAAAATCATCACTACTTGTGGTCCGAAATTGTCAAACAATCATATTTGGCATGTGAATTTCATTGAAAGGGTATCCAAATATAATTTTCCCTACTCTTTAGCTTCTAATCCATCATTTGACAAGCAAAATCATCACCACTTATGGTCAGAAATTGTCAAACAATCATATTTGGCATGCGAATTTCATCGAAAGGGTATCCAAATATAATTCTTCCTACACGTTTGCTTCTGATCGATCATTTGACAAGCTAAATCTTCTCCACTTATGGTCCGAAAATGTCAAACAAGAATGTTTGGCATCTGAATTTCATTGAAAGGGTATCCAAATATAATTTTTCCTGCACTTTTGCTTCGATCATTTGACAAGCAAAATCTTTACCACTCATGGTCCGAAATTGTCAAGCAATCATATGTGGCATGTGAATTTCATTGAAAGGGTTTCCTAACATAATTTTTCCTGTACTTTTGTTTCTGATGCATCATTTGACAAGCAGAATCTTCGCAACTCGTGGTCTGGAAATGTCAAACTATGATATTTGTCGTATCAATTTAGTTGAAAGGGTTTGCTAAGTACAATATTTGCTGCACTTTAGCTTCTAATCTTCACTGTGAATACTTTTTGTTGTCTGTCTGTCTATAATCCATCAATAGACAAGCAAAATCTTCACAAATTATGGTCTGAAAATGTCACTGTTGCGCAACTCAGTCCTACTAACTAGGTCACGCTGACACAGTTCTGTGCGTTGCAGATGTTTGTGGACTGACAGAGCACTATCATGGCATTACAAAGCCTTGTTATGCTGTACATAGCCAATATTAAATAGTATGAAGCAGGCAGTCTACTGATAAGTAGGCAATCAACTTACCTACCAGGCCAACCAAGCTGTCAGGCCCACATTTAGCTACCTGTGTTGCCGTGGGTCCACTTGCAGAATGTAGTCAACAAAGAGCTTTAAAGACACCTGAAGTTTTGCAGCCCTCTGAGGAATAAGTTTCATCATACATGTAGGCCTATTTTTCGCATCATAAATTATCAAGATCTTACAGGCCTATGGATATGCAGAGCCATGGCCAATAAAGGGTCAGGCTGGCCTCCTGGGGATGGGGATTGCCAAGGTCCCACTGCCCTGGGACTTCTGCCAAACCTGCCCTGCCCCCCTCCAAAGAAATTAGAGCATCCAATGATTTTGGTTTCACACCTATTGTGGCATTATCATTATCCAGAAGCGTACACAAATAAAAGGGATTTAGTTGGGATCATATTATTTTTCAAGACTTAGTGTAAAAAACTTTAAAAAAAAAAAGAAAGTCTGATAAATTCAAGTCTGATATAAAATATATTTAGGCCTACATCAGACTTGAATTTATCAGACTATTTCAGGGACAAAAAAAGAAATTACAAATTAGCTGGCAATAATAACAAAATTTGCAGGCTATGGCCTGATTTGATTAAAGCAAGTTGTGTTCATATATATATATATATATCCCAAGAAGGGGTCAGTCAGGGTGCTACACCCCCTAATCACAAGGCTTTTGCTTCAACCCAGAATAGATAACAGTGAGTTCTTTTTTTTTAAATAAGTTGTCATCAGCCCACTGAGGTTAAAATTTGGTCTCTGCACTCATTTGTTTAACAAATGTTGCATTGACTCTCATAGGCTTACGGCGGGCGCAATTTTGGGGGGGGGGGAGCGACATTTGCCCGAATTTCAAGTTCTGAATTTAATAACATTTCGAATGATATTGCCTGGAAATCATTAATTTTCAATAGTCGCCCCCCCCCCTCCCATACGCATATGTTGACTCTCCCCGATGGAGATGTCAATATGACTCTGAGACCTCCCACCACTATCTGCTTGAGTGCCCTCTCTATATTGCTCCAAGGCAAAAATTAATAAGTGATATTAACAGTTTAGCTTCTTTGGAACCAATTGTGAATTTACTGTTATTTGGAGACAAGTCGCTGCAACTGGATGTCTCCCTTAGCATTATTAAATGCACTGCTACTTTTATTACTGGTCTACTTCAAGTAGATCCTAATTATTAGATTCCTATTATGGTGATCAGACATATTTTCAAAATTTGCATTTAATTTTCAGTCAGCAGAACCTACAAGTCAGGGCTTTGGAGTCGGATAGAGGAGCCGGAGTTGTGGAGTCGGAGGTTTGTGGAATGGAGTTTGAGTAGGGAGTCGAAATCTGATTATGAGATGGACAGGAGTCGAAAATTAATTGGTTGCTCCTGACCCCTAAAAATATTTAATTCAATTTCCAAATACATAGTGACAGCAATACAAAATATAGACAAATATATAAATTTTACACAACTATTCATATTTAAAATCTATTAAAACTTTGTATAAATACTTTTTCAGGAGACCTTTGAAGTCGCTTTTCAGAAAGCCAAAAGAGTCAGCAGTTGGAGTCACTTCACTTAATATCCGAACCAGAAGCCCTGCTACAAACTGAACAAAAGACGATAAGGTGTGGACCCAACATTTGAGGAAGTAAGTTCACTCCACTACAGTGCATTCTTGTGGTTTCAGATATTCATATATATATTTTTTTAAATATATTATTACATGCGTTGTTTTATAATTGAGAGGTTTCTCCCTGCCTACCTATACCATGTATATTTCTCCGAGGCTCTCAAAAGATATATCTTGTTAATATTATGTGTGTCCAGCTCATGGAGAAATGGAACAAATGTCAAGGAATCTTACCCTATCATGTCATCTCCGAAGTGTTTTGTTCTTGAATCAATTTCTCTTACTGCTTCTAGTGTTGTCATTTCCATTTATTGTTTCTAAAACCATGTAATTATGACTTTATAAGTGAAAATTTAAAAAAAAATACATTTGACGTGTGAATTTTATTGTAATCATTTAGAAAAATTTTCTGTGTATTATTGATTTTAGTCCGCATCGATGGTTTGACAATCTACGTCAATTTTATGTGTCCCAAATCAGCTTTTCACAACAAAAGTTAGTCATTCATACCGGATGAACATTAGCATGTGAATGTCATTGAAAGGGTTTCCAAATATAATTTTCCCTACACCTTTGCTTCTAATCCATTGTTTGACAGGCAAAATCATCGCCACTTATGGTCAGAAATTGTCAAACAATCAGATTTGGCATCTGAATTTCGTTGAAAGGGTATCCAAATATAATTTTCCCTGTAATTTTTCCTACACTTTAGCTTCTAATCCATCGTTTGAAAAGCAAAATCATCACCACTTATGGTCCGAAATTGTCAAACAATCATATTTGGCATGTGAATTTCGTTGAAAGGGTATCCAAATATAACTTTCCCTACTCTTTAGCTTCTAATCCATCGTTTGACAAGCAAAATCATCACCGCTTATGGTCCGAAATTGTCAAATAATCATATTTGGCATGTGAATTTCGTTGAAAGGGTATCCAAATATAACTTTCCCTACTCTTTAGCTTCTAATCCATCGTTTGACAAGCAAAATCATCACCGCTTATGGTCCGAAATTGTCAAACAATCATATTTGGCATGTGAATTTCATGGAAAGGGTTTCCAAATATAATTTTGCCTACACCTTTGCTTCTAATCCATCGTTTGACAGGCAAAATCACCACCACTTATGGTCCGAAATTGTCAAACAATCATATTTGGCATGTGAATTTCATGGAAAGGGTTTCCAAATATAATTTTCCCCACTCTTTAGCTTCTAATCCATCGTTTGAAAAGCAAAATCATCACCACTTATCAGTCAGGGAAATTATCACCAGCTGATGACAAGTTCAATTCCAGTCAATTCCTGGTCCTGACAAGATGATTGAGTTTGTGGGGTTGATCAGTTGGGTATCAGAAGAAAGTCTGATCTTTGTGCAGCCATCCTCATCACACAGCAGCATGTCAATAGCGGGACTTAATTCTATCCAATTTTGCAAAATACTGCGAAGTCATCAGCAGCTGATGACAATTTCTTAATTTCTCTGGAGCCTTCGGGTTCTTTTCCTCATTATGTAATGGATAAGTCTGCCAAAATTTATAGAGTTAGTTGATACTGTGATACAACTTTATGCCAAGTTTGGAAGTGATAGTTGTTACAGTTTTTTTTAATTGCCTGCCAAACATGATTTTGAGCTCTGCCAATGTCATGGCTGGGCCATGACACTTGGAGAGTGTCATGGGAGGGTGATGACAGTGCCAGGCTGAGCCTCATGAGAGGCTGAGGACATGAGCTGTCATGAGCTGGTGATAATTTCCCCTACTACTTATGGTCCGAAATTGTCGAACAATTATATTTGGCATGTGAATTCCATTGAAAGGGTGTCCAAATATAATTTTCCTTACATTTTAGCTTCTAATCCATCATTTGACAAGCAAAATCATCACTACTTGTGGTCCGAAATTGTCAAACAATCATATTTGGCATGTGAATTTCATTGAAAGGGTATCCAAATATAATTTTCCCTACTCTTTAGCTTCTAATCCATCATTTGACAAGCAAAATCATCACCACTTATGGTCAGAAATTGTCAAACAATCATATTTGGCATGCGAATTTCATCGAAAGGGTATCCAAATATAATTTTTCCTACACTTTTGCTTCTGATCGATCATTTGACAAGCTAAATCTTCTCCACTTATGGTCCGAAAATGTCAAACAAGAATGTTTGGCATCTGAATTTCATTGAAAGGGTATCCAAATATAATTTTTCCTGCACTTTTGCTTCGATCATTTGACAAGCAAAATCTTTACCACTCATGGTCCGAAATTGTCAAGCAATCATATGTGGCATGTGAATTTCATTGAAAGGGTTTCCTAACATAATTTTTCCTGTACTTTTGTTTCTGATGCATCATTTGACAAGCAGAATCTTCGCAACTCGTGGTCTGGAAATGTCAAACTATGATATTTGTCGTATCAATTTAGTTGAAAGGGTTTGCTAAGTACAATATTTGCTGCACTTTAGCTTCTAATCTTCACTGTGAATACTTTTTGTTGTCTGTCTGTCTATAATCCATCAATAGACAAGCAAAATCTTCACAAATTATGGTCTGAAAATGTCCAAAAAAAAATTTGGCATGTGAATTTCATTTATTTCCTACACGCTTGATTCTAATCCATCATTTGACAAGCAAAATCTTCACAACTTATGCTCCGAAATTGTCAAAAAATCATATTTGGCATGTGAATTTCATTAAAAGTGTTTCCAAATACAGCTTTCCTACACTTATGCTTCTAATCCATCATTTGACAAGCAAAATTCCGCAACTTCTGCTCCGAAAATGTCAACAGTGTTTGGCATGTGAATTTCATTGAAAGGGTTTCCAAATAAAATTTTTCCTACACTTTAGTTTCTAATCCATCATTTGACAAGCAAAATCTTCACTCATGATGGTGAAAAATCTGTTCTCTATTGCTGCAAAATTGTTAAATTGTACTTTTTAATATTGGTTAGTTTTTAATAAATAAACAAATATGGTCCAAAAATGTCAAACAACAATATTTCGCATTTGGATTTCATTGATAGGCTTTCCAATTAAACACAATTTTTCTTACACTTTTGCTTCAAACCATTATTTGACAACCAACGTTTTTAGCCCTTATGGCAGGAAAATTTCAAAACAATATTTTGCATGTGAGTTTTATTGAAAGGTTTCTACGATATTTAATTCACGTCTTTGATCTTTTCTCAGTTGATCAATTCTCAAATCATATAAAATACCTTCATTTCAAAGAAATCTCATGTTGTCTGTCCATTCCACTACTTTAGGAGTTGCAAGGTGCTTTAATCAGTACTACAGGTTATCATTTCATTGTGTTGAATTTCCTATGGTCTTTCTTTGGTAGTTTTTTCTGCCAATTAATTGACATCCATGGTTCGCCATCTCCTGTCAACTCTTCCTTTCATGTTGTGAAAATGTCAATCACATATATTTGCCATGTGAATCTCATTTACAGAATGTGTTCTGCATATTCACTTCTGATCTGCATTCACCACTTACGGAGTTGTGAAAATATGCCTTTTTCTGCATCTCTGCTTCTCAATCCACCCATTCACAAAGCTGCATATTCACTGGTTAATGACCCAAAAATATCCAACAACAATATTTGCTTATGCCTTTCATTGAATTTGACAAACATTGTTTTCACTGCTTTGTGAACTGCAGATGTCAGCCGCCACATTTATTATATGCATTTCATGGAAAGGCTTTGTATAATAGTTCTTCATCAATGCAAAATATCCGTATGCCGCATAACAAAGCTGACTACAATTCTTTTTTTTTAAAGAATTTCTTGTTTATACATTGTCCTACATTCTGGTTTTTGTTTGTAGTGGCCACCCAAAAAAACTGTTGCAACGAAAAGGATTATCCTGTTGGATATATTCTGAGACAAGGAAGTAGAAGTTAGACAAAATATGCTATAACTGGGTGAAACCCAACAAACCATCAGCCAATCAGTAATGGCCAAGATTTAAAATGCTGTTAAAATGGTTGCAAAATTGTGGCAAACAGCAAAAAAGGTCAATCCCATAGTTGCTCTGTATTTCCACTTACATAGCTTACACCCGGAAGACCAGAACCATTTTAAACCGGAAACCCAACCAAAACCACAAACCATTTTAATCTTTTTGTAAAAAATATCCACAACCAATTTAATCTTTATGATTTTTGTATGATTGAAATCGTCTTTTCAAGCCGATTCTAACGGTAAAATACAAGCAAGCAAATGCAGTTAAAATAAAATTTGAAATTTGGTATTATGCTCTGGTTAGCTGAACATATTATGAATACAGAAAAAAGGCAATAATATGTTTCTGTATTTCAGAATGACATGATTTGCAGTATAAGGTTGTCATTTCACATGCATAGCCAAAATCGACAGTGTAATTTTCGATGCATCAAATACACCATTCACTGATATGATTTTTAAAAAAATTTTACATTAATGTTTTGCTCATAACCTGGTCTGTCAGGAAATAATTACAAAACTTTGTAGAGGCTCTTGTTTTGGAAGCTGTGAGGGCCTAAGTGAGACTGACGAAAAATTGACACCCTCTTTTTTAGTGAGAATTATGTAGGTACTCTATTGTTCAGATGCTGTCTGATTATGGCTCAGTATGGCAATTTTGCTTTTCTGGATGGTTCCGAGATGCTCATGAGCCTGGCTTTCCATTGGTGTAGAGAAAGTGGTTGTAACTCTAATCTTTCATGGTATTACAGACAGCCCTGTTTCTGAAACCAACGAAAAACTGACACTCTAAACTTTAGTAAAATTTATGTCACACCTCTCTTGTATAGATGCTTCGACATTGCTTCATGATGATGGCTTCTGATGGAATGCTCATTATTTTGATATTTTCTTGTTGCTTGTGTGTCTGGCTATTGATTCAGGTATAATATGTGGTTATAAGTCTGACCTATTAGGTATTAGAGCCCTGTATTTGAACCTGACAACAAAATCAACATTCTTGCCGATAGTAAAATTTTGTGTCTGGACTGCTCTTGTTCCGATGCTTCTGGAAAAAGGATTGATGCTAGAATGGCCATGATCTTCATACCATTTCGTTGCTCATGACCATGGCTTTCCATTTCTATACACAATATTGTTGTTTGTCGAACCTATCTTGAAATTAGAGCCCTGTCTTTGAGACTGATATCTGGTGCATTCTTGTTCTACAATAACTGCCAACTGCCATAAGAAAGGTTAAGTGAGGGAAATATCTTAAATGATAAAGTAATTTTATAAAGGATATCATTTTCTAGATTTTGTGTTAATTTCATGGTGATATCTTTAAAACTTTACCCTACAAGTCCATTTGAATGAAGTCAGAACAGTTTCGCAAAAACTGCATTTTAAGTTTGTAAATCCTTCATATTTAAAAATAATGGCATTATCTAGCCTCGTTTGCTTAAAAATGCATTTACCACCTATAACTTTTGCATTTTGGAATCTACCAATACATAGGGAACATATCTGTGATTATCCATTTTTTGTCCTGAATGACCAAAAATCACAAATTTTACCAACTTGTGACATTGGACCATGTAGTAAAACTAGGTAAGATTCAAGCTGAGATATGAAATAGCAAATTTATTTTTAAAAAGGGAGGGTCACCAGGGTCCTTTACAAACTACAGCTTGTAGTAAGCAGTGGGCGGGTCCACCGACGAGGGGGGGGGGAGCGTCATGTCAAAAAATTTCCGAAAAAAACTTTAGAATTCAAATTTTCTTTAAGTTTCTATAGTTTTAACTGAATTGTTTTGGAATTTTTGGTGACAAAACAGGGTAAATTTTATCAAATTTCATTAACACTAGGGGGCGCTGTTGTGAACTGTATCATTTGCCTTTAAAAGTCATGAGTGAATTTAATTCTCGCATGTTCTGTGACAGCTCGCAGACACAAACATGCTCTTCTGTCTCAATGTACCCACAACAAACATTCTGTTCCTAGCTTAAGGTAGTCTTTTGCAGTCTGTTAATTAATTTGTTATGCAAAAAGAGAGGACCGGTCACTGTGAAAAATGCACTTTGTGACTCATGCTAGCTGATGATGTGTACCTACATTTCACATGTGAACCATAGAGGCTGTTTGATCGGTCGTGATCAAGAGAAGGCCGTTTGAGAAGTATAAATCCTTTCGTTTGCCGGTCACCAACAAGATATATTAGTCTGAGTCTCCCTAAATCAAATTGAAAGTACTAGGTATGATCATGGTCATCAGTACGATTAGGCCTACGGCCCTACGCATGGAGTTCCATTTTCACAGTACCACAGTCCACTGTTTTTGCATAACAAATTTAGACACTGTAATATACTGTGTATACGACTATGAGAAAACAAAACTCTAATGTCTGTGTGTTACTCAGTGTATGCAGTGGCGTCCCTATGGGGGCACAGGGGTGCACGTGCCTCCCATATTGGACATGTGCCCCCCAGGTGCCCCCCATATGAACTTTCAACTCCAGCTAAAATATGCAATTAGTATAGTTGGTGCCCCCCCTAGAGAATCGCGTGCCCCCCCAGGGTGCCCCCCCGCTCGAGACCCCCCAGTTACGCCACTGTGTGTGTGTATTCTTCCAGGTGCCAGAAACCACACTGCTGAGCAGATGGCGGACGTCTTGAAGTTTTCCCAAGTAAATCCCGATCATCTCCAGAGTTCCTTCTCAGACCTCAGGCGAATGTTGCGTGGTGGTGACAACTTCACTCTCGACATTGCAAACAAACTTTACGGGGAGAAAGGATACAATTTCTTGCGAGAATTCCTTGAAGCCACAAGGTGAGAATTCCTAGTATTTTAGAGACACTGGTCAACAAGTTTGTAATTGTCAATACAAGTCAAAGTCAAAAGGACTGATTTGCCATTGGATTGATATGTGCATAAATGAGTAGCTTCTTTAAAAGCCAATCAAAAGTCCTGGAAATATGACAGCATCGGGCTCTTTCTATATCTGCTCCAGTTATGCTTAAATCAGTCTTTTCGAGTTTGTTGTAAAGCACAACAATCCATATGTGTATGACACTGTATGTACAATGCTTCTATTCAAGACCAACTCATGACGTCTTTGCTATACACGTATAATCCTAGATATTTTTAAATTATTGAAAACAATTACCTTATCAACTCTGGGCTGTTTTCAATACTATTGAATTTGGCCTGAAAAGTGTCAAATACATTGGAGTGAAGCTATGGAGCAATCTGCCAGTCAAGTTTTTTTGTAGGGACCATCTCAGATCTGTGTTAAAAGCTCCAAATGAAGAAATACTTTCCATGGGAAGTCCCTAACTTATTGGCCATAAAGCAGCGGCAAAGTGCTTTGTCATCAATAATTTTATGTGTACTACAGAGGTGTAGCTACATGAGTTTCTGGAGGGGGGCCAATAGGAAGTTGGACTTGCAGAGATACTTTCCTTGTGGTAGGAGTACCTTCCTGATTGACTTCCAATATTAGGAGGATGTTAATGCCACAGAGGAGGTGTCTGTGAGTGCAATTTTAAGATCAAGTATATATTGCCCCCTCTTGTTTTGGAAGTAGCTACACCCCCATAGCATTAAGGTCATGGTTGAGTGAGCAGCTGCTTGGTGTTCTTGGTGTTCATGGTTGAGTGATTGGGGACCATATCCAAAGCACACTGCATATCCCATAGAGATTTCCTTCAGAAAATTGGTTAAATATAAGTACTGTATATATATGTATATAAGATTTTGGATGATATAATAAATGTGGCCAAACAATACTGTATTCAAATATTATATATTCAACTCCTCACAACTCCTGTGATGTTCATAAGCACATGAAAGGTGTAATAATCCATATATGCAACCCAGCATTAGCTTGTTGTTATAGAAATAGAAATTTCATGTTCATGACAAAGAATGTAAAAGGGCTTCTCATTGCCTGGTTTGCTGTCTGTGTTTGTAACACCTGTAATTAGGCATGCCTAATCATGAGGTAACTAAATGTGAAATCACAGTAGGTACATTGGAGGTATATGTAACTGCACATACATAACAAATCAACAGAATATTATAAAAATAAAATATGTGTTTGAAGAAATCTCATATTTCATACAAAGGTTCCTACAATTCTTTTTTTAAAGAATTTCTTGTTATAAAAAGAACTCAGAAAACCTGCCAATCTTCAAAAAACTGATAAAAAATTGGGACTTTTATTTGAAGACAAAAGCTGGCCTGTTTCACAATATTGCAGGACAAGAGCATGTAGAGCCCGTAATACCTTCAAACAACAATAATATTTGTAGAATGTGGGTAGTTTCTGCACTAATGTCTTGCAAATGATGGCCTGAGCATAGCCTGAAAGTTTCGTAAAGCTATGTTCAAAAGTTTCTGTTTCAAGGACCATTAAGTAGTCCAAAATTGGCAAAATTAGCCCATAATTTGTGACATGAGAAATTTAAGAGATTTGCTTCTGTCACAGTTCCTATCAAGATGTATATGGAAAACCGAACTGCTATTACAAATGGCCTCTGCCTTACAGAAACTCCAAATACATTTTTGTTGATTTAACAGTAGTGATCCATCTCTCGGCTACATATTAGCACACAGTGTACTTTTAATTTCTCCGTGTCCCGAAATGATGCACCACTATATTCTCAAGTGTATGCACTGTTTAAAATATATTCATTTGAATTTACTATTTTGTGTTGCCTAATAATCTATATTAGTTTGTCATCTTGCCCAATGTACAATACAATGTAAATGCATACATGAATTGCGGAAACCCTTATGATTTTTGGTTTTTGTTCCGTGTCCCGCTGGAGGGTGTAAGTAATGGCAGTTTTGAAGGCTCGTCATTGCCTGTTGAAATGATCCAGCTACTTGTTAACACATGTGCTGATTTGGTGTCCATGAACATTGACACATCATTGTGTGCTTTATAGTTTCCTGTTACAGTTTATTCAGCAAAAAGTTGAAATGTGTCCCGTCCCGTAAGTAATGTCCCGTACGTAACGCTTTTCTGATTGTTGACTCTGGGCTCAAAAAAGACTTGTGTAATGGTTTGTACATATTTCAAAAATAGGCTGATCTGCACTTGTTAAGCACCTAAAATAGATAAGCAAGCCAAAACATTGGTGCAACTGCAGCTTTGGAGCATACTGCAGGATATTCCAAATTCATTAAAGCTGTCATAAGTGACTGTAGTGATTAAATAAAAATTAAAACCCACTTTCGTAATTGGAAATTTTAGCCATAAATGTCATTCAAGATGGTGTATCTTCAATTGTTTGTTATGTGAATGCGCCTGTGATGAATGTGAAAACCTATTCTTTGGGACTCTCTAACATTGTTGTTTATCCCACTAAAGCTGCATACAATATTATGTTTTGTAGAGTTCCTCTCACCTCGCATGTCTTGGGTGGCCTTACACAATTTTATTTCTTGATGACTACTTTTTGTTTCAATTCACTCTATGCAATTCACTTCAAATGTCTTTGTATGACACATCCAAGAGTGGGGTTTTCTAATTAAATAACAACGCCACAGGCCTATATACAAGCCAATATACTAGTGAGAATTTTAGTTCAATCAATGTCAAACAGACTCTTAACATATTTAGGGCTAAATATTTGCAGAAAAATTCAATATATTGCAGTTTTCATTTACATCTTTTCTTGTGTAAGTTGTGTTGTCATAGATGTTTTCCTTTGCATATATTTGACATAAGTATTCCTATAATAATTTGAAGATCGAGCGTTCTCCTTTGCAGCACCAAAACTCTGGAACAGCTTACCAGAGACTGTACGCTCGACAAAGACCCTTGAGTGTTTCAAGAAAAACCTAAAAACCCACTTATTTAAAACATTCTACAAATAATCAATACCCACAAGCGCTTCTGAGCAGTTTACTGGAAGAGGCGCGATATAAATTACTATTATTATATAATAAAGTTCATCAGGAATCATGATGGTCAAATCCAAAGATTTTTTTTTCGTCGAAAGGCGGCAATGCACTGTGTCAAACATGAAGATGTTGTGATTTGGCTTTTCAGGCAGACTGGAGCCACAAGTTCAATCTTGATGACACCAAGGAAGAAGACTTCACCCAGAGGAAAAAAGAGTATGCTTGCTGTAATAATACTGTGGTTTAGTATTATAAATAACACACAGGCATCTGACTAGTTTGGTGACGTCGTTGTAACAGAAACTTTATTGATCTCAGAATGAGGTTCAATGCAACATATGAAATGACCACTAGGGTTGATCACTAGGGGTTGATCATAGTATTACTACATCCCTCTCTGTTAAGTTAAAATAGGAAATGTAATTCAAAATTCAAAATCCATGTCAACAAATTTACAACTGAGTATTTAAAAATATTTCAAAATTAACTTAAATATAAATTTTAATTATTTCTTCATTCTATGGTTTTATTCTTCCGTATATCTGTTTCGCTTCTTGAAATCCTTGCTTGATCTTGTTACCGAACTTCTTTCCATTGTTAACTTTCCCTTTTTGTCTGATATACTTTTTGATGACAGGCCTAATCCTGTGACTCTGTCGTTCAAAACAATCATTTGATTTGGAATAGTTGGATGAAGAAGTTGTATGCGCAATATTCCATTTCTTACAAAAATCCTTGAAGACATTGCTGTTAAATTGGGTTTGCTTGTTAGAATTGATCTGTTTTGGAAAGCCAAATAAAGCACATGCTTCTTGTAGCAACTTGGTGACTGCTACAGCTGATGGATTAGTTAGTTCTTTTATAATCGGTAATTTGCAGAAGTGATCAGATATTGCCATGAAATATCTCCTGTTAACAGTGAACAACTCTGCATCCAAGATTTTCCAGGTTCTATCAGGAACTGCAGTGGGCTTCTGAATTTCTTTCTGGTGAATATCCTTATCCAGTGTAACAGCATTCAAGTCCTTTCTTGTTAAGGCCTGGTGCAAATAAGAGCGTGACAAGATGGTGAAAAATAAAGGTGTTCTTTTCGCTTGGAATCTTTCTGCAATTTAAAGCATGTATATGTGGCAATAAGTAAGCAAAAAATCAGAGTTAAGTAAGGATTTCCTGCATAGCTATTATGATTTTTTCAATGGAGGAAGCAACATCAAAGCATAAAATTTTGGTGTGATTTAGTTCTTTTATAAGTATTGTGTTGGCCATATCTCATCACTTTCTGAACCTGTTAGACCATGAATGACATGCATTCATATTTTGGTGGGACACAGAACTTCTTAAATTGTTCCAATATTCATAACTGCCGTTTTTCAAAGATTAGCCCATTTTAACACAAGATAGAATTGAATATATATCCCAAACTAAGATTTACATATTTAAAAATTTAAAAAGATGACGAACTGTTGCTCTGCATACTTAGCCTAGCATGCAATTTAAATTTCTTATAGATATAATTATTAGCATTGGATATATAACATGAAGACATGGCCCTAAACATTTTGTTGGAGGCGTCAGGGTCGGGACACTAGCTGACAATAAAAAAAAGAAATGTATGAACTTCAACCAGTGGCCATGGTTAAGTCACTTTCCTGGTCTAACATTATTCCTCACTCAATTTTTAACTTTTAATAGCTTTTACATTCATCAAAAAAGTTTTTTGATAATCTTAAAGTATATTAATATTCATCTTTATTTATAGTCTTGTTTCATGGTTCTGGGTCGAAACTGAGTTTAAAATTCGGTCATAATAAACCCAGTCTAGCCAAGTTTTGTAAGACATGAAAATTCTGCTTTTCAACTGGGTCTAAACTGAAGTTAAACTTGGTTTATTTAAAGGTGTTAGGGTCGGGACAGAGGTGTTAGGGTCGGGACATTCAATAGTTTTCATCATTAGCTAAAAATCATGACAGGCAGATGCATCCTTTTTAGTGCTAAACAATTGTGCCACTATAGAGGAAAAAGGTCGAAGTGAAAAAGTGCATGTATAGCCAGCCTGTATTGCAATGAGAGCAACTCCAAAGTTGGTGTTAGGGTCGGGACAACTTTTACAAAGCAAGAAAAAATGATACAAACAAGTAGCTATGACATGTATATATGGAAATAAGGTATAATATGCAATAAAGGGATCCTCAAACTAAGCTGGGAGAGCTAACACTACATAGAATACCAAGAGCTAACCAGTACACAGACCTTTTTAACAGAAATTGCTAAAATTTCAATTTTTGGCTTCATTTGCCACTTCCGAGTCTCATTGACACTATTTGACAAATCCACAGAGCATCAGATTGCAATTGATAGTCACAGAACCAGAATTCCCATGGCCACAGTTGAGAATACTTTCTACTGCCAAATTGTTGAAATTATTTTGCAAATGAAGGGTTAAACATTGCTAAAAATATGCATGTCACGCTAAAATGCTAAAAATGGCCATTTTTTGGATGTTCAAGACCTCAGATTTCTGGAACCAGTACTCTGATTGCCATGAAATTTGAAATATTTACTGACAAAATAGTTCTAAATATAACAAATTACTTTTGAATGGAACATACATATTTTGTATGGTTTTGTAGCAGATACAATGCTGGCTTCACCTGAAATACGCAAAAATTTGCACCAGGCCTTAATGTAATTGCATCAAAACCTTTGGTTGAAGTGAACTGGATGTCAGATTCAGACTCAGAAGAAGAAAATCTGTCTTCATGCTCGACCATGTGTACTTTGCGAGACTTCTTTTTGTTGCATTTCTTAGCACCTTCTGAGTAGTCTTTCTTCACGTGGAGAATATTAGAATTGAGGCGACACATTTTCTGCCAGTGGCCTCTCCGACCACAGGTATGACAAGTGGCATTGAAGGCTGGACACTGCCGTGCTGGGTGTGTAGAGCCACAATTGCCGCATTTGCACTGCGAAACAGAATCAATCTGTGCCTTGTAGATATTAGAAGACAACATCTGTAGTTGATTGGTTCCCATGGCTGCTGCCTCATATTTTCGTCCTTCGATTAAAACGTCTCGGAGTTTTAGGTTTTTTTCTGCTCTGAGCAGCATGTGGCGGAAAAATTCGAAGGGAGTTCCCGCAATTATCAACTCAATGATTCGTTCCTCCAACTCATTTTCGGAGAACTCACATGACTGCGCTTGAGCTCTGGCACGGTTTACGAATTCGTCCAGAGTCTCATTTTCCGACTGTCTATACTGCATCAAACTAAGCCTGTGGATACGGAAGTTCACGGCGACCTTCAGTTGCTTTTCAAATAGGTCCCATAGTTCCTCTGGCTTCTTTTGTTCTGCAGCAGGCAGTCCAGAATTATTAAGACGACGCAGACCTTCGTCACCCAGCCCTATCTTGATTTTCCTGGCGATCTTGACAGGGTCTGTTATCTCATTATCTTCGCAGACTAGAAGCATTCTTTGTTTAAATAACTTGAAGCTGTCGACTAGATCTGGAGAATCCCAATTCATGCTTGGATATTTGGAAGTCATGATGAATAACTGTGTGTGATTTTAGAAACTGTCAAACTGAATTTCTAATCTGATTAGCGGGCGAATTTCTGGACACTGCTTGTCCTCCAAAATCTGTGAGCTGACTCTTCCCTCAAATTGACGAATATGGTTCTTTGCCCGGCTGCCACCATGTAATAATACTGTGGTTTAGTATTATAAATAACACACAGGCATCGATCTGACTAGTTTGGTGACGTCGTTGTAGCAGAAACTTTATTGATCTCAGAATGAGGTTCAATACAACATATGAAATGACCACTAGGGTTGATCACTAGGGGTTGATTATAGTATTACTACACTTGCAGCACAAAAACAGTACAAAATCAGTATATCCCATATATGGTACTGGAGTACATTAGAAGCACAAAAGAGGTACATTGCGCAATGACGACTTGCATGGTTGAGAGACTTTTTAACACAAAATTTGCATTTGAAGTACAAATGCAGTATTTTTGCAGTACAAATGCAGTATTTTCGCAGCATATTTACAGTACAAAAGGAGCACATTTGAAGCGCTCGAATTATTTTAATTATGCTCCTTTTATACACCCGATATGCAAATCCATACGCTGCAAAAATATTCCCTTGCAGGAAGTACAAAAGGAGCATACTAGCTGTGCATGCTAGGCTATGCTAGCAGGAAGCATTTTTGCAGTACAATCGCAGTACATTTGAAGTATCTAAAAATCAATGCTTCATTAATTTTACAGGCCACATATAATATCAGTTCCTCAGCCAAATCGATGTAATTGAAATAACTACACATAATTACTTAAGCCTAAAGAAAAAAAGAAGGCTGGAATAATTTAATATCCGATTTGTACTTATTTGCTGCTATTAATAATAAAACATTTGTATCTAATACTATGGAAATGATGCCAGTAATTCAATGTATATTGTAAAAAAACCTGGACACACCTGCACTTTTTCAGAGTTCAGGAAGTGAACATGACCCTAATGTGATTGAATCTAAGCAGCCTAAGTCATGAAGTATAAATTCAGTACACAAAATGGACAAATGAAGTTTAGAAGTTAGAGGAGTACATATGCAGTACATGATTATTCAAATTCTGTCACTAGAAGTATAAAATCAGTACGCAATTTGCATAGAAGCACAAAATCAGTATAATAGGAGTACATTTGCAGCGTGGGACCACGTACTGCTTTTGTACTGATTTTGTACTTCATCACCGAGAGAGTGTACTGCTTTTATACTTCTTTTTCCTCTGGGCACCCTTGAAAATGGAAAAACTACAAAGGTATCCTTGATGCACATGAAGAAGAGGTACTTCAAATATGTTGTTTCTCACCAACTGAAGATGAAAACTTTAGAACTGCCTTATAAGGGGGACAAGTCAGTCTGCTCACAGACTCTAAACAAACAGCAGAGCTGGAGAGTCTGCCAGACACGGGATGACCTGCAGCTGACACAGTTATCAATATTCAAGTAGGTCAGGTCATTCAACCAGGCAGAGGGACCTCATCACTTGTGCTCATATGCACAGCTGAGCTGCCAGCAAGATGTAATCAAATTGTAATCAACAATGTTAGACAATCAATGAGTGCACATGCACTTGCTGTCAGCCTTTCACTGTGGCCAAACTGCAGTGACACAGACAACACTAATTAATTGTTTATGGTTTTCTACATAGAAACTAATTGAAACAACAAACAGACAACAATGAAACACTCAAGCATTCACTTAATTGCTTTAAGAGATCTGAAACTGCTATCTAATACCTGTCACACAGGCGGAGAGTTAATCTTTTTGTTACAACTTCACAAAATAGTGTTATGCTGTGGTCAGGGTAACTTAACAAGCTAACACTGAGAAGTGCCAAACAGGCACTACTCACAATTCCCTGGCCAGGAAAAGCATGATTCCGCCAAAAAAAAAGTTCCTCAACAAGTACCACTTTGCAGCAGTAACACAATTCTAAGCATGCACTGGCCGATTTAAAGTTATTTAATTAATATTCAATTCTAGACATAACTCAAGAGACTAAATAGTTACTCCACAAAACTGCAGAAAAGCCACAGTTGCTGAATCTGAAATCTGTTAGAGCCTCACACACCAAGGTGTGTTCGATTGTAGTTTCTGTTATGGATTCAAGAGGGCGCAAAGATAGCCAATTATGTGAACCTATTGAGCTCTAACCTTAGAGTGGGGACAAGTTGAGTATGGTGATCTTGCTGCCTGACCAGCCAAATGGTATCGCTGCATTAGAGCAGGCCCTGACTGCAGATCATCTCATGAATTTTGACAAACCTTTTCGCCTGATGAAAGAAGTAGGAGTATATCTCCCATGTTTCAAACTAGAAGATTCCTTGGGCAGCTTTGAGTGGCCTGGGCATGACAGACGCATTCGGTGCCGAGGCTGACTTCTCCGGGATGACTGCATGGCAGCAAAGGATTGTCGATCGGAGCTGCCCTCCACAAATCTTTCCTGGAAGTGAACGAGGAGGGAAGTGAGGCAGCCGCAGCAACAGGAATTATCATGGCTCAGTCATTACAGCTTACTCCAATAATTTTTAGAGCCGATCATCCTTTCTTATTCTTCATCCGTGAAAAGGAGAGCAGGGCCATTTTGTTTTTGGGGAGGTTTTCCGTACCTACTGTCACTCATGAGGATTGAACTGCCCTTGGACAGAGTAGTCAAGCCAGTTCCCCACATTGTTGTTGCTATTGTCTACATTTAATTGCCTTCCTATTACTGGCTTTAATATGCCTCTAAGAAGAGCATAACAGAAGTTTGCGTTGTAGTTGACTTAAGGCTTTTTAATAGTTTTTTATGCATGGTTTGAATGAGATTTTACTGGCTCTTAATCTGAAAGAATATGCCTACTAGGAGACAAAGAGACTCAGTATCAAATCAAATAAGATATCCAACACTGTCAAAAACAAAAGAGATGTGAATAGCAACAAATTTACAGACAGCTTAATTCAACATTGGAAAAAACTTTGGAAAAGTATACTTCAAGGAAAAATTCTACTAGTTACTGACAACGATGGCATTTTGAATATATGTTCGAAACTTTACTCAGTATTATGTTACATAGTATGCATATATAATGTTATGTATTTGTTCAGTAAGACTGGCTGAAATGTATCTGTATATCACAAATGTTTTATTCATAAACTTCGTGTGCAATACACACTTAACATCCTAATCATTATAGTAGTACTAGTATTACATTTATTGCTTAATGTGCACGAGATAAAATTTACAGCCACAAACATCTGGCACATATAAAAATATTCACAAGAAATCACAAATTAGTGGCCATGGTTCTGAAGAAATTTGTCACATCATAGCAGTATCTGCTCAACGTTCTACAGTCCAAATTACACATGAGGACATTTAAATAAGGCCACACATAATTGATTCTTAGCTTCGCGGACCCGCCGACACAATAGATATGCTGCCGATGGAAAAAAAATAAAAACATTTTTTTGACATTATAAAAAAATTTTTTTTTACCTTTTTTTTTTTGTCCTACCGACCGACCCTAGAAAAAGTGCCTTGAGAGGATCCGAGAAGCTAAAGATCAGTTATGTGTGGCCTAACTAAAGTCGAAATTTGAAAAAGTGTCTCTGATACGTTGTGACAGCCTACACTGACAGAGTACATGTGATTCTGTTTGAACGACACCACACTGGCACAACGTGAGCTCCCGCCGTGTCCTTGATAATATGCACCAAATTTTATCCATGTACATGCTATAGGGGCTGAGTTCCTGCCCGGAAACTGTCTATCCGCCCGGACGCCCGACAACATTTTACCGCAGTGATTGCAATACCTTCTTCGAAATTTGTTTTCTGAAGGTAAAAAATATCTTACACAGACCTATTTATGATACTTTTTGAAAATGAGTAACATCCCTTCCTGGAACAAAAATAAAACACTACGCGAAATCTTTGATAAATAACCTAAGGCCACAAAATATTCCACAAATCATTTTACTCCTATCATCATAATGTATACTTAAGAGAGATCTTTTTTCGTGTTTTTCTAGAGGGTTATTCCCAATCAATGCAGCAATGAGAACTCATCACTATGTGCTACTTGTCATTTTAACTCATTCCAGATATAACTACAAAGTGAATAAAGAGACCCAATACATTTTTCAATTAACAATTTATTCTCTTCTGTACTCCTACAAACAGTAATTGAGTTTAACAAAAGTATGCAAATAACAACTAAAATGTCTACATATTCCATTTAAGGAAGTACAAAACACTGCACTCTTACCGTATAAGGAAATTGCATCTCACGAACATATCAATAAACAAAGAGAAATGCATGTAATTAACATGATATTATTGATAAAATACATAAATATTGTGTACTGAGATAGACCTATTATGAAGACTGTACAGAATACATTTTTAAATAGGAAATTTTTCTACATCCAACAGAAATGCAAAATTGGAATGAGAATCTTATAGAAAGAGGGTATATAGTACTATGTCTTACGTAAAAAAAAATCCCTTAATTCAAAACTAGTTGTAAACTGAAAGAGTTTCTCCAACAAAAAGTAACTTTAAATATAACTTACTAGATCATATGAACCATAAAACAAAACATATTGTTAATCATGCTAAAGACTGGTACACTAGCATATATCACACAATTGACAATTTGTATATCCCTATAAATTTTAAATACTTTCAGTAATTATTAAGTCATGTTGTTGTTGTTGTCAATAGACAAGATATGGTAATTATTGTATATATATTATTTCATTTCTGCAGCATATTGGTTATAATACATTTAAGGCAAGAGCAGGATCACGTAAGTAATACATTTTTCAAGCATAGCATTGTAAAGCGCCTTGGTTTATACAATGTGTTCGTTTTATAAGTATTTGTTTATACATGTATAAGAAACACTTCTTTTCTTCATCAGACATTCATATTACAATGATGATTTTTGTGTTCAATCTGTCAAAAATTTACACAAAATGATTCTGATTTCAACTAATTTATATGCGAAATGTTGAACATTACAGAGACTAACCAACGTGACCATAGTTCAGTACTTCCACTAATTTAGGCCTATGACAAAGTCATGTCATGATAGTGATGATACAATGGCAACAATCAGTTTACAGCTGTCAAATTTGGCAACATTATTTGCAGATTCTTGCAGTCATGTTTTGTTTTTCTATAGCACCAATAATTTATCAAGTGCAAAATGTAACAAGCTTGTAATCGGGACACAGTGGTAGTAATTGCACATTTCTTGATTTCAAGTATGATTCGTCTAATACTTCACGAAACCAAAATGAGTCCATCATTTTAAGATCAAGTATATGTAACAAGCTTGTAATCGTCAATCAGCGGTAATAATTGCACATATCATAAATTTCAAGTATGATCCATCTAATACTTTAAGAGACCAAAATAAGTCATTTTTAAATCAAGTATCATCAATACTTTCAAAGATTCAGTAAATTTTCTGGACAAAAGACATTGCTAACCACTATAGTGCACATCAAACATGTTGCCATCGTTAACAATAGACATTGATCAACAGTTTATATTCAACTACCTCTATTTTTAGCCTTCTTCACCATTTTAAAACTTCTATAGGGTATCCCAAACACTACATAACAATTATTCATAACAATTATCCATAGCTTTGTGTAAGTACTGCAACAGTATACATGTATGTAATATTGTGCATATATTACTATAATAAATATGTAAGATTTATAAACAATATTTTGGCTTGTACATGTTATGATATATATCTTCTTATGTCCATTAACATAATATAGAATACAAATGTTCTTTCACATAGATTCTTGAAAATTTTGCGAATTAAAAATGGCCTTTAAACTAAACCATTTCTAAATTAATCAAGAAAGTGTATACTGATTTTATAAGGATTAAAAGGTTTAAATTACAGATTACACATTAATTAAAAAATAATGAACCTTCATTCATTCACAGAAAATAATAGAAAGAGTAACTTATTTATTCAAATACTCAGACTTCATAACACAGAACTTTTCACTACCTTTAGCATGTTTAGTTTCATCAAATGCAATAGAATGACTCATAGGATCATTTATAAGTAGCAAGTATAAAATTTGGCATTACAATTTTACACAATATCAGTTGTATGAACATAATAATTCAAACACATCCAATTAAACGTTTCAGCCTTGTAATGTATCGCAATATATTGACTTTTGACTCGGGAGGAACTTTCAGTCATTAAGCATACATGGCCATTTGAATAAACTGAAAAAGAATAAAAAATATTTCAAAATTAAACATTATTTAGAAATCTTTAAAATTACTTATAACTCATGATAAAAATACCGTGCAAGCACGTAAGCTCCGCTGGGTGTTACATAGCCTTGTCATCGGCGAGTTGACATTTTTCGATGCACTGCATCGCCATGTTATTTCTACGAAGTACCCGGATGTTCAGCGCCATCTCACGGATCTTGAGTAATTGACAGCGAGCGCCATCTCGCGGATATTGGCAATGCACGCATTATCGCCCAGCGCATCTTGTAACCGGCCAATCACAGCGCTTCATTGTTATCCGCTTGGGGCGCTAGCAACGAACAAGAAGCCAACATGGCGAAGACACGAGGTCTGAGCGCCCGACAACGCAGTGCAAATAAGATATCCAGGTAAGGCACATGGCTGGAAATGTGTCACACTCGAGAGAACGGCAAAATAAACGAACGGGCCAAGTTTGCATGGAAACAGGTGGGCCACAAATAACGTTATGTCTCGCGAAGTCCCCAGCAGACCGATGACACATTCCTGACATTCCTCGTCGAGGACTGTAGTGCTCGGCTGTTCCACAGAACAGCGGAGCAAAAATTCATTTCTCAGAAAAAAATTATCCATAAGAAAGTCTTAATTTGAGACATTTTCTTAGCATTAAAACACACATATTCAGTCGTTCATATTTAGTTTCGAAGACTAGTCAGGTCTAATTCATTTTTAAAATGAAGCCCGTGTTAGTTTCAATGATAAAAGTAAAATTATATGAAATCCAGCTAGGAAATTGGTTATGAAGGCAATGGGGGTGAGGTGATGATAGCCTTTACTTCCTGGATTTTTGTAGTAGTTGGGCTTAATAAGATATCCAGTAACTACGAAGGTCAACATATACATGATAAATAGGATCCCTAACCGGAAATTGAAATCGGAACCCTTAGAGGTGCTGGTGGGATCTCTATAGCTAATTAGGCCCTATAGGTCAGGGTTGAACCTTAATATAAATATATAAATAAAAGGATTTTCCTCTTAGTTCTTTCATTTTTCCTTGCACATACCTCATCCATCTGAAATTCGGCAGTTCCATTCCTCTCTGGATCTTTTGATTTGAAGGTTTCTGAAAAAAAAAAATTCATAAATAGAGTTTTTCACAGGAATTATTCTTAAAAGAAGGCAATTGCATATTTCAAATACAACATAAATCCATTAATTGAATTTTTCATAGGAATTCTTTTTAACAGAAGGCAATTACATATTTCAAATTTGTTCAGCAATCAAAGGCGGAGACTCCTTATCAAATATTTGGAAATAGGAATTATAAAAAAAGATTTTATTTTCGTCTTTCAGTCTTGTTTTTGCTTAATTATTTTTTACTGCATTGTAATGTGTGGCACATATACCAGGTATCTTGGCAGCCAATCTGGCAGGAACTGATGACTTGACTGATGCCTATGTACTTACGTCTAAATTCACTAATTATAACTAGAAGGCACACAAGTGTGCAATGGGCGGTAGTTATGGCATGGAGTGCTTTGCTGAGCACCGGTGATGGTGGTATATATTTCAGTTTAAGTGTCCTGTCCGCCGGCTCCGACTCCTGTCCGCCGGCCCGACTCCTGTCCGCCGGCCCGACTCCTGTCCGCCCGACTCCTGACCGGCGGCCCCACTCCTATCCGCCGGCCCCACTCCTATCCGCCGCCCCGACTCCTATCCGCTGCCCCTGACTCCTGTCCGCTGCCCCGACTCCTATCCACCTCAGACTCCTATCCACCCACGACTCCTATCCATCCCCGACTCCTATCCACCTCGACTCCTATCCACGGCCACCACCATAGATTCTGTTGCTGTGAGTCATCATGTAGGGCCTACGTAAAGTTTTAACAAATATGGCCACCAAGGTCACAGAAATGGTTCAAGGTCATCCATGTTACAACTCATTCAAGATGTTACTGTGATACAAAATCCCTGTGAATTTGGTGGTCCCAGGGAGAATAATAGTGGAGTTGTCGTGTATATAAGCTTTTTACAAATATGGCTGCCAAGGTCACAGATATAGGTCAAGGTCACTGATGTAAAAACTAATTCAAGGTCTTACAATGATACATAATCCCTGTTAGTTTGGTGATCCCAGTGTAAATACAAGAGGAGTTATCGTGCACACAAGATATTCACAAATATAGCAGTCAAGTTCACAGAAGTAGGTCGAGGTCACTCATGTCAGAACTCATTCAAGGTCTTGCTGTGATACACAATCCCTGCTAGTATCATGATTGCAGGATTAATACAAATTGAGTTATCTTGTACATAAGCTTTTCACAAATATGGCCACCAAGGTCACAGATGTAGGTCAAGGACCTTGACTCAAGGTCACTCATGAGTTATGCCTGGCGAGATGTCACGGTATTTGATGTATTTGACTCATACTGGAAGTCTGGGGCAGCCTGTGCAAAGTGAAATCATCGTCAATAGGGAGGACAACTGAGACGACCAAACCTCACACTACAGCAATATGGGCGGGATGGCCTTTGGCCACCGCCCATAATTATGTACATTTGCTTGTGTGTGATGATATACATAAGTAAACTCAATGCACAGAACATCTACCGTTTAAAAATAAAATGCATGGGCCATAAAATGTACATCTCATCTAGGAATAACTGCAAAACATTCTAGATTCTCTTCTCGGGACCTCTGGTTTTTGCAACTCACCAAATAAGGACTTGAGCCTCATGTAACAGGCAACAAAATCGTCAAATCTGACGTGCCCCTCCTTATCGCTGTAGCGCATCACAATGGCATTGAAGGTGGCGTTGCTGATTCTCAAACCTGGAAAAAGAATAAGTTAAATCAATTTTGTCATAAAATATGTTCTATATAAATGCCTACCTTGATCTTCAGGCACTAAGGAACTACCAGCATATTAAAAGGTTTATATCGACTACGGCATATTATTCTCTTAATTATATTGTAATTTATATTTACTCAAATCTACAGACAAACCTAACCCTGAACATACACCAATTATTAATACGCCATGGCATATTGGGACTTTAATAGGAGAAACTTGGATCTTGTTCATACAGAGAGAAATTAAAAAAAAAAATTTATAATGGTTTTGAAGCTTCCAGTAAAGGACCTAGCCTTGATAAAAAAAACAACCCTTAAATAAATAAACTTGTCCCCTTGAGCCATTTTAATTGTCTTGTAAAGAGTATGCACGTGTCATTGGTATACATGTGTCTTGTACTGTGTTAATGCAAAGATAGATATATTTCTGTACAGAATTTGTTAATGCCCTGTTCTCCCGTCAAGGCACTAATAATAACTTGTAAACATGCATAGGGCCCCAAGAACCCATAGAATGTAATGTTATTTCTTCCAATGGCTTTTACAAAATTCCAGAAGTAAAGAGTTCTAAATTGGAACTTTCGATTTATTCTCATTAGTCAAAATATATCACATAATATATCTTAGCTCAACACAATAAACTGCAGTTCAAATTTCTTCAAAACGAAAAAGTGAATTCCAGAGCATTTCTTATTTTAAAGGTTTTTAAGTTGAAGAAGAAGGCGCAGTTCTTTGTTCAATCATGTTCCAAAGTTAGTTTCAGGTCTTTCAAACTAGTGACTGACTGACACATATGATGCATATTATATCAACATGCAACACCACTGCAAATCTAAAACAATATTTATAACCAAATTCTCAATTTTCAAAGTAAGAAAAGATTTACATTTTTATCGTAACATGAACACACCTTGCTTTTGATTTGTACATTTCTCTAGATGACTTGGAACCAATATCGTGTTAAGTAAAACACAAACTCTTATCATTTAATGATTATCTAGAAACACACACCATGCTTATGAACTAGGAATCAAAAATCCACAACAAACAGTTTTAATTATCAGTGCATCTTGGAATTTTCACACGCTATATATCTATTTTCTACGACAAATTTATGGCAGAAATATAAGGATGTTATACATGTCAATCATTGTAATTATCCAATAATTTTCAACAAAATTTAAAGAAAGAAGCAGGTCTTCATAATTTTGAAGGAAAAACATAGAACTAATCCTTGCACAAGAAATGCTAATTCTATAATCATTGGCGTGGAAAATCTATAGAAGTGAATTGTGAACTAACTCAATGAGAAATATGTGCCACAGTTTATACCACTCAAATAATCTTTAGGAAAGAAAGGGGTAATCAATACTCGGTTTTTCTTAATCTACTAAAACTCTGAAACATAGGACTCCCATGTTTCTGATTAAAATATATTATTTTTCACAAAGCTACAATTTATACTAAGATGACACAATGTAAGACATAAAAAGATCATGTTTACATTATAAAAGATCTACATTCTACATCTATATTTCAAATATTTCAAATATTTTAAATATTTATATTTTAAATATTTTGTGGTTATATTTGAACCTGTTCTAGACAGCATAGCGAAATAACTACATGAAGACGCGCAAAAAGCAGTAAAATGCCTGCTCCCAAGACTTGATAGAAAAGCCGCAATTTTGCCTCACATCAACAGCACAATTTACAGTCTTTAAGACTAAGTTGGAGAAATTATCCAACAATTATCATGTACAACACTTTAATTAATTTGGCAAATACAATCTTTTCGTTTTACTTACGTCCTGAAATTGATGAAATTTCGTTTAAAAATTGACTCATATTATACGAACAATCGGTTGTATGGAAGAAATGTTTTGAAGCGAAATTGAATAAAAAATTTAGACCATGAAAGTTTTACTTAACAGGGAAAGTGGGAAAATTTCAAATCTAACTTCAGTGACTTCTCCAGAAGGAATCAAAATTCTGTATCAAAAGTTGAAAATCTGAAGTAATGTTTACATATTTATGCAGTTTGCAAGAGTATAATTTGGAATGAAAAGAGTGTTAGTGCAAAAAGAGTTTTAGTTGAAAAATGAGAATGACAGCAAAAATAATTGCAATCAAACAAAACCCTAAACTAAATAAATAACAGAACAATCGCAATGGTAAGAAATTGCAATTTGAGATTAGAGAAACTGAAAACGCAATTCTGTTTGTATGTTGTTTGCCTTGGATACATCGAGACACAAGAACAACAATCCCCTTTTTTAAAAGGTTCTAGAAGCGTACCTTTGAGTTCCGGAACAGTTGAGGCTAAAGAGAAGAAACGAAGAAATAGACAAAACGGTTGCCATGGTAACAAAACAGTTTCCATAGAGACAACATACACAGTGGGGGGAAATAACACAAAACACAGGATCCCCCTTAAATAAACCCCGATCAATTACATTCCGTAGATGATTTATAACTAAAAAACGCTCAAAATAATAAATGTGGCCAAAAACAATAATATTCTTTAAGGATTCTACAAAATAATGTCAAATAGGGCAGGTGTGGGAATGAGTTGAATGAATTCCAGGGAATTTTCGTACCACGAAATGACTGACCGTAACTAGGTAAATATTGTAAATTTCATCACTTAAGCAATTAACAATTTTTGTAATTTAGTCAATGAGGGAAGGACATACACAAACAATGGAATAACAAAGGGATCACAGATAGATGAACAGTTAAAGCAAAAGCTCGGCAATGAATAAATAAATAAATGAAGCAAATGCTGCCTTTTAGACTACCGAAAAATTAGAATAACTGTTTCATTCTAATCTATATTAATGCAAGGCAGGTGGTAATTTCTTTGTAAATAATTTTCAACAATGATTAAAACTCAATGATTTACTTCAAACCGTCTGGTTTAGGGTGCAAACTAGAGTTATGTGTGAACTGTTATGGTACTTTAAAACCAATTACATGTAAATAATCACCTAAGAGCATAAAACTTTTCCAATAAACACTAAATTACATAAATTTCTAAACCATCTAAACCCTGGGGATAAACAAAAACTATAAAATAAAAACATATTGGGAATAGATCAATTCTGTAATAAATTTTAAGGAATAAATGACCAACGACTTACCGACTGAGTTCAACACACGCCTGAACTCAAAACTGCTGAAGTAGCCGTTACCATCTTCATCCAGTGACTTGAAGGCTTTCTGTAACAAGGAGTGTTTATAATTTAAAACCAAAATATATTTATACAACTTGAAATACATCGGGCAATAGTCAACCGGACGCCATAGCATCAATTATCTCCAAAATTATAAAATATTTATTAAATAAGAAACTGTGTAAATGTCCTTGATTTGCCCGTCCTTCTTTACCTTGAATCAATAATTACATTTTTCAAAGTATATATATATAAGTCAAATATTGTCAGACCATCCATTTAACAACAAAGAATGAATTGACTTAGAAGATTTTTTTAAATGAAGAAACATGTTGATTCTAAAATATTTCTAGAATTTTCAAAGGATAGTATTTCTTGGCTCACCTCGCAGAGTTTCAAGTCTTGAAGTAGTCCTTGGAAGTCATGGTAACCCAGTTTGCCAGAAAGGTCAGCCTTAATTAGGTCAAGGTAAAATATGGAACACGCAAGAAGTGCATGACAAAGAAATTGCTAAATTGTTAGCTATGACCTACATTAAACTTGCTTGGAATTATTGACTATACATCAAACTTGTCAATTAACAAGGCTGAACACTTCCTGAAGAAAGGGGTTGTGTTAAATTGTAATAGATCATGTAGAATTGACTCTAATGTTGATATTTGAATTAGAAGGTCTATTTCAATCAAATTAATAAATCAGAATTTGCGAAAAGGATACGTCTCTCAAAGCGACCATACTTCTGCACATGTCATTGCTGAAGCCATCAAACTCAAAGTCTGAAAAGAAAAAACAAGAAACCTGATAAATAAATTGTATCATATTGCACTTTATAAGACACACAATAACTGTCACACATCATATTGTATATATGGCCACTTTTTAGTGGTGTAGAATGCAAACTTATTGTTGGATTTTGTGACTGTTATAATTTTAGTTAAGATTTGTTATTGTAATTGCAGTATATGCAGATACATGGGAAAGAATAGATTGAAATATACAGAAAAAGAAATGATTAGTTGGTGTTTTGCATAAGAGCGTTTATTCAGTTTGATTGCTGATAACTGGATCAAGTGTTATGTCTGGGCAGTGATAAATATATATGTTTTTCTTAATTATTGTTAGAATTTATTTTTTCATATATTTTAATTTAATGTTGGATGAAGGAAGAGCTATCAAAAATGAGAAAAAAATAATGTTTGGTTAAAATTGTGTATGTATGTGACTTCATGTGACTTTATATGACGATGAGGTTGTACTTTTTAATATTTCAAACATATATATACACACAAGTGTTTCACTTTAAACATGCACAACTATTTTTCAAATTCATGCAATATATATTTGTTTTAAATAGCATTTTGAAACCTTAATTGGGATGTGGGTGACGAAAGCTTTGACAAAACATTTTGGAAATATGAATATAAATTGCCAATTAAAGCAGCGACTGGCTGAAAAAGTTCTCAAAGTTTAACCAAATAAAAATATTGTGGTTTGTGCAATCTAACAGACTTAAATTATGACCATACATATTCAGAATTGTGGTTTCAAGACATTTTCCACTTTTCCAGGGGTCAAGAAATTTCTAATCGTTGAAATTGTAAAATTCCCTGAATTTTTCTGGGCTTGTTAAGTGTTATGGTAGTTTGGGGTGAGATTCCCATTTCAAAACAACCATCCGCGTTTGAAAACATGCAATCATGTATTGCCAAAATTAATGTGGTCTTAATTTAGATCTGCTGAAGTGCACTTTTTTCCAACGTATATACATCTTATCAAATTAAGAAAGCAACAAAAAACACGAAAGTAAAAATTCCAAAGAAAACGTTCTAAAGCACTATCAGCAAAAGATCAGTTGGCTGCAGTTCGCAGATCAGCCTCACTAGGAGGCGGAGGAGCTATCAGCAAACGACCAACTGATGCGTTTTCTATTCTGCCTCACTCTTGTAACTTACCCATTGCTATTAACACCACAAACACAACATAAGAAGAGAATATAATTATGGGCTGTTATTACGAGGGGTGTCCCAAAAGTTCTGACCAATTTTTTTGGCAGACCTTTCTATTTGAAATAGCTAAATGAAATTTTCACAGAATAAATTTCAGGTATTTGGCCATCTATTTTGAAAAAATCAAGACTGTAAGAAGTGTTTAAGTTACTGTTCTGTTACCATGGTTACGAGAGGTCAGTGCACCCTGCGCAGCTCAATTTCTCAGACGAAATTCAGCAAATTAGCTGTGTTAAAAGTCAGAGAATTTGTAGTAAAAAAGCAAATGATTGCAAAAAATGCATATCCTTATAGGCTTGCAGTCTTTCAAGATATCTTCCATTAGATTATAAACATTTATTTATATTTCAACCTGACCAGCTGAGGCAATTACCAAAGGTGTTTTCCAGTAGTTGCCTAACAGCGCTTGAGACGGTCTGGTTGAAACAATCTCCTGTCAAGAGGCAGTGCTCAAGAACCTTAGGTTCAAAACCCAATCTCATTGGCTTTAATTACCAGATTTGGCCTTCTGTAACTTTGTGTGATACTAAAATTTATATACCAGAGCAAAAATTAAAGAAATAATAGTCATAATGAGAAATGAAGCAGTTTCCACATACACTGAAATTCCACAATTTAGGAACAGCCCAGTTTGGAGGACCCAGGTGATTGCCTCAGCACATGGGTTAAACTGATTCACAGTGACTTTAAATGTAAATGAAAAACTTTGAGATACTGTTAGGTTTCCAAATAATATTTTTCATGATCATCCATTGTATATTTACGGTAAATTCCTTGGCTGTTTACAAGCCTAGATACTTGGATTTGGACTAAAAAATTGAGCTGCGCTGGGTGCACTGACCTTCTGTTTCCATGGCAACAGAAAAGTAATTTAAAATGTTTGAACAGGTACCATATTTTCAAAATGAATAGTAAAATACCTGAAATTGATTCTGTGAAAATTTCATACAGCTACTTCAAATAGAAAGGTCTGCCAAAAAAATTGGTCAGAACTTTTGGGACACCCCTCGTATTTGTATTCTGAATTGTTATTTATATAATAAGAATGTAAGATACGAAGAAGGAAAGAGGTGATGTATAATTTATAATGGTTTGCCCCAAAACAACGTTGAAGTAAGTAAAGTAGTAAGATTGCTATTTTTAATACACAATTTCCTTATTTTCAGACTACATTCATGAGTATTTAAGAAGACAGAATGTTGAAAAGAGAACAACAAACAATTGAAAATGTTTTGCAACAAAGAACATGGACGATTATTCTAGATGGGACGTTTGTATTTCCAAGAATAAGTCCTCTATTTACTCAGGTCAGTTTTTAAACAGAGAAAAACCATCGTAAAAATTAGAGGGTAAATCAAAATATTATATATAGCTCAAAATCGCTCATAATATTTCTATCATTAATTCAAGTGCCTTTTCAGGAAATTACTAAATTATAAGAAGGGACAAATTACTAAATTATAAGAAGGGACGTCCGTTATATTTTGAAAAGTTGGCATATTTTGCGGTATGACACATAATTTTTTCGAAAATCACAGGAAGAAATGAAAAGAAATATATGGCAGCATTTAGAGGAAATAGGCGTCTTAATGACAGTATTGACAGAGAAATTCTATAACTTTAAGGTGCTGACAATTTTTGGAGTAGTATTTCGATAATTAGGATGAATGGTTGATTGGAGCTTTACGTCCTGTATTTATGTACTTGGTAGGCTAATTAGAAGAGGAGGAGGACACAGCAATACTTATAATAAGGCATTCATTTGCTGTTTTCAACCATCTCACCTTCGCCAAATGTCTCATTCAATATGTCCTTCAGTTCATAGGCATCTATCTCCCCGTCTCTTCCCGCAAATTCTTTGAACTTCTCTCGGCTGTTTTCTATCTTGGCTATGTCGTCATCTGTGTCTTCTCCAAGGGCTTCACCCTGACAAATTCATGACAATTTCACAAATTAATAGTTGACTCAGTCTTTACAAGAAAGCTTTTATTACAGAGAAGTCTTTAGGAATTGGTTATGCAACTGAGAACCAGCAAGTATGCGAAGTAGCTCGCAAAGTGCAGAGTCAAATTGAAAGAAAATGTTCTTGCTTGTCATGGATTAATATCAATATTTTACATCGAACAACAAGATAGCATGCTTATACTTGTAAGTCTCTAGTTTACTATTTTTGTTATGTTTCCATCGCTCTAATGACTGAACTTAACCAATATTCATGCAATTTTTGAACAAGTATTTTTGTGAAATTTTCATTCAAATTTTCAGTATTTACCTCAATTTCTCCCTCAGCTGTGGCATCGTCCAATTCTCTGAAGAAAACAGAAAAAGTCTATTTCAAAATTTGCTATCTACTATTTCTTTCATTAACGTAAAAAATAAAATTCCCATCAAAGTATGAAAGATTACATTGCTGAAATTTAACCAATACTGACACTTATCACAGTATTATGTTTACAGAATATCTGCAAGTATTCTTACACTTGTGTAAAGATAACTTCAAAATTAGTTATACAACATGAGTTACTAATTAAAGTAGCCTGTACCACATCTAATAAACTGAAGGCAACAGAAATCTGAGCATTTCAGAATAGAGGGATCTGTGTATACCTCAGTTGTATACAACACCACTATTCAGCTAAACAGTCTAATTCATGAAGAGGCAGTCAAAAACTAGTATATAACGATTTTGCAATCAAAGATTTAACAAAACAAATAACAAACACAAAAACATACAAATCGAAACATTCCATAGATCACATACGAGTAGTTCACAAAATACAAAAGTCAACATGCAAAAAGGAAACAATACATCAGCAGTGATTAAGAACATATCATAATTATTAACAATCAACATCAAGGCTTGTTGGGGCAGGAATTCTTCAGTTGTATCGAAACTTAGTGAAACTGTAACTCGGAGAGAATAGAAAACCACTGAAATTGAAAAATTAGAGAAGAGAAGAATGTTTTTAAAAGATTTATTAATACCCTAGATAACGCAACCAATCAGATTGAACAGCATTAAAAACAGCATCAAAAACAGCAGAAGAAGCAAAGGATATGAAGCTGTAAAATAGAGAAGACAAAGCTGAAATACAAAGTTAGAGAGAAGTTATAATGCTGTGGATAAGCACAACTATTTTATAAAACAGTGCTGTAACTATAGTTGGGCAATTCCGTAAAGTCTGATTCACAGATTTGACATTTTAGCAGCTTGTGTAGCCCTACCATTACACCTCAGCTATTTCATTGCTATCCTGGCATGAGGCCAGGTGATAGGGGTATCAGACAAGCCATCGACCAAAGCTCCAAGTGTAACTGGAGCTGAGCTACAAAGCAAATATCATAGTGTCGGACGTACATCACACGGTGTACGTCCGACACCATGATATTTTGCCATAGCTCGACTCCTGTTACACTTGGAACTTTGGTTGATGGCTTGTCTGATACCCCTATTACCTGCCCTCATGCCTGGATAGCAATGAAATAGCTGAGGTGTAATGGTAGGGCTACACAAGCTGCTAAAGTGACAAATCTGTGAATCAGACTTTACGGAATTGCCCAGATGCAACAATTATTAGGCCATATCTCCTCCACAATTTGTCAAGAAATTGGCGAAAAACTTGGCAGTTTTTTGTTGTTTTTTCCAGAAAGTTGGTAAATTTTTCCTCCCAACAGACATCCTCCCACCTTACTTAGATGTATTTTCATGAAATTACCCAGAAGAGCACATATTTTCCAATGAATAACCACTTCTTATCAGTTGAGGGATATGCATGTATCCCGTGTCACAGAGATTATGAAAGAAATTTCTAAAGACATCCCTCTGGAAAAAATTCCCAGTTACGGCACTGCAAAATTCAGAAGGCAAGGCACCTTCCTGTCTTCAAAAGTATACTAGGAGCAAAAGGGAAAACACGCAGAACACGAAATACTAAAAAGCTAAATACAGATTTGACCATACTTGCTGCAATAAATATACAACAGACAAATAACAACACTTAACAAACAACAAAATATACGAATAACATATCTACAAGCAACCAAAGCTTTTGCATTAAAATGTGTTAAAGAACTTCAAATTTCCAGTTTAAGAACTTCAAACTATTAACCATAATATCTTCAGTATTCTTTGCGAAAGTTACTACATTGACATTACTGATGCATATATGCAAAAAAAGTTTAACATACTGGTAGACCTTTTGATACGAACAAATATCTTTACTTTCAATTTAACACTGTATTGCCAAAAGTACGATTACATAATTCATAGATGCTTTTACACATTAGATTTTTTAATAAAATATCAAAAACTATATTATTTCAATGTTTAATATTAGTTTTTTACTGAAACCTTTAACCAATGGGGAAGCTCCCTGCTCCCAAACTTAACAGTAGTAAAATTACTTAAGCCAAACACAAAATTTTATTGGAGAATACATGCCAAAATATCAAAAGAGAATTAACAGTTTTCAAGACTTAGATTTTGAGAAGAAAAATTATTGATATTAAATGTTTTGTTTGTGTTGTTATTAGAAGAAGAATTTGTTGGTAGAGACAGACAGACAGCCGAAGATGCACTAAGAAAACAAAACACAGAACTTGGCAAGATGATAGAAATTTCAAAGTAACAGAACAACTTGAAATCATACCTCCTCTTAATAAATATATGACTGTTAAAGAACTGAAATTTGAAATTTCTCACTGGCAAGAGTTTGGAGCAATATATCAACACTTTTAAATACTGTTTCATCAGCTAGTTGGCCGGGTTTCATCAAAATATTATAATGCCTGTGCAAGTCAGAGAGGTTTTACTGTAAAGCAATTGATGCACATTTAAGCAATATATTTATCCTGTAGGCCTATACAGCTGTTATCTAATTGCATTGTTGGTATGGCAACTCATATGTTCACAACTTCACAGAACAAGACCGTCTTATTAATTGTGTAGCAAAACCTTTCTATTATTTGCACAAACTTTGAAATTTTGAGGGTCTGAGGATGCCCAGAAGGACAGCCATGTCCATTATTTTTCTTGGAGGAGGTATAATAACAAGGAAGACCTACAAAACCAATAATTTGTAAGAAACAAGAAATATCAACAATAAACATTCCTTCTGGTTTGTGTGTTTGGAATGTGGTGTAATTTTGTGAGACATAATCCTATACAAAAATAGTTATTGAACACCCAACAGTATTAACAGTCAACATTATACAAATACGGCATGATATGAGTGCAATATGAAAATTTATTTGCACGAGGAAATTCATATTGAACGAGGGCGCAGCCCGAGTTCAATATGAATTTACGAGTGCAAATAAATTTTAATATTGCACGATAATAAGTGCCGTATTTGTTTTATTACACGACCACTATGCTTCCAATATAATGTTCCATTCCGAAAAAAAAAAAAAATTTTCGGAATTTTTTTTTTGTTTTTTTCAGTCAAAAAACAAAAATGAAGGAAAAAAATTTTTTGGAAATATTTTTTGTTTTAAATAGAAACTCATATTGCACTCAAACCATGCAATATGAAAAAATCAGAAAAAAAAAAATTGTGAAAAAAATTTTTGACAAAAACTCATATTGCACTCGATCGAACCATGTAATATGAGTTTTTATGATGTCGTCATGTGACTGATTTGGCCATTAAGCATCGCTGTAGCATAGTGGACATGCAATAAATCATGATTAATTGTAAAGGAACAAATAACGTTTTCATGTTTGTAGAAATTGAGAAGTAAACACAGCCATGTTGTTTTAAAAAGCACATCACTTGACGTAAAAACACACAAAAATGAAAATAACGAAAACTAAATAAATAAAATGACCGTACTTTCTGTGAAGTATAAAGAACAAAGCAAACATGGATATATAATATGTATCATATATATATGTAAGACACAACACAAGCAAAATGGCAATACTAGCTATGAAGCAGCTGAGTGTAAAGACTGTAACTGAAAAATTACATTTCAATTACTGTATGATCCTTTTCAATAGGCTAATGCCAATTTTATGTATATTTCCACAACTTTTTGAAAATATTTGAAATCTAGGGAAATTATAATCTTTATCTGCCATGCATTTCCAATATATTCCACAACCCAAATCGAATGTTATCAGAAATGACTTAGAATATTGAGTTTCTCTTCCTTTTCCTTATATAGAGTCATACGTTCGAGCAATTTAGAATTTTAAGAAATAAGCGACTATCTACAGGCTGAGCCTGGCGCTGAAGTAAAATATTGTCATAGCAAAACATCTTAAAATATTCAAGCATAGAAATACATAGAACGGACATGAGGCTGTATGAAGCCACCTCAAGATGAGGTCAACAAATCCGCCATATTGGAACTGCCCTGAGACATGACGTCATAATAGACTAATTATGATGTGACGTCATGCCATTGTTATAAGTGACATCACTGTTATTGGTGACGTCATGGTACCATTGTGTCAGGATACAGGGCAGTTCCAAGATGGTGGATTTGGTTGCTTCATCTGCCAGAGCCTCGTGTCCGTTCTATGTATTTCTATGTATTCAAGAAATGAAAATATTGCTTACGCCATATCGTCCGGCTTTTCACTGAAGACTCTGAGAATGAAGTGACTCTCTTGGTTCGGATCGAATGTGGACGGAATAATCGCATAATCGCCAGGTTCTAGTTGATGATGTTCACAATTTTCTCTCAAATTGATGAAGGTGCTTGATTTAGAAACCATCTGATTGGTCGCGAAGAATCTATGGTCTAAGTTGCGAGTGTCGCCACCATCCACCTAGTGGAGGAAATGAGAATCTGTTTAGAAAGTTGCAAAATTCATTATTTTGTAAGGAATGTTTTAAAAGAATGTACCGTTGCGGACTAAAGTATTCATACAGCTAAGTATTCTGCACATAACTGGTATTTACTTGTGATTCAGGGATGCGAGGAGAAAAATTTCAGCATCCCTGAATCAAGAGTAAATACCAGTTATGTGCAGAATACTTAGCTGTATGAATACTTTTGTCCGCAACTGTACATGTATTGGAGTTCCAATTAACAAAAAGTTAAGCAGAGAAAGTGTGAAAGTGGTGATTAGCAATTGGTGGCAGGGGAAAGGGGGGAGGGAATTTCGAAATATTTTGGAAGAATGTATCTTTTAAGAACAGTCTTAGGCAAAAAATGCCGATTTAGAAATAAAATTAAGCAGAGAACAGAAGTAGGAATATATAAACCACAGCCTGTATATTGGAATAATTTTGTTATCTGTTGTAATGTTCGAAAATATTCAAGTTAATAAATAACAACATCTTTTTAATGTAACTGAGTTGATATTATAAGTATTAATAATCTAATTGTGTTGTATTACTTGGTTTTACGCCAGTCTATTAATCTTGTGCCCAATCACTGAGCAGTTACAATAATAAATTTACAAATGTGACATCAATTTTCATCATGTTAATAATTTAATACATTCCGCTACATCTTAATATTAGAAATACTATCTACAATTAAATAACATCAATTCAATATCTTACCATCTAAAATCGATCCATCAAAGGCAAAAACAAAACACAATTAATTAATTGCTAATTATTTAAAACAAACACAACATCCATAATTAATGAAACACAAAAACAATATGATGCTTGATCAGCTAGGTGAAGTATGCAAAAAGGGAGATTTTCTCCCAATTGGGAGAATTCTCCCTATCGGGAGAAAAAAGTTCTCCAGATAGGGAGAATTACTGAGAAATGTGCAAAGGGGAAGAGCATGTCAATTTTCGCACATTTCTGACACCAGGGGGCGATTTTTTGCAAAATTTTGACCCTACATTACCGTTCTTCCAGACAGATTCACCGTTAAATAAGGGTAGATCATGTATGAAAACACAACAAAAAAGTTGAATAATTGGTTCTCGGCAATGAAATTGGAATCTGTGAGCAATTTAAACCATGTATGAAATGTTTCCACACTGATAAGCTAGCACAAACATCTGTATCGTAAGTAAATAGCTGTAAAAAAAGGCCTCTGTTGCTGTTCTTGCTCACTGTCATGAAACCTCCATATCGAGAGAATTCTCCCATTTGGGAGAAGAAATTGCTCCCAATAGGGAGAATTCTCCCGATTGGGAGAAACTCCCATTTTGTATACTTCACCTAGCTGTTGATTAGGCAGGGAGGATAAATGCATAAGTTATGTTATTAATACAACTATTTTCTAGTGGTATTGCTTTGTGTTACACATTTGAGTATATACAAATTGCTAAGCGAACTTTGAAAACGTACTTAGAAATATGCAAATTCAATTAACTTTCATCAATTTTTTTTTATCATCTGATGTTTCACACATTTTCCAATAATACACTATGTAGTGAATAATATTGAAACAAAATGATCTCCCAAAACAAGATGCACAAATACCAATGTCTAAAATTGTGTGTATATGGTCAGAAACAAGGGTCTGCGAAGATCATATTACAATCTTTTCTTCCTATTCGATAAAATATAGAACTAAACTACATCATCATTACATTTTTTAGCAGAAACTACCTACTAGCATAGTTCCTTTGTCCCATTAATATTTCATTGAGCAATCGGCAATGAGTGATCCGCATGCAGTTTATCTACTGATTTCAAAAGATTTTAAATCAATAAATACAAATTTTCCAGTGACAGTTCTTTCACCAAAGTGCTATGACTGCTATCTACATTTAACTATTCAGTGCAGGACAGATGAACTACTGATTCATAGATCTACAAGTTGGTGAAGCAGCCATTCTAAATGTTTCAGTTTCAATTAAAGAGCATATTATCTTTTTCAAACCGAGATTAAATTTGACTGTTTTTGAAGCCATGCAAGTGGAAAATAATATTATCATTATCTCCTCAATTAGTTTTCTACAAGTCTCAGACAATAAGCATCTACAAAACAATTAGTGTTTCATTCTGCCACCATTTATCAACCAGGCAATTACACCGTACATTCCACCAAAGATGCATCTCCCACTTTGAAAAACCTACTAGATCCGGGAACCACCAAACATCGTAATGAAGAAAAGCGTAGATTTTTACCAGCACCACCTAAAGATTAGTTCCACAAACCCTGTACACTACACTGGTATCACCTCCATGCATTAATTAAATATAACAAGCTACATTCCACTCCATGCATTTCTGTGGCAATCTACGCTATCTGAAACGCCAAAAACTCACCCTGTAGATGGCGTAACCGATGGCGAGGTTGTCCTGGCCCTCCCGCCGCATCTTGCGTCTGTCTTTCTGCATCAATCCGATGATGATTGTGGCTTTTCCGTCCTCATCATCATCATCAGGCTCATCAATGTGGATTCTGTACTGGGGGTTGATGTAGAAAGCTGTAAAAGAGAAATAAATATCATTAATATGATATATGCATATGGAATTGGCAAAATTTGAGGAAGTATTTGGGTTGGCGTATAATTAATTCTTTTTTTAAAAGACGAATGGATGGATGATTGGGACTCCACATGTATGTCCTGTATTTACGCATTTGGTAGGCTAATTAGGATAGAAGACACAGCAATGAGGCAAAGGATGACCGAAAGCACTGAGTACAGTGTTAGTTTTTGTGCAAATATTCATTTAATAAAATCATTGAATCACAGCTGTTATTATGAAAACTAGCATTAGTTCCTGAATCCTCCAGATAGACAGATAGATAGATAGATAGATATACAGATCGGTAGATAGATGACCATAGATGTCTATCTATCTATCTATTTATCTATCTTATTATGAAAACTTACATTTATAGTTCCTGCATCCACCAGCTGTGACGTTTCTCGTCCACTGTCCCTCCAAGAGAGTTCCGTCCCATTTATTGACGTCAGAGGCCAATCCTTCCTCCATTCCATCGACCACACTGTCCGGACCCAGGAAGCAGACTTCCAACTTCTGGAATTCTTCGATGAAGTCTTTGTAAGCCATCCTGAAATACAGCAAAACACGCAAATGTTGCCACAAATACTCTTATCACTTCATCTGTTCAGGTAGAAATTTATGTTTATCTTTTGGCATCAAAATCGCAAGCTGGATAAGCTTCGGCTTTTTCTGGAGCCTATTATTAACAAATGTACGAATAAACAAACAAGCAAGAACATCAGGAAGATCACTTTTCGATGGACCAACAAAACTCTAGACTATGAACTTAAATTTAATATTACAAGCATACTCTCTAAGACTCACCAGAACTCGCCATCGTGGGAGAATGTCAGACCCATCTCCTCCTTTTCCTCGTCAGCAATGAAACTCCATTCTTCTGACCTGGAATACAAATTTATGAAGATTATACATTAAAAGACATAATAAAAGTACTGACAAATGCATGTATCTCTATATATAGGTAAAGAACATTCGGCATCAAACTTATAAGTGAAACTAACTTCCACAGATTATTGAGTCATTCAAGATTATAATAGACTTTCAGAAATATTGATTCATAATGATAAATCATCCCCATAGAAGCATTAGAGAGGTTTTTTATGGTGTTGCCGGATCACTAATTCATAACAAAAACAGTGGCGTTCATCTTATTCACAACTTAACTTCAGACAATAATTCTTTTTTCCATTCTACAGTCACCTTACTTTCAATCTTTAAAGGGATTGTATCTAGATAACTAGTTGTCTACTTGGAAAACTTTAGAGGAGATATTTACATTTAAAGTTCTCCATATTTGAAACTTTTGCAATACAAAAAGCCTGCTGAGATCCTACACAGTAAAGTCCAATATAAGAACTACTTGTAAATCATTTCAATTCCTTTGTAAGAAACTTTAAAATTATAATTATCATCACACATTGAAATTAAAAGCTTTATTTTTTCCTGCTGCATTTCTCTTATCAATTCAAGCACGTAAGTGCATCACTCAGCCCCTGGAGCTTGCCACTCACTTGTCTCCCCACGGTCCAAGCCACTCGTGATCATCTCCCCATGGATTTCTTATTCTGACCATCGGAATTTTGCCCGACACTCGAGGTGTTTCTATGTCGATCTGAAAAGAGAAGTAAGGATAGGATAAGATATTTAATTACCTAGAAATGTAATTACAATTATTTTTATTGCATCTTGTGATACCCTTTGCGCCGATGAGTTACAATAACATTATTTCATAATGTTGCAATTTCCCTTTTTTTTTTGCATCAGGAATAATAATATAATTGTTTCAATTTAGTGACTCTTGCCGCTCCATCACCAAATGCTGACACACACATATTTTCACTTATAGTAGTTTTACAAAGGGCATTATAGTTTAAAAAGGCGTTATATTTTAAAAAGACTCATTACCCAAAGCACATCCACAATCACATTTCTTTCAATATTCATGACATTGTACACGGTGAAAACCAAAATATTTTTCAAAACTTCAGATCATTTTGTATAAAGCATTCACACCTCTTACATAAGTGACAGCAACTTTAAACTTCATGGATCTTAACTACAACTTCTGTGTTTTAAAAAGACTATTTTTCTTCCTAAATTTTATAATATTGTAGACCATTGACATCCATTAAGAAATTTTCACAGATGAGCAAAAAAACAATGACACCAAATAAAATGTCTCCACATTTTCTTAAATGAGTGACAGCCACATCAAACTTCGTGGGTCTTAACTAAAAATGTTCATCTTACACTTCTAGATGACTTTAACCCACTTTGAAATGCACCTACTATACCTGCTCGTAGTGCCGGATTTCTGGAGAATTATGTGAAACCTTGAATACAAGGTCACAAAGGTAGACATGAACAATGTGACAAAACAACACATAAGCTCACAAAGAAACACAACAGTGACCCACCCAATTGTAAATTCAGCAGCTGCCGAGAGAGAGGCACTCTCTGATCATAGTTACTGTGTATGAACCAACATTGATGTCAAGTAAATTGCAGTATAAATTTTAAAAACATAATAATATTGTTTCCTTCGCTGGTCATGGTCTCCAGTATTCAAGAGTCTGTTACCATCAACATCACCCTTTCGCAGACAATATGTCAATACCCGACACGTTATGAGCATGTTATAAGAATATAGGTGATAAACTATTTACCAAAATGTGAGAATTTTTTGGGTATCTGAGCCCATTTTAAAGCAGTTCAACATACATAATTTTGGACAGGGATTCCAGGTTGCAGATGCATTATTTTAACCAAAATGGGTGACGACACAGGGTTTTGCAAGGGGCAATTGGTGGGGGACCAAAGTCTTGGTACAGGACAGGATTGTTGGAGTAACATTCAAGATGACATATTTGAAAAGAATTGCCATGTGTGGGATCCTTTGGATGGCTTGAGTCGTTTGGCATTACTACTTAGCAACTAGAATTCTATGACCCCACAGGGTCAGTTGGATGCCTCCGCCACATCTATGCACTTTCCCTGTTAGCCCAGTAGATTCTGCACAAGTGAAGTAGTTGAGAGGGGGGGGGCAGTAGTGGTAACTAGAATTCTGTCATAAATGACAAACATGTCCATTTGGAATTTGGTACTCATGACTGCAGAACGTATCATGGAAGCCTGCCTTCCATTGAAGTACAAGGTCTTACAACAGACACATGTTAATTATCACAAATTAACTTCATGTAAGAATGAGACTGATTGGATAAGAACTCACTGCAATGTGCTTCATGAGCCAAAGACTGTAAAGTTTTTTCTTGACCACCCTGTAATACTTACAAACATTCATAAGAAGAGTCAATGGTTTAATTTCAATTGCATAAAATAGTTCCTGTAGCCAATTGACACAAAGTTTGGAGTTACAGCCTAAACATGCTGAAAGTCTGCTCAAGTTTTCATATGGATTGCAAAGAGAAGTTATAAACTTACTTTACATTAGTCTGCTCAATTTTTCTCACTCTTATTCTAAATTATTTCACATCACTTTTCAACTTCTTTGTCTATAGACATGCAACGATGGTAAATGATGCTAAAAGCTTGCTATTTGACTTTGCACATGGTGAAACATGTGTAAGACATACCTTAAAAATATCATTCGCCTGAAATGCATTTGCATGTGTACTTTTGACTTCAAAACTAAACATTGCATTCTAAATACTGTTTAGTTTCCGCAGTATAGGAAATTGTTTCAGCTATTCTGTGCTCCCCTTCATACCTTGGCAGACCTCAGGGATAATGCTGCTTCATTTTCATTGTGACACAGGAAGTATATTCACTGATTGCTGTGTGGCTGAAAATCATTTTTGATACTGGACAGCTCAAGTAACCAGGGAATAGTCTCAGTGCAGCTTCTATTGCGAATTATATAATATCTTTATTCAAATTGAATATTTACAATCTACAGTGTAGTTATCGTTATCGTTAAATATCACATTAATTACGAGGTTGGTTGCCTGTTCATTTAATATGTGACATACCCTGAGAAAGAGCATTTAATAACAGTAGACTTTGGTTGATCTGGGCAACTGTCACCGGAATTCTCACATACACTGTTGAAACAGAGACGGTCAGATTGGTGGTAGAGCTGCCCGGGCCGATCCGGGGTATACCGGCAAAGCACAAGTCTAGTCAAGAAGTCATTAAAGGAAGCAAAATGTCGAGTTTGTCATCAGTCGAGACAAACAACTACACCGAGTATGGAACAACGGATATTACTGAATTTATGAATACCAGTAATAATAACTTCAAAATTTCAATAAGTGTGGACATTTACGATGGACTGAAATTACTCCTTTTGTTAATAGGGATAAGTGGTAATATTTTGCTCCTTGTTGTACTCCATAAAAGTAAAGGCCATTTACTACCAGTGACCATGACTTTACTCAAGCACCAGTCAGTTATTGATGCAATGGTCTGTCTGACTATGTGTGGACATGTAATAATTACCAGGTTCTGGGTACCTGGAATACATCACTTGGATGTCTTCTTATGCCATATTTTTCATGCTCATGGTAAGTATGAAGTAAATTACTTCAAGACTATTGGTGGTCATAATGCCCCCAGCTAATAGTGCAGTAGATATGTGAAAAAATCGTTCATTTTGGTATAGAAGCATGAAATTTGGCAGAGATACTCTTGAGACCATTATCTTTCATTTTAGATATAGACACATCTTCAAAAATTTCTATAACGGAAATGGCGGCCATCTTGTTCCGCCATTATCGAAAATAACATTTTTGCCTATATCTTTGGAACCAGTAATGGGAATTGGATTTTTTCTTCACCTATATGTATGTTTAGATGGTCAAGCTTTCCATTTCTATCACTTAGACAAGTGAATTATATAAGCAGATTGAAGTAGGCAGTATTTACTATCCCTAAAAATAGGCTAACATAACTGTAAGCGGGATTGGCACAGCACACACTGGTCGATCATGACACAAATATTATTTCATCTATAAAAGCCTTAAAACTGACCACCTCCTATGATATTGAGTGACAAGTATTCACATTATATGTACCCCTTTTCATCTGATACATTTATACAGGCCATAAACAAGAATCCATGGACTCTATGACATAGCTTAGAATAATTTTTTTAATTTATAAGATGTAATTACTTTTCCAAAAGGCACTTTGTGAACTAACTTTTTTTTTGTGATTACAATCATCTGAGTTATACAAACAGTAAATTAAATTTATTTATGGACATTTCAATTGATTTTAGTCCGACAGAACAGCTTAGCCCCAATTACACCAATTGGACATAAGAAATTTCAATTGATACAATGTAATTGGGTTGTGGGTCTTCGTCACAAAAGTGTTAAGAAAAATATATACAGAAGAATGTACCAACCTAAAACTACTTTTTTCTGGCAGGAGATGACGAGAGGTCAGGATGGAAATAGATTTATTTGCAATTTTTTGAAAAAAAAACAAAATATCACTGGCCAAAAGAAATTTCAATTGATACAATGTAATTGGGTTCTGGGTTTTTTCGCAAAAATGTTCAAGAAACTTTTAGCATCTGTTTGAGGAGGACAATGTAAAAATGTAAAAAAATAAATGTAGAATCATGTATCAACCCAAAACTACTTTTTGCCTTGTGGTATAAAATAAGAGTATGGAAAAAAGTATATTTGCATTTTTTTTGGAGAGAGAAAAACAAAAATACAAAAGAGCATCTGTTTCAGCAGGCAACCAAAACATTGAAAGTTTGAGATGTCTGCAAGAGTTTTTCCAAGTTTCAGCTTCATACAGAAATTCTATTACTTTAGAATTATCCATTTGAAAAAGCATTGTTATTTATTTGCATTTTTTTGGAAAAAACTAAATATCACCCACCCAAAGAAATTTCAATTGATACAATGTAATTGGGTTCTGGGTTTTTGTCACAAAAATGTTCAAGAAACTTTTAGCATCTGTTTGAGGAGGACAATGTAAAATTTAAAAAATAAATGTAGAATCATGTATCAACCCAAAACTACTTTTTGCCTTGTGGCATAAAATAAGAGTATGGAAATAAAGTTATTTGCATTTTTTTTGGAGAGAGAAAAACAAAAATACAAAAGAGCATTTGTTTCAGCAGGCAACCAGTTTGAGATGTCTGCAAGAGTTTTTCCAAGTTTCAGCTTCATACAGAAATTCTACTAGTTTAGAATTATCCATATGAAAAAGCATTGTCTAAAAAGCAATTTCCAGTTCTCCAGCTAGAAAAATCACAGTTGATACAGTGTTATTTGGCCGGAATCCATGTTTTTTCATTTTGGGCTCAACTCCCTTATGTTCTCTTACCTGATTAGAAAGACAGAGCGAGATACCTCGCTATGTCAAAAACTGGATTGCGTCGAGATGCATATTTACATGTATCAAGCTGTTCCATAAAAAAGTCTTGAACTTGGCCTAAATGTTTATGACATGGAACATTAACCTTTTTTTCACTGTGGTCATATTCTTTCATACTTTCTGCAGATATTGTAAAAGTGACATGTTGGAACAATTGTGACATGTTGATGCATCTTTATTTTTAGGTGCATTTGCTTGATACTATAGTAATGCAAAATAGAATGTGGTGGTGGTTGTGTGACAATGGACAGATGTGATTTGTGTGCTTGTAGTTGTGGTTTGGTGGTGTAATGCCTATTGCTGAATTGAAAATGGCCAAAATTTCACTTAATATACACACTGAGTGGTTGCAAAATCACAGCAATGCTACCATTGTTTTCGGGAGATTAAAAATTCCTATGGGATGATGTATCACCATATGAATGTTGCCAGAAGTGCTTAGAATAATCTGAACCCTGGGCAAGTGCCTATCTTGAATTTTGATCAGCAACTATTCGATCTGGCAAAGCAGGTCCAGTGGCAGTGGCCGGCATGGCCTGAAAACCATAGAGATCTTCTCACTGAAGATAATTGGAGATTGGCTGGAGGACAGTGGATGGATGGAAGCAATTGATCAAGCTAGGGTCACCTCTGGGCAATTCTGTAAAGTCTGATTCACAGATTTTGACACTTTAGCAGCTTGTGTAACCCTACCATTACACCTCAGCTATTTCATTGTTAAACAGGGATAAGGCCAGGTAATAGGGGTATCAGACAAGCCATCGACCAAGCTCTAAGTGCAACAGGAGTTGAGCTATGGAAAAATGTCATAGTGTCAGACGTACACCGTGTGAGTATGCCCGACACAATGACATTTTGGAGCAGAACTTAGTCGTCTTATTGCTGAATATGAGAAAGATTTTGAGACAACACCAAGATCAGGAAAGTAGGGATGTCATTATGAGCAGTCTGAAGTATTCTAAACTAGCATTGCTGCACAAATCACCAATCTTACATGTAATAAGGTGTTTGAAGATAGGGACAGTCCCTTCATTGATGAAAAAGTTCTTGTTAACGGTTGATACAAAGCAAGTAGCTGAAGAGAAAGTTGTGAATGCAGTGAGAATCAGATGTCGAAAACATTCGGAAGCAACTGTATGACAGACAGATGGACAGAAATGTTATTTGACATGAATTATTACAGTACAAATACAGTGAATTCCATAAATGGGTGAGACATATGTCACTGAGAGGTTATTAGCAGAAAGGCCAATTACTGACCCAATAAAGAAAAACAAGTTGCTGCTCTTTAGCTTCATTCAAAGACCAACTTCTACTCACCTAATTGAAGAGTGACTGCTCTCTTTTTTTCAAGTCTATATACAGCATGTTAAACATTTGATGGAGCTTTTCAAGACCTCTAATATCAGCTGAATATATAATATGAAAACTAAACATATCCATCATTTTCGTCTGTTCATAGTAACTTATCATATTGGAAAGTACACATAGTCTGATCTGCCAAGAGGCATTCAGTCAATTTCAGTGACCTGCAATCTCAACCTTCTGATGTGGAAGATATCCTGCTTAATATATAGCAGCCAAAGTCAAGATGTTGAACCTGGGATATTCAAAATATTTGACACTTGACAGGTATGCTGAAAACATTTTGTTTTGTACATAAGAAAGCAGCTTCACACTTCTATTGGAGTAGAAGTGATCTGGGACAGATAATTACTTTTCACATAGCATGAAAAGTAACACAAGACATAGTTGTGGGAGCACAGAGCAAGGAGGGAGCACAGAGCAAGGAGGGGTGCAGAGAAAGGAGGGGGCGCAGAGAAAGAGGGGGGCGCAGAGAAAGAGGGGGGCACAGAGAAAGGAGGGGCGCAGAGCAAGGAGGGGCGCTGAGCAAGGAGGGGTGCAGAGCAAGGAGGCGGGTGCCGAGCAACGAGGAGGTGAAGAGCAAGGAGGGGCTGCAGAGCAAGGATGGGGTGCAGAGAAAGGAGGTGGTGCAGAACAAGAAGGGGGCCCAGAGCAAAGAGGAGGCGCTGAGCAAGGAGGGGGCACAGAGCAGGAGGGGGATGCAGAGCAAGGAGGGGGTGCAGAGCAAGGAGGGGTGCAGAGCAAGGAGGGGCGCAGAGCAAGGAGGGGGTGCAAGTAAGGAGGGGGCACAATTAGAGACAAAAAGAGAAAGAAAGAATAAAAAGAGATTAATAGATAAAAAGGCCAGGAAAGTTAAGTTTTAATTAAAAATGACATCACAGTTGATTCTCAAGCCTATATCTTGTAATGCCTTTTGATGAATTGAACACTTTTTATTGTTTGAATCAGGACTAAATAACCAACCCGTTTGCTCAAGATGCTGGAAATATTCCTGATTGTCATTGCGAATTGATTGTATGTTTTGATATGCATCTCATCATAGTATGGGAGGCTCTGACAGAACTGGAAATTGATGATTCATTCTCTGGCCTATATATCTTGTGATACCTCCAAGGAATTTTTGATTGATTTTAAACTTTTTTATGGATTGGGTCACTTCTATATTGATTGTATGTTCACTTAGTCTGGGAGCCAAGAGCTCAAAAGTGCTTTATTTAAGGATTTGGCTCAACCCGAGAGAGGGATGGACAATCTATACATCGTTGGAATCGCAAGATTCTGTAGATTATGGAACTTGGGGATGCAGTTAAGGAAAGTGGTGCAATTTTTCATAAATTGGTTACCATGGCAACCAAGTCACAATAATTTTACACTCGTCATTGCACTAGTAAAATGCAATTTTTAGGGATTTAGTCCATAGCTGGACTTCATCAAGCCAACCTGGCATGTAATACTTCAATTACTAATTTTGATGGTCATGTGACCTTTTTGGTCACATGACCATACTGACCACCATTTGAGGTCAAACCTCAGAAATAAGCATTTTTTCAAGAGTTCATACAGTATCTTTAACCGCTGTAGCAACAATAATGCCAGTATGTTGACAAATTTAGTCTCATTGGAAAGCCCTTGTTATAAGCTTCAATTTCACATAAAATTGATATACATATCCATGGAAACTGGTTGCCATGGCAACAAAGTTCGAAATTACACAAATTTGACTTGAAAACTGGAAAATTCGTTTTTAGGGATTTACTCCACACCAGACTTCATTCAACCACCCAGGCATGTACAACCATTAATTAGGCATATTATTGGTCATGTGACCTTCTGGGTCACATGACCAAGGTGACCACTATTCAAGGTCAAACCTGAGAAATAATTTTTTTTTAAGATTTCATAAAACATTTTCTACCACTGTAGCTACAATAATTGCACATTATGTACAAATGTGGTCTTGTTGGATAGCCCATTTTATAGGGTTTCATTGCACATGTAATGTGTTTAAGTATCCATGGAAACTGGTTGCCATGGAAACAAAGTTCAAAATTACACAAATTTGCCTTGAAACTTGAAAATTCATGTTTGGGGACTTACTCCACAGCCAGACTTCATTCAACCATCCAGGCATGTATAATCATAATTAGGCATGTTATTGGTCATGTGACCTTCTGGGTCACATGACCAAGGTGACTACTATTCAAGGTTAGACCTGAGAAAATACCTTTTTTTAAAGATTTCGCGCAACCTTTTCTACCAATATAGCCGCAATAATTGCACAATATGCATAAATGTAGGCTTGTAGGATAGCCAATTTTGTAGGGCTTCATTGCATATGTAATGTGTATAAGTATCCACGGAAACTGGTTGCCATGGAAACAAAGTTAAAAAATTACACAAGTTTGACTTGAAACAGGAAAATTCATTTTTAGGGACTTACTCCACAGCCAAACTTCAAATAAACTAACTGGGCTTATACCATCACATTGCACATTTTATTGGCCGTGTGACCTTCTGGGTCACATGACCATGCTGACCACTGTTTATGGCAAAAACCTTAGTAAATTGCAATTTTTGAAGATTTTATTCAAAAACATTAGCTGTTGTAGTAACAGTATTAGTGCCATATACACAAATGTGGTCGCATTGGAAAGCTCTTTTCATAGGGTTCAACCTCGTCCTCACATGTAATTGGTACAAGTATCCATGTTAATTGGTTGCCATGGCAGCAATATTCAAAATTTCACAAATTTGACTTGACACCTGGAAAGATCCTTTTCAGAGAAATACTCGACAGCCAGACTTTATTAAGCCCACCAAGCAACTAATACCTCAATTATGAATTCTACTGCTCATGTAAAATCTTTTTTGTCACATAACCAAGCCTACCACCAAATCAGGTCAAACCTAAAAAACTTACATTTTATTCAAGATTTTATACACCAATCAGTCCAATCTTAATCACTGCAGCAATTATATTGGTAATATATATATGCATACTTACAAGTTCCAATATTTTATGTAAATTGTGTGATTATCCATGGAAACTAGTGCTGTGGCAGTTTTATTCACAAACTTGACTTGAAACTTTGAAAAAAAAACATATTTCAGAGTTGTGCTCTGCATCCAGACATTATTCAGTCAATCTGACATGCGCTTCCACATATTTTCAGTCTCAACAACCACAGAAACAATATATTAAAGAGACACAGACTTGTTTTCTCCTTGGAACGCTTTTTTTTCGCTTCAATCTCATGCTGTTTACAACATGAGTGTCCCTGCTAACTGACTGCTCCCATTGCAAAGTTTAAAGTACGCACCTTTTCCATTTTGTGTGAGAGACACCAACCTGATTTTCGTAATAGCTGGTCACACATCAAGTTTGGTGGTATGAGACCTGTACACAAAATTTACATCTGAACGAGTGGCGCACCTAGGGTTTTTCTCTGGAGGGCCGCAAATGATCCTCAGTTTCCCCAAAAATACTAGATGGAAGCGTATTTTCATAATAATTATGCGAGACTACCAGGGGGTCTGCAGTGTCTGCCGGAATGCAATATGGGGTGCATATGTTGTTGCCCTATACAATATGGCCAGTATAGTAAGTGAGTTCACCCCTGTGACTGCTGGACTAATTTGGTAATTTCCGTATCAAAGTAAAATAATCCAACAAAGCCAACATTATTGCCCATATATTTTCTCAATATTTACAAGGTGCTCTATTTATTGACGAATACTGAATACTGAGCCTAAATAGAAGAACGTCAGTCGATGTTGAGGCTTTTAGTTATTGGTAGACTTCATGTAGAGATGAGCTTCATAGATTCACATCAGTGGCTGACATCATTGATTGTCGCAATAGACTGACATCATTAGCTGATTTCATCCATTGATATGACATGTCACTGACTGATATCATCTTGTGATGTGATTGATTGACATCACTGACTGACTGATGTGAACTGATGTCAGCACAGACATCACTGGCTAATGTCATTGACTGATGTTACTGGCTGATGTCAGAAGCTGACAGTACTGGCTGACATCACTGGCACCAACCCACATCACCGGCTACGTCATGTACTGACATCTCTGACTAACATCGCTGATGACGTCACTTACTGGCATCACTGACTGACATCATGGACTGACACCACTGACTGACATCACTGACTGACATCACTGGCTGACATCAATGACATCATTGGATGTAATCACCAGCTAATGTCACAGACTGATGTCACTGGCTGACATCACAAGCTCCCTGACTGACATCATTGACTGATGTCACTGGCTGACATCGCAGGCTCACTGACTGACATCATTGACTGATGTCACTGGCTGCCATCACTGACTGACATCATTGACTGATGTCACTGACAGATATTACTGACTGACATCATTGGCTGACATCAATGACATCATTGGCTGACATCACTTGCTGACATCATTGACTGATATCACTGGCTGATGTCATCAACTGACATCACAAACTGATGTCACCGACTGACATCACTGGCTGACACTACTTGCTGACATCACCAGCTGATGTCACCGACTACCATCACTGGATTATATCATCATTGACATCGACTTCATGGGCTGACATCACTGGCTGATGTCACCAGCTGACATTACTGGCTGACATCACCAACTGATGTCACCAGCTGACATCACCGGCTGATATCACCATCCCTAACCCTAACCCTGACTTCAAATAAACCTACTGGGCTTATACAACCACAATTGCATATTTTATAGATGTGACCTTCTGTGTCAAATGACCATGCTGACTACTATTCAAGGTAGTACCTTGGAAATATGCATCTTTACATTCCACGGAAAAATTTGAAAGAAGGTATTGGTAAAAGGTTGTCTGTCCGCCTGTCGGGTCGGCAGGTGTTCTGCAGTGGGAGGGGGATCTATAGATACTTTCCGGGCCAGTGCTTGGCCTCTATTGACTTGAGTGTACATGGATGACATTTGGTACACATATAGCCTGTTTGGTCTAGTTATGCCTTTTGATGGTCTTCTTGATGGATATTAAATACTTTTTGAAATAACAAAAAAAAATATAAATATAAAAATAATTTTTGTTTTTTTTCGGGCCAAGACTCAGTCACTATTGCATGACATTGTACAAGGATGAAATTTGGTTGCCCAAGACTCAGTAACTTTTGCATGTACATGGATAGAGTTTGGTACACGTACGGCTTATATGGTCTAGTTGTGCCTTTTCGAGGTCTGACTGGTAGATTTATACATTTTTTGTAATATTGAGAAAAAATATTAAAAATGATTTTCTTTTATTTTGGAGCTAAGACTTGCCAACTATTGCACATACAGCACTAAAATGTTCAACTCATATCACCTGCTGTATACAATGTAGCAGTGCTTTTTGATGTGTATTTAACACTTGTTTAAAGTTTGGAAGAACTTATATCTAACAGCATTATATTTTTGGTTTCCAACCAACAGCTCATTTATAACCTATACTCTGTACATGCATGAAACTGTACCATAATAAGTATGAATTAGCCTAATAAGGCCTGTCCCTGGTTTTACAAACCTTAGCAGACAGGCAGACGGCAGGGCATCGGGCAAATAAAAATAATTGAAGACCACTACTCGGCCACTATTGCATACCTATCTGCAATTTGGAAAACAAACCAATTTTATGGTGTAATTGTAATCTTATGAAGGTGTTATTCTCTGAAGGTTTGCTGCAGTGCTTCTGTGTTTTGAACATTTTTTTCAATAACATTAGCTGTTGAATCAACAGTGTTGGTGCTATATACACAAATGAAGCCAGGAAGACAGAAGTTTACCACCCCAAACAAAAACCCATTCAAGCATCTTTGGAATAACCTCGTAAGAAAGGATTGCTGAAAGAAGGCCAACCATAACCAGATAACACACCCCATTCAAACCTTGCTGCATGGAGAAATGGAAAACCATACCGCAGGACTGCGTCTGCTGACTGGTGTAGAGCATGTGCAGTGGATGTCAGGCTTGTGTCCATGCTCCGGGGGTCACTACATTATTGAGAAATGCACACCCACGGCTTGAGCCATTTTGTTCTCTGATATTGTCTGTTAGTTTTTTTTTTTTTTTGTTACTTTCACTTCTACCCCTAGTCATCAGATTTTGTTTGTTGTTGCACCTGTTCTTGGCTGTGCTTAGTTGTTCAAACATTTTTGAACCAAATAAAGGCATTTTTCTCTTTTGTTGCCTGTGGTCTGGGAGGCTTCAGTAGTCAGGAAGGATCTGACAACTTCATTTTGCTGTTTAGTTTACTTTGTTATTCCTTGGATATGGTCTTGAGTAGTTACGCTATCAGGAGGCATTGCTATGAAAAGAAGGCCTTTCCAACAAGACCACATTGGTGCATATAGCACCAACACTGCATCTACAACAGCTAATGTTGTTGAATAAAATTTTCAAAAAATGCATATCTCCATATGGCTTTACCTTGAATAGTGGTCACAATGCCCCATGGCCAATAAATATGCAATTGTGGTTGTGTAAGCTCAGTTGGTTTATTTGAAGTCTGGTTGTGGAGTAGGTCCCTAAATATATTTTTCCAGTTTCAAGTCAAACTTTTTGTAGCTTTAATTGTTTCCATGGCAACCAGTTTCCATGGATACTGATACACATTACATGTGCAATGAAACCCTATAAAATGGGCTATCCAATAAAACCACATTTGTACATATTGTGCAATTATTGTAGCTACAGTGTTGGAAAATGTTGTATGAAATCTTTTAAAAAGTTTAAAATCTTAGGTTTGACCTAGAATAGAGGTCACCTTGGTCATGTGACCCAAAAGGTCACATGACCAATAACACCCCTAATTATGGTTATACATGCCTGGATGGTTGAATGAAGTCTTGCTGTGGAGTAAGTCCCCAAAAATGAATTTTTAAGTTTCAAGTCAAATTTGTGTAATTTCGAACTTTGTCTCCATGGCAACCAGTTTCCATGGATACTTAAACACATTATATGTGCAATGAAACCCTACAAAATGGGCTTTCCAAGAAGACCACGTGTGTACAAATTGCACAATTATTGTAGCTACAGTGGTAGAAAATGTTGTATGAAATCTTTAAAAATGTGAATTTCTCAGGTTTGACCTTGATTAGTGGGCACCTTGGTCATGTGACCCAGAAGATCACATGACCAATAAAATGGCTAAATATGGTTGTACATGTCTGGATGTTTCAATGAAGTCTAGTTGAGGACTGAATCCCTAAAAATGAATTTTCCAGTTTTCAAGTCAAATTTGTGTAATTTTGAACTTTGTTGCCATGGCAACCAGTTTCCATGGATATGTATATCAATTTTATGTGAGACTGAAGCTTATAACAAGACCTTTCCAATGAGACTAAATTCGTCCACATACTGGCATTTTTGTTGCTACAGCGGTTAAAAATACTGCAAGAACTCTTGAAAAAATTCTTATTTCCGAGGTTTGACCTCAAATGGTGTTTAGTATGGTCATGTGACCAAAAAGGTCACATGACCATCAAAATTATTTATTTAGGTAATACATGCCAGGTTGGCTTGATGAAGTGTAGCTATGGACTAAATCCCTAAAAAATGCATTTTACTAGTGAAATGATAAGTTCAAAAAAATTATGACTTGGTTGCCATGGTAACCAATTTATGAAAAATTGCACCACTTTTCTTAACTGCATCCCCAAGTTCCATAATATACAGAATCTTGCGATTCCAACGATGTATAGATTGTCCATCCCTCTCTCGGGTTGAGCCAACCGCCCATTTTTTCTCCTTGGCTCCTGGACTAACTTATAAAGCAAACAAAACAGTAATAGTGTAATTCAGGTGCAATAGGCCTATACACTCTGATAGATTCTATGATTCAAATGGATCTATATTGTTCATTTCATGTACATGTACATGAATTTTTCGCGGGAACATTGACATTATGTATAGTGATTTTGCATGGCGATTATCTTGATGGTTTATAAAATTGACTGCTGCAGATAATCCATTTTCACACAGCATTTTTTCCTCACCTGGGAGCTTTCAACTTCTACCGGAAGTCTCATTTATCCAAATGACTGGGAGGTGTGGAAGGGCGGTGTCATTCACAGGGGAATCCCAAGAGATCCCCTCCTTGAACATGCTGTAAACACTGGCCATGAAATAGACTTTGATCAAACCAAATTATTGTCATGGAATCTGACTGATTTAGAAGAAGCCATCCACATCAAAACCAACAGCAGCAACTTAAAATTGGGATCAAGGATGACACCACCTGACATCACCTGATGACAGAGGCCACTTTCAGGGCCCCTGTTGGGGCCTCCATCGCGAGCTACCCGCGCATTGAAATTTGTGTTATAATGTTACTATCTTGGGGATGTAGCCCTAGGTATGTCCCATAGTAATTAAACCACTGCATGATGACCTGCAAACTATCTACTGGCAACTCATCCGACTCTCACAGGGACCGGAAAGCATCTGAGGAATCCCATCGATGGATTTTCTTGACATTTGATACCAAATTTCTTAATTAAATGCAATATGGTTGTGTTTGAAAGAATCTTAGTGGTTATAGATTATTTTGTTATGTCTATTTAGATAGCCTGACCCTTAAAATATGGGTGTAGACACAATCACAAAGCCCCTATCATGATTAGTTCTCCTGATATCAAGGAAATTCAATTTTACGGTAATGGCTGAACAAATATGGCTGCCACAGTATTAACAAGTGCATGTAGACCATTTTTCTATACATTACTGGATAGCCAGACCATAAAAACATGGGTATAGACACAATCATAAGTTTTCTATCATGCTTAGTTGCCATGATATCAAAGAAACTACGTTTTCGGGTAATGGCCGAAACAAAATGGCCGCCATAGGAGTTACGCAAATTTTTGAGAATGTGTCTATATCTAAATTTTTTCTTTTCATGCTTAACTGTCTTTGTGCAAAATTTCATGCTTCTATACCAAAATGAACGATTCGTCTGATATTTTCCACATATCTACTGCACTATAATAATATGTTAATAGTAATATCTCAGACTAGATTCTGTACTGTTGAAAATACAATATAATACCTTGAATGTAGATTCTCGATCTCCGGATTCCTTAGAATGATGAATTTACCTTCAGGAGATTTGACGAAAGTTTTCAAATATTTTATTCCGATGGTGTGTTATCTTTCTTTTTCTTGTGGGGAGAGTTGGAGACGATGCGAAATTGTCGAAATATTTGAAAACTTTCGTCAGATCTCCTGAAGGTAAATTCATCATTCTACAATATAATAATTTATAATTTGACATTCAGTGACATTTATGTTTGCTTAATTTTTACAATAATAAGCAAGAAGATATGACCTAATCCCGAGCTTCTTTTATATTTATATACACTTTATAATCTGGATTTGCATGAATATCATAAAAAATTATATTTAATTGATATTTTTTTACAGTAGTGTACTACACATTAATATGTATTTCCATATGGAATCTGGTTCTCATGGCAACGGAGCGTATGATGGCTGTCACCTTTCCTTTGAAGTACAAAATTTTCAGAGTTGAAAATGCAAAATATTTACTGCTACTTATTGACATCATGGCCCTTGGATTAAACGCAGCTTACATCTTCGCATATCAATTAAACCAGGAGGGGCGATGCATACAGAGGAACTATTTTCAAACAAATGAATTTGCATCATTTATGAATGTTTACGGATTTATATATTTCGCGCTGGCATACGCTATCTCATTCGTGGTAATAATCGTTATGTTCACAATTGTCATATGCAGCTTACGGAAAAGAATGAACAACTCTGAACTTGGACAATCTTCAGTCATCTCAACCGCAAATTCAAAAGCAACCAGTTCTTTCATTTATGTGACAATTCTCTTTGTTGGATGTTACAGCTTAGATAATGCTTACTTCATACTTTTTCTGATGGGAAAAGGCCAGGATGTCACCTCATCATTATCCCTGTTTTTAATGGCAGTGAACTCGTCTCTCAACCCACTGATCTATTTCGTCAAAATGGACTTCACGAGAGCAGCTTTATTGAAAATGATCAAATGTAAAAATTGACCCTGGCTGACTGGCATATTAACATCACAGGGAGTACCTGCAGACCACTTATTTTTCAAACCCAGAGAGTCAGATTCAGGATATTTTCCGGGGTTGGAGTTGGGATTCAGAGTCAAAATTTATTTTCAGGTGGAGTCGGAGTAAAAAAGAATCTGGTGAAACCTAACTCCTATAAAATTCTAGAAATTGACAAATTGCCGGGGAGGCAACTGGTGGCGGCTCCAGATGTTTAATGTGAAGCAGTGAAGTGTGACAGGTTTTAGAAGAAATGCCCACCGATTTGACATAGCTAGACAGCCTGACAGACAGACAGACAAGCGTGAAACAGTATGCCCCCCCCCACTTTGTCAGGGAGGCATAATAAGGGTAAGAATAGGAGGGGATGTACTATTTTGAAAAACGGCCATCTTGGACTTCTCGACATGTTGTGAATGAAGACCCATAAGTGAATCCCTATGTATATATACCAACACGCATTTATAAATCTGAGAGACAGTGAGTGAGTGAGTTTGTGTTTTACGCCCCATATAGCACCGATGTGGGCTATTTAGAGGCAACAATCTGAGAGACAGACAGCCAGAAAGCATTTAGGCCGTGTACCTTGAAAAGTAGGTCAAAGGGCATCTAACGTCAAAGCTTTTGAAAGGTCAATGGGGTCAAGAATTTATATCAGTATCATTGGAGGTATGACGGAGACATGCTGATCAGTACTGACAGTACATGCCACTGGAACGGACGGGACGTGACAACACATGACGGGACAGCTGGACCAAACAACTAGATACCTCTGGCCACCAAGGTAGCGGAGGCATAATTAAGCTTCTGGATTTGCAAGTTGGTATTATTATTATAACGATCACTGACTTGGAATATTATATAGATAGTGGACGGTGAGGAGATCAATAAATATTGAGTTTTATTGGCCGAAGCAGCTAGGTGGAGCTAGTAGTCGTAGCATTCAACAGATCAAAGCTGCCACCTGGCTTGCACACTGAATATATGTAAAAGAATGGACCAAACAAAACTGCACACTGAAAGTGGTAATGACAAAAAAATATATTGAACGGTTTAAGGATCATCTCCCCTCTCAGAGAGTTCAGTAGCATACAAGTGATACAACATTGACAAGACAGCTATGACATAGAGACACATGAAACTGACTAAAAGCACATGTACAGTGATAATACTATGTCAGTATTTTTGTAACTTGTTCAACACTAGCAATGACAAACTGATAGGTTTAGACAAGGTACATTCTTTAGAAAATTTATAAATTTTTAAAAGACTTCGAAGGATTGCGGTAGAGAAGATATTCAATTAATTTAATAACTTCATATGATAACATTATTAATAAAATGCTACAACATATACTCACCAATCTGACGTCTGTTACACTGTAGGCGTGACCGATGATCAGCCCGTTGTCCAGACGAGCCTCCATTTGATCGGGAGAGGCCTGGAATACAAATAATCATACCCTTAATTCATGGATGCTTTACGCAACTCCTCCCAAAGTACTCAATGCCCACAACTACAAATTTGCAAGCAACTTTATTTCACACCTTACAACAACCATAAGTGGGTGTGGTTTCTCAAACTGTTCATATTATGCGTATTTCCAGTGCACTTTTATGTCAATCATCCACAACAATCACTCTTCTCTCATGTACTTCTGATTGTTGTTCTGTTTTCCCTGGACTCCAATGGAGGGAGGGAGCCAGGGAGGGGCCACTGTCTTCAAAGACTGGCCCTTATATCACGGGTACTATGCTTATAAATTAATATATAATTGATGCCATTGTTCTAAATGACACTTGATTGGCTAGCAAGATTCGCAGCAAGAGCCAAAATAGGCAGCATTTTTTTCAGAAGAACATTTTCTTTCAAATTATTGAATTCGAAGTTCAAAACCCAATCAAAGTCAAAGCAAGAGACAGCTGCGTATTTGAAGCAATGTCTTTCTTTTGATTCAGTTGTTTTTCAATCAAAAGTACCGAAAAAGGTAAATAGATGCATTTAATTTATAAAAATGAGTTGGAGAACCCAACAGAATAACCATTACCAATATATAACAGATCCAACTAGGATTGTCAGTTTAATAGATATCTTAATTACTTTCACCGATTATTATACTAGCTTGTAATATTAAATGCCTTATAATAGTTCTTTTTTCAAGAACATTAATTTCCAGAAAAAAATAAAATCCTTATGGCTAACCATTTTAATAATCTGTGATATTGATAGCTAATTATTTTCTTAACTTTCTATGAATAAAATCATATAACTACACTGAGACACATTAGGTCTATTTCCATAAAAAATCCTACATTTTTAGAATAAAAATATCAATTGGTTGACATTTTGATTGACAGCTTGTAGCACAATCCAGTCAGCAGAACAAGTAGTCGTGGCCTATATCTAGAGCATAATTTAACATTTCTGAAAAGTTATCAATATATCTATTAATTGATTTTTGAATGTTTTGATAGTGGGCGGAAGAGACTTATCTTTGAGATATTGACCACGGCTGATACTACAGTACTTCTCATAAAGACATAAAATCTATTCGCTTATCTTTAAGGATCTGATATAAGATTTTACGAGAACTTTCATAATAATAACCGCGATGTATACATCATGATAATTTAATAGAGACATTGCGCCCACTGATAGAACTTTCTAAAATGTTCATATTTCCACCGATGATAAAAACTTGTTTAAATTCATACAAATTCCTTCTCAATCTTATAAGAGGAGGTATATAGAGCTATATTATACCTATGTAAAACTTTCAAAATACAGTATGAAACCTGACAATTAAGAGTGACTGTCAGTCTGGTTAGACAGATCTAGGCAAATGGATTGAACTGTTCTCTGTACTTTCAGTTTTTATGTCTTTTTGTTTTTATTTTGTCCTCATCAATCATGAGTAAACTCACAATGATATTTAATTATATCTTGGAAAACTACCTTGGAACTTCCTTACATCAAACAGTAATTAGTCTAGTTTATGTACATGACATACAGGTGAAAAGTAACTCCTGATACCGAATTCTCTGAACTTTTAAAAATTAAAACAAGTTTCCTACAGTACAGCACTGGTTCAAAGATTCATGTGGCACAAGTACCTTTGGACTTATTTACTTTTCTAAAAACTCCATTTCCGGTAAACACTTCAGATAAGTCATTGATACCACCATATTAATTTCTTAAAAGCCATTAAGAATAGCAGTCCCCAATTAATCAAGTCTAGTTAGTGACAGATGTTAAATTGGGGCGTGCAATTGTGTCGTTAAATTGTAACGATATACCAAAAATCATAAATAGCATAATGTAGAATTTCCAGGTGCTTTATTATTTTTAAGTCATCAGGAAAATTGTACAGACTAATTTAAATAAATTGAGTTCATTTTCAGCTTAATTACATGATTATACAACTGCTTATATGAAGCTAGAAAATCCAAAATGTGGCACCAATCATTCTGTTAAAACCTTTGCTCTACAATTAGTTCCATCAACATGCAAAATTATGTTAGGCCTGGATACTGAACATCCACAAGTCGCACAATAGAAACACACATCACAGGTTATGAGCTTATCTGTAATTTACATATAATTATGTCACACTGCGTTCCATGATGCGATTATAACCCGACAGACCCCCCACCGACCATCATCTTGGTGGTCTCATAATAGCGAAATTAATTTTGTCTTAAGGGGATCTCCCCTCATATTATTCTGTATTTACGATTTTGTTTGTGTTCTGCTTGTATGTAATATTAATAAGTTTATGAAAAATAAATTAACTCTGAATTTTTCTGGATCTCTCCTGTTTCGGAGCCATTTTTTACCGATTTTCGGCAACTTTTGAAGACAGCAGCCTATTTATGCTCAGAGACAAACAGTACTTGCATCAATGGAGCACCCCATAAGTGAACTCCTTTGCCGGGCTTTCAACAGCCTCTGCAACAGATCTGACGGGGTGTCCTCTCTCAACTTGAAACGCTCCACGACTCCTCCTGTGAAATCCGTCATGGCCTCACTGGTGAGACCCCCAGAGAGGGCTTCATACGAGCCGTTGAGTCTGAAAGTAGAAGAGAAGTTCATGAAATCTAAGTAAAAATGGACAAACTCAAGATGCATAATGGTAGAACTAGAATGTCTGTGAATGGATTATCTCCTATCCTTTCCATTTTAAAGCATCTAGAGAACTTTCATGATTACAAAATGTCTTTTATAATAACATTTAGGCAACCCACAAGGTGACTAAAGCAGAAATCTACGATCCTAATGGATAACTCTGGACAAATTTCCGTCCTTTTACTCTTGATGTGAGGAGGCTAAATGGTTTCCGACTTGACCATTTTCAAAAAGAGCATTTAAATGTAGCTTTTCTTTAAGGCTCTTTATCTCTGTGATTAATGTAGAATAAATTTAGATAATTGTGGACAGAAAGTTATAATCATTGATGCAGAAAATGCCAGAAATACGTTACTTGGTGTTCAACATTCAGCCTGTATGAGAGATGACTAGATTAATTTGTCTGTATGTTCATCCTTATGCATTGTCTATCTCATCTGAGGAATCCAACACATACTTGGCATAAGCCTTCTCCAACATGGCTGACCAGAATTCATTCCTTTCATCAGAGTGCATGTAGATGAGTTTCCCATTGTTGGTCGGAAGTCGGTCGTCAATGCAAACTTCAACCCAGCGACCATATTGCCAGAACTGGAACCGGAACACACCTGAAAAGACAAAAGATGTAAATTTATAGGTATTTCCATCGAGAAAATTTACTGGACCTCTGTAGCATCAGTAAACGAACAACACTAAGCACTCCACTACAACGCCACTTCAGGATGTTCAGGCACAAAAAATTAATTTTTTAGCTTCTATGTTTGACCGAAACAACAGATTTTGTGCTAACCAAAAATAGGAGAAGCTACAGATTATTTATGTCAGGCCTTAGTTAACCTTACAGAGATCATCAAGTTTGTACTTTCCAAACTGGACAAAACTCCAGACAAGCAAACAAGAACATAAATCAAGGCAATAATGTCATACATAATATAGATATGAACTATATATATATGTATACAGAGAAATGTATCTGTGTTGAGGAAGTTTTTTGCATTTATGACATATACCAGATGTCATAAAATGTATTCATGTCAAAGGACATTCAATACCAGTAACTTTTCATCTCTTCTACAGTAACTCACTAAAAACTTGCTGAAACATCATGTCATATAATTTAATCATATATCTAATCTATCCAGCATTTTTATTGGATGCTGAAATTAGCCTAAGTCATTTTACCTCGGACAGATTTATATCAGATTCTATAACAAATATTGAAGGAAGATAATTCACCAGACCAGTTACATTCGATAACTTCACCATTTCATCAGTTTTACTGACTAAACAACTTTAATACAGAAACACCATCTTAAATAATTTATATACCTATAGATGCAGAAAACAGCCTCAATCATTTTATCTAAGCCAGAATTATATTCATAATACATGTAAATAAGGAGAATAATTTGCCAGGCCAGTTACATTCAATAACATCACCATTTCATCACAGTTGATTATTGGCTAAACAGCTTACTGAAACATACCATGTATACCTGCATCTTACATGTAGCAAACCTCTACATAAACTATTTAAGCAATTTATCTCAACACCTGGCAAGAGAATCACCCTATAGACAGGTACATGTGTTCCTGATCAGCAGGGTGTTGCCTAATTTCAACAAGGAATATAGCACCTCCAAGGATATTGGCAATAAAGACAGAAAGGAAGATATATGTATGAGAGATGAGAACATCTATGAAATTTAGGCAACATTACATCCATATTTCACTGAGAAATTTTAAAGCAAGGAAAATACATGCAACTTGCTCGGCTGGAAAAAGTAGGGAAATCGGGCAAATCATTGCTTGGAAAATTCTAAATCTCACTGAAATTTTAAAGAAAGGTCCAAATTTCTGACTTGGAAGTTATCTCTCAATTCACGTCAACAATTTGTGGGAAATTTTGTCGTACTCAAACAAATTGCCTGGATATTTACATTTTTTCTAGCCCTGCATGAAAGTTTAGACAAAATAGCTACTCATCTTTGTAGTAATGATAATACAGCCATATTTCTGTGGATAATTTTACAGCAGGGAAGGTATGTATGTATCTTTGAAAGTTAAGACAATATTTACATCAATGATAATTTTGAGTTAAACCACTTTAACCAGAAGCAACTACTATCCTTTATAATTTACAATAAAACAGAAGGCTTTTTTTTTCAGCATTCAGAGTGTGAGCAAAACATTCAGGGCTGCAGATAAGGGTCTTCAGGAATCTTCACCTTTTGTCCAATATTAAATCAACTGGGAACAACTGCAAAACCTAAAACAAGACCCTGGTAAACCTAAATAATACAACTCACACGAGCAAAGTTATATTTATCCCTCTTTTCTACATTGAGCAAATGTGGTATATACTTTTCTTGTCTTGTTCAAACAACAGTAAATCTCAAGCAAACTCAACAATAACTTTATGACCTCTTTACCGGCACTTAACATGCCGTAACTTGCTTAGACCATCCTTCAGACTTGCAACCTTTTCTAAGCATTCTTAGCTGTAAGCATTAGTAGCTGTTAAGTTGCCATATTGTGTATACATATATGATATGTTCATTGTTCAAGCTTCTTTAAAAGTACTGGTTATTTCTGACACAGTTCGAAACTTGGTTTACCATGTTTATCATATTTTGGTTTGCCACAATTTCTAAATTTTCGACAATCCCCCACGGGCTGTAAAATGGAGGCCGTATGTATCGATTATTCTATGCAGGGGAAAATGAGAGATCCAGGATATTCCTGAATTCATCAAGTTAATAGGATTAATTCCAGACTCCCAGTCTTCTCATCTCTGAGAATCATCATCATCAACGGTCACCAAAAGTTCATATGCCCCTTCTGCAAAAGAATGAGGTTGAGTTACCCGACGGAATCCGATAATACCACCAGCACAACACAAGCGAAGCGAAGGTAGAAGACTGAAACAATCCAAATTTGAATTCCTTCACGAACATGCTATTTATGCTATACATGATGATATGGGACACAAATCGTCCACAAGACATGTTGACAATCACACAAAACACAGATATCTAGGCACACCGGATCATACCATTTTTCGCAATATACCAATATTATGTATCTGTTGTAAATTAATCTATTTATGGTATTTTAAACGATGAGCAAATTCTTAAAGCTCTTATTAGCCAATTACTGGACATCAAAAGTTCTCAACCAAAATGCAGTCACCCCTCCTTTATGCCTTTGTTACCATCTAGGCATTTATTTGAAAAGTGGGACCAAAACTAAAACAGTCACTGTCCGACAGGGAATTATTCAATTACCTTGGTTTATGGCTTTTCTTAAAGGACAGGGATAGGACTATCAAGGAAAAATATAATGATACTTTTTATCCACGTTTTCACTAAAAGAGGCTCAAAAATGATCAAAAATGGAGTTTTAAAAGGTCCCCGTATTTTAGACCCTATTTTGAGAGGCTGGCATTTTCTCCCCATACAGCCAATAACAAAAACAAACCTTTTACCTCATCTCTCATGCCTTGAGGTACAATAAAAAAATATCAAGTGATTTTTGAAAAATGGTCCACTATTGGTTTTCAGGGAAAAAAGATCAGGCAGCTAACTGTCACACCTTGGTGTGACTATCCAAAAAGTGGTATAAGTGTATTTTCTCACCACTAAAACCACATTAACCCACGCCAATATATTTTATTCTTGTAGCACTAGGTCCCATCTTACTTGGAAAAGTCAAATTACATTCCTATTGTCATTATTAATGGAGCAGTGACCTCTCAAAGCACTGTAACGTACGTAATAGTTCGTGTAACGTACCTCACGCTGCCGAAATTTCTCGAAAAATGACTAAGTCCAACTCTCAGAAACATCAGAGTGACTATTGTGATCTTCTATGGTGACTGTCGTGATTGTACAGTGACTGTCATGTTCAGCAATTAGCCAGGGCTTTCAAAGGGCAAATTTCCTTCTACCCAATTGAACTATCTTAATTGCAACTCTGGAAATGCAGGTACCCAGTGTGACTGTATCTGTCAATTGCAATTGACTTCTGAGTGCCTTTTCAAAGAAGTTACACCTCCTAATTCATGTAAAATGCAATTTATTCCAGCCAGTGAATTCGTCTTAGCCCTCTTGTCTTTTAATATATTTAAATATGATAATAGAATAAATTTCATTTTGATTGTAATGGTGTGTCTGCTTCCATTAGATACTGAGCATTACATGATAATTATATCAAGCCATGGGCTTCAGGATGTGTACTGTTAAATTTACTTTTTCAGTATTTTAGAAATCTGTGTTTTATGAAGCTGTGTTTAAAATTTCCTTAAGTAGCGTTTTTATCCACAGTTTTAATCTTTATAATTATTTGATTCACTGTGATAGTCACATTGGGTCAGTCTATTTCAAAACAAGTCAAGTTGATTTGTCTGACACAAGCTGAAGTCAGTCATCACGTCAGTCATTTTAGTGCTAGCCAAGACCTGTGACCCATTGTTGTGGCCTGCATGTATTAGAGGCACACTGGGGCTATTTTTGTGAAAAGTCAGTCATTTTTCCAAGCATGACTGACTCTCAATTCTGGACTGTTGTGATGGTTATTACAGAGTGATCATTGTGACTGTATTATTCCAACACCCTGGCTGTGACAGCCAGGATTGTTCCCACCTGAATAAATATAGGCCTACTATCTTATCCTTTGATTGCTATAGCAGTGGTGATATTAAAAGAACCCAAAGACACAAGTCCAAATCGCTTCTTGGCAGACTCCATCACTTTGTAGTAACAAAAGGAAAATTCATGGTGTTAGACTGCAGCTTAACTAGGGTGTCTCAAGTGGAGGGGGGGGGGGGCAGGCATGCAATTTTCCCGAGGGGCATCCACTTTGCCTTAGGCTCCTACCTCAACATAGTAATGGAGTAATCATAAAATTAAGAAAATTATGTATTTGAACGTTAAAAATCAGCTTAGGATCAGAAATTAAAAAATTTAGTAAATTAAGGTCAACAAAATAGCACTGCAGTAGCCTCTCTAACTGTCGAGCCAACAAGAATTCTTGATATATTTTGTGATGTTATTTTGTGAATTATCTTGTTTGTGTGGACTTCTGACATTATGGACTTTTTGGGCAAGATCGTACGGCTATTGAGCGGTTACCGCTAGCCTGTGCCTACCTGCTGTCACGAATGTGCATTTTGACTTTGACAACACTTTTCTACCTGCTTTTATGAACGTTTTATACTTATAATTTACATGCATTTAACTCCTAAAACTAATTACAACTAGGACTGGGACCAAAATTTTAACTTCATATAACTTTTAAGTTATGTACTTAAATACTATACCGGTATATATATTTCTTATTGTATTAGGTGTTTGTAGGTGTAGAGTAGTTGTCGATTTTCTTTACTGTTGTTTACTGACAAATGTATCTGTTTGATATGTAAATTGTCAATAAAACCATATATATATTAAAAAATTTTAAAGTACACATCCTGAAGCCCATGGCTTGATATAATTATCATTTAATTTTCAGTATGTTTTTTCAGTCACTATAGTCACAGTCATAGAAGACTATAACTGTAACAGGGCCTGTAAGTAGGGAAATAGTCACATTCTCAACATAACTGTTATAACACAAATCTAGTTATTTAATCACCGTAGCAACAGTGACGTAAGTCACATTTCAAGGTCTGTTGATTTGGAAGCAATTACATTCTCCACATAATTGTTGTTGGAGGGTTGGTCTAGTGGTAGCATGCTAGGCTGCCAATCGCTGGGTCAACGTTCAAATCCAGCTCTTTACGGGTCACCTTGACTCATGTTGGATGGTTGCACCAGTAATCATGCTTCGCCTTGTCGTATTTAGCCTTGGCATAAATACAGGACTTGAAACCCCAATCATCCATCCATTAATCTCCACATAATTGTTATAATGCAAATATAATTATTTAATCACAATAGTCACAGTAAAGAAAGTCATGTTTCATTGTTGATTTGCAATCAGTCACATATCTCCAACATTATTGTCATTATGCATATTGTGTTGTTTAATCACCATAGTCACAATAATAAAAGTCACATTTCATGGAGCATTGATTTGGTCACATCTCCAACATATTTGTCATAATGCAAATCTAGTTATTTAATCACCATAGTCACAGTGATGAAAGTTCCATTTCATGGTCTGTTCATTTTGAATCAGTCACATTCTCCACATAATTGCATAGTGCAAATCTTATTATTCAAACCCCATAGTCATGCCAATGAAAGTCACATTTCATGGTCTGTGCATGGGTTTGGAAAATTTCGCACCCTTACATAGTCGTCCAAGGGTTAGTGTGGCTACTTATTACTTAATCACCATAGTCACAGTAATGAAAGTATTTCAATGTGTATCAAATAATCACATAATTGTCATAATACAAATCTAGTTGTTTGATCACCAAAGTAACACTAATAAAAATCACATTTAATGATCTGCTGACTTGGAATCAGTCACATCCCCAATCAGAGTCTTATTGCAGACCTATAGGGAAATTTGCATAGATAACAGGGGTCTTTAAGGCAAATCAGTTACATTTTCAACATGATTGTTATAAAGCAAACCTTGTTATTCCGTCATCAATTTCATCATAGTAACAGCGGTAATAGTTACATTTCATGGTCTATGGGTTTAGAATCAGTCAAATCTCAACACTATTGTCATTAGACACGATCAATTATTTCTAAAATCACCATAGTCACTGTCATGAAAGTCACACTCTGTGGTCTGTAGGTTTAGAATCGGTCACATTCTCAACATGATTGTTATAAAGCAAATCTCGTTATCCTGTCATCAATTTCATCATAGTAACAGTGGTAATAGTTACATTTCATGGTCTATGGGTTTAGAATCAGTCACATATCAACACTATTAGACAAGATTGATTATTTCTAAAATCACCATAGTCACAGCCATGAAAGTCACACTCTCTGGTCAGTAGGTTTAATGAAAGTTGCACTTCATGGTCTGTAGGTTTGGAATCAGTCACATCGTTAACATGACTGAATTTTGTAAAAAAGGCAAGACGATTATTTTATCACCTCAGTCACAGTAATCAAAACCACACTCCATGGTCTGTTGGTTTAGAATCAGTCACATTGTCGACATGATCATCATAAACCAAATCTATTTATTTAATCACCATAGTCACAGTAATGAAAGACAAATCTAGTTATTTAATCACCATAGTCGCACTCTATGGTCTGTTGGTTGGGAGTCATTCATATTCTCAACATGATTGCTATAAGGCATGACTAATTATTTAATCACCATAGTCACAGTGATGAAAGTCACCAATCATGGCCTGTTGGTTTGGAATCAGACACATTCTCAATATGTTGCCTCTAAATAGCCCACACTGGTGCTGATGGGGCGTAAAACACAAACTCACTCACTCACATTCTAAATATGATTGTCATAAGACAAATCTAGTTATTTAATCACCATAGTCACGTTGATGGAAGTCATACTCCATAGCTTGTAGATTGGAATTAGTCACATTCTCAACAAAATTTTCAAAAGCCAAATTTAAAAACACCATAGTCACAGCCATGAAAGTCACACTCTCTGGTCAGTAGGTTTAATGAAAGTTGCACTTCATGGTCTGTAGGTTTGGAATCAGTCACATCATTAACATGACTGAATTTTGTAAAAAGGCAAGACAATTATTTCATCGTTACTGTAATGAAAATCACACTCAATGGCTTGTGAGTTTGCAATCAGTCATATTCTCAACATGATTATCACAAGACAAATCTTAATTAATCACCACAGTCACACTCCTAGGCCTGTAGGTTTGCAATAAGTCACAATCAAATATTACTATCACCATAGTAATGAAAGTCACACTCCGTGGTCTGTAAGTTTAGAATCTTTCACATTCTTTTAAACATGATTGTCATAAAGCAAATCTCATTTTTTTTCATCATCATAATCAAAGTAGTAATAGTCACATCTCAACACTATTGCCATTAGACAAGATTAATTATTTCTAAAATCACCGTAGTCACAGTCATGAAAGTCACACTCCGTGGTCTGTAAGAGCCACATTACATGGTCTATGGGTTTAGAATCAGTAACATCTCAACGCTATAGTCATTAGACAATATTAACTATTTAATCACTATAGTCACAGTAATGAAAATCAGACTCCATGGTCTGTAGGTTTAGAATCAGTCACAATCTCAACATAATTGTCATAAGACCAGTCTAGTTATTTCATCTTCATAGTCATGGTAGTAGATATTTGATGGTCTGTCAGTTTGAATCAGTCACATTCTCAATACGTTTGTCATCAGGAACGACTAATTTTTTAATCACCATAGTCACAGCAGTGAAAGTCATACTCCAAGGACCTAAGGTTTTGAATCAGTGACATGTTTGTTGTTTGTTTGTGTTTTACGCCTCTGCAGCACCTTAGTGGGCTATATTGAGGCAGGCGATCGCCGTATGATGATGAGATGAGAAGACTGTGAGTCTGGAACATACCCTATTAATTCAGGGATGCCCAGGGTCTTTCAGTTGCCCCAGCATAGAATACTGGATACAACCCGCCTCCATTTAATGTCCCATGGGTCGGACTAAAGTGAGTTCCCGGGGTGACATTTGAACCCACGCCCTCAAATGAATCAGTGAAATTCTCAACATGATTGTGATGGGACTAATCTAGTTATTAAGTCAGCACTGTCACAGCAGTAGTAGTCGCATTTCATAGTAGACCTGTGAGTTTGGAATCAGTAGAATAATTCACATTTATTGTCAAAGGGCGAGTTTTGCTATTTATCCACAGTAGTAGCAGCTATGAAAGTATTTCGTGGTCTGTTGATTTGTAGTCAGTTGCATTCTGATATGCCATAAAGCAAGACTAAATTATTTAATCACCATGGTCACACTCCATGGTCTGTATGTTTGGAATCAGTCACATTCTCAATATTGTCATCAGGCATGACTAATTCTTCAATCACCACAGTCACAGTCATGAAAGTCATCCTTTATAACCTGTAGGTTTGGAATCAGCGACATTCTCAACATGATCGTCAAAAACCAAATCTATTTATTTATCACCATATTCACAGTAATAGAAGTCATATTTCATGTCCTGTAGGTTTGGCATCAGAACACATTCTCAACATGATTGTCGAGAGACAAATCTAGTTATTTAATCACCATAGTCACACTCCATGGCCTGTTGGCTGGGAGTCATTCATATTCTCAACACGATTGCTATAAGGCTTGACTAATTATTTAATCACCATAGTCACAGTGATGAAAGTCACCCATCATGGCCTATCAGTTTGGAATAAGACACATTCTCAATATGATTGTCAAATCTAGTTATCTAATCACCATAGTCACGGTGATGGAAGTCATACTCCATGGCCAGTAGATTTGGAATTAGTCACATTCTTAACATGATCGTCATAAACCAAATCTATTTTTTTAAATAACCATAGTCACAGTAATGAAAGTCATATTCATGTCGTGTAGGCTTGGAATCAGTCACATTCTTAACATGATTATCATCAGTCAAATCTATTTTTTAATCATGGTTGTCACACTCCATGGTCTATTGGTTTGGAATCAGTCACATTCTTGGAACGATTGCCATAAGGCATGAAATTATTATTTAATCTCCATAGTCACAGTAATGAAAGTCACCCACTATGGTCTGTCTGTTGGAATCAGACACGTTCTAAACATGGTTGTCATAAGGCAAATCTACTTATTTAATCTCCATAGTCACTTTGGTTGGGAATCAGTCACATTCTCTACATGATTGTTATAAGGCACAAATAATTAAAGCACTTGTCACATTATGAACATGGTTGTGATAAGACAAAACAGTTATTCCATTCGGTCACTCACCCTAGTCACACTAATTAAAGACATTCCATGGTTTGCAGGTTTGGGGTCAGTCATGTTATTTATGAATGAAATTTCAAGAAAAAGGCTTGAATGTTTCAGTCACCAAAGTCACAGTCACAAGACACATCTAATGGCATGTAATGTGGGACTTCAATTCATGATACCACTGCCTACTGTCCTAATTAGCCTACCAAGTGCATAAATGCAGAACGTAAACAGCATGTAGAGCCCCAATCATCCATCCATTAGCAATGCTATTCAAATTGTTGAGAAAAAGCATGCACTATTTAGTCACTACAGTCACGTCAAGGAAAATCACATTTCATGGTCTGTCATGACGGCATTGGTTATAACTTAAATCTCATTTTCAAAAGGGGAGGTAATCTTTGCCATAGCCATAGTCACAGAAACGCATGTCATATTTCATGGTCTGTAGCATTGAAATATGTACAGTAGAAAACCTTCAATGACCCTTATTTTAAATAACTGCAGGGGAAATTGATCTCTTTTGATTATCTTCAGTTGAGCCGATTTCAGGGAATTTTACTTTCAAGTATTGAGAATTCCTAATTAATTCATCAATGGTTTCTCCAAACTGTCACCGATACTTCAGTTATAATGGTACAGATGTTTAATCTGCAGCCCACTGGTGCCTAAAATCCAGGGAATGTAACTTTTATTAAAGTGACCATGCAAAATATAACTAGCAAAGTATTTTTTACTTAATTGCTCATATTAATATGGTTGACAGTGTATTTTAGCCGATACTGTGACTAAAGTGATTATTTTCTGTGAGTGTTGTGACTGTTTTTTGTAATTTTTTAGCGTGACTGTTGTGACTATTGCATGACCAATTTACTAATTTTTCAGGGAATTTTCATGAAAAATCCATTGACCTGTTGACCCCAAAATTACTTTTTCTGTAACAGGGACCACTTGGACTAAACATTTGCCATATTACATTTTAGGAATTCAGAGATTCACGTTTTTGCTCCTGGGGACCTTTTTGGCTCCACTTTCCAAATAAATGCCTACATGCGAAGGCCTCAGCTTGGCTAATTTGTTAAATGGTCAGGGTAATGTCGTGAGTCGTGACTCATCATGACAGGACATTTTAGCCAAAAAATTATTTTTTCTTACTGAAATGACTGTTTTGTGTGACTGTTGTGATGGTTTTTTAGCGTGACTGTTGTGACTATTGCGTGACCAATTTACTAATTTTTCAGGGAATTTTCATGAAAAATCCAGTGACCTGTTGACCCCAAAATTACTTTTTCTGTAACAGGGACCACTTGGACTAAACATTTGCCATATTAGATTATAGGGAATCAGAGATTCACTTTTTTGCTCCTGGGGACCTTTTTGGCCCCACTTTTCAAATAAATGCCTATCTGCTAATGCTACTTTGTTGTTATAAATCAAAATTGCATAGAGCAAACCATGTACACAAGATCAAGAATCTCCTACTTTTTTTGCAGTGGTTGTTGCTTTTTACCTAAAAATACAAACAGCAAGACTCCAAGAAGTAGAAGCCCACCTGACAAACAAAGCCATAAAATACTCCAAAAATAAACAGAAGCAGAGAATTCCTGCATGGATACAATGTGGGCTCCTGATTCCTCTTTCGGCTATCTCAAATTTGTAACAGCAATTAACAATTTTCAAGTAATCAGAGTTACAAGGCACATAAATATTTTTAGCGTTAAAATTTACTTAACTGTTGTGACAAAATCATTTAACCCACGACAAGTAAGAAAGAAAATATCCGAGGGCTGCCGGCAAATAATACAAAATACAGATGCCTTCTTTACTTTGAAGTCTTCGACTTTTAAATCATCAATGACACCGTAACATATTTAAGATACACTTCTTGGCATCGAATTGCAAAATTTAGTTAAATTAAAAAATCTACTTTAAAGGGGTTGAAAATTAAGCAAATTTTCCAGGAAAAATAAGGACGAATTCTCTACAAAGGGGCTCTCATAACTCAAGTCAAACTTTCATGTTGCATAAAACAAACCCATAACTAAAACTTCAGACCTAGTAACGAAGCAAATCCCAACTTTTTCACATGTGCAAGGCACAACTTTTTTTATATTTTTTAGTCAAGACTTTGAAGCTGCTGACAGGGCTCAGCAAATCAATAAAACTACTATTTTAGAAAATATTTTGAAGGAGTTATCCCATCTCACATCAGGTTCTCATTAAACCTATTCTGGGATCCTGGAAAACCTGACAGTCCACTGGTAAACAAGTAAATCTCAGTACAGAGTGGTAAGACAGTAAAATAAGATGTTCGCTTATTTTTTCAGATCTGTAAGAAGGGTTGGGTACTGAACTGTACTGAACAGGATGTATCGGACTGCTGCACTGTGTACAGGACCGAAGTATTAATTTATGAATCAAATGGTACACAAAATGATCCTTTTCGTGCCTTTTCAGGATGCATCCATGGCGTTTATCACTTGAAACGAACCAATCTTCAATAAATCAACCACTCCTCCATTTTTTACACCTACTTCCCAAGTCTGCCCAGGGCTAGAAAAGATGTGAAATTCCGGGCAAATACCACAAAATTATCCAGTAATGGTCCCGAATCAAGCGACTACTTCCAAGTCAGACATTTGGACTTTTCTTTAAAAATTTCAAGTGAGATTTAGAAATTTCCAGGCAATGACATGTCTGAATTCCATAAATATTCCATCCATGATTATTTTTTACCCATCCACTTCCCAGTTTGTATATCTCACATATCATCTCCCTCTTACAAACCCTCCTCCCCATTAACCCCTCCAGCATTGTTTAAAACAAAAGAAGTTCAGGTGTCAATGGTGGTCTACTTGGCTCAAGATTACTTGGCTTTGGGTAGGAGATGTTTAGGTGGCTGCAGTCCAAATTGCACACCCAGAGTAACATTGTAGAGATTGTAGTAAAAATAGAGATAGGACCATAGTTCCTATACTTGAAAATAAAAAAGTCAGATTTTTCATCCAAATTTCTAAAAATAAACAACTTCACGAACAATCAGATTCCAGCTGGGATATTGCTCATGAAGTTTGTACAATATATCGAATGAGTGACTTGAGGTGTAAAACAGGGGAACCTTTTGTGTCCCTTACATATCTTCCATTCCTATTATATCAATATTACAGGTGTGGAGGTTGTGTCCAACAAAAATTAATACTTGATACTCTTCTTTACATGTCCAACAGAGATGATGATGGTCTAAAACAAGGAGAATTATTAACCCTATACATATTTCTCATTCCTATTAAATACATTCTTCATATTCTCAAGTGTTAATCAATAAAAAGACTGATACTTTTTCCTATTTACATGTTCAACAGATGTCAATCAATGACAAACACCACTTGACATGTTTAAGTGCAGAACACTGACTTAACATCAATAAAGCAAACATGATGTTGGACTTGTTTAAATACGAATTGGTTCAATTTTTTCAATAAATGTGCGCATGTTGAGTGATACTCTTTTAAAAACCAACTTTTTTTCTGGCAAAGTTTGAGAAAAACCCCTTTACTTTGAAAAACCCCTTTACTTTGAAAAACACCAAATACAATATCATAAATCGAAATGTTTTCAAACTCTCATTATCAAATTATCAATTACCAGCGTTCCAAAATTCATGGGTATGTTATTCTTATCAAATTCATTGGTAATCTGCCTTTGTTTTTATTGTTACGCATGTTATCAAATTTATGTGGCTTTTTGTATAAATTTGTCAAGTTTTCGGAGATATGAAGGAGAGTCGCATTCTTCACTTGGGGCATAATCATGATAATATCTCTTTCTCAATTCTTACAAATCTCTTGGGTTGCTAAAATACCCCAAAACATTGCATAACCCTGGAACACCCCCACAAGACTAAACATCCTACCCTCCAGCCTGCAGATTGCTGCAGAACCATTTCTTAGGCTGCTTCTAGACAGTAAAAGGGTAACATCAACAACTGTTCACCTAGAAGTGATGATCATTACCCCTTTGGGACCTTTCAACCCCAGAAGGTGCCAGGGTAAAGCATGTAATTAGGGTTGCAATGTAACAGTTTGAGAATCACAAACTTGATTTTCCCGTTATTATTATTTCGCAAAAATAATTCAAGTTTGGAAAAAAAAATTTTGAAAAAAAATTTCTTACAAAATATATTCAGACAAGTAAATTGCGAGTTAACAGACTCTACGAGATTAATCTTAATCTTCCCTACCCACAGGAGCTTCAATGTTTTCCAAATATTATATTATCGCAACAAAAAGTTTGGTTTAAACATATTTATTACCTTTGCTAACGAGCCGTAGGCTCAATTACAAGCTCAGGTGTTAGTAGTAAAACATGAAAACAAAACACACAGCCAAAAGTTTGCATCAGACATTCCCATGGAAAATAGAAATACCCGCAAAAAGGTGAACAGATGCCTTCCATACTTAATGTGAAATATTTTGCATTGAGGTGTCATCACTACTATGCCTGTTTACTATTCCACATTCGCAGGAATTTTAGAAGATATAACATCCGTCAACAAACACTTTCGACTAATATCAAATGCATTCAGCAAAATTCTATACTTTTACCTTTCCACTTTTTATCTGGCTATTACACCTATCTGCAGAAACATCAAGCACACAAAATATTTCATGCAGTGTAAGTAGCACTTTGTATTATTACAACTCGTATGAGATTTCATTGCTAGAGAATTAGGTGAAAATAGTTACAATGTTACAGAATGTAACCAAATGACATTACAACAGTTTAGTAGATTGATTAGTAGAAACATCGATATTGATACACAACATGGTTGCAGAGTAACTAAATGTGTGTAAACCAGTGTTTGGAATTTCATGATAACTCCAGGAAACACACTCTCGCAAGCGAGAACACACCTCAGTGATTTACCCCGTGTGAGTAATATTTTACTTGCCCAGCAGAGACACTGATACAAGGGGCCGCCCAATTTAACCGGTCATTCGAAAGACATCCAGCTGGGATTTTGCTCATGAGAAAAAGATCTACTGAAAATTTCTGGTTCCCCAACCAGGGTTCGAACCCTACAGAACCCATGCAGGTAAAAGGCCTTCAGCAGAGCAGGCGGGCATCTTAACCACTCAGCCACCCAGCTGCAAGCATGGCCATTGAATTTGTATTGGGAGGTCTTCAAGCAAGATAGCCAGGGTCATAATCTGGCCAAAGTAAATTTAAGTAAGTACACTCCCTGCTCCTTAAAAAAAGCATGAGCGTACTTAAACTAAATCCTCACAAAAATGAACTCTGCACCCAGGAACTTCCTAGAATATTGCTAAGAACGAAATTCTAACATTAACACCAACAACCTATCATCAGAACCATCCCAAACATCTTGTAACAAGATGATAAGGTCACAAAATCACAAAAGCAAAGATAGAAGCGTGATAAAAAGGAAAAAAAATTTATGAAAGAAGTTTCCCATCTGGCAAAATGAATTGTGCCTAAAATCTCAAGGTTATCGAAGGAATCAGAAGAAACGGCCTGAAGAAATACCGAAGGAATTCTTTAGTTTACATCTCTTTTACGATTATTTACCTTTTCACGATGATCTATCATTTGCTACTTCACCTTTATCCGTTTGGCTATCAACCAGTTGCTTAGGTCGCCTTTTTTTATCTCCAAGATTTTTGTCAGATATATGCGAGCACAGAAAAATACCTGTGGCTGGTTTCTGTGTTTTTAGCGTTTTTGTTTTCCCCCGCCCCTTTTCACTGCTTTTTTTTATTACTCATCGGTGTCTCATCCCTACCTGTAAAAGTGTAGGCCTTGGGCTTGCTATGTGCTCTAATAACCCTAGTGGGGCTAGCGCAATACTGCAGATAGGATGGATGGAAAATGGTCAGGGCTTTACAACCAGTATTTATGCATTTTTGGTAGACTAATTAAGGCAAATTGAGGAACAGTAAAGAGGAGAATTACAACAAATCAAAACTAGTTGACTCTGCTTTCTTCATTCGAAATGAGAGCTTTCCAACCCTCTAAAACCAGGAAATACAGTAACTGCAATCCGCCCACGACAGATGTGTTTACGATCAGCTAAACAAATCAGAGAGCTAGCATCTGGAGGCCATACTTCACGTTCAAACTTTTCGGGGAATTCTTCTAAACAACTTTACGAGCACTAATTGATACTGATGAGAAAACCGTATGATTGACAAGCGAGGTACTCAAGTTCATTAGATGATCACCTCCAAACAGATTGGAATTCTCATCAATCAAACTAAAATCACTAAAATGTGCAAATGCTAAATTTCAAATAAGCAATAAGTCAAATCTAAAATATTTCAATATTACAGTATACTACTATTACATCCTGTTAAAAAAAAGAGATTCATGTATTCATTTCTCCATGCATAAGCATATGCATCAATGCTTTATTCTGTTAAGTGAAGAAATACCCAACGGATTCAGCTACAGTACACAGTTAGCTATAGCCCAGTACCAGGCTCTCACAGTACTTAAGTAAATCTAAGCCACTCAATCTGACTGTGCGTATCTGGTAGGCAACAAGCAATATGCAATCACCTTTGTAAAATATCTTACGGAGGGATTTTATTAGGTCTAGCCACAGAGCTGATGTAGGCAATTGTATAGCAAGTTAGTGTAGTTTTACTAGTTTATTTAGAATACTAAAATCAGTTTTTGTTTGATTCCCTGGCATATTAAAATTTAATTTAATTGTATTCTTGGGTTAATTTCCAATTTAATAGTTGTAACATTTTGTGTTGCAGCAGATTTAAGCTTTGTTCTGCATAATTTAAATGCAAGACGCTATCGGATACATTGCAGTTGGTTCAGTCTATTAAACAGCGAAAGGAATTAACATATGTCTCAACAACGCTGAAATAAATTCAATACCATCACATAAAAAACATTCACATGATTTTAAGTATCAAACAGCTGCTTTTACATTGTTGATGTCAATATCTCTGCCCTTGAACTTGAAGTCAGGAGTTTGAATTTATTATACAGATTGAACACAAGTTCAACGGTTTTAACTTTTTAGATGTAAGTAGCATTGTATAAATCACAGTGAACAATGTTGAAAAATCAATTAATTATTGATTTCATATTTATGTCTGAAATTATGACATCTCGTTGATGTTCTATTCTTACAAACATTAGAAACATTTAATCATGAGTCATATCATGGTGTCAAGTAATATGCATCAATATATTATTGAGAGAAACAACATTACATAGAAGGAGGCATTAAATATGGACAACTTAGCAAGAATTAGAGCAAATTTATCGGAAAGGTAACAAAACAACAAGTATCACCTTGATTGACAGAAAGTAAGAAACACAGATTTACTCAAATTACTTTTTCATTATAAATCTATCTATCCATCTATCTATCTATCTACCTATTTATTTATCCATCTATCTATCTATCTATCTACATATCTATCATTTGCCAATATACTTCTCACTTTCCTATCAACTTTCACATGATGAGTTCGCCTCCCACACTTATTTCTGGGTGATTTCAGGGTGAAATACCACCAACCCCAGTTAGCAGTGAGGCTAGGAGTGGCACCCCACCCGAACATTGACCTTGCACTTTCAACTACGCTGGTTCAATGCTGCCCAGAATGATCTGAACTTAAAACAGGTAAGGGAGATGGGTGCATCAAGGTTAGGTACAAGCAACCCTGCACAAACAAAATAACTATCTGATGGCTAAGCTGCTTGCTTGTTTTTGTTTTTGTCAATACTTATCAAATATGGGAAATAGTTTACAAGGGAAATTGATTGTCTCCATATTATTATAAAATATTATTCATATATATTCGAAGGAAACTTGTATGAAGGTAATACCTTCGACATAATATATCTATAGAATAAACAGATCAAATATATAGACAGATCAATTGACAAGATAGTTCTCTAGTTAGGGAACATAGACAGTTGTATAGACTAGGAAGAGAGAAATATATATAGGGAGAGAAGCAGGCGACACAAAGCTTCCCGGGAAACTTTGTGACTTGTTGCCTTGCTGCCTGCTCACTCATTTAGAGCTGTTAGATAATTGATCGCACAAAAGCCACAATCAGCCTGATATGTTATCTTCCATATCTCCATAAATTTGAGTGAATATTATCTTTTTCGTTATCACCTACCTGCGTAATCTTCCGAGAAACTCTGATCTGGAGGCACCACACGGTGGAGCAAAGGTTCCGAGGTTGCTAAGGAAGCCACTGCCGCTAGCAACCAGCAGTCACCTGCAAACAAACGAAAAATAGAGTAAGATGGTGGAATTATCATAAGACATTAATTATTTTCAAATTTGGTAACTTCCTCAAAGAATTCAAACAACTTTGAAAGTGACACTTGTCACTGAGGCGAAATAAGAGGTACTAATTTAATGTACATGCAAACTATTAGTTACTAGCCTACGACGCAAAGCAATAGTCTAAATTTCCAGAATTTTTTACAAGCAAAATTTTTTTCCGAGAACAACAATCTGAAAACTACTTGTTTTGTAAATTAATTAATAAAAAAAACATGTATGTTTGGAACTTTGGATTCAGACTTACCCAGAATTCCCTGGTTGACGTCCATACGAGTAGCTCCATCAACAAAGAGTTGGGCGTCATCACACATTTCCTGAAAAGATGAAATAAGACAATTTATTTTCTCTTTTCAATAAAACATACAATTCAATTTTCACGCTTTAATATCAAAGAAAAATAGTTTCATCCCAATAATAACATAAATCATATATATACATGTATATGCAAAAAATATGTAGATTTGAATAGCACAACCCTATAGTTCTCAGCTGAGAGGCAAGTTATTTTGACTGATATACTTCTATAAATACCAAATTGAGTTAGGGAAAAGCCTAATTGCATAATTGCATCATTTTCAGATTAGGAAATCACATTGACGACAGAAAACAACAGTCATTATGTCAATCAGCTATCTTTCTATTATTTTCATTCTGCTATTTAGTCTTATTTTTCTGTTGTATTTTTTTTTCCACTTTTTTGACATCTGTAAATGAGAAAATGATCTATCCTGAACTTCAACACAGCTCAAGTTCAATGATAATACATGTCAATCATTCACAAGCAAGGCACTAGGCAAGTCTCAAGCCTCTCACTTACAGCTCCTTGCAGATTGGCGATCCACTGGAAAAATTAATTTTCTTATTTTTAATTTGCAGAGTGGCTTTACCACATCATCGACAATTTTCTGTTGGTCACCTAATAATCTCATTTGATGAAGTACCTTAAGTGATTTAGGCCTAATTAGTTTGTTATTGTCACCTATGCTGATAGATATGACAAGCATTGAATCAACTGATTAACCATAACTGACACGAACAAAAGTTACACGACCAAGTTGAAAGTTAACATGAAACATATTTCATTTCATACAAAATGTTTTTCCAAAACAACTTAAGCCATTTCACAAAACTGTATCTTGTTTATCATATATTTATGTGAGGTTTTCCATACATTTAACATGTTTAAGCCCCAGCTGTGTGAAAAGCTGGTTTTATGGTGTCAATCCCCGTCATATAATATGTATTGGACTTCAGTTCAATTTTGTGATTTTGAATCTACCAAAAAACTTATCAAAGGGACAACCATTTCAATAAACATAACTCCCTTCAGAGCTTTAATAAGGGTTATGTACAAAATCTCTTATGAACTGGGGGCTTGGGCTGTCCCTGGTACATGAACCAGCAGTAATTTAGGGCATAATACTAATGCAACAATGTACAATTACTTAGCAAATCAGTTAATAGGTCAACAACAATCATGTCATAAAAATTTTGTAATAATTACTTTTTTTTCTATGTTTATTGAAAGCATTTCAAAATAAATAAATGGTGTAACACTACATAAATACCTTTGCAATTAAATGTTCAAAATATATACATTGAAAAAAGATTTCACGGAAGGTCGAAAGTAATTTTGCAATGCAATAATTTCAATGGTCACACTGCACATGCATTTATAATTGAAAAGTTTTCTATACCGGAGTAATTAGGTCTTTCTGCAGGGAGTCTTTATTTTTTTTCAATTTTCTTTTTTTTTTTTCAAAACTTTCCTGCTTTCACATAATAGTCACAAGAGAGCTGACCTAGCAAAAAACAACATAACAAATAGCCACATATATTATACACTACATTTGTGATATATATGTGCAGCTATTTGGGCTATATTCTAGCCTATATACCTGAACAGTATGTAGTGCAGTCTAGCATTATTAGTCCACCCTTGGGCACTAAGCAGTACTGTGAAACAATATGATATATAAATGAAAACAAGGTGGAAACCTCAGATTTTGTGTCATACATCATGTACATATATATACTATATATACATTTGTTTAAAAAAATAAAGTACAAACACTGAAATCATATTTTTCAATGTTTGTCAGTCATTAAACAACCATGCATGCAGTGAATCGATCTTTTGCCAATTTGTCATTTGTTCAATCAATCAATCAGTGTATCTATTTATTTGTCTATCTATTACAAGTTTCAAGATTTGAGTCAGAAGTTTCAAGAACATTTTTGTAATACAAGAACCCAGGGGTTCAAAATGGAGGTGGTACTTCATATCCCCTGAAAAAGACTTTCCCCAAGTGGCCAGAACCAGGTGTTGTTTATATTGTGTGCTGAATTTCAGAATTTTCAAAATAATCCATTTCAAGAAAATTTTACACTAAACTATATGTAGATATATGGCTACAAAACACAAAAGTAACTTCCTAATATGATTAGGTAAATATCTGTTGAAGTTTACCATTAATTTGCAAGAAACCAAAATTCGAGAAAAATATCAGAAATCCTCTTTTCCCCCGGTTTTTTGGTTTTTATGAAAATTTCATAAGATTGGCCCTTAAAATTGAGTTTAGTCATTTAAAGAGGTATTAAATCAGGAGTCCCTCAAGGGACTGTGTTAGGTCCTGTTCTATTTTTGTGTTACTCGTCAGATTTGCCTAATGTAGGAAAACATAGTACTATTAGTATGTATGCTGATGACACAAAACTGTATAAGTCTATTCAGAATGTAAATGATTGCATGTTATTACAAGAAGATTTAGATAATGTTGCTAAATGGGCCGACATTTGGCAGATGGATTTAAATCCAGACAAAACGAAAGTATTGACTATTGGTATTAACAAGGTGAACTTTAATTTTGTATTGAATAATGAAATTATTGAAACTGTCAACAATATTAATGATATTGGAGTTACTATCCAGTCAAATTTGAAATTTACGCTCCATTGTATAAACATTACTAGGAAAGCGTATTTTGTTCTTCATAAACTTTTTTCAATTTTTAAGAATCACAATTACAAGTTTTATCTCAAAATGTATATATGTTATGTCAGACCACTTTTAGAATATTCTAGTCAGGCTTGGTCACCAATATTACAATGTAATAAAGACAAAGTAGAACGTGTGCAAAGGTATTTCACCCGATGTATATTGAACTATGAAAATGTTTCGTATGAAGAAAGATTACATTTTTTGAATTTAGATTCATTGGAAATTCGAAGAAAAAATTCTGATTTAATATTGTTTTACAAAGTTATTAATTGTCATACAAATCTCAATATAAATGATAAGGAAGAAGTTTATAAATTTGTACATAGAAGCGGAGGTCATAATAAACAGCTGTATGTGTTTTATAGCCGTACTGATAAAAGAAAATATTTTTGGAGCAATCGAATTGTAAATAAATGGAATAATTTAGATGAAAGAACTATTAATTCAGTGTCAATCAAGAATTTTATAACTAATTTGAAAATGTTTAATTCTGCTAGTTAGTGGGAGTTACGTTGTAATTTTTACTTAAACTCCCATTGTTTTTGTATTGTTCACATGTTGTTCTTTTGAATAAATAAATCAAATCAATCAATCAAAAAACTTAGACATGTATCTAAATGCATAATTTCCGCAGTGTAACTCCAAAATTTACGGAATCATGGAGCATTGAAAAAATAACTTTTTTTTTTCATATTTTTGCTGAATTTACTGTTATTAATTTTTGTAAGAGCATTTAGACCCCCAAAAGGAACATTAAGGGTATTTAATGCATATGATGGTAGAATTTCATGACCATAGGTTATAATCGTTTCAGAGTTTTGTTCTGGGTACGAAAAAAAATTTTCTTTTCTAATTTTCAATAATTTACAAAAACTCAACCACTTGTTTGAATACAAACACCAAAATGCACATATATGCTGTAAGACCCATTCATGTGCCAAATATCATATATACAAGTGCAATAGTTTGGGCACCGCGGCCAATACACAATGTGTGCAGCAGCCCCCAGTGGATCCAAGCAAGATATAAAAGGAAGTCACGTCCTAATTTCAACATGCCTGGTATTCATTCCTATGCCAGATGCATGCTCTATAATCAAGTTATCCACATCTCTTGACCCAAACATCTCCAAACAAAATAGCCAAGACAGGGCCAAAAAGACATTCTGAAAATGCTCAAATTTCAAATTTCCCGCCAAAACTGTCCTTTTGTCACTGTGACTGCATAAATGGAGAGATGTGTATACACACCTCCATTAAAAAATTCTGAAGGATCATTAATTATACGTCCTTCGAACAGAAAATATTAAATACGATCATTTCTGATGCCTTCATTTGGAAGTAGACAATTTTTTATATGAGACATACAGGCCCAATCATGATTTCCATGTAAGCAATCATGCCTGACAGAGACAAATCCTAGCTGCAGAAGGTTGGACTAATTGAATTACAGGATTTTGCATATCATATATACAGTTGGCAGCAGAATTATTCACCCCTTTGTATTTTCCCATTGAATTCAATAGTTGACAAGTCTTGCAAAAATGAGGGCAGTGATATAAGCATGTATCAAATCATGAAAAAAGATAACATCACCAGTCACATATTAGACAACATAATGCCAAACTTCTGTGAAGGAGACCTGGATTTGATAGGAAGTTTGCATTTCCGATAGGGGTCAAACATTTGCGAAATTATGCAACCCCCCTCTCCAATGCTGTTCCAATGGAAGGAAGGGTTAATTAATTTTTCAAAAGTTGTGTATTTAGTTATACCTCACAGCAGATTTACTATATGTCATCTAGTATGTGATGCTATCATGCTTTTTACGAATTGATACATTACAGTTGTCTAACGGGTAAATGTGGGACATGAAGATATGTACACCCGAGAATGTCAATGACCAACGAGGCCGTAAGGCCGAGTTGTACATGACTTTTGAGGGTGTACATGTCTCGTGTCCCACAATTTACCCATTAGACAATTGTTTTGTACCATGAAACCCCCAATTATCATAAGAAAGTGAAAATTACGAGCCAAATTGCGTAAAAAATTCTAGCCAGGAACATGTCTTATTTCAGAGACTCCACTTTTACAAAACTAGTTTTCAAGGAATGAATGGTTATAGTGGTTGTATCATTAACCACCATTTGTACCCCCCTTTTTTTTAGAGACAAAATTTACCAAAAAAAAGGAAACAACTGTTACTGACGATGTGAAAGAGAGGTTGAGAGACGTCACCATGGTGACACCATGGTGATGTCACTTCTCATGCTGCAGCGCTCCAGTGTCAATGAATGAAGTAGCAAACCATTGGACATGACTATATGCAGACTCGTTTCTGTCCACATATCAGCGGACAAGCATGTAGTAGATGACGTCACAGAGCAATTGTGAATGAGCGGATGTTGATTGCATTGTTCTCTCGACCAATCAAATTTGAAAGATCGGTACTAGCTACCTAAGGTCATGAAATGCCGTGGATCCCAGATTGACTATAGGTACAACGGTGTACACAATGATAATTTTCACTGTTGAGTGGTACAAATTCCGATGTCACTATACTCATTTTTGCAAAACCTGTTTATTATTGAAGTCAAGGGGAAAAAATCAAAGGAGTTGAATAATTTTGCTGCCAGGTGTATGTATAAGGTAAACTCATAATAAATTCTGCACTGAAGACAGTTCCTGGAAGTAAGAAATTGACTAAAATTACTTGACAATGACTCCAACACATTAACATGCTCAATATCCTTTATTGTGAGACACATAATTCCTGGTGCACTGTTAATGCAGTTTATTGAAAACTCTGAAGGACCTTCAGGGCTACTTCTTAGGCTAAATAAACATGATAATATCTAAGAGCAGTTAGCAGTTGCACTGTGGAATGACATGAGTAAGACATGTACCCTTTACATATCATTGCTTCAAGCTATTATTGTATCACTAAAATCGCCTTAAACCGGTTCATTTTAGCTGCTGTGATGCACCTGATATCTATAATACCTGTAAAAGTTTAAAACCACAAGGCCCGATTTCACCAACAAAGTTAAGCCAGGTCTAAGCCTTAGTCCTGGACTTAGAAGTTCCAAATTAAAACTGCAGGATAAATTTCAATGATAAAATGGCAGCACCTCCTAGTAAGCAAAATACTTAATACCAGGTTTAACTTTAAGCCTGGTCTTAACTATTTTGTTGAAATCGGCCCCAAATGTCTAGAACTGAATTCTATGACTTTTTAAATGATTTTTCCAAGACTTGCCAAGATTGCTCGTTAGACTTCCAATAACTAATTCCTTGTTCAATGAGGTTGGAATTTCTTTAACCACTATTTTAAAACAAAATGTGCCAAAATTAATATATTTTCCAATGCCGCAATTTTTTCAGTAACTGTCTCTGGCTTTCCATATGGCTCATGGTCCCGAATTAGCTAAATTTAAAATTCCAATGAAAAACAAGAAAACACCATAGCCCTAGCTCAGAATCAATTTTTGAAAACTAGCTACCAAGAATTACTTTTTTTTTTATCTGTGTTGACAGAGAGCCGAAAAGAAATAAAACTCAGAAAATACATTAATAAAGTGCTACACTCCATTCTATTCTGTATGTTGGCCATAACAACAGAATAACAATGATAGTTTCCATGGCAACAGATTAGTCTTTCACACAAGCATCTATACAGAATACATAGATAATCCAGGAAGAACTTTTTGCCCTATAACTCACTGATAATTAAGATAACATGCAATGGGTAGGGATAAGTGCTATCTTGGACAAATAATCCAGAATTGCACTTTGACCAGGAAGAGTATTTTTATGGCTCAGCTCAAATATAGCAACTTGCTACTTACAGGGAATATCTAATGAAACATTGCACATTGTTCTTAGCTGCTAAGCCCAAAGACCAACTCTGCTGTTCAAAGTAACAAAATATAAAATTAAAAAAACACATTAATTTTAGTGATTTCATCAGTCAGTGAATCTGTGTATGCAGTCAGTCTAAATCATACATACAAATAAATCAAGGGATGAATCAATTAATCCAGCCGAGTATGTCACTGTCATTCAATGAATGGTCTCCTTCCATCTACAGATCCATGACAGTAAAATCTCTATCTATACACATGCATCCATCTAGGATTCAAGATGTGTTGCGATCTATCTATAAGTCCATATATCCATCTATCTATCCATCTATCTATCTATCTATCTATCTATCTATCTATCTATCTATCTATCTATCTATCTATCTATCTAAGAATTTATCTATAGATCTATCTATCTATCTACCTATCTATCTATCTGTCTATCTAAGAATTTATCTATCCAGCTATCTATCTATCTACCTATCTATCTATCTATCTATCAGCCCATCCTTAGCATCTATCTATCTATCTATCTATCTATCTATCTATCTATCTATCTATCTATCTATCTATCTATCTGTCTATCTAAGTATCTATCTATCTATCTATCTATCTATCTATCTATCTATCTATCTATCTATATATCTATATACCTATTTATCTATCTATCTATCTATCTATCTATCTATCTATCTATCTATCTACCAAATTTGTCATTACTTTCAAGTTTCCACCCACCAGTCATCTCTTATAAAATACCTTTGCTTTACCATGATCACCCAACAACATGAACAATGTTTAAATATGAAACATGATTCTTCTGAAGTAAATCTCTGTACAAATAGCACTATCTTGTGATTACATACACTTTCTTTTACTGGTATTTACAATAACAACAAAGTAACATGTGCTAGATAGTACAAGATATATGTATATATATTTCTGTCTGTTGAGTTGACTACATAACAGTCCTAAACAGAAAGCAACATGAGCAATGAATTACAAGGGTCTGTGTGTCAAATGCATAGGTCACCCCAGTGGATTTAAACCAAGGAAACACCCATAATAATGTGCTAAAACTATAAGACATACTGATCAGAATGCTATGAAATTGCAAAATGTTCTGACAAGTATTATGACAAGGAAATTTAGAGTTAAAGAAGTTGTGTCAACTTGTCAATATTAACCTTAAAAACCATGATTATAAGGCTGGCCATTCATGCTGTTATTTGATCATGCCAAAAAAAATAAAGCAATTTCTAATATACAGTAAATCAGTTATTGGAAAACAAAAATAGGCAGACGTATATTGAAAATAATATTATGTATGCTGGTTAACTTCCTTTTCTGTTACAAAGTATATCTTTGCATCAAATTGCATGGGTCGTATTTAATTATTTTTTTAAAGCTTCATTTAATTTTTTGTTATCCTACACACTAATTTGAGCACTTTCACCAATAATTTAGTAACAAATTATCATTTTAATACCATACAATACAGTATTACATATATATCTATTAGAAAGTGTATTAACAGCAGGCCCCTAATAGTAATACGGTACATTTTTGTCTTCAATCTATTCAGCGAAATTTTATGTTTTTTTGTGCGATCACTGATCATGAAATTAGCTTGGACTTGGTATACAGATATATGCAGCTCAAAACTATGCTAAAATATAATACAGGCACAACTAAATGACACATACTCCATGTGTACATTTAATAGCTATAATTTGGCACATGATTTCTCTGTGCCAAACAAGGCCAAAAGACCATATGCTCTGAGCAAGAGTTGAGTCCAGGAATGAGCACCACCTATAGGAATGATGTGACCTATATTTTGGAAATATTTTGATACAATAAACATTCGATAAACACGGCAGAGTTATGTGGTTTTTATGACACCATATTTGCTATAATTGAGCATTGTAAGCTGTTGTGTTATATTGGGTTAGATAGCCCAGTTTACACCCTACTTTAAGCAGTATCAAGCATGTTAAGTTAAGGACCTTAGCAGTCAGTATAGAACTACAACGATCAACTTAAATTGTATGTGTGGTACCATAACCATGGTCGATGGATGGATAATTCAGCTTTATGTCCTGTATTTATGCACTAGGTAAGTTAATTAGGACAGAAGGAGGACACGACAATGAAGCAAAGGATTGAAACAGCCGTTCAACATAGACCTGGGTGATCCAGCAAGAGCTGGATTCGAACCCTTGACCCAGCGATTGGTAGCCTAGCACGCTTCCACCAGATCAACCCTCCCTCATAGATATAATGAGGATACGAAAAGCTTTGAGTCTAAGCTCTCAACTGTTTGAGCTTTCAAAGTTCTTTTAACTTCCAAATTCTTAGAGCTGAACGATTTAGAACTAATTGAACTACAGCTCCGAAGTTCAACAAGATATGTTACAGTAGTAAGTAGTAGTTATAACCAACACTGGACAAGAAAAACTTCAGCATTAGTAAGCATACACCATTGGCTACATGTATGTTATTAATAAGGTACTATACACTTTTCATGTACATGAAAACTCAGGGCAAAAATTAGTATGCAGTGCAATGCACTTGAATACGCTTGTACACAGTAGGGGAATACCAGCCATGTATGAAGAACATACTAGACAACACTGTCTGAGGGCTATAGATATTTCTAGTGTCAAATTGCATGTGTATCCTATATCCTATCTAAGCAAGCTAAGTATACTTTCTTATCAGCTTATCATTATGTAACTTCTACATGCCTATAGTTGATATCCTGGAGAGTTGAGTAATAAATGATAGCTATTGAATAATTAATTTCTAACCATTGTAGTCACCGCTATAGAATAATTACTTTCTGATTGTTGTAAGTCACAAATTGCACCTATTTTTAATTCTGTAGATATCTTCTGAGAGAACTACTTCTATACTGCACTTCTATTAAAAAACGATGAGATAAAATCACATTTCAATAGTGTTTCAGAAATTGACCATATCTATGCTGGTGCCATCTAATGGGTGTCAATTGAACTACAGGTGTTGTATTAGAATAATAGCCAACCAAAAGACCTCTACAGTACATAGACTATTTAATACACCGCGTTCCCAATTATTATGCAACCACTATTTTTCCTGATATCTCTAAGAGAAATAATTCTATTTGCATATCCTTTACACATAATGATATATGTGTCATGGAGCCAATATCCTGTAAATCTTGTCAAATTCTGTTCATTCACGGAGGATTTATGCCATGTGATATGATTTTGAGGTGTTCCCAATTATTATGCAATTTCAAGATAAAGCATCCACTGCCACTCAGAATCAATCAAACTGATCTTAAAATACCATGAGTCCTTACCCCTTATTACTAAATAAAAAATTGAACCATCACTTTAAACATTGGTGTGTTTATATGTAAGCAATTGACAATATACCCCTGCATTGAAATAACATTGAAATACTGAAATTTATGCAATGAAAGCCCAATGTCAGCAAGACACTAATGGAATCACTATCAACCTCATAATCCACTTTCCTTAGGTTTAGAACTCTCCCCTAAACCAAAGAAAACAAAATTTCAACAATGTACTTGAATACTATCTTGAAATGAAGTCAGGTTATTCCAATTTACAATGATATTCCTATGGGAGAAAATTATGGTTGCATAATAATTGGGAACGCAGTGTAAACTCGGAGCGACACAAAGTTTTCACTCACTGCCGAATCAATCTATCAAACCAAAGGTTCATGACTAGTCATGAACCTTTGATAGAACTTACATTTAAATTTATTTCTGCTTCTATACTGTTTAATTGCACTTACTGTAGGCCGCAACCACTCGATATCCGGCCAGACGGAGGGAGGATCTTTGAAGTAAATTGAGGAATCGTCCGCGGGGAAATCGGGATCCTCCCAGAGGGCTCCTTCGTCTAAACATTGCGCTTTGATTTCTTCGTAACTCTTTGGTTCCGTTCCTGGAGGGCGGGGTCTGCGTGGGGCTGTAAAGGAACAACAAGGAAAAGTGAGGATCTTATGCATCTATAACTTTTGATTTGTCACCCAAATCTCAAAAGCATAAATATATACTTTTTGATGATATTGTAATGTTCATTCAAGAAGCTTCAATAATTTGGAGCACCAACCCTTTATGTAAAGCCGTCTTCCAAACTCGGTTTGAGAAGCAAGATACATCGATCTGCTTATTTCAATAGTATAGGGTCAACAGGCAGATCCAGAAAATGTCACAAATGAAGTGTACTAAATTTATTAGTAAAAATATTAATTTTTTTTTGTTAAAATCTGCAGGCCCCCTAAACCCCTCTTCTGGATCCGCAACTGTAGAGACAACACTTAGTGACTCATTAGTAATTACTACGACAAAATCTTTTGAAACTGAATTGAAAATGAGAAGGCGATGATTAGTGCATTGGAAATGTCAAATGGAGTTTATGCCATTTTTATTGACATCAGAAGCGCATTTAAAACCTCTTAATAATGTTTTGGGGTGCTCTTCCTTCAACTTATTCTTGGTGGATATCTTTTGAAGAAGATTCATCTAAACCGCCAAAATCTAGTGCATGTACATTGCATGAAGTTGAAAATAACTTTACCTTAGATCAGTACTGCTCTGCTCACGTTTCAGAGAAATTAACAACGATAAAATGGCCATAAAGATTGACAGAAACAAATCGCTTTATTCTAAAATATCAATCAAATAGCAGTACTCACCAGATCTTCTCCCTGATCCCCTCCCTGTGTCTCTGATCGTCGGCCGATTTCCGAAGAAGTCATCGATGTCGATTGACGGTCCAAACCCCTTTTTGAACCCCCTGATCGAGAACCCTCCGAACCCAAAATCATCGAACCCTCCGAACCCAAAACTCATCTTGGCAGACGAGGGTCACTCTGAAATTAAAGGAAAATATATAGTTGTGAATTGGTCATGCTCAAGTTGTCCGAGACTCTTTGCAAGCAGAGATTGCAGGCCTCTACAAAGTAGGCATGCACCGATACCACTTTTTCATTTCTGATCCGATACCGATCCAGATATTATGTTGCCGATACCACTGACACCGATACCACTCCAATACCGATACACTTGGTTACATGTAGAATTGTAGAGTAGTGCAACCGATCCGACCTGATGCTGCTTTTCAGTGCTGGTTTGGCACTGATACTGATCCTTTGTATCGGATCGGTACATCCCTATTTCAAAGTTTATAGTCACCCTTTACACTAAACACTGCTGAAGAGCAAAATGTTTATTTTGGAAGGAAAAAGTAGTGGATTTGAGCATGTCATTGCCTGGAAATTTCTAAATCTAAAAGGAAATTTCGGAGAATGGTATAAAATTTGCAAGAATGGCTCGTGACTTATCTGAGAGCATTATCGCATGGCTTTCAAAGCCCTTGACGAAATGTTGCAGACAACTGTTCCAAATTATTACATTAATTTCTTTCCTTGCCTGTAAATCCACATTTTCGGTGAACCTATTTAAAAAGTCACATAGCGAAATGGTTGAAATCGTATGCAACATATAAAACAAACTTTTGTTATTCAAGCATGTTACAGCCTGTAATCTTGATAGTTGATATGCAAACAGAGTGAACTGTGGCACTGTAAAAAGACACTTTGTGAATCATCAAACTGATGATTTGTCATGACAATGAAGGAATACCCAATACTTTCAATGTTAATTCAGTTTAAGGAGACTAATCCTACTTGTTGGCAACAGGCAAATGAAAGCATTCTGCATCTGATTTTTACTCTAAAATCAGTTATGACAAATCAAATGGCTTTCTTTGGATCATGACTAATCAAACAGCCTCTGTGTTTCCCATGTTGAATGCAGAGAGGATGACACTTCATTGGCTATAATGACTCACAGAGTGCTAAAATCTGTGACAAGCAACACTAATTTTTTGCATATCAAGTTTACAGGCTGTAACTTGTAAGGCTTTATCATTTTAATTTTCTATCAGATTCAAGCAATACTGCTGCTGCTGCAAGGACTATTTCAAAATGTTCAAGTCTAGTCATTTCTCGTTAAACATCCAAGAATATCAGGCAAATTGCAATTTGCATATCTGGACGCTGATAATTGACGAGAACGTTGTAACATAATATTGTTGTGGTAGTCTGGTAGGTTGAATTATAATAGCAGTAGTCAGAAGTTATCAGGGCATAATGCCCAATGGGCCTAAAGAGAGAGTAATAGTTATACATGCAGGTAGACCCCGAAGTCAGTCAGAGTTAAAACTCTGACTTGCTTGGCAAGAACTCCAACTGACTAGTCAGCTAAGTTGTCAAACTCTGACTTCACTTGACTTCAACTAACTTCAGCTGACTAATGCAAATTCTTAGGGTCCTTCCTTTAAAAGTTATCAACAGTACATTATAATAAACTTCAGAAATTTATGAATTTTTGCTCTCGGAAAAAACTGTGCAAGATACAAGTGTGTCAGAAATTTGGGGAGTTTTTATGTTGCATAGAATTTCCAAACATCCTAAGAGAGTGTGATATACATGTTATGCCATTGAAAATGATACCAAAACCATTTCTGTGAGGTAAAAATTGACAAAGTTATGCAACAATGACTTGACTTTAGCTGTCTCAACTCTGACTTGACTAAACTGAACACTGACTTGCTGCTTGGAAAGCTAACTATGACTTCACTAGTCAACTTTATGTAGTCGACTTAGTTTCAATCTAATGATCTAGTTGTTGAACACCTGCAAATCTATATGACTCTCTCAACCAATAGCACTAGTGCGTATTTTGCATGCTAGGTGGCTACCATGTGGTGACGATGGGTGTGTGCTGAAGCATCTCCAGTTCTGGCAGACTGGTCCCCCCACCCTGGTGTGCTATAGAGACAGTATATCAGTTATAATTCTAGTACATTGTCCTATTTAGAATCCAGTCAATATTCCATGATTGCAACACAGATTTTCAGCTATTCTCTGTGTTAAAGACCAATTCACCAGGCGATATCTGTAGATCTATCCACTATCTGTCTGCTACATCATTGGGATCACGTGTGTGCAACATAAAGTAAGTTTGATGAGTTTACTGTGCACATCACTATGTGTAATGTTGAGCCAACAGGAAACTGAAACACACGGGAAAAGACAGGAAGTAGCGCGTTGTGCAACAGTATCTGGACGTGTCCAGATAGATATCAATATCCCTGCCGGGTAGGGGAGAGCGGGGCCAGTTGAACCAAATTTTTGAAATTGCGCTCCTGTGTGCGTACCTTTACAGCTTTCAAGGAGAACAAAGATGGAAAAGTTAGTTTGAAAAGTTGTCTAAACATCCCAACTTTAGGTTTTGGCGTATATCTTACCACGTCCGACACATGAGCCTCCAAAAAATAAAAATAAATTGGTTCAACTGGCCCCACCCACGGGGCCAGTTGAAACATCCATTGGGGCCAGTTGAACCATTGGAAGGATGATGAGTGAAGAGTTGGGCTCCAGTCCTTTTTTTTTGCTAACAAGTTCAGCTAGGACCATAGCATGTTTTGGCTAAATTTGACATGTCTCATACATTTCTTTCTGTTCAAAGAATAGCCTGGGGCCAGTTGAACCAGTTGACAGTTTAACTTTAATAATAACTTGTATTTATTCATTTTAATCCATTGTAATGAGCCTATTACAAAAAACTGTTTTACTGAATAGTAACTCTCATTGCAAGTGTATTTTTGTTAAAAATTTGATAAAAAAATAATAATAATAAATTGCCATTAACTCCCCCGGTTCAACTGGCCCCGACTGGACCTCCATGTATCTATATATAGCCTGGCTGCCCCCTTTTTGTAGGAAACCATTTTAAGGAGGTGGGTTTCTATCTACACATAACCCATTATCTTATGATGATATGACATCCCTGCAGACCAGGTATTTTAAATGCTATGAAAGCACCAATCTCAATGTGACAAACTCAGTTTTTCATGCTAAAAACGAAAAAAGTTTGATAGTTTCATTACCATGTGTGTGAGAGCCAAAAGATCTACATGGAAAAGATTAGCCTAATAATGCCTAACACAAGGTTGTATGTATATCTCCATGCCTGCTCCACCCGGTGAAAAATCAAGGGTGGTTCAACTGGCCTGCCGGTTCAACTGGCCCCACTCTCCCCTATAAGATGCAAAAATCATGCGTCACATACTCACACCTGCAACAGCTAAAAACTCCTCCCCGAGCAATGCCACTCACCTCAACTGTCCACCTATCCTTATTGATCTATCCTGTCCTTCTGTTAACAACGTTTAGGACTGGCGCCACCGTCAGTCTTTCCCGCCAAAAAGAATTCCTCTACCACCACTCTTTACTTATATTACAATTATTACTCAAATTTAATTTCAAATGCTCAGCATGCAACACGGGGCAACATGCCAATGCAGGTATAGGAGGGGGGGGGGGTTAATTATTCCCCATTATAGTCCTGCCCCAAATCATGGGTAAATCTAGTACATGATATAGCTATTCAGAAATTCTGAGCCAAATTCAGAGACACAACATTAATGCATTCAAACATTGTTCCATCTACATTCTATGAGTATAAATTTGGAAACTCAAAACTCACCTGTTCAACAATATTACTGACTCCAAAACAAACACAGATAATATTGAAATTTTAGTCCACTGTCACTTCAAAAACTTTGCATTTCTCAGTGCTTAGTTAGACCAAAGCTGCAAGTAACAAGTATCCTAAATCTCAGCAGCCTGGCCTAAGATCATTCCTGTAACTTCAGGCACTTCAGTGGCAGACTGAAAATGTATGGTTTCAAGCTCACACCACTGAATGATAGATTTCCTGCATTATCAATTATTATTCAACAATTTAAGTAGTGTTAATACTTTGTGAAAATGGAAACATGTGATAAAAATAATCCATGTTCAGAATCAATATCAATTTAGTTCAATAATCTGGCCTAACAAGGCACAGGTTACACAAAATTATGCAATAACTGCCAATAAGCACATACCATTTGCAGGCATGGAACAGCACGAGGCATGTGAAATACCATTTATTTTGATAATGGCTATCAGCATGATATTATATATATATTCTTTAAATGTCATTGATTACACAGAGTACTTTGGTTAAGTACACAAAGTATCAACTCCCATGAAATTATGCAATATATTTAACAAATTCAATGTATACATATATTATATATAATATGATGATGCCGAAGAGCATAGCGAGACCGTCAGAAATGTGAAGTTATTTTTGTTTTAATTATTATTATTCATTTAGCACAGTTCAAATTGTCACGTCGAATTTTAGGTAGATAGACAGAGAAGATATTATAGCGACAGTGGGTCTCGGCCCGAAGCAAAAGAGTGGATGTGCTTCAGTTCAGGTGCTTGCAGTGTTGGGCTTGCGAGTGAAAAAGCATTGTGTTGCACTGTATAGTATGCTCTACTCCTTCAAATGAATTTAAGTGCCAAAAAGTTATCTGCATGGATCAGACATATGTAATTTAAAACACTAAAAATAAATGTGCATATATATGTCTTATGGTCTCGCTATGATGGAAAGATATTATGATAAGTTCAGCTCTGGGCGCTCACGAGGGTTGATTGATGAGATTGGAGAGAGAGCAGTCCTGAGTCCTCAACATGTGGGCTTTGGCATCATCATGTGATTGCTTGATGCGCCTAGAACTGTTCCAAGTTATTTCAACTGCTCACTTGTCAATAGTGGCACTTGTGACAATCCAAATTCCGCATATGACTGGACGTACTTGAAGCAAAACAGTTCTAGGGATCAATTTACCAGCCCTGGAGAGAAGGAAAATGGAAATTCAGTTCTTCAGTGGAACATAAAATATAAAATACAACAGAGATATTGAATAAGGCCTACAATATTTTCTGCTGTGCATGCACTGTGCTCAGTCTGCGCTGGTATTTATAATGTTAAATATATATATGATCACATGGGGAACATAATATTATAGGCCCAACAAGGAGCACAAGCAGAATGGTATACATCCATCTGTCTATCCATAGGCATAAAAACCATAATCATAAGTTCTGTGAATCAGTTGCAAGTTGGTACTAAGCTGTTTCACTGGCTCATAATCTAGAGGTATGCTGGGCTGTGAAACAGAGTAAGTTGGCATGCTCAGGTGCACAATGCAATTAATTATATAAATAGGCTAGAAGCCTAACAAAGTTGACATGACGTTGTAGCGTCACCATCTATTAATAGATTTAATCGATTAAAAAGTGACGTCATCTCTGCCAACTCTGTTGTGACGTCATCACCATTGTGCTCTCGTTACAATGAGTGACATCACATAAACGCCCACACTTTTTTTTGTTTGGCGCATGCAAAATTTTTCCTTAGTATATCCCTGTGTGAGTAACTCTATCTCCTACCATTTGAAGACCTCTGGTCTCTGCGCTTCGCGCAGAGACCTGACGGTCTCCATTAGACCAGCAGCCTAATAGCATAGAGTATATTAAATAGGCCTACAAAGTAACAATAAATAATTACATGATTAACAGGTAAATAACTAAATATTACAAACATTAATAGCCATACAAATATAGACTGACAGAGCACTAAATACAACATTCCCTAGTCCATAAAGGTCATACTTATGAACCCTAAACAGCTACCATTTGAACTTCATGATATTTGACACAGTTGCTAGCCAACTTTCTGCAGCTGACAATATATGCCCGGGATTATAGGCCTGCATTGAGGTGACTGGGTAAAACACTACACATATATGATGGATTGTCTAATAAAAATATAGCCTACATTTTTTGCAAGGATATTAAATTGTATAGGGCTAAGGCTGTTAATGCAAATTGATTCAAAAATAATTATTATTATTGTTTGGGAAATTGCCAATATAAAATTGCCATTATTTAATATTTGCCCATAGTGGCATAAATTTATTAATTAGATATTTTAAAATCTTTAAGTTGTACGCATGTTCAGTTTTTGCTATTTTTCTATACCAGTACTGCAAAATGTACACCGACTTATAAGCAGCTCAAACAGTGTTAAGCAGCTCAATGCCTCTTTTCAAATAGCTATTGATAATTTCTAACAAGTTAATTTCAATCATTTGTAGGCCAACATACATGTTTTAACACAAGTAAATTGATTGCTTTTTTAAATTTAAATATTCAAATATCTATTGATCCTGAAAATATTGAACAGATGTATTCAACTTATTGGACACCAATATCATATTGAATATGCCTAATATTGTCTCTATACCAGCATGTATCAGCCAAAATATAAAATAGGCCTATATTAATATCATAATTAACAATATAGATTATATTGGTCTAAAGATCATTAAAAAATTCTCATTATTAAATTAGTAACCATAAAGGATGGAATACCTGACATCAAAATGATCAAATTAAAGCAATAATTTGCTTATAAAAGTTATTGAAACTTAACATGCTTAGGGTAGAAGATCTGCTGATTTCAGTTGTTCTAGTGCAATAAATAAACACACACCCACAAGTTGAATGCCACAATAACAGAGCTCTAGGCTGCAATGAGTGAGCTGAATGGAGTCACTGCTAAGGCATTTGTATGCTATGTAGGCCAAGTTGGTTATGAGTATAAGCTGAACTATGATTATTTTAATACTCTGGCACTAGCAGGAAGAGCCAGAAAGCAATTAGGACTTCTACTTCTAGTCATCATTCAGGAATGTACTTGGCCTGACTGGTCAACAAGACTATAGAGGTTGACCAATAAGCAGGTCAGACTCAAGAGCTTGTTGTACAGAAAGTAATTAAAGGGATCCAAACTTTTCTGGGCGATATTTGACTAATTTTGAGCCATTAAATCTAACAAATCCGCCACAGAATCACAGTGACAGTCCCAACAAAGCAAGCACACACTCATTAACTTCATAACCAACTCACCTCCACTCCAAATCAAGTTATTCCAAGTTATTTGACAGCAATCCAAGTTAGAGCTAACAGAACTGACAGTTCACACACTGGAGCAACTTTTCTGGGGCACCTGAGGGGTTAAATCTGGGTCATTTCAGAGGATCTGAAAGGCTTTGATAGTTGCTCTGTCATGTTCCACCTTACCACAAGAGGGCACAAAATCTACAAAAATCCATGAATGCCCCCTAGTGATAATCATCAAAACTGAAATTGACAGCTCACACATTTTGCAAAACAAACATCATTTTAGGGTCATTTCTAGGACATTTCACCTTATAATTGCAGTGTCATGCTGTTGAGAAACACCATTGGGCTGCAGAGAAGTCCAGGGAGGTTTTTTTTTTGCCTGAGGTCCATAGCAATCTGCACAAGTGCTTATTTTAGCACTCAGGTAAGAAAAGTAGTATATGATAATAGTATATGCTGATACTTTAGTAGAGTCAAACATAATATTCTAATGGCAATGCATGACACTCAGTACTCAGATGTTGTCTGAGATTTAGAATATATACTCACAGACATTTTCATAATGGTACGCTTGGCCTAAGTGTGCGAGGAAGGGTTGCATGGTCTTGTGGTGGTAGCGTGCCGGACTGCCAATCAGTGGGTCCAGGGTTCGAAACCAGCTCGCGTCAGGTCACCTGGACCTATGGTGGTCGGCTGTTTCAATTATCCTTCGCCTAGGAAAGCCCAATAATCCGTCCATACTATGTGCCACATCAATATGTGACAGGTCAGTTGGCTTACATGCGTCAGATTAGTGAAAGTTTAGCGGCAACCTGATCAACTAATTTAAAGCTTGCTGGTGAAGCCTTGTGCTATTTAATTTGTACATGTTATGGACTGTTAATTACAAATAACCTAGCGCTTTCTGAAAAATGTGCGATTTGAATTGTGCACATGCAGTGATCAGTGCCGCAACTAGGTTAGGCCTATATGATACAACAGTCATTACCTGCTTAATTGGTGATTGTGATACCAGCTAACTACATTGGGATTGAACATGATAGGCCTATACCCTGTGTTATTAAGTCTGATTTAATTGTTGGATTTTCTTATTTCTGAGGTTAATTGTCTAGTATTTCAAAATGATTTATTTTCTAATTTCTAAATTAAACGCACAGTCTCACAATGAATTAAACATCCTTTTTTCTAGGTCAGAGCGTCATCTTCCAAAATGATGAGAGCAGCCCATATCAATTCTCCGGGGGGACCAGAACAACTGACAGTAACTGAGAAAGCTCGACCAGAACTAAGGCCTCAAGAAATTCTTATCAAAATTTATGCTTCTGCAATCAACAGGGCAGATACCCTGCAGGTAAACCATATTTATTCTGTAGCATAGAAAAATTATTAAATCATTAATTCTGTATGTAATTCTAAAACGTTTTTTGGGGTCTACATGCTATTTTTCATTTACTGCTAAGTTTATTTTTCGTTTTCAAGTTATGAAAATGTTCATTATTTAATAATTTTTAACTCAAGGTGCATCTGGTTGTTTCAACTTCGTCTTCCAAATTCAAAAGATATTTTTGTGAAATGTCATTAATGTTTTTTTTTTTAGTAGTGGGGAGGGTGGCCGCTTGAATAGCGACATGGATATCTTAAAAAGGCCACCCATCTTCGAGCAAATGCTATTTTTTAAATAGAAATATTGTGGTTGTTTGCTTTGAGAGAAATAAAATGTCTGAATCTATTACTCTGAAAGTGTTAATAACCCAGTCAACAATTTGACCTCACTGTGATATCTCTGTGAGCTCTTCAAAGATACCTTGAAAGCTCACAGAAAAGACCTCACATCAACCTCATTTTGAAGCCAGTCGATGAGGTTGATTTGAGCTCAAAAGTTGAGGTCACACCGTGAGCTCCCTGTGAGCCTAATGTGAGGTCTCATAGTGAGATATGTGTTAGCCTCTTGTGAGCTTTCTGTGAGCCTTTTCTGAGGTCAACTCTGCAGGGTGAACTTCCTGTGACCTCTGCACTGTGAACTGTCTGTGACCTCAAATCACCCTCATTGACCCCTTCAAGAGTTAGATAAACACACATACAGAATAACAAGTTTGTTTCTTCATTTTATTTGTCAAATCAAATTGCTGGATTGGGGGGGGAGCTTAATTCATCCTCTTCATTCCTGTAGTCCAACCCACACATATCAACAGCAACCTGAAGGAAAATTAAAAATACAAATACATGTATATATGTGATACATATAATATATCAGAAATTTCTATTATGTCCTCCTATAAATAGGCTGTTTATCTTATACTGTGTGTGTGGTTAATGTACATGTATATTATCTAATTATTCAAAAGCACACGGAATTGACCACAGAAACAGTTTACAATGGATAATATTACTAGTTCATACATATCAAAACTGTGTGTTTCTTTAGTGCAGTGGCTCCTGATTCTAAATGGCAGTTAATTAAAAGATTGTGCCAAAACTGCTGTATAATTTAACAGTCAAAACACATGTCTGTCAATTTTCGGAGGCTTAATTTCCATTTCTATATAATCACTAAGTGTTTAAATCCATGCTAACATAATATTCAAAACTACAAACTGTAAAATGGTACTTACAGGCATTGTTTCATCTCCAAAATTTCCCTGTTGCATGTTGATTCAAAATGGTGGATGGAATGTTGTGATGGCCATGTGATGTCACTTCCTGTCAAAAAGAGCTCACGGTGTGAGCTCTCTGTGAGATCTTTATTTGACCTTTAGTGATGCCACAGTGTGAGCTCCTTGTGACCTCTCTGTGAGATTGCATGGTGGCACCATCATTTGTGAGCTCACTGTGAGCTCCAAGTGAGCTCACATTTTGACCTCAGCATGTGAGATTTCTGAGAGCTATGCATGAGGTAGCACTGCATGAGGTCATAGCGTGAGCTCTCTGTGACATCTCTGTGTGATTTTCTTTGTGACCTCTCTGAGAGATTTCATAATGACACCTTCATTTGTGAGTTCATTGTGAGCTCATAGTGAGCTCCATTTTTGACCTCAGTATGTGAGATTTCTGAGAGCTCTGCATGAGGTAGCAATGCATGAGGTCACAAGGTATGAGGTCGCTGTGATGTCTTGATGACACCCTCAAGCATGACATCACTATGTGAGTTTCTTGTGATCTCACAGTGAGTACTGTGCAGACTCAAATGTTGACTGGGAATGCAATGTTTAAATGATGAATTAATGTTCTTTCATCGTGATTTTCAGCGCAAGGGTCTTTACCCCCCTCCCCCTGGCGAATCTGATATTCTCGGCTTGGAAGCCTCTGGAGTCGTTGAAGCCGTACATGGTTCCGTGAAAAAATGGAAAGTGGGACAACCGGTTATGGCTCTATTGCCAGGTAATTGCAAAAATTGCAAACTTACTGAATAGACAAACAACAACATCCTCCCTTTTCAGGGTAGTCTTGTGACAGCCAACCCTGATTTCATCTGCCTGTTTTTCTTGAAGAAATAACTTGAAGATTAACTCTCCTCTGGTGTGATAAATATAATTAACAGCTTGAGAGCATTCAAAGCAGAATATCTTAGATTTTTTTAGTTTTTCTTAAAACTTTCAAAAGAAATTTGAAACTAGGGCCAGACAAAATTTATCTATTGTTTCTCGGATTCTGCCAAGGCATTTTTGTCTAGGAATGGTTGGTAGGATGTAAGGAAAGATGTATGTCAATTTAATAGAAATTTTTAGCAAGCTCAATTTTTTTTCCATGGGCAGAAAATCTGGTGGGTCGCTCGATCCAAGAAACTGAAATCCGATATGACTGACCTAAGCTGGTTTTTTCTATAAAACAAATGATATAATAATAGTGATCTCTGTGCTGTTTAAGGAGGAGGTAATGCAGAATATGCAGCTTGCCACGAAGATACCGCCATGTTGATTCCCCAGGGGTTGAATTTCAATGAGGCGGCAGCGATCCCTGAAGTCTGGTTGACTGCTTATAAACTCCTCCATCCTGTCGGTGAGTTGAGTACATTGTACGTTGTTGAATACTTGAAAGTTAGATTTTGACTTATACATTTTGAACAGATCAGGAGATACATGTACCAGATTTGCTCTCTGAATGGCTGTGATAAAAAGTTTGTGTAAGATTTAACTTGGGGCACTGTGGAAAAGTCCCTGTTTATATCGTCCTCCAAGACACACTTTCATCCAGTTCAAGATTCTGTCAGTGTCCATTGTGTGACTTTAGCGGGCTACATTTTTATTTAGCAATGCTGGGAGTCGTACATGACTTCGGCATCATTATGGGTGTATACCTGGTTTCACAGTTCACTGAGCAGTGAGAATTTTCTGTATTTTGCATGTTTAAGAAATTCTTAGCTAAGGGCTTGGTTACACGATTTTTTAGGCCTACCTGCCACTTCTACCACAAGTATACATCATTTACCTCACCGAGAAGAATGATCATAGGTTGTGGAACTGTTCAGAAGAATGCCAAATGTCATATATATTGATGTTAGGACATTGCCTCCTATGATGCTTAACAAATTGGTCTCTCTGTCATAATAATACATTTATAACTTGTTCACTTCCATTCTTCTAGGTGGTGTTAAAGCAGGCGACACAGTCCTGATCCATGCTGGTGCCAGTGGTGTCGGGACGGCAGCTATCCAACTCTGCCGCCAGGTGGCTGCTAATTGCATAATCACAGCTGGTAGTGAAGAAAAGATTAACTTCGGGAAGAGATTAGGAGCGTCGCATGGATTTAATTACAAGGAGGGTTCTTTTGGGAAAAAGGTCTTGGAAGCTACTGATGGTGAGAGCTTCATATTAGAGAGAGACCAATGTCGAGACTAAATCTTCACATTTTTAAAAATCTGCATATTGTTTATTAAAATTAAGGAATTGAAATTTAATTTCAAATTGCTGGATGTAGAAGTAACAATACTACAAAGCTCTATCCAGCAAGATGTTTTGAACAATTGTCAATGATATTTACTTTTCTCCTTCAAGTGACATTTCAGCAGGTAATAAATACACTAATACAGTCCTGATACATCACTGACTGTGCAGGATTGGAATAATCGTTCTTCGTGTGACATCTCTTTTTTAAAAGTTTATATTGTTGCCATTTTTGTTTTCAGGTAAAGGTGTAAACCTTATCCTTGATTGCATCGGAGCCTCATTTTGGAAAGACAACTTAGAAGCTGTTGCCCTCGACGGGACTTGGGTTATATATGGCCTTATGGGTAAATTTTGTCCTCATAATATAAACCGATTTGTAAACCAGAACTTGTGAAGTTGTGATAACATTGTATCTGAATTTAATGGAATTTTTCAAATTCTACAAATTTCTTTGTTTCATGCAACTTTAGGTAAAGGTACTGGAAGTCATTATAAATTTATCATTGTGTTGCATGTTTTAACTTTATTGTGTGTTTGGCAGTGCTATATGATTGTTGTCAATGTTTAAATGTGGGCCTCTTAGCCGCCTCTATGAATTTTTTTATCAATTAGTTATCTTAACAAGTTTGTTTGAACGTGTAGCGAGACTGAAAGTTTTAACTTCTTTTATTATTGATCCTTTTTAGTTAAACATAGTGTTAAATGGTCCTGCAGTCAGGCAAAATTTGAGAAACGATTGGACATATTTCATAATAATTATATATTTTTGTAAATATACACCAATAAATTACAATGTACCTGGATTACCACCAAGTCAGACTAGTTGCAGCAGCATATAGTTAAATATTGGATAATGCCTTTACCTTTCTTAAAGTAGCAACGCATCATAATTTATTTGATTATTTACGTTTTCTAGGAGGGGCCGAATTACCCGGTAACGTTTTGGGACCATTGTTAAGAAAAAGAGTTGATCTCAAATTTACCACACTACGAACGAGACCAATGGAGGTAAGGAGCTTTAATTTTTGTCGTACCTAAGATAAGACTGAGACAGTTAAATCCATGTTGTAATGTATTCTGGAATATAGAAAATTATATTTATTCTGAAGTAGCAACTTGAAAGCAACTCCTTTCTGTAGGGTGCAACCAGGGTTGGGAAAATGCCGGCATTTTCTTGATTTTGTTGGAACTTCCAAGAGTATATTTTTCAAGGCCCATTTTATAATTGATGTAACATAAATGATCATATTACCAATATGTCCAGGGCGGTTACAGAAGCAGCTTAAATGCTTGGAATGTGGTGCAGAAGTGAGCACAAAGCCAACTCTACTGACGATTCACAGGAAAAAGTGTCCTGCACCAGCAAATGAGGCATTAAACTGCCACTTCTATTGACGATGAGCAGCCATCCCTTAGTCAATATGAAGTGTCATAAGCAGCTAAATGGCCAAAATATTTTCCATTGATGATTAGTCAACATACTAATATTATGTTAGAATGACCAACAAATGCGAATTAAGAAGTTAGTGTCATTTGTAATCAGCCAAGATATCTGGATATTGATAGTATGCAATAAAATGTATGCCACTGAGAGATAGGTAGTCACAGAAAGATTTCCTGAAAATTATAAATAGTGGCCTAAGACTAGGCTTCCTGGATATAAATGCTGCAAGTCTGGAGTAAGCTGAACTGATATTTCATAACAGTCTTTTGTTCAGTTTTTCTTGGTTTTTCCTTTGAATTGTTCACATTTTGCCAGAAAATGCCACTTCGAGAGCTTTTGCCATGACGGGAAAATCCAGAATATTCCAGCGGAAAATTATGGCTGAGAAAATGCCGGCCAACCCTGTGTGCAACATGTTATTATTGTATTGCTGTGAGAAACAAACATAAAATTTGTTTCTATATTGGGCATTGCACGGTTCTTCCAGAATGGCATTTGGGCAATTCCGTAAAGTCTGATTCACAAATTTGACACTTTAGACAAGCCATCAACCAAAGCTCCAAGTGTAAACCGACACCATGATATTTTGCCATAGCTCGACTCCTGTTACACTTGGAGCTTTGGTTGATGGCTTGTCTGATACCCCTATTACCTGCCCCCATGCCTGGATAACAATGAAATAGCTGAGGTGTAATGGTAGGGCTACACAAGCTGCTAAAGTGTCAAATCTGTGAATCGGACTTTACAGAATTGCCCATTTGATAATGAGAATTTGTTTGAATTGCTTCAGATAAAACCGAAATTTACATAAAAGATTTTTTTTTTCTAAGTTAGAAGTTAATCCATCAATCACTATTGTATGTTCATGTATCTGTGAATTATTTGTCTCTTTCTTCTTTTCTAAAATTTCAGTTCAAGAAACAACTTGTGGAATCATTTTCCTCAGCAACAATGTCTCAGTTTTCTTCAAAAAGTTTAAAACCCGTCATAGACAAAACTTTTAGTTTAGAGGAGATTGCGGATGCCCATCGGTTGATGGAGAGCAACCAAACTATCGGAAAAGTAATTTTGCAAGTTCAGAAGGAGGCTGACAAGGCCCATTCTGAGCTTTAGGATGTTTCGTTTCTCTGCTAAGAGATAAATTTTGATGCAGCACTAAAATGCATTATCGGATCGGTAGCACTACTCTACAATGTATATATAAGCAATGGTATCGGTATCGGAATAGTATCGGTATCGGTGGTATCAGGATCGGTATCGGATTGTAAGTGAAAAAGTGGTATCGGCGCATCCCTAGCGTTTGTAACTTTGCAGCTATACTGTCATTATATGAATACTATAATAAATAGTATTAATATTATATATTATGTCTCGAATCCACTGACTCTGAAGTTTTTTCAGCTTACAATATATACTGTAGTCATATGAGCAGTTGCGAGAGATGGACATAATGATGATATGATGAGGCTGTGAGTCCACACCAATTAAGGCACTCTTTGTTCTGTATTATTCCAATGATTGTACTCAAATTCTCATTTATTGAGTTAGCTGCCATTCCGGATGATTTTAGCTGCTATTATGTGAAGAAATGTGTCCAACACAGAGGACAACGTCTTGTTAACTATTATGTTTGAATGTGTTTTAAAAGCTGGCTATTTCTTGAGAATTAGTCAATGTTCATAAAAAGATATCTGAAATGTAAAAAAGGTGCTATGATTTTTTGTTCATAAATCCAACTGAGGATCATTCGTGAATGGTTAAAGGAGATATTCAATTTTGAGGAGCTGAGATACATCGAGAAAATAAAAAATATATATATGTGAATTACATCCAATACTAGCTATGTTGTTACTCATGTCACTTATTTGCTGGCCCAATTTTTTGGGGTCGGAAGTAGGATATTTTTTAATTTTGCAACAGTGGCCTCGCCAGGATTTATTGTTGGGGGGGTCATGGGGGGCCACGCTGCTCTACAGGGGGGCATGTGACATGACCTATGTGCCCATGGGCTTAAGCTCAAAATGAGGGGGGGGGCAAGGGGGGCCAAAGGAGTTTAAGGGGTAATGCCACTGCGTATAGCAAAAACTGATTAAAATGCTTGCTTTCCTGGCATGGCATGTGAATTTCATCAAACTTTGATATAAGGTTTATACATATTCGGGTGGTCTGAAATTGCATGCAGAGCTACTAAAATTGCAATTTAGTAAAATAGTCCCACGCAGAATTGATGCTCTGGATGGGTTTTTTTGGCCCCTGTCCCTTGGTCATTTTACTTCCCTGTCCCTTTGCAATTGTTCGAATTCCGTTTCACTTAACTCTGGATGGGGTTTTTGTGGTATATGCACTCAAGCTGCTTGCAGGCACTCAACTGAAGGTATTGCTCACTTGGAACTTCAGTACAACCCTTGACATTTTCTAAGAAGATGCTCAGGGGGGAGGGTCGGTCTAGTGGTAGTGTGCTGGACTGCCAATCGCTGGGTCCAGGGTTCGAATCCACGTCTTGCCAGGTCACCTGGGCCTATGTTGGACAGCTGTTTCAATCATCCTTCGCCTCTTTGCTGTGTCCTCCTCCTGTCCTAATTAGGCTATCAAATGCATAAATACAGGACATAAAGCCCCAATCATTCATCCGTCAATGTAAGAAGATGCTCACTGTGGCCACCAATCTACTCTCCCTCTCTATTCCATACGGTTCTGTGCAATTCGGTGCAATACAATGTAACTGCATTTCCTTGAACTTTCATGTATACTCTTAACAAAAAAGTTTTTTTGGAACCTTTAAGTTGTCTATAAGAGCTCTGGTATAAATAAGGAACCCTAAAGGTTCATTTTTCAACTGAACTCCCTCAATGGAAACCCTTTCTCTCAAGTTGGTAGCATACTCAGCATAGGGTCCTATCTGACCATGACTTAGTATTGAACCTTTGCAGTGAACTCTGCAAGAATTCAGATGGAGCAAGTGACGTTATGAGAAAGCAAGCGATGTTATGAGAAAGCAAGCGACGTGCCATTAGCAAGCATTCTCAGCTGGTAGTTAAAACAGATAGGCCCACTTAAATATTCAACATTGTGTGTTTGGTTTAAGGTGTCGGCAACATTAGTGTTAAAAGTACACACTGATTTACTCAAAGCTGTCTGTATAACATTGCTTGTTTGATTATAAGCTATCCGTACTGAGGTTTATTCACGATTGACCATATGGTCAAGACACAGATTAACAGCTTCAGGTGTTGTCAACTGCCAGTTCACTTCACGGCTTCAGAGCTTCTTTTGTATTTGACCACTTCTGGCTCAGGTTTGTTTCTGTCACGGAACCATGACAAACACAACTTCACTGACAATGGGATGATTGGAATTGAGCTGAACATTTATTGTTTTGATCAATAACTGTATGATACGTCAGGAGGTGACCATGAGATTTGCAGGAGGGGGGCTTGGAATTTATATTTATTTTGCTGTATCAGTGACAGTAACACAGCGTTTAACACCAAAGTTTGTTCAAGCTCGGTGTGGTAATTTTTTATTTTAAGCTCAGCTCGTGTTCAAAAAGTTTTATTTTGAAATAAAACAACACCATGTCAAGAAATACCCGCACCAGAAATATTTATTTTTAGAGTGCCAAGGAAGCGTTTATTCTTGATTTTTAAAATCAAAACCGGAGCTTGTTGCACATATATAAAAAGTTCATATGAAATAATTTTCTCATTTTCATAATCACAGATGATAATATTTTTTATTCAGCTGCACCTTGTGTGAATGCTGGCACTTAAGCATGACAAAAGATTACCCATATTTCACGTGAGGCAAAAAGTGCAGGGATCAAATTTTGTTATTTTATGCCCTGTACTGTAAAAAAAATTAACAGCTATTAAGTTACCTCATGGCGGGATACCACCCCCTACACACTCCCAGTGACTCCTCTAGCCTCAAATTCCCCAATGTAAACCCCTTTTACCCTCACCTCATCTAGCTTAATCAACTACCCTCAACTTTCCTCAACTACCCTGGGCTCCCCTCAACTATCCTCACTTTACCTCAACTGAACTTAGCGCACCTTGCTGCAGACAATCTCTAAATTGTGCCCAATTTTACAATCGGGCATGACTATTTCTCCTATTGGCAAACTATTGCGACTATTGGCAAATTATTTCTCCTTTTGGCAAAATCTTGCCGTCTTTCCCAAAGGCACAATTTGCTATTTCTCCTTTTGGCCAAGTATTCTAACTATTGGCAAACTTTGCCAATCTCCACAATTGTCTTTTCGGGCTCAGAACATTGCTATTCTAACTATTGGCACACTATTCTAACTATTGGCAAAATTTGCCAATATCTAAATATCTTTTCGGGCCACTTAGAACATTAACAAATAGCTATACCGTGCCCATTCCTGCAATTATCGCCCAGTTTCGATATTAAAAAGCGAGGCACAGCAGCGGAAATCCCGAAAATGCGGGATTTGGTTTTTTTGCGATTTGCGTGGCTTCTTGTAAAGATACAAACTTGATTTTTTTACCATTAAATTCGGCTTGAAAATAGCTATTTTTAGAGGTCAGATTCATCGCCGTAGCTAGATTAGAACATTTTCGAGAATTTTTCAAGTTATATTAATTAGTGGATTTAATCAAATCTCACAGAATTATTAATTTTCAATTTTAACGAATATTTGAACATTTTCCAAGCTAAAAACTTCTAATCTAGCTGAATGAACAAGTCTCTCCAGGACGCATCTATTGGTGTACAAATTTTGCATCCATCATTATTATCTGTCCTTAATTCGAATTAAAGTAAAGTAAAGTAAAGTAAAATACTGAACGCAGGCTTCTGCAGAAGCCTCTATGTTCAGATCTATGTAAAAGTTTGTGCTGCGGTAATAACTAGGTATTGTTCTTGAATAGTTCAGTATCTGGACTAGGTAATATACTTGAAAAATGGACTAGGTAATGTACTTGAATGATGGACGAACTAGATATAACAGTCTAAAAATAATAATAATGGACGAACTAGATATCAGTCTATGAACATATATACAGTAACTACAGTAATATAAAAAACAAGTTTGTGAGCATCTCTTTCATATAATAAACAAATCCAATAGATGAGCATCTTAGGTATGGTATCCTTTGACAGGTAAATACACAGCTGATCAGAGGAAAGCTGAAAGTTAAGGCCTCTCACGATGCCTCCACCGTATTTAGCAATCCCTTAAAAAGTCATTGTAGTACGTAGATCATTTGGCATGTTATCGATCCTTTGGCATGTTAATCCACAGGGTCTGGGTTACATTTAATAGTCCCTAGCACCATCCAATTATTAAATAGTAATTCCTAAGGTGAGCTAAGGCCTCTCACGATGCCTCCGCCCCCTTTCCCACTAGCTCAAGCTATGTCTGCTTCCGGATCATAAAACACTGGGTGATTTACCCAGAACTTATCTAAACGAGCTTTGAATGAATCCAAGCTCGGGGCACATACCACATGTTCTGGCAGACTGTTCCATAAACTCGGTATCCTATTTCTGAATGAATGTTTACGAATATCCAGCCGGTGGGTCCTTTCAAGGAATAACTTCAGTCGGTGACCTCTCGTTCGTTGATTTGCTCGTTGTAAGTCAAGTGAGACCTCAGCATCGTATATATTGTGAATAATTTTATATGCCTCAATTGCATCCCCACGCATTCTTCTAAATCGAAGAGTTGAAAGTTTGAGAGTTTTCAGTCGCTCTGGGAACGACAAATGTTGGAGGCCGTTAACTTTTTTAGTTGCAACTCTTTGGACTGATTCAATTTTCCTGATGGTACCTTTTTTATACGGACTCCATACAGCTTGTCCGTACTCCAAAATTGACCTTACCAGTGTCACGAAAATTGGCTTGAATATCTCCGGCTCCAATTTGTCAAATGTCCTCCTGATAATACCCATCATTCTGTTTGCTTTGTTAACTATGTTGGAAATGTGGCTCTCAAAGCTCAATTTACTATCAATTGTTATTCCTAGATCCTTTTCCTCTTCAATTCTCTCCAAATATGAAATATTTCCTGTTGCTGTCTTGAGGAAGAGACTTGACGGCCGTGGGTCATCTTCATGTCTTGACATTACCATGCGTTTACATTTATCGGGATGAAATTTGAGAAGCCACTTGCCAGTCCATTGCTCTAATTTGTTCAGGTCATCCTGTAGTTTGTCTTGATCTGCCGTTCCCGGGGTCCATTTTGAGAAAATCTTTGTGTCGTCAGCAAATAGATAAATGCTTGAAGAAATATCGTCAGGAAGGACATTTATAAATATGACAAATAATATGGGCCCCAGCACTGACCCTTGTGGGATCCCACTTTCAATCACCGAAGGGGCGGATTTTACTCCTTTAACCACAACTCTTTGCGTTCTGTTTGTGAAAAAGTCTCTTAACCAATCACTCAATAGTCCATCTATACCATAGCTTCGGATTTTGGCTAAAAGCCTCTGGTGTGGTAAAGTGTCAAACGCCTTTTGAAAGTCCATGTATGCTATTTCAATAGTCTCTCCCTTATCCAAAGCTGCTGTCCACTTGTCAAGCACTTCCAATAGCTGCAGAACTGTCGATCTTCTTGGGATGAATCCGAATTGCTTCCTCGAGAAGAGCTTATTTTCCAGCATGTAATCCCTCAACTCATCTCTCACAATGCTTTCCATTATCTTACACACGACGCTAGTCAAACTGACTGGCCGGTAATTATTGCACAATTTCTTCGGGCCCTTCTTGTGAAGTGCACAGACCTCCGCTTCCTTCCAAGCAGCTGGAAGTTTGCCTTGATTGAAAGAGTTTGTAAATATTATACACAAGGGTTTCGTTATGAAGGAGGACAGTTCCTTAAGCACTCTCGGATGAATTTTGTCGGGACCAGCTGATTTGTTAATCTGTAATTTGGCTAACTTCTTGGCGATCTTCTCCCTCGTAAATGTAACATTGTTGATACTGGATGTCGATTTCCTCTGAAGTTCCGGCACCTCGCCTTGCGGTTCTTTTGTGAATACTGAAGTGAAATGGTTGTTTAATGCTTCAGCCTTGCCCAAATTTGTAGACACTGCTCCCGATTCGCTTTCAAGGTCGGGAATTTCATGTTTTATCCTGATTTTGCTATTTACATATTTCCAGAATTTCTTGGGATTTGTTTTAATATCCCTGGCGATGTCCTTTTCCAATGCTGACCTCGCTTTCCTGGTAGCCTTGCGAACTTGGTTCCTGCATCGTTTATATTCTTTGAGTTTATCCGGAGATCTTGTCTCCATGTATCTTCGCCAAGCTATATTCTTCTTCTTTATTCTTGATATGACAGTGTTGTCTAAGGGAACCGGCTTTGGCTTGAAGACTGTGCTAATTCTTCCATGGGGTATGCATGAATCTTGCGCTTTGGCAAAGATTTCCTGAAATATGTTCCACTGCTCATCCACGTCATCCATATTCAGAATTTGTTCCCAATCTAAATCCATCATGGATCTAAATTTTGCATAATTCCCTTTGTTAAAGAAGTACTTCATACACTTTTCAGCACTATCCAAGCTGTAGCATTTAAAATTGATTAATAGTGTGCAGTGATCACTACGTCCCAGTGGGCTGTCATATGTTATCGATTCCACCATTTCTTCTTCATTTGTAAAGACAAGATCTAGCAGAGAAGGGTTGTCCCGGCCTCTGCTTCTAGTAGGTTCTCTGATATGCTGTGTCCAGTAAGTGGAAGTAACTGCATCAATGAATGATTGGGCATGTCTATCTCTTGTAGAAATATTGTTCCAATTTATGTTTGGGAAATTAAAATCACCCATAACGATTTTGTGGGATGCGTTTAGTTCATCCAATTCCTTGATATACTCATTTAGTGCCTCATTGTTTTCTTCGCTGGACGATGGGCTTCTGTAGATAGCACTTAGCAGGAGTTTGTCGCTTCCATTCAGCTGGATGGTGATGTTTAGCTTCTCACCAAAGTGACTGTTGATGGACAGCTCTTGCGCTCTTAGAGTCGTTTTAGCGTAAATGCAGATGCCTCTACCTTTGTTAAAATCTGAGCAGTGTAGATCAAAGCTGTCTAAACACAATTCGGCCTCTGTTGGTGAATAACGCACATTTTTCGGCCATGATTCCGTAATTACTATTATATCAACATTCATATTTGCCAATCTCAAAGACTTCTAGTATGATAGATGCGAAATTGAAGGCTAGATTATTAATTTTCAATTTTACTTTTAACGAATTTTTGGATATTTTCACATTTATGAACTAGTAATGTCGCTGAATGAATACGTCTCTCCCAGACGCATCTACTGATACAAAAATTACTCTTCTATCATTATTAGAAGTCTTTCAAATAAAAAACAGAGCCTAACTCACTTATTTCTTTGAAAAAATTGAAATCCCGTGTCCCGCGTCCCGCAAACGGGTCCCGCATATCAGAAAAGACGTAATGGGCGATAATTGCAGGATCGGGCACAGTCAATTCACTATTTGTGAATGTTCTAAGTGGCCCGAAAAGACATTAAATGAGCGATAATTGCAGAGATGGGCATGGTTTTTTCTTTGCCAATATCTAAATCAAGTCTTTTTGACTATTTGAGCTATTTGGAGATTGGCAATTTAGAGATTGGCTGACGCACACCTCAACTACCCTCAGCTTTAAATACCCTCTGTATCCCTCAAGTACCCTTGGTTATAGATCCAACATTGGCTGTCCAGACAGGAAAAGGAATGCAGGTCCCAGAGGTTAGCCTAAGTCTTAAGAAAGAGAGGGAAAATAAAAAGATATATTTTTTTAATTAAGACTCTTTCTGAGATAACTATGATTTGGTCTCCATATTTCTTTCAAATGTTGAAAATAAGCAAGTTCTAATCCTTCAGTTCAGCAATCAGTCAAAGCTGAGCTGTTATTCACACTGTCTCTTGGTTGAATCTGTAAAGCTGTTCAACACAGAGAGACTGTGTCAGTCAGGGGGTTGTGTGTGTTAAAGTAGAATATGCTATCTCCTTCGCGGAGATCAGATGTACAACTCCAAAATTTGGTCACAGACTCAGTCACAGGACTGTCTGTAACTTAAACTCGAGCAATTTTGATTAAATCTCACGAACATCTGACTAACTTGGCCTCATGCTGCAAACCAGTTCCTCTGTTAGTCTTTCAATGCCTCTTTTTAGAAAATACAAAATTTTAAACGTTTATGAAATATGTATATGTTATACAACGATTTTGAGGTGTATAACTAACATTTCAGGTGGTTATTTACCGAGGGCTTTAGCCCGAGGTAAATAACCCCTGAAATGTTAGTTATACACCGAAAACGAGTTTTATAAGCGACTTATACTCCATATATGACTCCTGAAGAATTTTTAACTGAATTTTGTTGCTTTGTTGTCATTTTTAGGTGCGTTGTTTGCAAAAAAAGCAGTACAACAAGCTAACTTAATCCCCAACAGTGGTATAACTAACAAATCCGTTGGTTATACCATGGCAAAAGACAATATAAAACTGTCTTGGTGGAGTATAAATGTCTTTAAAGTTTCATTTTTAAACCGACCTCTTACGAGGTGGGTTTAATCCAGTTGGTTCATGTCAAATGGAGATGGACGTCATAACGATAATACCTGCATTTTGGTATATTATCGCTCATTTTCGCTTGAATATTTTCGCTTAACCTGCGCTATTCATGCAAGGAAAACGTCCAAGAGGAAGAACCAGTATATAATTGACAAAAGGAAACTTCCGCCATAACAGTGACAGGTGATTGTGTCTTTATATCCTCGTTTTCCGTGATTTTAGACTGCAAAGGTTTTGTGAAGAAAATGTCTGGAAAGTTAATTTACGCTAGGCGGCGCCACCTATTTTGGTTGGGCACATAATTCTTGAGACAGCATCAATATTTCTTGAGACAGCATTGTTGTCTGCACATTTTTGTGCAGCCTGTCTTGAAGAAAAACAAGTTTATATTAGTTTATTGCAGTCAGCTGGTTCAACTTTCTGAGTTCCTGGTATCAAGGCATGAGTCTAGTACAAGGCATGAGTCTAAAATAGGCCTACTTGTGTACTTTGTAGTGACAGTAATGTCATTTAAAATTATCATATATATATAGTTATTTTTGAAATTTTCTCTGCCTTTGGTGTTTTAATTCACACATAGGCCTATTTCAACATTTGGCACAAACCAAGTTTCAGGGGCAGATCCAGAAAATGTCGGACTGGGTGCACGGGAATTCTCATCAATGATCCATCCTTCTGTTTACATATGGAACAGGGATTGTAGCTCCTGACAACCTCTAACTAAATGCCAAAAATTTGCAATGATAGTTGACCGATAAAAAAGATGCACTAATGCATGATTTAGTTAACAACTTACCTCAACTGTGAGAAGTGTCAAAACTATATTCTGGGGTTTTTCTGCGGAGATATCAAGCGAAATAACTGATCAGAAAATCTGGACAAGTCGTGTCTGACAGAGCCTAGAGGAAGTGGTTGGCCAATGTCAAGGTAATCCTTTGACCCATGTACTGTCTAAATTATAAATTGTCACCTCAAGAGGACTAGATCACTTCAACCTGAGGATTTAGTGAAGCTGTGAATAACATGCTGAACAGTTTGGTGATCAATGTGCATGACAACCAACTGTGTTCCAAACATTCTAACTGACTGAGTGGAATAAAACTGTGACTAACTCATTGAAATAAAATAACCTTCTCAGAACAATATTGCTCTGTCCAAAAAAAAAAATATATATATATATATATATATATGTCATACACTTAACTGTAGGACTATCAGAAGCATTTGTAGGCCAAAAGTAGAATTAAATAATTAGATAGGAAAAAGGGTTATCAATGGTTTGGTTATGGGAATGTGATATCAAAGAAGCTGCCATGAGTAGGGTCACCAGGAGGTGGTGCCACCTACTTTAGGATAGTTGAATCATTACAAGTACTCAACAATGCAATATAAGCTATAATAAGATATAAGGACAGGCTATACATTTCTATCAATTTTTTTTGGTCTCAATATCACAACATGTAAAGGTTTAAAAGAAGGACCTGGACATTCTCCTCTTAAACAAGATATGAAATATTAATAAAATACGCAGTACATCAATATTGATCACATTTTATCGAATTTGCAGATAAGATTGATAGAAAAGTGATTTCAGGCAACTGGGTAAATAGTTCAACAAATATTGAATGCATTAATTGGGATTTTTTCCTTAACTTGTAGTTAGAAAGCCTGTATATATTAATTTTAAAAGAAATATATTCTGTGACCTGACTCTCTATCAGATCAGTATTATTGTGATAATTGGATAGTTTTTAATAGTTTGATACTTGTTTGTGGCTGTTTCTGTTTTGCACAGCCAACAATCACAATAGGATCAGCAAATGCCTCATCAGTGACACCAACTGAATGCTTTGTCAAAGCAGTCAGTGGAGCATGACATGCACAGTAATTTGGACAATGTTTTCATGATATTTGACCCAGTAAGGGCTCAATCATTTATGAAATAATCAGTTGGAAATAAGTAGTTAGCCAGGATTATTGGAGCAAATCTTCAAATCCCCCAGGATTCAAATACACAAATGGACCAGATGAAGCTGAAACTGGATTTTTTTTGGCAGATATTGAATATATCTAGTTTTCTGTGCCTGGGAATTTTCTGCAGGCCACTTCTGATCTTGCAAGTCTGTTCTTGATGGCTTACCTAGCAATGGATTCAAAATGGACTTGAAGAATTTATGACCTTTACAGACAGCAGTCAGGCCTGCTAGTCACACAACTAACCAAAGGTGAGGTAAACTTTATTCAGAACAGAAATTGACAGAATTTATTGAGGCTAAGTGTATTATTTTGACTCTTTCTTAGCCATGGTCAATGAAGCATGGCATTCTAGCTTCATTCCCCTGGTATTATATGAGTAAGTCCTCAGCTGCCCTGATCATCAGAATGCTGGGAAGCCCTTGACTGGGTGGGGGAGGGGGTTACAAATGGAAATGTAATAGGAAGCCCTTGGCTGACATAGTGTTCCCACATGGCCTAATGGTCAGGAGCTGATCAGATGATCCTTGTAAAAACGTTTGTTGGTACTTCGTGCATGAAAAATGTTCTTTGCTAATTCTGTTAAGCTTGGTATGTGGGATTGATTTTCACATGGTTACAAATTTGCAGTGACATTTCTTCAATTTTTACGTCTCATCATTAGGCCTATCATCGTCTTGATATTCCAAAAAACATCACAATTGCTGACTTATGTTGTTAGCACATGCTCGAATAGATCAGAATAGGTGCGAGGATAGAATGAGTTTCGATGGTAGTTTACACCAGTGCTGGTCATAATTCAATTAATGATTTAAATTAATTAAATTCATGAATTGAATAATTCAGTTAATGATTTAAATTCATGAATTGAATAAAATTCGAATGAATTCAACATTTAAAAATCAGTTATAGTGAATTGACCGAAGGAAAAAATTCTGTAAATTCAAATTGATCTTGGCCATGAATTATAGTCTCAAAAGATCCTCAATTTGTATATTTGCATCTTTTCGGCGAAATGTAAATATAAGAATAAATTTCAGCTTATCTGAAAACTACTATACAACTTTTAAAATTCACTTACAATCCCCATAAAATAATTTAGGCACTCTGCTGATTTTCCACATACTGTCCTTTCAGGTTTCCCAATTCTCTATTATGTCACAAAAGCCAGCATACAGGTGATTCGTCATCAAGGCCTTCCATGTCAACAACCTGTTCTTCATTTCAACGCCGCAGCTTAGCAGCCCATATACTCATGGCATAACTACACTCTCTCAAGAATCCACATTCATCAAGCACCTGACAATAAATTTGTTTACTGCTCACATATCAGGCACAGTGTCATTCGTGATTCTGTAACTCTTATGACACTTGTTGTTAACACGCCACTGTCATTTTACACCATAACTACGTGATTCCAATACAATAAACTCACAGATGTCATACATACATGTGATTCATTACTTAGGATATTCAAATAAACTCTTGAAATAAATATGTACCATCTTTCTTCTGTCACTTTGAAATAGCTCATTAATTGCCCTTCATGGCATGCACCTCACAGTGCCCTGCAAATATACTTCCAGTCTAAAGTGTACTAAAGTAGAGCTTTGTTCCTTCAGCATGTACATCACTCACATCAGATGCTCATTGGTTAGGGCAAACACTCGCCGCAACTTCAATTTTGATAGGTCGGTTTTTGAATCCATGGATTCTTGTTTATGTATAAATTTCATAGGCTGAAGCTTCTGATTTTGTGAATTCTGTTTCTTCCCAATTCTCAATATCATGATTATGAAACAAGACATCAATTCAAATTGCATATATACCCTTTCTCAGCTAGTAAGGATAGTCAGATATAAAGGTGCCATAATATGGAATTACATTGTTGATCATATACCTACATGTTCTCATTTATCAATATATACAGCTGAGAAACATATGAAATTATAACGGCACTAGCCGTCGGGCGCAAAGCGGTGCTATCTAATGGTCAGTTTCAAAAAAGGAGGACTTCAATTTGCTGCTGAACACTGAACTGCTATTTCGCAATTTCAGTGATAAAGTGAGTCAGGGAGAGCCTGCATATCATTTCAGTGACAGAGCGAACACTGACCATCCAAAAAAAAATGTTTTGAAAAAACAAAATCCAAAAAAAAATAAATAAATGTTTGAAGGAATAAAAAAAAATTTTAAAATGTTTAAAAAATAAGAAAAATTGTCAAACAAAAAGAAAATTCAGAAAATGTTTTTTCTTCCAAAGCCAGAAAGAGTCAATAACAAAAAAATTCCTACTTTTTTTCAAACTTCTTTTCTCAGCTTTTTCCCATAAAATTATAATTTCTGTTTTTTTTTTTACATTTTCTTTTTAATATTACCCATCCACCCTATTTCTGTTTGTCCTAATTATTTTTCTGAAAACTTTATTGTACAAACCAGAATACAAAATTGAATTTGAGAAATAATTTTGTTAATTTACAATTTAGTGTCTTTAAAATTTATCTTTTGTGTCCAGGTGGTGCTGTCTTCATGCTTTGGCATTCACATTATTACTTACTGAATAATGAAAATTTGGGCTTCAATTTGTCATGATGCCAATCATTATATCTATTTGTCACGAAAACATTCTTTATTTTGGTTCTGCTTCTTTTTTTTTGTTTTTTAAAGTAATATTGTGATTCTTTTTTTTTAAACCAATAATTGCATATAATTTCGTATAACTGTTTGTGTTTCTAAGTAATGGCCCCCCTATAATGATGCTTAATTTAATCAAAGATTCATGTAATGAAATTTAAATTATCCTTATATACATTTTAGTATCTTGAATCTGGATACATGGAAGTTGTTTCTCATATGATGTAACATTTTTAATAAAAATAAAACCAACTTGAACTTGAACTTGACACCAGAGGCCAAACAGGCCTAATATAGTCAGAAGAGGACCTGTAAGAATGATAGTTTTATTTTTCTGTAGTTCTGGTTGAGTGCTCAGTCCTGACACCACCAAGGTCAAGGCGAATTGTTTTTGATGTATATATATATTTTTATTTCAGGAGGTAGAGCTTCTCCAATCTGACACTAGGGTCACTCTAGTTTGTCTCTAGTAGACCTGTAAGTCACTGCATCTTGTCGCCACTACTGGCTGTATTCAGAACAGTATTCTACTAATAGTAGGCCTACCAAGTCAGCGCCAAATTTATGGTAAGTCACTTCACTCTTAACTCTGGTGGACACATGACATGTCTATTTGGCAGTGTTGGAGTCCTCGAGGCGGGCCTTGTCCTCGAGGCCGGCCTTGAGGCCACGTTTTGATGGCCTCGGCCTCAGTCTCGGTCTCAGATGACAAATTGACAAATCCTTGGCCATGGACTCCGTTGCGGACCCTCTGGCCTCGGATATTTGTCTGAGGCATGTCCGAAGCCATCCGCATAAATGAAGTACAATTTGCTAGAACAGTTTAAAAAAATTTTCCTGAGAGTTATTTATTTTTATCAGTAAGTTTACCTTATCTATGGGACCTGCTATCCTATTAGAATCTGATAGAATCCTTTTCTGCTTTAAAGAATAAATGTCTATTCTAGGCTGAGTGGCATGCAATGAGGCGGTGCCATTTTTTGTGATACATAATGAAGTTATGAATCTCCATACTGCATTCACAGGAACCAAAAATACAGGATTATTTTCAAGGATTGCTTGGATTAAAGAGGATTGCAATTATTCAATAAATATGGTGCCAGAAGCATGGAAGATGTCTCCCCACAGATGTGACAAACAAATTGGTTTCCCATTTAGGCCTTCAATCTATATGTTACTGAAAATGTTTCTAACAAGTTTTTCTTGCTTAGAAAATACGTTCTAGATGATTTGAAGCTACTAGCACAGACCATAACATACATATTGCACATGTTTAAATAGTCCCGAGCATAAAAAAACTACAATTTTCGATACTTTTTTTTTCGCAAGAAGGGATTGAGACACATCCACAAATTTTGGTACATAATTAGATATTTACCATAAGTAATCACAAAAAAAAAATCATGATTGTAAACACTTGCCCACATGGCCATTTTGCCCATACAACACTCCAATTTTTCGGTGTTTTTCATTCTGGACTCCCATTTGGACTACTGCTACACCCTGAACAATGGAGAGATTTCCATGAATCTTCTTTTTTGGGCACTCTTGGGCCCACACTAAAAGAATTTTGTGTTACTCCACAAGTTCTGAACCTCTTCTTCTTAGGCCAAGCTTACCAATTTTGGAAATATTATTTACGCTGTATTGAAAACCAAGTTTGGATTTTTTTTCCCGAACAACTAACAGAGGTCATTCACTTTTCAGCTAAAAAATTAAATCTACTAAACAGTTCAACAAAAATAAGTCCCCCTTTGGATAAACTTGAATATCACAAAGATTCCTTCGCTGATATTTATGGCAGTTGGCTAAATTATAGCCCCATATATCGACTTTACAAGTGTGTATTTATAGCTCAGTGGCATTATTCCTGACTGAGCCAGCAGCCTTCGAGTGAGCCTACCCCTGTTTTCAAAAATCCATGGCTTTTCCAATAGATATGAACAATTTCACCATGCGAGGGAGCCACCAGCTTGATAAACCTCATCATGTTTCTGGATAAAATTTGTTTCTCAATTGTGTTTAGAAGATAACTAAGGACTTCTTTTGTAACAGTTTTACAGTTTAGGTTCCTTGGATGCAATAACAAGTAATCTGAGTGGAGTTTAAACACCTTTTGGTAAATTTTTTTTTGGAAAAACCAAAACTTAGGATTTTTGAAAAGAGGGGTACCTGCACTCGGGGTCTGCTGGTGCAGACGACAAAAATTTTGCAATAAAGCTACAAATACACACGTAGACTGTCAATATGTAGGCCTACAAACTGGCCAACTTTCACCAAAATCGGAGAAGAGGTCTTTGAGATATTCACGTTTTCGTAAAGGGGGACTTATTTTTGTTTAACTGTTTATGTCATGAGATGGCATAGAAAAAAATCGACTCGATATCTCTATGCTGTCTTGAGTTGTGACACTCCAAAGAGCAGTACTCAGCACATCTGACATTTTCGACCAAAAAAAAAGCACAAAACCCTTTTACGAAATTGGGCATAACTTTTTAACTATTTGCAACACAGACCTCATATTTGGCATATCTGCATGAAAGAGTTCAAGGTACTTATGTGATTTTTTGACTAAAAATCTGAGATGGTCATACTGGAAAATATCTGGTTTTGGGTGAATTGGCATGGAATGACTCAGTGTGTCCAATGAGAATGCAGCTTAATATCCACTTGCCAATCATGGCTCTGTTTCTATTAGGCTTGAATGTCATGGCAAGGATATTTGGCCAGATATTCTCATTGGACAAGATATTAGGTGGCATTCGCATTGGACAAACTATTAACTACAGTAACAGATATTAGTGTGGATTCTCATTGGTCAAGATATTAGGGCATATTCTCATTGGTCAGTTCACTACTATCCAAAGTTGGATATTCGTCAAAATCCGCAATAGTATAAAAGAGCTATTGCAAGTGATTAGGCATGTATCTAAAGTATGAGATCTTTGCCAAAACCCACTAAAGTCGGGAATGAGCGATGATGAGTGATTTAGGCATGCACCCAAAGGACCTATATTTTACCCAAAGGCCTCATGGATATTTTGAAGGATGCGATGACTTTGGGAAAGTCATACCAATAGGAGTCGTAATGCCCAAAGGCCCTATAGTTTACCCAAAGACCCTATAATTAGCCAAAAGACCCTATATTTTGCCCAAAGGCCTAATGTCCATGCTCAATAGGCCTATTGGGCACAATAGTGGATATTGGCGGTAACACCTGTCATCTATGAATTTTTGGAGTAAACTTCACATTGATTAGATCTTAAAATATTTCATCCCCCAAGCTCTCCGTGATTGTCTATTTAAAAAACTGAATATATTTCTTGCATACTTAAAAGTATCCTTATTCAACACACAGCTGCTTTTACAAGAGCCTGAGCACACAAAATGATGAGAGTTGTCGATGTTATTTCTCCTGGTGGACCAGAACAACTGACTGTGATGGAAAAACCGCAACCGGTGCTCGGGCCTCAAGAAATTTTGATCCAAGTTTATGCTTCTGGTATCAACAGGTCGGATACGCGGCAGGTAATGAAATATAAGTTTATTACATTATTATCATGATTATGCAGGAAAGCAATAGACAAGCATGAATGTAATATTAATTTTTTATTGTTTATATGGAGCTGATATTTATGCCCAAATGCAACAACTGCCTATTGGGTTTGAATAATTTTACTATTTTCTCTTTCTTGGGAATAAGAAGCCTGCAATAAATTGCCAATTAGATCACCATGCAACAACTGCAGTAAAATTCCGAGTACATATAAAGTCGTATATGTATCTCTGAAAAATACTTTTGAACACATGGAAATTGAACTTGCGCACAATGGAAAGACAGTGTCACTAGTACTGATTTATCGTTCAGAACCATCCAGTAAAAACAATTATACAATGGAGGAGTTTTTCAACGAAATAACACAACTTTTTGCTCACTACCAAACATATTCCAATGAGGTAATCATAGCAGGGGACTTCAATATCCATATGAACAAGGTCAATGACACGAAAGCCGTGCAGTTTGCTAGCATATTGAGTATGTTTGATCTCATTCAACATGTATCCTCTCCAACTCATGTTCATGGGAACATTTTGGACCTTATAATAACCAGAAAAAACTCTCTCATTGAGAAATGCACAGTCTCTGACCTGAACTCTGACCACAACTGTGTCCTGTTCTCACTTAATCTGAAAAGAAATCAATCTACTCAGAAAAAAATTAAACTGAGAGAAATGCGAAAAATAGATATATCTTCATTCAAAAATGACCTTAAAAAACTGTTTGAAAATGTAACAAAATTAAACAATTGCACAAATAACTTAGACAGACTAGTTGACCTATACATCTCATCCAATGATGTACTAGAGAAGCATGCCCCTCTCAAGCATAAAACCATAAGACTACGTAAACCCACTCCATGGACCAATTCTGACATCAAAGATCTAAAAACTGCAAAAAGGAAAGCTGAAAAGAAATGGAGATCCACGAAACTTAGGAGTGATTGGGAAATTTTTAAGTCTGTTAGAAATAAATTCAATTTAAAGCTCCATCACCTCAAAGAAGCTGACCTTAGATCTAAAATTGCTACAACAAAGGGAAATTCTAAAGCCATGTTCAAAATACTAAACTCAAGTCTTAATAGGAAGCAGGCCCTTCCACTACCAAAACACTCTGATCCGTTGGATTTAGCAAACCAATTCAATTCCTACTTTGACGATAAGATCAAGAAAATTAGCAACAAGTTATCATCACCCAACAGAACCTCCTTAGATTGGAACAAACAGTTCAAAGGCCCAAAACTTGATCAATTTGACAAACTATCTCAGCCGCAAGTGCTGCAGTTAATCAAAGAAATGCCTATAAAACACTGCCCATTAGATCCCCTGTCCACATGGCTTCTGATGAAATGTATTGATGAATTTCTACCAATCATAACCAAAATAATAAATATTTCCCTTGAAACTGGTGAAATGCCTTCACGACTCAAGCATGCTTTAGTTAAACCACTCCTCAAGAAGGTAGGTCTTGAGCAGGAGTACAAGAACTACCGACCAGTATCCAACCTGACATTCCTCGGGAAACTAATTGAAAGTGCTGTGATCAAACAATACATTAAACATCTTGAAACTAATAATCTTGACGACAAAAAACAATCCGCTTACAAAAAACACCATAGCACCGAAACTCTATTGACTAAATTCCACAATGACATCATGGTTAACATGGGAAAAGGGGAAGTCACACTTTTAGTACTCCTAGATCTCTCTGCTGCCTTTGACACAATCGACCATGATATCCTAATACAAAGGCTTAAAGATCGAAATGGTATTGATGGCGCTGCCTTAAAGTGGTTCAAATCTTACCTATCTAGCAGGACCCAGGCAGTCCTAATAAATAACACTGAGTCAGCCCAATTAACACTTAATTATGGAGTCCCGCAAGGCTCTAAATTAGGACCAATTCTATTTAACTCGTATATCGCACCTGTCAGCGAATTGGCTTGTATGAACCAAGTAACTGACGAAAAATATGCAGATGACCAACAACTTATTCTGTCATTCAAACCTACTTTTATTGGAGAAGCTGATGCAAAGAAAAGAATGGAGAACTGCATTGCCAATATTCGAGATTTCCTGAACGATAATATGCTTTGTAACAATGGTGAAAAAACTGAACTCTTGATTTTGGGGTCTCGTCACCAACTGAATAAAATAACTGTCAATTCTATAAAGGTTGATAACGTTGACATCAAAGCAGTCACACATGTTCGGAATCTGGGGGTAATATTTGATACAAACATGTCTATGGAAAAACATGTCAATAAGATGTGCCAATCTGCCTACTTTAATCTGAGAAATATCTCACAAATTAGAAAAAGCCTAAATAAGGACACAACCAAAACAGTTGTTAATGCTTTGGTAACCCCCCACCTTGACTATGGAAACGCACTGCTTTACGGTATAAACAAAAACTTGGTGAACAAACTTCAGGTTGCGCAAAACTCTTCAGTAAGATTGATTGAAAGGCTTAAAAAGTATGATAATATAAGTGGATTTCGAAAAAATCTTCACTGGCTTCCCATCAATGCAAGATGCCAGTTTAAGATCCTAACAACAACATGGAAAGCTATTAATAATCAAGCACCTGATTATGTGAAATGTCTAGTAAAGGTAAAAGAGGAACATCGGCAGAACCTAAGAAGCAACAAACAATTACTGCTGGCTGTTCCCAGGAATTATGGAAATAATAAAACTAACAGGGCATTCTCCTACTCAGCACCAGAACTGTGGAACAAGCTACCTGTTGACATAAAAATTGCTGAGTCTCTTGATGCATTCAAAAGAAATCTCAAAACCCATCTTTTCAGATTATTTTATTAACATCACACAACTATATGCGCCGATGAGCAGTGTTACTGAAATTGGCGCTTTACAAATTCATATTATTATTATATTATTATTATTAGTATATATAGGCCCTATTTGTGAAAAGCAAATAATTATGTCTGATATTATCAGGTTTCACTCAATAACTGCACATAATGCATGTGTGGTCCAAGATCAAGTTCAAATATTTATTTATTGCCGGCTTGACATATACAATAAACATTAGCTGTAAGTAGCTATTCCCCGACATAACGTTAATAAAATTAAAACCAACAAGTCCAATGGACTCAAGTGCTCTCTGCTTTTAGCGTAATGCATTTTTTTACACAAAAGGCTACCAGTCACTCTTTTCCTCCCTTTGGGGAAGACCTGGGAACAGGTAACCTGCAATGAATTGCAAGATGAACTGCCTGAAACAGCTGCCTGGGGATACTCAACTAACTCAAGTAATGTTACTTTCTGTTGCCAAATAGTCCTGTCTTCGGAACTGAAACTTTGTGAATACCACCTCAATCTATACATAAATCAATGTTGTAAGTTTTGAAAATTTTGGTAACTGTCAACCAGGTCATTTTGAGGTTTTAATGACATGCATTTTTTTGTAAATACCACAAAATTTTTATTTTTCAAAATTACCTCACAGCAACATATCGAGATGTAAAACTCATCTGATGAATTGGTAGTAGGTTGGTCTTGCTAAAGGCACAAAAAAAATTACATGGTTGAATCACTAACCATTTTCTCTAAATTGACAAATAGCTAACAGCACCTTTTTAGCGATTTTTGAATTTTCGTCCATTTTTGAGCCCCTGCTGAAAGACATCTAAGACAGATACATGCTTTTTGATGCTAAAAATGAAAAACATTGGGTGGAGGTTGGTCCAGTGTGAGAATATAAAATGTGTGGAATTTTTATTTGGAGAGTTATACATCTCTGAAGTTGGCTCAAACCACAATTTCGAGAAAAAAAAAGAAAAATAGCCTTAAATTTCAAGGGCTCCTATCTCGGTGAGTTTTTGAGTCAAAGACCTACAATTTTGCAAATTTGCATATATCAGGTAAGTGAACAACTGTGCTTTTTTTCAATTTTTTCTGAAGGGGTCACCTTGGGCATTTTTCTAATTCTGGGTGATTTGACGTGGAATGACCCATACAAGGAAGATAACATGAGACAGAGTAGTGAGTAATAAATGGAAAAGTTTTAATTCTGAATTTTCAGCGGAAAGGCACTTTTACTCCTCCCCCTGGTGTATCGGAAATTATTGGCTTAGAAGTATCGGGAATTGTAAAAGCTGTTCACAGTTCTGTCAAGAAATGGAAAGTTGGACAACCAGTCATGGCTCTGCTAACAGGTAATGGTTTATAACTGGAATCTTGTTTAAATTTGAACATGTATGCATACCATGAGTAAATTTTTTGGGGATGGCGAGCGACATTTGCCGAATTTTTAGACCATTTCAAATGAAATTGCTCACTAACGATCAGTGCATTTTTAAGAAATTATGACTGCATGGGAGACCAAATAAACAGATTTGGTCTCCAAGCCATTGCTAAATTGGTGCCCCTGTGTAACCAATTTTTTTGTGAGACTCTTATTAATTGATTGCACAATTGGTTGAGAATCTTAAGATCTTGCAAGCAATTTTTCTATTACAAGATATTTCTATGGGTCCCATCTTTCAATTTTCAAGTTACGTAAATTTGAAATTTTTGAAACTCTTTTTGGTTGAAATGGTCAAACTACTAAATTAGCAGTCAGCTCACACAAACTCCTTTTTTGCATAGAAAAATATAAATCAGGAGCTGGGGGGGTGACTATCTCCCTCCTGTACGCTTAAATGTTTGAATAAGTTATGACTTGGATCTGGCAAAAGTTTACAGTTAGGGGAGACCGGGGCTAGTTGTCACAATTTTTTTTACTTCAAGTTTGACTGTGTCTGAGAGGTCTCTAGGTTCAGGTTGTCTGGAAACTTCCAACCCTGTAGCATTTTTGTAAGTCTTCAGAAAGTTTTTATTCAGCTTTCGTCCTGATTCATCTACCATATGTTTCCTTGTAGGTCATGTTGTAACTCAAAGTCATTTTTGTGAAAATGTCACAACTTGCTCCGAGCCCGGGGCAAGTTGTCACACTCATATGGCCACCCTAACATCTCTTGACAGATTTTCTGTAGTCCAAGCTTGCAACACCGGATTCCTTTTGAAAAAGAAAAATACACATCTTACGAAGACTTTGGATGAATGCCATCATAAACCAGAGTTTATTTCTACCAGGAAATTGCTTCTCAAATTGGAAGACAATGAAATGATTTTAAAATTTCTGTGAAAAAGTCATTTTTAAGAAGTCCACATATCACAAAAAAGATTATATATATATACCTTCTTTCAACCACTGCATACTAAAACCTTAACAAACAAACATATCTTGAAATTTATTTAATAACGACGGAACTGCTGCCACCTATAGCAAAGTTATAGGCATTGTGACAACTTGCCCCTGTGACAACCAGCCCCGGCCTATCCTCGTCACGATCATGAAGTCAATCCGATATCTCGGTAATCAAAAGAGAATATATTCTGGTTCCACTTAGAAAACACAGACACATTGTTCAGATAGACTATGGGTTAATGCCATCATCAATCAGTGCCTTAACCTCCCAAAAATTGCCTCAAATTGGAAGACAATGAAAAATTTGAAAACATTTGGTGAAAAAATTGAGTTTAAACTCTCATTTTCAAAAATATTCACATAGCGCATGACAGACTATACATTTTTGTGATATCATCACAAAAATATTCCCCATGTTAAAAAATATCAAAATTGATTTAATTGCCATGCAGCTGCTACCATCCATAGCTGAGTAATAAGCATTGTGACAACTTGCCCCTGTGACAACTAGCCCCGGTCTCCCCTACGCCACCAGTTAAGACGGTTAGTAGAAGTCAAACAAGGGCTTCCCAGCATTCTGATGATCAGGGCAGCTGAGGACTTACTCATATAATACCAGGGGAATGAAGCTAGAATGCCATGCTTCATTGACCATGGCTAAGAAAGAGTCAAAATAATACACTTAGCCTCAATAAATTCTGTCAATTTCTGTTCTGAATAAAGTTTACCTCACCTTTGGTTAGTTGTGTGACTAGCAGGCCTGACTGCTGTCTGTAAAGGTCATAAATTCTTCAAGTCCATTTTGAATCCATTGCTAGGTAAGCCATCAAGAACAGACTTGCAAGATCAGAAGTGGCCTGCAGAAAATTCCCAGGCACAGAAAACTAGATATATTCAATATCTGCCAAAAAAAATCCAGTTTCAGCTTCATCTGGTCCATTTGTGTATTTGAATCCTGGGGGATTTGAAGATTTGCTCCAATAATCCTGGCTAACTACTTATTTCCAACTGATTATTTCATAAATGATTGAGCCCTTACTGGGTCAAATATCATGAAAACATTGTCCAAATTACTGTGCATGTCATGCTCCACTGACTGCTTTGACAAAGCATTCAGTTGGTGTCACTGATGAGGCATTTGCTGATCCTATTGTGATTGTTGGCTGTGCAAAACAGAAACAGCCACAAACAAGTATCAAACTATTAAAAACTATCCAATTATCACAATAATACTGATCTGATAGAGAGTCAGGTCACAGAATATATTTCTTTTAAAATTAATATATACAGGCTTTCTAACTACAAGTTAAGGAAAAAATCCCAATTAATGCATTCAATATTTGTTGAACTATTTACCCACTTGCCTGAAATCACTTTTCTATCAATCTTATCTGCAAATTCGATAAAATGTGATCAATATTGATGTACTGCGTATTTTATTAATATTTCATATCTTGTTTAAGAGGAGAATGTCCAGGTCCTTCTTTTAAACCTTTACATGTTGTGATATTGAGACCAAAAAAAATTGATAGAAATGTATAGCCTGTCCTTATATCTTATTATAGCTTATATTGCATTGTTGAGTACTTGTAATGATTCAACTATCCTAAAGTAGGTGGCACCACCTCCTGGTGACCCTACTCATGGCAGCTTCTTTGATATCACATTCCCATAACCAAACCATTGATAACCCTTTTTCCTATCTAATTATTTAATTCTACTTTTGGCCTACAAATGCTTCTGATAGTCCTACAGTTAAGTGTATGACATACATATATATATATATATATATATTTTTTTTTTTTGGACAGAGCAATATTGTTCTGAGAAGGTTATTTTATTTCAATGAGTTAGTCACAGTTTTATTCCACTCAGTCAGTTAGAATGTTTGGAACACAGTTGGTTGTCATGCACATTGATCACCAAACTGTTCAGCATGTTATTCACAGCTTCACTAAATCCTCAGGTTGAAGTGATCTAGTCCTCTTGAGGTGACAATTTATAATTTAGACAGTACATGGGTCAAAGGATTACCTTGACATTGGCCAACCACTTCCTCTAGGCTCTGTCAGACACGACTTGTCCAGATTTTCTGATCAGTTATTTCGCTTGATATCTCCGCAGAAAAACCCCAGAATATAGTTTTGACACTTCTCACAGTTGAGGTAAGTTGTTAACTAAATCATGCATTAGTGCATCTTTTTTATCGGTCAACTATCATTGCAAATTTTTGGCATTTAGTTAGAGGTTGTCAGGAGCTACAATCCCTGTTCCATATGTAAACAGAAGGATGGATCATTGATGAGAATTCCCGTGAAGTCAAAGATGTTTCTGTGATACTTCTAAAAACAATCTCTGTATGTTGTTTCAGGAGGTGGGGGGAGGGTTGATCTAGTGGTAGCGTCCTTGACTGCCAATCGCTGGGTCCAGGGTTCGAATCCAGCTCTTGCCAGATCACCTGGGCATATGTTGGATGGCTGTTTCAATCATCTTTCACCGCATTGCCTTGTCCTCCTGTCCTAACTACCTTACCAAGTGCATAAATACAGGACGTAAAGACCCAATCATCCATCCATTGTTTCAGGAGGAGGTTATGCAGAATACGCAGCTTGCCACGAAGACACCGCCATGTTGATTCCCCAGGGGTTGAATTTCGTTGAGGCGGCAGCGATCCCTGAAGTCTGGTTGACTGCTTATAAACTCCTCCATCCTGTTGGTGAGTTAAGTGCATAGATAGATAGATATGGTAAGTTTGTGCAGCAATCTAAGCCCAGTTCTGGATGCTCACAAGGGTTGATTGATGAGATGAGAGAGAGAGAATAGGAGTCCTCAACAAGTTAAACATTTGCCCCATGCGAGGGATCTTTTACTTGCCCTACACAGACGCTGATACAAGGGGCCCCAATTTAATGTCTCATCCGAATGACATCCAGCTGGGATTTTGCTCATGAAGGTCCAGTGAAAATTGTTGAAGTGACATGATTGGAGCATTGGCAATCATAAATGCACGCAAATTGCAGCATGAAAAAACTACACAATAAATAAGCCTAAATTGAACTCAAGTTTAAATGAAAGCATATTGTCTTTCTTCTAATTAATTAAGTAGAGGTGATGGGAAAATCCAATTGCAATATACATAATGTTGATCACGACAAATCAAACAGCCTTTATATGGTTCTCTCATCATAAAGTCTCCTCGCGACATCCCTGTTGGCAATTGACCTATATTGACGTCAGACGGACGTCAGTGTGACGTCACAGATGTTGTCCTGATGTCAGATGAGGTCAGGATGCCTGATGGGATATAATCGACTGTCACGAATAACCAAGTTCACATTTCATAATGGGCTAGTCTGATCCTTCCTTTAGAACAGTAGTTATGCCTTATTTACTTGGGACTGCAACAATCCAACTCAAACCATTCTAGACTAGTCGCTGTGGTTTTATTTGTATTTTTATATGATTTTTTAGTTTAGAATGTTTTTCGCTCTTTATGTTATATTTTTCATTGGTTCTTTTGTTTATTTGTAACTTTTATTATTATTATTTGTTTCTTGATAGCTATATACTCTTATGTTTACCAGGTAATAAAACATCCTAATAATATATCCTATTTCTTATATCTTATTTCAGTTCTTTATTTTATATTATATAGGTGGTGTAAAAGCAGGCGACACAGTCCTGATCCATGCTGGAGGCAGTGGCGTCGGGACGGCAGCTATCCAACTCTGCTGTCTAGCAGGGGCTACTTGCATAATCACAGCTGGTAGCGAAGACAAGATTAACTTTGGGAAGAAACTAGGAGCAACTCATGGCTTTAAGAGCCAGTGACAGAGAAAATCGAGGATTTGGCTTGCTGTGGGGGTCGGCGGAATCACTTGAAACTTTTCAATGTCAATGAATATGGTCTCACTAAGAATAATCTTAAAGCATTCGAAAAAAAATCATTTGGTTGTTGTGATAGGACATGCCATAGATATTATAGTCCGGCAGTAAAATGCCATTTTTGGGCCTAACCCAAAAGTTCCGGTTAAAGTTTTTTTCTCTCTTGATCCTGTATCTATATGGTCCAAGGAACATTTTCAGGGGGGGTGTGAAACTCTCACCCTTGAGCATTCCGAGAAATCCAAGATGGCGTCCAAAATGGCCGCCGGACCCGAAATTGGTCATAAATGGGCTCCTAATTCAGATAGGATGATAAATAAAACATCAAAATAGGGGTTTTGAGGGTCAAGGATTCCAGAAATAGATAAATCAAACTCATAAGATCTCAATTTACAGCTTAAATGGCCTAAATTATGCATTAAAACTGTAAAATTAGCGTCAAAAATCAAGATTAGGCACATGTGACCTGCTCCACCAAAATGTGCTTAAAGAATAAGCAAAGTATCTATTACTGTGGCTTCCCCTGAATCTACTTGAAAGGTGCTTTCAAATGATGGGTCATATGTGGGTACATGTCAATTGCATCCAAAGTAATGACATGTCAAAAACCGTGAACAATGTAAATAATGAAGCTGCAGAATTTGAGAAAGTGGCCTTTACATTTCAAGCCAAACAATGTCAAAGGAACAAAGGTTGGTTGATTGTTTTCTGGTGTATATGGATTAAAATGCACTAAGATAATGCCTCTTACAATAGCAAAAATATACTTAAAGTATGACTTTTGTGATATATGAGCAATGCACATTGCCCTTATCTAGACCATCTCCACCTTCTTGAGAACTTCAGTAGACCAGCCGATGTACATGATTCTGTACTGTTGGAGGCTTTATTGTTAATGGAAGGTATCTATGCCAGTAAGATAGATAATAGGTTTAACAAAAGGATTAGGGTTGATACCACTTTTGGATTTGAATTTTAAGGTTAATTTGTTGTTGTTAAGGTCAAAGCCAAGACAAGGGTGCTTTTTCAGCAAAATTAAAAATAAAATAAAATCAAAATTACCTGAAGGGACAAAATTGTACATGCTTAGGCTAGAACTACGCCTCACAGTACTTAATTAACTTCGCTATTTTGATACTTGTAATTGCCTTAATGATGTATTTTACAAGGACAAAATGATTGCCGGGCGTACTCCAAAAAGCATCCTTTTTTTTTTCATTTCAAATCTTATCTTGCCAAATGCTTGCTTAAAAATCTTTGTACATAAGTCTCTTCCTAGATAAGGCTATCTAACCCAATTAGTTAGTACTCTAATTAAATGACTCATTCATGTGAAACTAACTCTGCCCTCACAAAAGTTGCCAAAGACAACAATTGAAGCAGGTCAGAGGGGCCCCTCTGTATCCATGTATTTCATGGGATCAAGTTTTTTGATACCCTTTAGAATAATTAAATGTCATTTGAACAAAAATACCATTTTTAACAGGACTGTCAATGTCCACATCCATTTTCGTTGGTTGGGAATGAATTATCCAGTGATGGGGATTGGTGGAATTGAGAATATCAGGGAGGATTTTGTGTTTTTCATAGGATATTTTTGACACTGACAGCAAGATGCATTTAACTTTTGAAGGGTTGACTGTTGTAGTAACAAGAAAACCAAGGAGCCAAATGAAAGCTGACATCAAGGGCTATCCATCCACATCCATTTTGGTTGGTTAGAAATTAGTTATCCAGTGATTAGGACAGGCAAAATTGAAAATGCCTGAGCAGATTTTGTGTTTCCGAGGAGATTTTTGACACTGACAGCAACATTTATTTAGCTTTTGGAGGGTTGACAGTGGTAGTAACAAGGGACACCAAGTTGCAAACTGAAAGCTGACATCAAGGTCTATCCATCCCATCCATTTTGGTTAGTTAGGAAGGATTTATCTAGTGATTAGGATAGGTGGAATTGAAAATACATGGGAGGATTTTGTGTTTCCGAAGAGATTTTTGACACTGACAGCAACATTTATTTACTTTTTGGAGGGTTGACAATTGTATTAACAAGGAAACCAAGGTGCCAAATGACAGCTGACATCAAGGGCTATCCATCCACATCCATTTTGGTTGGTTGAGATTAAATTACCAACTGATTAGGATGGGGGAATTTCTGTTTCTGAGGAGATTTTTAACACTTACAGCAACATTTATTCAGCCTTTGGAGGCCAATGGAGGGTTGACAGTTTTACTAGCAAGGAAATCAAGGTGCTAAATGACAGCTGACATCAAGGGCTATCCATCCACATCCATTTTGGTTGGTAAGAAATTAGTTATCCAGTGATCAGGACAGGCAGAATTGAAAATGCATGGGAAGATTTTGTGTTTCCGAGGAGATTTTTGACACTGACAGCAAAACTTTTTAAGCTTTTGGAGGGTTGACAGTTGTAGTAACAAGGCAAACAAGGTACCAAATGACAGCTGACATAAAGGGCTATTCATCCACATCCATTTTGGTTGGTTGGGATTAAGTTACCAAGTGATTAGGATGGGGGGAATTGATAATACATGGGAGGATTTTGTGTTTCCGAAGAGATTTTTGACACTGACAGCAACACTTATTTAGCTTTTGGAGGGTTGACAATTGTAGTAACAAGGAAACCAAGGTGCCAACTGAAAGCTGACATCAAGGGCTATCCATCCTCATCCATTTTGGTTAGTTAGGAAGGATTTATCTAGTGATTAGATAGGTGGAATTGAAAGTACATTGGAGGATTTTGTGTTTCCGAGGAGATTTTCGATAATGACTGCAACATTTATTTAGCTTTTTCAAAGGTTGAAAATTGGAGGAACAAGGAAACCAAGGTGCCAAATTACAGCTGACATCAAGGGCTATCCATCCACATCCATTTTGGTTGGTTCAGATTAAGTTACCAAGTGATTAGGATCAGGGGAATTGATGCTTGGGAGGATTTTCTTTTTCCGAGGAGAATTTTGGCACTAACAGCAACATTTATTTAGCCTTTTGAGAATTGACAGTTGTACTAACAAGGTAACCAAGGTGCCAAATAAAAGCTGGCATCAAGGGCTATCCATCCACATCCATTTTGGTTGGTTAGAAATTAATTATCCAGTGTTTAGGACAGGAAGAATTGAAAATGCATGGGAGGATTTCCGAGGTGATTTTTGACACTGGCAGCAACATTTATTTAGCTTTTGGAGGGTTGACAATTGTAGTAACAAGGACACCAAGGTGCCAACTGAAAGCTGACATCAAGGGCTATCCATCCACATCCATTATGGTTTGTTAGGAAAGATTTATCTAGTGATTAGGATAGTGCAATTGAAAATACATTGGAGGATTTTGTGTTTCGGAGGAGAATTTCGATAATGACTGCAACATTTATTTAGCTTTTTGGAAGGTTGACAGTTGGAGTAACAAGTAAATCAAGGTTTAATTGAAAGCTTACATCAAGGGCTATCCATCCACATCCATTTTGGTTAATTAGGAATGAGTTATCTAATGAGTAGGATAGGTGGAATTGAAAATACATGGGAGGATTTTGTGTTTCCTATGAGATTTTTGCCACTGATAGCAACCTTTATTTAGCTTTTGGAAGGTTGACAGTTATATTAGCAAGGAAATCAAGGTGTCAAATGAAAGCTGACATCAAAGGCTTTCCATATACACCAGAAAATAAATAGCAAACCTGTGTTAGTTTGACATATTTTGGTGTCGATTGCTTGAAATTTAGCAGTTGTTTATTTGGTTTCCAGAGCTTCATAATTAGCATGTTTGACATGTTATTTCTTTTGATGCAATTGACATGTACCCACATATGACCCATTATTTGAAAGCACCTTTCAAGGAGATTCAGGGGAAGCCACAGTAATAGATACTTTGCTTATTCTTTAAGCACATTTTGTTGGAGCAGGTCACATATGCCTAATCTTGATTTTTGACGCTAATTTTACAGTTTTAATGCATAATTTAGGCCATTTACGCTATAAATTGCGATCTTATGAGTTTGATTTATCTATTTCTGGAATCCTTGACCCTCAAAACCCCTATTTTGATGTTTTATTTATCATCCTATCTGAATTAGGAGCCAGTTTATGACCAATTTTGGGTCCGGCGGCCATTTTGGACGCCATCTTGGATTTCTCGGAATGCTCAAGGGTGAGAGTTTCACACCCCCCCTGAAAATGTTCCTTGGACCATATAGATACAGGATCAAGAGAGAAAAAAACTTTAACCGAAACTTTTGGGTACCACCCCTCCACTGCCGGACTATATCAGTGCATGTAATTAATTTGCTCTATACGGAAAACCAATGCAAAGACTGAAAAATTGGTAAATGTGTTGCAAATATTTGTCAGAATTCACCTGCACTTGTGCAGCCGAGCATTGATAGTATGCAGCTTCATCTTTGGTCTGGTAAAAAACCAAATTCACAAATTAGTTCAACAACAGATGGCCAAAAATCCCATTAGTTAATTTCAACAACATTTTTGATATTCCATAATTTCTTGTGTGAAATATTAGTGGCTCATTGGCTAGGGTGAGGTTGATACAGGTTATATCCTGTATTTTTGCACTTGCCCGGCATAATAATGAAGTTCAGATGGGACCACAGTAGGAAGGATTGCCAAACTCTTGGCAATCAAATTCTGGTTTCAGAGGTTAGTAACCTGAGTGCAACCACTGATTACCACCAAATAGCCTATGAAAAAAAATTGAAATATTGGTCACAATACAGTGCCGCCTGTAAGTATGTGAAACGCATGACAATGTGCCATTGCATCAATGCTAAACATCCGCAGCCTAACTGCTCGTGGAGGCATGAATTTTCATCGGATGAAAGGGAAACAAAGTGGGTCATAAAGGCCGATGTGTGAGGCAAGTGGGATAAAAATAGCAGCCCATTTTCTTTGATGTAGTCGGAGTTAGGTATGGGTCAAAGTCTTTGATAAGTAAGTGAACCACCCTTCCCTATCTTTTAACATTGGGCCTGCGTTTCACTTACTTATCAATGAATTTGACCCATACCTAACTCCAACTATAGCAAAGAAAATTGGCTGATATTTTTATTCCATTTGCCTCACATATCGGCCTTTATGACCCAAAATGTTTTCCTCTCATCGGATGAGAATTCGTCCTTCCAGAAGCATTTTGATTAAGGATGTTTAACATTGATGCAATGGCACAATATCATGTGTTTCACTTACTTACAGGCGGCACTGTACACTGTCATCTGAGATTTGCTAAAGCGTGAAAAACAAACTTTCTGACTTCAAGAACTCCAGAGTAAAGGAATTATATTCAAAATATAAATGAAAAATCTCTGATTGACAATTTCATGTAACTTGCAGGCATAGTTTCCACCATATTGGCAGTCATATTGAATAAATTCTTCTGAAAGTATCAAAAATGAGATCTCTGACCCTAAAAACCCTAGAATAGAGGTACTGGATGAAAAAATGAACGAAAACTGACAATTTCATTCATGTGGCAGCCATATTTGCGATAAAATTGGCTGCCATCTTGGTTTGCTTGACGTAACAGAATCAAAAATGTGTCTTCTGGGCATTTAAGCCCTAGATTAGAGATACCACACAAAAGCAAATTGAGGAAACCTAAAAAATTGTCAATTTTAAAGTAAATTGAGGAAACCTAAACAAAAATTGTCAATTTTATGTCAATGCTCAATGGCAGCCATTTTGGCCACCATTTTGGCAGCCATCTTTGATTTATAAATGTGAAAGTGTCAAAAATGAAGTATATGACCTTGAAAACCGTGGATTAGAGGTATCACATCTGAAAATTGGATGAATATTCTCCAAATTACGAATAAATGAAAAGTTTAAATTCCATTTGGAGGCCATTTTGGAATCTTTACCAGTGAAATTCCAAAAGAAGTATACCAAATTTTATTGACTGAATGGACAGTTGACATGTTTGTCTTCACTACCCTTTTATTCACATTGTCAAGTTGAGACCCTCAGATTGGCAATCGGGCATCAAATATGACCTTTTTTCCGTAAATCAGTATTTTTGAAAAAATGGGCAAAAAGGCTTTTGTATTTGAGTTACACTACATCCTATAAGACCAGGACAACAAATATCATATGTAGCATTGAAAACCATGTGTATGTCCTATCTGATGCTATGTTTCTTTAAGCTGTAACATGTGCCGTTCAGAAGATATTGTCCATTGAAATTCAGCAAAATGTGAAATTTCCAAATTCTCTCCGGGAGCAATTTTGCATATTTTATTATCAAAACAAAAACGTCTGAAAGTAGTGCAATTTGGCATTGTTTCAAATAATTTTATCAACTTTTATGTCCATTAATCTTGTGGATTTTGGGGAGGAATTTGTCTTACTATGACCTGCGAAATGATCGTTTGAAGATTTTGATCATGCATACCAAATAATATTATTACATGACCTTCAGACACAGCCCAAAAATTCAGGAGGTTCATGGAACATTTGAAAGGCTCCCGGGAAAGTTATTTAATTGCCTTCTCTTTTAAGTAAGCCATCTACAATTTCTCCACCTCTTGGAAGCTATCATGACTTCATTAGAATTTATCAAATTAAAGTGGAAGGTCTGAGCAATTGAGGTAAATTGGCCAGGGCAATTTTGTTTTGCAATTAATTTGTCTCCTGCAAGTATAATTTCATAGCACACTTAATGCAGTCTGACAGCTGTTTTGCCTGATTTACTAAATATTTGGTGTTTTGCAAATTTGACTGGGAAAGTTCAAGCAGTTGAATGATTAGTGGATAATGATCCAACAAGAAATACTAAGTTTGCTTATTAACAAATATTTGAATATTATGGTGTCTTGTCTTATGTTGTAGATCACTATCAATCTTCATCTAAGCATGATTGACGTAAAATGATGTAAAAGTATAGGAGCATAAATTCTTTATTTTGCTTTCTGAACCTTGTGCAGATTCTGCAGAATGGTTTTTCTGCACTTCCCCGACATTATTTTCCTTGAAATATGATTTGGGTTAATTCCGAGAACCTGAATAGGATATTTCAAGAATAATATTCCAATCATTAAGGTACCTCACATGCTTGTGTCTTATCTTTTACGTTGCTTCTCAACATTGCGAAAACATTGCCCCAATATTGCATTCTAACGATATTTTGTCCACATGCAAATGCCTAAAGTGCCGTTATGTAACTTTGCAGCCAGCTCCAATTACAAATCTCAACATTTTTATTCACTGCTAGAAAATCATTTCAGTGCTCCTTAATCCTTATTGATTGCCAGTATATATGTTTTGAACATGTCCGAACCTCGTGGTGCATGGTGCATAAACAAATTGTGTGGTGGAATGCACTTCAGAATCTGTCATCTATCATGTCTATGCCTCAGCTTGCCTGTCGGGTGGTTAGGAGTCGTGCGGTTAGGAGTTGGTTGGATAGGAGTCGGGTGGATGTGGATATAAGTCAGGTGGATAGGAGTTGGTGGCAAGGAGTCGGGTGGATAGGAGTCGGGTGGACAGGAGTCGGGTGGACAGGAGTTGCTTGGAAAGGAGTGTTGGGTGGATAGGAGTTGGGTGGATAGGAGTCAGGTGGATAGGAGTCGGGTGGCCAGGAGTCTGGTGGACAGGAGTCGTTTGACAAGAATCGGGTGGATAGGAGTCGGGTGATTAGGAGTCTGGTGGTTAGGAGTGGGTGGATAGGAGTCGGCTGGCCAGGAGTCGGTGGACAGAGTCGGATGGACAGGAGTCGGATGGACAGGAGTCGGATGGACAGGAGTGGGGTGGACAAGAGTCGGGTGGACAGGAGTCGGGTGGACAGCAGTGTTGGGTGGATAGGAATCGGGTGGATAGGAGTCGGGTGGCCAGGAGTCGGATGGATAGGAGTAGGGTGGTTAGGAGTCCGATGGTTAGGAGTCTGGTTAGAGTCGGGTGGATAGGAGTCGGGTAGATAGGAGTCAGCTGGCCAGGAGTCGGTGGACAGGAGTCGGGTGGACAGACTCAAGACTCAAGACATTTATTTCTTCCTGAAACATACAGGTTGTTACAGTAAAGAGGGAGGACATCTCTAAGACAAGATTTTGGACAGGAGTCGGGTGAGCAGGAGTCGGGTGAGCAGGAGTCGGGTGGACAGGAGTCGGGTGGACAGGAGTTGGGTGGACAGTTGTTTGGACAGGAGTTGGGTGCATGGACAGGAGTCGGATGGACAGGAGTCGGATGGACAGGAGTCGGATGGATATGAGTCGGATGGACAGTCGTTTGAACAGGAGTCACGTGGACAGGAGTCTGGTGGACAGGAGTGTTGAGTGGATAGGAGTCGGGTGGCCAGGAGTCTGGTTAGAGTAGGGTGGATAGGAGTCAGGTGGCTAGGAGTCAGCTGGCCAGGAGTCAGGTGGACAGGAGTCGGGTGGACAGGAGTCGGGTGAGCAGGAGTTGGGTGGACAGGAGTCGGGTGGACAGTCGTTTGGACAGTCGTTTAGACAGGACTTGGGTGGACAGGAGTCGGGTGGACATGAGTCGGTTGGGTAGGAGTCTGGTGGATAGGAGTCGGGTGGATAAGAGTCGGGTGGTTGTCTATAGATCCCATCTTTCTGATGGTTTGGTGCAGTTTTTGTCTGATCTTGTATGACGGCTGTCCATGCTGAAAAGTGACAGACTGAAATGCATAAATTACACTGTCACTGCTGCCTCTATTAAACTCAAATTCTCAATACACATATATTTTGCTTGTATATATATATATATATTGGTTTATTCCTGCCCAATGAAGAAAATCCATCATAGATTTTTTATTTATAGGTCATTTATGTACAGATTTTTTTTGTGTCCCAGAGTAAAAATTCTGCCTCATTGACCCGCCTTTGGAGTTATTTGAAGCAGATGCAATGGTCATGATTATCCTATTTCAAGAACAATTTCTTTGGATATGTAAAATATTTACAAGCATTATTTAGATTTTTTTTATCGCTGTCTTAACCTATAAAAAAACTTATATATAAGTATTCTTAACAGTTCATCGATTCTACAAGATAAGGAATTTCTCGGGCGAAATTTTTGCGTGTAAAACGTCACCAAAGATTGTGTACATCATTTTCAATGCAAAACTTGGCCTAAAAACCTTAATAGACATCCGATTTTCAAAATTTAAAAACCTGCATATCAATTAAACTCCTCCAAATTCCACTTATGCATTTTGCTCTATTTGCAATATTAACTTCGCAAAAACCTCTTCGGCGCATTACACTGTTTTTTTTTTCACATATTTGGCTATGTAATATTTTCATGAAACATGGGGGAGGGGCTTTGGAGTTTTCTAGACTTTATAACCAGGTTCAAACGTTCTAATTAGCAATCTTAATCCGAAAACGACAGTTTGCATGGAAATGTCATTTTTGGTCTCTGAGGTTAACTTCATATGTTTTCCATGCTTATAGTAAGCCACAAAAACCAAATTTTATGATTGATATTGGAAGATGAAGTGTAAATTGGTAATTCTATGTCATTGGCATAGCTGGGGGCCAACTGTCAGATTGGCAGCAGGGATATGAAAACAGCCATTTTCACCGAAATTTCACCGAAATTTCGTTTTAGTTAAATAGGTTAACTTCATATGTTTCCAATGCTTATTGCAGGTCATATAAACCAAATTTTATGATTGGTTTTGGAAGATGAAATGTAAATTGGTATTTCCATGTCACTGGCATGGCTGGGGGCTGACTGTCAGATTGGCAATTTTTATATGAAAATGGCCTTTTTCACTAAAATTGCGATTTTGTTCAAATTGGTAAATTTCCTGTACTTCTCATGCCTACAACTGACCATATAAACCAAATATTATGATTGATTTTGGAAGATGATGTGTTATTTGGTAATTCTAATTCATTAGCATAGCCTTGGGCCAAATTTCAGATTGGCCATTAAGATCTATAAATGGCTATTTTCACAAAAAATTGTTTTTCAGTAAAATTGGTAAATTTCCCATGCTTCCCATGCTTAGGGTGTCAAAAGTATACCAAATTTTATGATTGATATTGAAAGGTGAAGTGTATATGGGTATATCCATGTCATTGACATATCTGGGGGTAGACCCTCAGATTGGCAATTTGGATCTGAAAATGACCACTTTTTACATCCTTTTTCGCCTTTGAAATAGAGCAAGTTCCTTGTATCACCCACACCCTGGTGGCCAGTTTAGGAACAAAAAATTAAGTTCCATTTGAAAGGAAATCCATTTTTCTCAATATCTGAAATGAAATTATATCATTACATCACCTCAGGTTGACTACACAGTGATTTTAAAATTGCCATTTTTTAACATTTCCTTTCGCTCTAAAAGCGAAATTATGGCCTTAATAATGGAGGTGGCCTACCATGGCCACCCCTGGACTAAATGACCAAAAAGTTTGTGAATATTGTTTTTGACCCAAGTACTTGACATGTGCCAAATTTCATCAAAATCGGTGAGATTGCACAGCCATGATTTTGGCAAAAATCCTCAATTTTCTCTGTCACTGGCTCTTAACTACCAGGAGGGTCCATTTGCAAAAAAGGTCTTGGAAGCTACTGATGGTATGTTTGCAGTGTTGCACAGATGCAGCATTCTAAAAAATGTCGGGACAAAATTGGTTTTTTAAAATTCAAAATGGTTTTTTGAAAAACCAAATTTCAATGCAAAACCAACATGGAAAAAAATCCATGTTGGTCTTTTGGCATTGCAGGGATTCTTGAAAGTTACAAAATGACTTATATTTAGATTACATAGCCAATAAAATGTCACCATTGAGTATAAAAACCATGTGAGTACACCTATGCCTCTATATGTATTGTGCAATATTTCAAAAGTGATCTATCACATATATATATCTCATATTCAGGTAAAAAGGTGAACCTTATCCTTGACTGCGTGGGAGCCTCATTTTGGAACGACAACTTAGAAGCAATCGCCGTTGATGGAACCTGGGTGGTTTATGGAGTTCTGGGTAAATATTAATTACAAATTTCTTATCCACAGCATCCTACAGTGAAATATTTTGACTAATAAGTTAATCAAAACCCTATTAAAATGACTAATTATTTCCAAAGTAATATTTTTAATTATCTGGGCCCAGATTCTGGGGTAAATTCTGAGCAACCTGGAACTTATATTTTCTACATTAAATCCTTACAGTAATATGGCAAAGACAACTAAATATGAGTAATAACTCTTAAGACTAAGTGCTTTGAATTTCTGGGGGGGGGGGGATAATCATATGATCATCCATGGATCCTCTTCCTGGGATGAGATGCCCCCGATTTCGCAGGACCTATGCCCCCGGCGATGATTATATAACACTATTTTTAAAATCATTGGTCTCTGCCTCTTTAGCAAGTTGGCCTATGGTTAATATGAATCTCTAATTCTTTTGCAGGGGGGTCTGAATTGCCTGGTGACGTTTTAGGACCATTGTTTAATAGGAGAGTTAATCTCAAGTTTACCAAATTACGAACACGACCAGTGGAGGTATATAAGGAGGTTTATTTGATGTCTTAAATGTTTTATACTAAACTCAGCAACATTAAAAATGCACACTTTTAAAAAGGCTCAAAATAGTACTTGAAGTAAAACCTGAACAAAGAACTCACATACGGAGTATGATGAAATTGGTCGCAGTACCGTTTATTCGGCAACATAAAGACAAGACAAACAAATACACTACAGTCACACACACATGAAGAAATTAGACACACAGATAGAAGAATGACACCAGTCTGCTCTGACCACCCAACAATGGAGGCAGATGTAACAGACAATTAGATCTGACATTGTAACGAATTATTATAAGATACATAAATAATAAATCGAAATATACATTTGTGTATTTTAAATAAATTTGAAATTTGAAATTAGGAAAATTACAAAAATCCGGCTAGAAACTAGAATCTCACCTACCGCGCCGTAAAATCGGCTTCCCCCATTAAATTTTTATAAAGAAAATTTGGAATCAAAAAAAAAAAGGAAAATTTTTTGAAATTGGTAAGGGTATGGGACGGTGGGAAATTTTTGAAGTGCGACCTCCCAATAAGTGAACATTGGGTTTTATACTGAGAGGCGCATTCACAGCTCTGAGGATAATTGGTAGCTGTGGGATTTTTGAGGAAATGGACAACATGAAAGGAATTAAAACAAAGATCAAGCAACAGTGAAAACCAAGGTGACCACGAAGGTGAGGGAACCTTGGGGACCTGAGAAATACTAAACCGAATAACTGGAAAAAGGTAAACCGAAGAAGCGACCGTTCTGTATGTTCAGCCCTCCAATAATTTTTGGCAACTACCACCAAAGACTCATTGAAGTAAAACCTGAACAAAGAACTCAAATACGGAGTATGATGAAATTGGTCGCAGTACCGTTTATTCGGCAACATAAAGACAAGACAAACAAATACACTACAGTCACACACACATGAAGAATTAGACACACAGATAGAAGAATGACACCAGTCTGCTCTGACCACCCAAGACCTAGTCCAAGAGCAGAATAGAGTAAGTTGGTGAAAAGTGAACAAAACTCAAAAATGAAGAGTGAAGACCCCACTAGGAAAGAAGTGTACTAGAGGGGGGTGCAGATGAGGCCAGGCTAAGATAGATGAGTGAGAGCAGGGGCAAACTCAGAGTAAGTCTCTGGCTCAGGGCGGAGGTAAGTAAGGTAGGCTTGAGAGCGCCACCTGCCCAATCTTTTTATAGAAGTTGGGGACAGACCAGACCTGGCAGCCTGAGTAGCTGCCCCAGCTCTCAGGGAATGAGAGGAAAATTTAGAACTATCTAAACCGAGCGATGAGATGAGTGACTTAATGGAAGAATTATAGATGGGATAAGTCAAGGGCAAGCCTGACTGAAACACAAACAAAGGAGCTGAAGGTACAGCTGGACTTCGAGAGAAAAGCAAATGAATTATGCAGACAGCACAAACGGGCTTCTGGGAGCACCCAACGTGCACCTGAAAGCCATGAGGTAAAGTCTTAGATGAAGCGACCGAATATATGAGAATGGGCGCCCCCTGGAGGGCGGAAAACTGGAAATCGGCTCTAAGTGGGCATCTGGCTGCAGCATGGTCAGTACATAGCTCAGATGCCCGAAGGCATGCAAAGTACTGCAGGGAGAGTGCTGCAGCTAGTACGAGATGATCGTGATGGGATGATAAAAGTGAAATCATACGAGAAAGTAAATCAAAAGATATAGGGGAGGTCTGGCGAGGGAGGGGGTGGGACTTAACAATGGCCCTCACAGCTAACTGGACCCGAGGTGTCCACAGCTGGGGCTCCGGAAAGCCAATTGATACTACCCAGGCCCTTAATGATGAAATATAACCTCTAACAGTAGAGGGCGCTAGACCCTGCCTATCTAAGTGCGCAACAAATCGTAACAATTTAAGCTCCTCCAAGGGGAGGGGGGTCAATGAATGCAATTCAGAAAAGGAAATATACCGCCGCACGGCTGATGCATAGCCGGCCTTGCTCCTGGGGGCCCAACCAGAGGAGATAAGTCCAGAGACATGGTTATCCAACTCTGTAAGAAACAGAAAAAATAAACAACTATAGCCTATAGTCATTCATGAAATCCTGAGCCGGCCAGGTCATTTGAGTTGACACACCAGGGTTTCGTGCCCTGAACTCACTGACCCGAAGCCGGCTTAGGTCGTCCGCATCGATATTATCTGTGGTAGAAATATATACTGGCGCCACAGCAATTGAATATTTCTCCACTAAGTAACACCATTCCCTAACAAAATACATTAACCCTCTAACTGGGGTATAAAGGCTGTTCAGAATATGGCACACAACCTGATTATCGATGTGAAATATAACGGACGACCCCTGAAGACGGGGCCCCCAGGTAGCAAGGGAGGTGACAGCCGCATGAAATTCCCTCCAGTTTATAGATTCCTGGAGCATTGTATGAAAGGCACCTGTATAGGAAAGGGCAAACCACTCATCTAAGCAAAAACCCGAGAACGCCACGCCACTGGCGTCTGTATAGACGTGAATGGGATCGTTAAGCCAAGATGGATTGTAAAATAAGACTCCATTGTGGGAGGCAATGGAGGCGACCCACCACTTTAGATCAGCTTGGGCTTCATAACTCAGCTTAATGGTATGATGTAGATACGCCACTGACTTGGCTGCCGCTAGGAGGCGCGCAATGAACGCCTTGCCTGACCTGACAACTCTAGCGGCAAAGGACAATTTACCCACAATACTCAAAAGCTTCCTTTTAGAAAGTACTTTGACATCTAACCAATGTGTGGCCTCGGCCTTAAGATCGGACAGACGTTTGTCCGAAATACGAAGTTGGTGAAGCTCTGAATCAATAACAATGCCGAGGAATTCTACAACAGTGGAGGGGGGGGCAACCTTCGAGGCCTGAACCGAAAAACCAGCCTCGGCACAAGTGTCCAACATCAAATCGAGCGCCCTCTGACAAGCCTCTCTGGAAGTGGCCAGTATCAGGAAATCGTCCACATATCGAACCAACGTATTCGGGACACCTCTAAGAACCATGAACTTTTCAAGAGCTGCTGCAAAAACATCGAATAGGTAAGGGGCGGACCTGAGCCCGAAATTAAGAACCTTTGAAAAGTAATACTGCGTGCAACCCGCACGGTCTGGCCAAGATAGACCCAACAGGTGCCAGTCGTCTGGATGAACGAACACGTGCTTATAGGCATCCTGAAGGTCTACCTTGGCCATAAAGACGGGCTCAGGTCCGAGCCTCCTACAGATAGCAGCCGCGTCATCGACTGAAGCATAACTAAATGAAAACTCCTCCTGGCTAATAAGAGAGTTGACTGACCCTTTGACCGGGTAAGAGAGGTCATGGATTACTCGAACTTTTGTTGAATCCCTTTTCAAAAAAGCCCCGAGAGGGGAGACTACGAAAGCACTGAAAGGGGGGGAACGGAACGGACCAAATAAACGACCAGCTGCGAGATCTGAATCAATAATCTCGGAGACTTTATCAAAGTGCTCTAGGCTCGAAGGCCAGTTATGGGATATAATCTGGTCAACTGCCGCTACCCTGCCAATCCTAACTCCCGAAGTGAGCTGAGACAAAATCTGATTCGCTAGTTCCACATCAAACACAAGGGGGAGACACTCTCGCCAAAATGAGGTTCTAAGAACTGGTTGAAACGGCTGACTTTCCGGCAGCGGCTCTACAGCCTGATTTGCTGCAACTAATTTGTGGCTCGCTACCTCCACAGCCTGCACAGCAGTGCCTCCGAAAGCAACTGTCTTGCCATTTACAATTGTTGGACTGAAAGCGAAAACATACTTCACTACGTTCCCTATTGGCACGCCTGGGCTGGCCCTGACCCTGAGACCTGCTATTGGAGGATTTGCCACTAGATGGCCTAACTAGACAATCTGCCACAAGATGATCTGCCCCCTGACACCTTGAACATTTAAGAGCAAGCCTAGCTGAACCCGCGTCGAAGATGGTGACGTAGAGCTCATGATCAACCAAGGAGAAAGCAAGAGAGCGTGACTGAGCAAGGCGTTGTCTGTGCCTCAAATCATAGGACAATACGTGAAAAATCTTGAACTTTAGGCTTAGATTGAGAATGAATGCCCTGTACCGGGCCATTTGGTAATACGTCTCATAGCCATAGAATTTGGAAAGAATCAATTCGTATGAAACCCACGCTTCTAGCCATCTGTTAATCGAGTTAATTGGTTTCTTACTCTTAACACTCTTTATCTGAACATTTCCCAGGTTATCTATGACGGATTTAATCTCGTCAGTGTCACTAACTGAACAATTCAGGAACTCTTCTAAGCTGATGAACTCACCATTGAGAGCAGAAGTTGCAGCTTTATGGTCCACGAATTCTAGGCCCACGTCGAGTGGGAAAAAGTTCTCAAATGGTCTTGCTGGGGCGAGTTGGCGTGGCTGGTCGAACATCTGGAAGGATGCAGCTGGTTGGGGGGCGAGTTGGGGAGCCAGCTGGGGGGCGAATTGTCGTGCGTTGGCTGCGGATGACGCACTGAAGCTGCCCCACGGATTCTGAGAAGCACATTGTTGAGCGAACGAGGGGGTGTAGTGCGCTCCTGCAGATTGGGGGTACATCATTCGGTTGCCGTCGAAAGGGGCCTGGCCACTAGAGGATGCAAAGGGGCCTGCAGTCGGGGGATTCGTAGTGACCAGGGGGGCACTGAAAACTGGTCCGTGGGCACCGAATGACGTAGGGTGGCTGACCGAGAATATGGGGGCCGCACAACATGGGACACTCGAGGTCCAGGTCGGGGGGAAACCGTGCCCACCCGGGCCTACTGACGTGGCTGAGCTGAACATAGGGAATTGACCAATAGCAGATGGCGCAAAGCATGTAGGGGGGCATGCAAACGAAGCAGACAGAGGGCCTGTTACTGACTGAGTTACGCTACTGGCCAAAGTTAATCGATTAAATGAATCAGCAAAAGTTACTCGGTTCGCCTGGGTGACACGTGGGATACTAGGGCGAACTGGGGACGAGCCGTACCTGCCTGGGGGCGAGCCGTACCTGCCTGGTGGAGAGTAGCCGAGCATGGACCTTGGAGGCGTATCGTATTGAGAGGAGTCATCCCGGCCCGAGAAGAAACCCACACTGTCGACCAGATGATACTCGCTTGTGTGGGCCTGGCTGTCGAGTTGGCCATTCGCTCTGGCTGCGTCAATGTCGTCCGTTAACATTTTATCTAGAGATGCCTGGCACGCGGCACCAGTAGGCCCCACGTGGCCTTTGCAGGGGCGACGACAGTAGGAACATGTCCTGGTCTTACTACGCTTCCTGGAACGTCCCATCGTATCTGCAAGCGAATCAAAGTGTCAGTCTCAATCAGCTATGAACCTTGCGGTCCCACAATAAATTTTAACGATGAAAGCTGACTTAGAGAAGGCCAGTGTAGGCGAATAAATTGACGTCGAGACGTAGGTTATTTCAAAGTCTATCAAAATGGCCAGAGAGTTGAAATTTTTGAAGTGCGACCTCCCAATAAGTGAACATTGGGTTTTATACTGAGAGGCGCATTCACAGCTCTGAGGATAATTGGTAGCTGTGGGATTTTTGAGGAAATGGACAACATGAAAGGAATTAAAACAAAGATCAAGCAACAGTGAAAACCAAGGTGACCACGAAGGTGAGGGAACCTTGGGGACCTGAGAAATACTAAACCGAATAACTGGAAAAAGGTAAACCGAAGAAGCGACCGTTCTGTATGTTCAGCCCTCCAATAATTTTTGGCAACTACCACCAAAGACTCATTCCTCTTAAGATATTAAGACGAAAATTTACACACTCCTAGAAGTTGCCATCAGGTACATTCACGAAAAATTTCATATCTCTAAGTGCAGTACTTTTGTGTCAAATTAAATCGTCGTGGTCACTGTCGAAAATGGAAGTCACAAACAGCCCTTCATTCACATAACATGCGCAAGACTTCCAAAAGAGGTCCCCCGGAAGTTTTTGAAAAAAAGTCAATGATAAAGCAGATTTTGAATTAAAAACTCAAAAATTTACGAGTTCGCATCTTCAAATGAAGCAGGAGAACGAGAACTGTTAAATAATGGGGGTTTAATGCATGCTGGGGTAGAAACACACACACAGACAATCATTCCATTTCAATTGTCTCAAAAATCTGAATAAAACATCATTTTTTAAGGTTTTGACAAAAGGCTCCAGTAGGGGGCGTGTCAGCATTGACACTTAATTTTTATTAAATTCATCCTCTTTAATTGTGGTTGGGTCGAATATCCACTTTCCCTGACTCATCAAGCAAGGAAAATTATAAACTTTCCTGGTTTATCAAAAAAGTTTGTGGAAAGAACCGTTAAGTTGTTGAAATTAATGATCAGAGGAAATTGATATTTTGTGACTTCCATTATCGACAGTGACCACGACGATTTAATTTGACACAAAAGTACTGCATTTAGAGATTTGAATTTTTTTGTGAATGTACCTGATGGCAACTTCTAGAAGCGTGTAAATTTTCATCTTGATATCTTTAGAGGAAGTAATATTTCGAGCCTTTTTAAAAGTGTGCGTTTTTAATGTTGCTGAGTTTATTATATATTTATTTCTGTCGTCTGTCCACATTTTGTTTTATATCCAAATTGCTAATTCTTCATATCTTTTCTAAGTCAGATATATGGCCCGATTTCACCAACAAAGTTAAGCCAGGTCTAAGCCTTAGACCTGGACTTAGAAGTTCCAAATTAAAACTGCAGGATAAATTTCAATGATAAAATGGCAGCACCTCCTAGTAAGCAAAATACTTAATACCAGGTTTAACTTTAAGCCTGGTCTTAACTATTTTGGTGAAATCGGCCCTAAGTTAGTAAAGGTTTTATTTAGACGGAACTATCATAATCTTTTCTACTTTTCCATTTCTCATGGGAAATTCTAGTTGATTATATTCTTAATGCCTTTTCAAATAACAATAATTATCGTATTTGTTCAAACCCATTGAAAAGCTGTAGACTTTGAAGAAAAAAACACAGGAGTGAGCTCACTTAATGTCAGTTCACTCAGGGCCTCAGGTAGAAATGAAGCCATTAAGCTTCAAATACTTATATGTTATTACACGGATTGTCTTGTGTTGACTGAGTATTCTGCCTACCGGCCCATATTTTCCCCAGGGCCGCTAAATAACAACCAATTTGCACAGGGAAATAAACAACTCTGGAGGGACAATAACTTGCGTTCTCCTTCAAATTACGTCATTTGTCGCGGCCCTCAAGAAAATATGGGCTGGCAGGGAGAAAACTCAGGTTAATACAAAACAATCATCCATGTAATTATAGGTTAACATAATTGTAGAACTTGTTGATACACATGCCTGTTGTGACAGTGTATGTATACCCATAACCCAACTTTCCTTAAAATCAGTGAAGATGCTTGAGATACTCTAGTTTATATAGCGGGCGAACTGAATATCTTTGTTTTGTTTATATGATGATGAAGAAATGTTATTTTTGTTGCGATGAATTGAAAATACTGTGTAAATATTGAATTGTATTCTTTTGGTCTAATATTTGAAAATAGTGTCTAAATAATAACTTTACTCAGAAAATAATATACATTAATTTTGTTGGTGTATTTATACGTCGAATGCAGTGCTGCGAGGTTGTCGACAATTATACATAACATATTTTATAGTTGGTAAACTATAACAGTCAATTGATCTGTGTTTTCTTCTGCAGGTTGTTTTAATGTTTCAGATGTTTATCTTTCTTTGGTTTTCAGTTCAAGAAACAACTGGTGGAGTCTTTCGTAGCAGCCACAATGTCCCAGTTTTCTTCAAAACATTTACAGCTCTAGCAATTGATCTGAAGAAATCTTCTTTTTTTTTCAGTGCCAGAGTGGACCTATGATGTCATAGGCAGATGCTCCATTGCTCAGCACTGGAAGATATGCAAAATTGGTGCTAGCAATGATGCCATAGGTCAAACTGGCCAATAGCGTTCGTTATGCACAGTTTCATCATAGCCTTGCAGTTACATCATTGCTATAGTGGCCAATAATACCACAATAACAACTCAGGTGCAAAGTTGGACTGCACATGGGGAGGGGGAACTCTACTCAAAAGCTGTCAATTGTCCTTATGATTGCATACTCACACGAGGTACTGTGGTAACCAACAATGCAATACAGGATTAAAGCATTTTTTGTTTTACACTGAAAGAGACAGCCAACAAAACTGCAAACAGTCCATATCAAATACAATTGAGACCAGAAGCATGTTTGTAGGCAACTGTGATTAATTGTTTGTTATCCTATTAACCATGCTTGGTTGAATTTCAAATACTTCAAGTGTCACCAAATAAACAACTCCCCTCCCCAACTTAACACCTGAGATTTTGGAGTGGTATTATTGGTTAATTTGGCCATGACATAATTGCAGGGCAGTGATGAAGTTGTTCACATGAACTGCTATTGGCCAGTTTCACCTATGACATCGTAGCTAGCACCAAAGTTACATAGGTTCCAATGGATTCTCAAGCTATGACATCATAGGTCCACACTATGAAAAAAGGCGATTTCTTCAGAGCAATTGCTAGAGCTGTAAAACCTATTGTAGACAAAACTTTTAGTTTGGAAGAAGTTGGCGAAGGCCATCGATTGATTGAGAGCAACCAAACTATTGGAAAACTTGTTTTGAAAGTTCTGAAAGGGGCAGAAAAGGAATTATGAGTTGAACAAGGAATTATCTTGCAAGGTGGAAGACACAATTAATGGGCAAAAATTCTTTGCTGATAATTTTTGCTGATGGCATTAACTAATATTTAAAAGGTAGGTCAATTGATGAGTCTATAAAACTCTTAAAAAAAAGAATAAATATAGAAATAACTAAACTAGTTAAATGGCTCAACGGCTGCAAACTTTCACTAAATATTGAGTAAGCTCACTTCAAAATGTTTAGTTCCCTAAGGTGACCACTAGGAGAACAGAAGAAATAGAAAATCATCGCACACCTGTAATATACTGCGACCAAACTAAATTAATTGGTGTTATACAGTGGTCCCTGCGTTATAAGACCCCCTGTTGTAAGACCACCTTGCCTTATGTGACTGCCTTCCTCCCACACTAAGTAGTATTTTTAGTGTATTTTGCACCCCCACAAGAGACCGCACCCCAATGAGAGACCACTTCATGACCGCAGAAAGGGCGACTTATAACGCAGGGACCATTGTATTTAGGAATATTGGTTATAAACAGCTCACAAAACTTTGAACCATCCTCTATTGGGCAATTCCATAAAGTCTGATTTACAGATTTGACACTTTAGCAGCTTGAGTAGCCCTACCATTACACCTCATCCATATTTCATTGCAAAACTGGGATGAGGCCAGGTAATAGGGGTATCAGACAAGCAATTGACCAGAGCTCCAAGTGCTATAGGAGCTGAGCTACGTCAAAATCTCATCGTGTCGGACGTACACCATGAGATTGCATCGAGACGATGACATTTTGTGCTTTTAATGTTGCTGAGTTTATGAACAAACTTGAATGCAAAAAGGAAATTAGAAGATGCCAATTTTATCAATTGGAATTTTATTGTCTGAAATAAAATAACATACTAACAATGGAATATAAATTGTTTGTTGTGTATTTTGGGATATCAATATAGTGGATACTGTGAGCTACTGTGTAAATATATATATATATTAGTATTAGCGCTAATGAGCAGTTTACTGGAATTGGCGCTATATAAATACTTAATATTATTATTATTATTATTATATATCAAGTTCAGTGTGATTGCACACACATCAGTCTCGGAGAAGCGAAATACAATTAACATATTGCACAAATTCAAATTAATACATCACATTTGAGTCATACAAGACATAAATATCTATAGGTAACATTTTAATAGCATGGTGTTTTGAAATGATGGCTTATCCAGTTTTTTGCTTAATATATTCAGATTTTGAATTTAGGGGAAACGGGGGCACAGTGAATCGCAGAACACAGTGAATCAATAGACTTCCTTGGATGCTGAATAGAAATATTTCAATATATTTTCGAATGTTGATGTATTTTGGGAGCACTGACATTGCGCAGTGACGGGAGCATGGTGACGGGGGCACGGTGACGGGGGCACGGTGACGGGGGCACGGTGACGGGGGCACGGTGACGGGGGCACGGTGACGGGGGCACGGTGACGGGGCACGGTGACGGGGCACAGAGACGGGGCACAGTGAATCACTATGTTTTCCATTGTGACAGTAGAAACATCTTGCAAAAAGCACCTAGAATAGGGCATATTGAAGACCGCACCTGTGACAGTTTATGTGTTCAAGGGCGTATATTGCCATCCACTGGACTTAAAAGGGTGTTTTTGCACAGAAAATATTCTAAGGAATATTCGGCTAATAGAAAAATTAGTTCCAATGTCCAATTTATTATTTTTTTAAATAAATGGCTCTTGATTCACTGTGCCCCGAGCACTGATTCACTGTACCCTGCTATCGGGGCACAGTGAATCAATTTTTTGTCTTCATTCTAAAGATTATATCTTTGAAATCAGAAGAGGTTCTATTATTTTTTGAGCATGCATTTTTACTTTACACTTATATCTTTCCCTAAAACCATTTGTAAAGAAAATATTATTATAAATCTTTGACATATGGCCAAAATAAACTTATCCGATTCACTGTGCCCCCGTTTCCCCTACTTATTTGCTTTTGTCCTTCAACTAACCATGCAATAAGCATTCATGTCATCACAATACAAGTTTATATTATCATTTACTTTTGTATTACTTTTTTATGCTGGCTTCTTGAACTTTAGGACAAGATTTGTTATAGTACAGTATTGGCTATGCAGCCAGCATACTATACTGATTGCCCCATACGGAAAAGTGTCAACCAGTTTGGTCCCCACCATTTAGTAATGTCAGCTAGAGCATTACAAAATATCTTATGATCACAAATACTTAATATTGTTGCATTGATGTAAAAGTACACCTGCCACTCATTAATCGACCAATTGGTGCAGATACAATTGTTGCAGGACCTGAAATAATTGGGGGTGAGTTGTAACAATTGGGGGTGAATAGTAATGAGAGCAGTTTGTTCTATTTATAGGTCCAATTTCTGGGTGGCACATCCTTGGGGTGATTAACAGACTGTTAGTGACTTACAGTTAGTGACTAACTGGCAGTTCAAGACTAACAAACAGTGAATCAACAACAGTTAGTGCTTACTAACAGTAAGTGACTAACAACAGTGACTTACTAACAGTAGTGACCAACTGATGAACAACAGTTAGGGACAAAATGACTAACAGTCAGGGACTAGCAGTTAGTAACTTACAGTTTCCTAACAGTTAAGGACTAGCTGACTTACATGACTAACTAACAGTTAGTGCCTCACTAACAGTTAGTGACTGACTAACAGTGACTGACTAACAGTAAGTGAATGACTAACAGTTAGTGACTGACTAACAGTTAGTGACAATTAGTAACTAATTAACAGTTTGTCACTAACTGACAGTTTTTGACTAACCAACAGTTTTGACTAACTAACCATTTTTGACTTACAGTTTTTGACGACAAACAATTTTGACTACAAATAGTTTTTGACTAACTAACAGTTTATGACTAACAGTTTTTGACCAACTAACAGTTTTTGACTGAATAACAGTTTTTGACAAATTAACAGTTTTGACTGACTAACAGTTTTGACTACTAACAGTTTGACTGAATAACAGTTTTTTTTACTACAAACAGTTTTTGACTAACTAACAGTTTTGACTACTAACAGTTTTGACTGAATAACAGTTTTTTTACTACAAACAGTTTTGACTAACTAACAGTTTTTGACAAATAACAGTTTTGACTGAATAACAGTTGTGACTACAAACAGTTTTGACTAACTCCCCCTTTTCACTAACAGTTTTTGACTAACAGTTTTTGACCAACTAACAGTTTTTGACTAAATAACAGTTTTTGACAAATTAACAGTTTTGACTGACTAACAGTTTTGACTACTAACAGTTTTGACTGAATAACAGTTTTTTTTACTACAAACAGTTTTTGACTAACTAACAGTTTTGACTACTAACAGTTTTGACTGAATAACAGTTTTTTTTACTACAAACAGTTTTGACTAACTAACAGTTTTTGACAAATAACAGTTTTGACTGAATAACAGTTGTGACTACAAACAGTTTTGACTAACTCCCCCTTTTCACTAACAGTTTTTGACTAACTAACAGTTTTTGACCAACTAACAGTTTTTGACTGAATAACAGTTTTGACAAATTAACAGTTTTGACTGACTAACAGTTTTGACTACTAACAGTTTTGACTGAATAACAGTTTTTTTTACTACAAACAGTTTTTGACTAACTGACAGTTTTGACTACTAACAGTTTTGACTGAATAACAGTTTTTTTTACTACAAACAGTTTTGACTGACTAACAGTTTTTGACAAATAACAGTTTTGACTGAATAACAGTTGTGACTACAAACAGTTTTGACTAACTCCCTTTTTTCACTAACTAACAGTTTTTAACTAACTAACAGTTTTTGACTACTAACAGTTTTGACTAACTAACCAGTTTTGACTACGAACAGTTTTGACTAACAGTTTTTCACTAACTGTTTTGACTAACAGTTTTTGACTTAACAGTTTTGACTGACTAACAGTTTTGACTAACAGTTTTGACTAACTAACCATTTTTGACTACTAACAGTTTTGACTGAATAACAGTTTTTTTTACTACAAACAGTTTTTGACTAACTAACAGTTTTGACTACTAACAGTTTTGACTGAATAACAGTTTTTTTTTACTACAAACAGTTTTTGACTAACTAACAGTTTTTGACTGACTAACAGTTTTTGACAAATTAACAGTTTTGACTGACTAACAGTTTTGACTACAAACAGTTTGGACTAACCCCCCTTTTCACTAACTAAATGTTTTGGACTAACCCCCCTTTTCACTAACTAAACGTTTTGGACTAACTAACAGTTTTTGACTACTAACAGTTTTGACTTACTAACCATTTTTGACTACTAACAGTTTTGACTACAAATAGTTTTGACTAACTGACAGTTTTTGACTTACAGTTTTTGACAGAATAACAGTTTCTTTTACTACAAACAGTTTTTGACTAACTAACAGTTTTTGACTGACTAACAGTTTTTGACAAATTCACAGTTTTGACTGACTAACAGTTTTGACTAACTCCCCCTTTTCACTAACTAACACTTTTTCACTAACTTACACTTTTTTACTAGCTAACAGTTTTTGACTAACTAACAGTTTTTGACTGACTAACAGTTTTTGACTAAATAACAGTTTGTGACTAAATAACATACGAGGGGCGTTCAGAAAGTTCGAGGCTTTTTTTAATGCGGACACTTATTACTCAGCCTGCAGGCGGAGTATTGTGAGGGTGGGCAGTTTCTTGGATTTCTGCTTGTGGGTTTGTGTGTTTGTTAATCGACTCCTGCCAACAATACTCAATGGATTACGATTTCCTTTGGCACGATGTGCTCATTTGTACTAAACAATACCTGATTAAATTTTGGTGAATATTGTAGCTTTTTTGTGGCTATAGTTTAGGAAAGTCGAAAATAGGTCTCTACCGCGCTGCATGGACTGTTATAGTATACCTTGCCATTTTTGCACTAGCAGCCCAAGAGAGTGTATAACTGTATATATTTCTACAGTCTGTTCAGCAATTGTGAATCTTGCTTGAATCTAATTAATTACAGACTTATATTGATTGTCATTGCTCGTTGATTGGCATTGGTCAGAGTAATCATCATCAAATGCAATTAATGGCTGCTTATCCAATTAATCTTAGATTCAGATCTTTTTCATTTTTCAACAGACATGTCATTGTCAATTGCATAGAAACTATATTCTCAGATCATTTTGCTTGAGACATGAATCATTCTTTGCAAGAAAAAAACGACAAATTATCTTTAAAAAAATATCATTTTTAAAAACCTGACACATGGATAGAAACATAAGCAGAGAGAAAGACAAATAGACAAATACATAGATAGAGGGATAGACAGAGAGATATTGCATGTTCTTTAAACTACGTGATTATTGATAACAGATATCATGAATTAGAAAGTTGTCTTCAGCCTCAGTCTTAATTCGAAGGCAGGCTGAGTTATGCGATCTCCGAACGCTCATTCTAGTTTTCAATCTAGAACTATGAATTTTTCACAGGATAAAATTCAGCATATTTGAAATGGATTTCCAAAATTTTGGACAATTTGGACATTTTTAAGTCATTCTGTTGTTGCCATGGAAACTGAAAATTCATCGTCTTGGGGCAGATATTACTGAAACCACTAAAGCCAATGAATTTTGGCTGTGAGAGACCTCTCTCTATCACTTGCATTAGTGAGATTGACAATATTTTACACAAGAAATATAATATTAGCCTTAAAAAATACTCCCAAGCTCACCAAAAGCATTGATTCATACACCTGACCTATTGAAGTAAATGTTCCTTGAAATTCTCCAAACAAAGTTCTGTGAAAGAATTTCGGTCATCCAAAACCTTTTCTCCGCCAGTGCCTGAAACTATAGCCCCCGTGGACTAAAGTAAGGGAAAACAACAACTTATGTAAAGCAGCATGTCACGGGAATAGCTAGGATGGATGATGCTTTCCATTTTGGTCCCTTGTTCATAATAGTGAATCCATGCTTTCACAAGTCCTTATGTAGTCAGGGAAACACACGTTTGCCTCCTGAATTTCCCTCGCCAAATCTGGCATGCAGGAGTGCTTTCCTACATGGGTTCAGTGTAAGAATACACACATTTGGTGTGCTTGAAAGCATATTTAGAAGCTAATACCATATTTCTTGTGTCAAATATTGTCAATCTCACTAATACAAGTGACAGAGAGAAGTCTCTCACAGTCACAATTTCTTGGCATTCTTGGTTTCAGTGTTACCTGCCCCAAGAAGCACAACTTTCAGTTTCCATGGCAACGACAGAAGGACTTAAAAATGTCCAAATTGTCCAAAATTTTGGAAATCCATTCCAAATATGCTGAATTTTAACCTGTGAAAAATTCATAGTTCTAGATTGAAAATAAGTATCCATATGAAAAAAAGCCTCGAACTTTCTGAACGCCCCTCGTATTTAGTGGCTAACAAATAGTAACTACCAAAACAACGGACTTAATGACTAACAGGTAGTGACTAACTGATGTTAGACATCACCAAGATACTAATACCATTGGAAAAGCTGGTTATCTAACTGACAATTTTGCATGTTAGCGCCCGGCTAGGGATTAACACTATTAATGACATCAAACAAACAATCAGATTATTGTTTATTTCGCAAAAATTGAAAGTTAAAAGGTATAATAGAAGAAGCATATGATGTCTAAGTCAGTTAGATACCTCATTGTCGGGTTCTAACATGCATTTTTGTCAGTTAGATCCCTCCCTCCGGTCGGGATCTAACTGACAAAAATGCATGTTAGAACCCTCCAAATCGGTATCTAACTAATACAAAACAGTAAGGGATGCCTGATTAACAGTTAAGGATTGACAGTCATATATAGTGACTTACTAATTAATAGTAAGTCATATTGAACCTATGCTCCCCCATATGAACTTGCCAACTCCAGCTAAACTGTCATAGGAATAAAAATAACAGTCAATACTATACACCAGTTAGTGTAGATCAGCAGAGCAGGTATAAGAAGCTATAAGAGGATTTATAGATGAACCCATGATGTGTGTGTGTTCAAGACCTAGTTAGTTCATCTATAATTCCTCTTATAGCTTCTTATACTATATTATGGGTTCATCTGTAGTTTCTCTTATACCATATTTTAAAATTCTTTTGGCAAAACATACTCTTATTGTAAATTTTGAAATCGTAATCACTACAGCCAGCATATATCTTTTTTTTCAAAAAGATTTTCTTGTTTCTGGGTGGCTCACCAGCAATGACCGTGATTAGTGTCTCCGGTGGGCCTCCTGGCCATGCTTTATTTCATAAATTTGATATAATTGTTATTAATTCATTTGTATATGTATGGGCCAAATAAATACAGTCTGAGTCTGAGTCAAATGAAAATTCCAATCCGCATTGCATCTACATGTATTGGCAATTTCAATCTATCTATTCGCATATGTCATATGCCTTCTTTAATAAAAAGGGCTGACCAGATGATACTTTTTTTGGGAATAGTGAAAACAAGTTAGTCATTATCTGATGAGCCTCTTTGTTGAAAAATTATTCTCAATAAAGTCATCCAAGTAATCTAACCAGGGGTGTATCTAGAGGGGTCCATTACATGGGGTGAATGCGGGGCGATTTGCTGCTTTTCCTATCTCTCCCATGTTAATTTTGGGCAGGGGGAGGGGGTATGGTGCAATGGACCCCCCTCCTAAATATGCCACTGAATCAACATACATATTAAATTTAATATACACTACGCAAGCATATCTCAGTATCTTTAAGGACCACATTTCATTTAAATTTATAATGAATAATTCATTGAATATCTGCATGTCATTGAAATGGTTATTTAACATTTCTTGCACATTTTTGGCATTTTTTGTTTTTATTCATGTTGTGATCGATGTTTTTTAATAAGAGTGATTGTACGTCTAAGAGTGCTGTGAGGATGCCTAGAACTGGGTGGCTAGGCGTAATAATTTGTCCAATTAACAATAAAGTATTCCTATCACTCTCTTCTAGTGTAATATATATCATATGGCTAGCGGAAATACTCGCTTCTCATTGGCCTACAGCCGTGCAATATTATACAGTTATCGCACAGCACCGAGTGCAATATCAGTTTTTATGGCACCGAGGTGACTAATATTGCACGAGGGCGCAGCCCGAGTGCAATATTAGTCACCGAGGTGCCATAAAAACTGATATTGCACAAGGTGATGTGCAATAACTGTTATATCATATGGTTTTTTTTGGCAAATGCTAAGAAAAGGGCTGGAATTCTGATGTCCAAACTCTTTTTGTGTTTCTTTTGACCTGCATGTTTAAAATGTATCTCGTCAAAAATCACTTTTTTTTCACGTTTTTGGAATCCATAATCCATAGATGATATATTTGATGATGGGTCTTCTTTTATTTTTTTTCTCAAACTTTGTAGCAGACTTAAGACCTCTAAGCACAACAAAGTCACTGAAAAAAGGGAGAAAAAACTGTTTCTCGGCCACTTTTAAATGCTTTATTTTGATTAAACAAATAACATAAACAGTACAAAAAGTTGATATCTACTTAACCCTTCAATATACGGATTTTTTAGCCATCACAACAATTTGTCTATCTATTTCTAGTGCTGCCCAGTGACTTTCTTTAACTATTTAAAACCAAAAAACGATCTTGTTGCTGCTGCAAGACTCAGTTTGTGTTTCTTTCGAACCACATATTCAAAATGTATCTCATTAGAAATTGATGAATATTTCACTCACAAAAAAAATTTCACACCTTTGGAATCGTCAAATTATATACTTGATGATAGATTTAATTTTCGATTTTTTTAAAAACTTTGTAGCAGACTTTTGACCTCTAAACAAAATAAAATCACCAAAAAATCGGCAAAAATGCCGTTTTTCTTCCTCTAAATGCTTTATTCTGATAAAGCAAATGACATAAGCAGTACAAAAAGTTAAAGTTAATATCCGATTAGCCCTATAATGGACGCATCTTTTGCCGCTTCAATCATCTTCCTATCTTCTTCCGTTGCCGAGCGGCGGAGTTTTTAGTATAATTGAAAAACACAATATTTTTGTCAGTTTGTGACTGCTGCAGCATGAAAATATGGTGCTTCCTCTCATATCAGGTCCGTCCAATCTTTCACATGTTAAAATGAGTGTGCAATAACATGCGTGCAATATCGTAGAATATTGCACGGCTATCCGACAATGAGAAGCGAGTATTTCCGCTAACCATATGATATTCTACGATATTGCACGCATGTTATTGCAAGCTCATTTTAACATGTGAAAGATTGGATGGACCTGAGAGGAAGCACCATGTTTCAGTGCTGCTGCAGCCACAAGCAGAGAAAAAAATTGTGTTTTTTCATTTTACTAAAAAATGCAATGCAGAGCAACAGAGGCAGTTAGAAAGCTGGTTTTTGCGGCAAAAGATGCATCTATTAAAGGACTATTAGGATATATTTATACTGATTATATTATTTGTTTTATCAGAATAAAGCAATAAGTGACCGAAAAATAGCGTTTTTGCCGATTTTTCAGTGATTTTTTTGTGTTTGGAGGTCAAAAGTCTGCTATAAAGTTTCAGAAAAAAATCGGAAATAATATCTATCATCAAGTATATAATTTTTGGAATCCAAAAGTGTGAAAAAAAATTTTGTGAGTGAAATAGTTATTGATTTCTGATGAGATAAATTTTAAATATGTAGTTCAAACTTCAAAAGAAACAGTCTTGCGGCAGCATAAGATTGTTTCATGGTTTTAGTAAAAAATGAATCACCACCCAGTAATGGAAATAGATAGGAAAATGATTTAGGTGGTAAAAGATGTATTTTAAAGGGCTAAGTGGATATCAACGTTTTGTAATGTTTATGTTATTATTTTTAGTCAGTAATAAAGGATTAAGAGGCTGAAAAACCTTTTCCCCCAGTTTCAGTGACTTTGTTGTGTTAAGAGATCTAAAGTCTGCTAAAAAAATTGAAAAATGAATTTAAAGAAGACCCATCATCAAGTATATCATTCCAAAAGAGAGAAGCTTTTTTTGGGTGAAATATTTATTGAATTTTGATGAGATACATTTTAAAAATGTGGGTCAAAAGAAACAAAAAAAAAAGAGTCTAGACATCAGAATTCCAGCCCTTTTATTTGCATTTGTCACAAAAAACCATATGATATAACAGTTATTGCACATCACCTCGTGCAATATCATTTTTTAGATTTTGAATTTAGGGGAAGCTGCGCCCTCGTGCAATATTAGTCACCTCGGTGCCATAAAAACTGATATTGCACTCGGTGCTGTGCGATAACTGTATAATAATTACTCTCCATGTTCTACTTCCCTAGCTCTCTTCTCCAGTGATGGAAATGGAAAATTTTCGTCGGGGGAGCTCTCAGCTCTTGCGGCAGCGGCTCGCCATTCCACATTTTTAAAATGGAAAGATTTCTTCCACCAAAAATACATTGAGGACTGAGAAAGTAACATGATAATTGTGATTTCACCACCGATTATTGGGGGATATGTAGCAGGGTACAAACTACCCCTGTTTTTTGGTCAAGGGAGCTCAGCTCCCCCGAGCTCCCCCCCATTTCCATCACTGCTCTTCTCTCTCGTTTAACTACCTACCTTTACTGTTCCTGTCAGTGTGTCGGCAGTATTGATTCACTGTCACTCTCTTCCCTGTGACTTCTCTATTTCTTCTCTCCCTTTCCTCTGTCTTCTTCAAATACTCTCTCCCAGACTCCCTGTCCCTGTCAGTGTGGTAGTGCTCCCGTTTACTTGTCCCATTTCTCTTCTTGCTGGTGCGCTGTTTCTACTGACACCCATTCCTTCCTTTACTCATTTACTCCCTGTCTCCATTGGTGTGGCCATGTAGGGTGCAGGGAAGTTGTTGTTGGTCTCAGAGTATCAAGAGCCTCATCACCACCTTATCTAAGGTCCATGTATAGGGGCCAGGAACTAATTTGTTCAAGGAGAATTCACTACTTGGGCCCATTTCTTTGTCTCATTGACGTTTGTCACAAGACTGTTATCCGTTGTTGCCTCCCGTTTAATCTCATGATCAATATGGGAAGAGAAGTCACATCAAGAAAGCCTTTAAAAATCATAGACTACTGAGTATGAATAAGAGCAGTTTTGATCTCAGCCTGAGGCAGAATTTGGTATTTTCCCGGAAGCATTCTGATTGGCAATAAAACAGAATGCCAGATGCCAGAAACTTATGCAGTATCATCTTTCTATATCTATCCATTTAAAAGAATAAGGACAGTGGCAGATTCAGCAGGGGATCCCATGTCTTCCCCTTATACAGGGTGAACCAAAAAAAAAAGTTTACACTTCTTTGAGTGGTCATAAGATAATCAATATTATATTTGCCACATGACTTTGATTTATGGATCATTTTGTTGGTAATCATGAACACAACACATTGCATTTGAAAGACAAAAACGACAGACATATACCTGCATAGCCTTGCTGCTATAAGAAACTGTGAGTTGTCCCTGATTTTTGCTGTGCCGAGTTGAAGAGGATGCATAAATAAGGCTGTTAAAAATGTCAATATGAGTGGTCTGAGATATAAAAAACTGCTTCATATTTGTTGACTGGTATGTAAAGAAGCTTGACACAGGAAATGTGGTCCTGGAAACATCAGAACCCCTTTGAATAATGCTAAATGGTCACGAAAGGTAAATATGCCAGGTCTAGGAGATATTATTTCACATTAGCAGGAAATATTTGAAAATTAAAGTCAAAGGGTGTCTTATATTGAAGTTATAATAAAGTATGGAGGCCTTATTCGTTAACATTAATTGCTTTATGTCTAACTCTGAAATTGTGGCACATGAATTGGAGATGTGAGGAATTGATTGGTCATTGTGTGCTACCAATCTCTCCTTGTGTAGATAATCATTGAGGAAGCTTTAATCTAAGTATTTTTATGATATAGACAGAAAATGTAGTTGACGAACAAAAAAAAATTGTTGCAGGACCATTTACATTGGGCAATTACTACCCTGGTTGCTGATGGAGAGCCATATATTTCATTATACATAAAGGAGCTGATAAAATATATAGTCAACCTGGATGAATGATACATCAAATCACAGCTACAGGTTCACAGATTGTGTTCTGAACATAAATAGACATTCCGGCAAGTTTAAACCCATGTACAGGATCTCAAAAGTGGTCAGCCAAAATTCTGGTAAATTTCGATCAGAAGCAATCAGTTCCCTCCAAGGCTTGACTACCCGCGATATTACTAAATCACAACAGCAAGTATAGATGGCATTACCTTTAAGGTACTTAACCTATCAGTTGACTTAAAAAGAAATTTTATAAAAGAAACAGACAAAGACTTCAAAGGGCATCAATTTCAAGGATATAAGTTATATTAGGGTCACTGTGAGGTCAATTTTGCAACTAGAACAAAAATGAATTTTGCAGTGTTTTGTCAACATGTAGGTCCATCCCTGTATGTAATTTCATAGAGATTGTGTGCTTTTCAGCTGCAGTGTACATTGCTTAAGTTCATTTACACAAGTGTAAACTTTTTTTTGGTCCACACTGTAAATACACCATTATTGAGGGTCTTTCTTATTAATCACTCTTGTTTTTGCCTTAACATTGTTATTGGCCATATTTATTTCACCAATAGTGAACTTATTATTATCGTTTTCATAGCTGTGTGTTTTTCAAATGTGTACTCTGCTTTATCTCAAAACCGTGATGTCACAGATTTAGTTGCATAACTTTGTATATTACAAGCACATATTTCAAGAAACTGACCAAATGCATTGACACATGGATTATGTATGTTTAGCTTGTTTGGCTTTGACACCTGCACTGGTTGATAGACGCTTCAATGAACTATAACTGAATCAAACAGACCACTTATCCTCAAAGGACAGTTAGGGACCATTCAGAATTTATGACTGGGGGGTGGGAGTTTTTCCAGAACTTCCAATCAAATTTGAATTTCATGCGGACTTTAAGTACCCCGCTCTAGTGGTAGCGTGCTGGACTGCCAATCGCTGGGTCAAGGGTTCGAATCCAGCTCTTGCCGGGTCACCTGGGCCTATGTTGGACGGCTGTTTCAATCATGCTTTGCCTCATTGCCGTGTCCTCCCCCTGTCCTAATTAGCCTACCAAGTGCATAAACAGAACGTAAAGCCCCAATCATCCATCCATCCATAACGATCCGTTTTACTTGTGCCCTTGGACAGTCACGTGTACAGACTTTTTCGCATAAAAATCACCAATAAACTGAGTGTATGTGCATTTTGGACCTTTTTGTTTTTTTAAATTTCTTATCCCCCTTGGACATGTTGTCAAAAATTAGTACCCCCCTTGAAATTGGAACATGTCTGAAAAGTTGGTGCCCACTCCTGAAGGCAAAACTCCCACCTCCCCTTGCCATAAATTCTGAATGGTCCCTTACCATGACTGACAACAAATTTCTGGAAATTATTTGAAATTGTGATAGCCTAACTAGCGTCTTGTGAAAAACAGTGACACACTTTGTTTGCAAAACATTGAGACTCTTCTGGGTATGTGCAACACTCGGCTTAGACAGAAGTTGTTTGTTGTGGTTGTACACAAAAAAATAACATTGCCTGACAGTTTTAGATTCCTTTGTCAAGAACTGTGATGTCAAACTCTAAACTGATATTCCACAGGTTGAAGATTAGACCAATCACATTCACCGATACCCTCTGATGTCACGGTTTAACTGCAAAGCGAAGTTTTCAGAAAAACACACAGCTATGAAAACGATAATAAGCAAAATCTTCAAATGTGCTGAATTTTGTTCATGATAGAAACGAGATCCAATTATTATTTTAGTGTTAATTTTCACTGAACATTTTTCACACCTTGTTAATGTGTGGCTAAGGAAGTGGAGTGGGAGTCGTAACTGAATGCCAGTTTTTAGAAGCCAAGTTTGTGAATTGGGAAAAGGTTGTTATTTAAACACAAGTCTTTATTGAAAAAGTTAACAACTCACTATTTTTCAAATGATGCTTTATTCAGCTTAAAAGAAGAATGATGATTGGTTCAAGGTGCATATTTGATTATTCTTAAAACATGCAATTGTAGCATTACGTTATATTTAAAAAGTCATTATCAGTAGGTATATAAAGACATTACGGTTTAATCAACGACTGTGACAGATTATGCTTATTAATTAGCGCGTAGACCAGGACCTCTGTGGGACAGCGGTCATGAATCGTCCCATTGAAAAATCATGAGATTTGAAAGAAAGGGTTTGGGATAATTCAATTTTCTCTGTTAGTTTGATACTTATGCCAAAATCAGAAAAAAATTCTGAAAATAGACAGAATTTGCTACTGACCTCACTCTCATTAATTTGCTCTTCCTGATATCCACAGAGTTATCCTCTGAACTCCACAAAGGACATTTTGTCCTTATGCATTGAGAAATTCGCCATTTATGATTTGTCAGAATTCCAGCTTAGTGATGATGTCACAAGTAGAGATGATGATGTCATTACAGAGCCGTAGTGACATCACAGTGATGACATTGCAGATCTGATTGAGCATGATGGCTGAAACTTCCCATTTTTCGAGGATTTCCTGCCTTTTTTAGCGATTTACTCCCACTGAACGATTAGAGATTGCCTTAAAAAACGAGTACCGTCAGTAAAATAGTATGTCTGGTAAATGAAAATCTAAGTCTTCTGAAATTTGGCACTTTAGTTTTGTTGAATCTCAAGATTTTGAGTGGAAAGACTCATGACTACCGCATGGGTCCCAGGGCTAATTGTGTTTACAAAATATTTTTTTCCATTTCCGTTTGAACTGTCTAGTTGATAAGACAAACGTGATTGGAAAAGCAAGTGCGGGCAGTATAAACTGAAAAATCAATGTTGCAATGTATAGAACATTGTTGTTGATTTCAACCATAAACCAAATACAATGCAGGAGCAGTGAAAAAGTGTCACATAGATTGTACATGACAAACCGGGCCAGAATGCGTTTGTCATTGTTTGTCTGTTTCCTTCCACTTGCTTTACGAGTCTCTCTCATGTGTTTTGAAAGCAATATGTCAAGAAACGTTGTCAATGAACAAATCAATCCATGCGAAATGAGAACCAATGATTTCTCTGTCAAATTTAGTTTTATCATGCAGACTGAACTTGATGAATCTCCTTTCCCAGTCATCTGTACAATTCCAATTATTAGGGAAATAACTAACACTAAAAGTAAAGCATACTGCTTGTTGTAATTTTTTCGTGCCAGGAGAGATTTCATTGTCCTGTGGGTTTCAAAATAAATGAGCATAGAAAGAAATGGATGCAATACACCAAGCACAAATGTACCCTTTGCCACCATATTGCATGTCAACGTTTCATCATTGCTAACAGCCAATTTTTCAGAGCTTCTAATTCGTTCTTGCTCAAAATGGAAAATAGTCATTACAACTGCAATGAAAAGACCAATGAAGCTGTTGCATACAATCAAACTGAAGTAGGAGATTCTCATAGATTGATATGAATGTTGTATTGCCAATATATTCACAAAAGCCACCGACAGCAGAAACGGGAGAAAAAATGTGGCTCTCACAGGGTAATCAAATGGACATATATCAAGTTGCTGAACTTTGCTGAAATTCTGACATTGCTCAATCACACCATTTCCCTTCAAACAACAGAAGTGTAAATTGTTGGTGGAGAACTGTAGTAAATTCAAGGTGAGGAAATCTTTTGAAACGGTTTTAAGCCTTGAACTACTGAAATGAAATTCCCGAAGAGTTTGAACACTAATAAATAGAGACGTTGAAATATGCTTTAACTGTGTGTCAGTCAAGTCAAGATATTCTAATTTATTCAGCCTGCAGAAAGAACACTTCTCTATTTGATTCACTTGTGAATGTTTTAGTGATAGTAGTTTTAATTTGGAGAAATGAGAGAAAGAATCCTCTGTGACTCTCTTCAACCCAGTTTTTTCCAGATACAGATATTTCAAATTTTGCAGTTTGACCAGCTGTGACGAAAAACTCCTTAGCAAATTATTACCAAGATTCAGCTTAACAAGTTTTGGAGCTCTCAATTTCTTTATTGGTAACATATCATTGATGTGTGAATGTGAGAGATCAACAAACCAAGCATTTTGAAGCTCAGTTATCTCCATGGTATTCTGTTTCTTCAATCTTATTATAGCTATTGAAGATCTGGTGTGATTTATACGTACTGGATTAACACACAATATAGCCCTCCCAAGACAAGAGCAATGTTCTGGACATTTCCGTCCACATACAGCTTCATCATCTCCTGATAAAGGACAATGCAACACTCCATCACATACTTCAGTGGGGTGAACACAAATGTTCTCTTTGGAACATCGTAACATCCTTGCACAAGTACAATGTGATTCATCATCTCCCAGTGGACACTCTGCAATCCCATTGCAAACCAACCTGTAGGGGATGCACCAGTTCTGATTTTGGCACAAGAACTTGTCTTTGCAGAATAAATTGTGACACTGTGAATCATATGGGCAATTTTGAAACAGCCAAGCTTCCTCACACGGGATAACATTCCCATAGAAGTCTGTGTCATAAACACAATCAAATTCTTTAGGATAACAAACTGTTGAACCAAATGGACAATTGTATTTAGTGTAATCAACATTAGTAAAATTGAAATGATTCCCAGGGATCACTTTCTTGATACAGGTGATATTACACTCTTGGTAGAGCATTGCATTGAGAGCATTGGAATCTGTTTTAATACACAGCTGCTCTTGTTTCTTCACAACTAAAGGGCTCCACAGTTTGTTGTATTGGGAAGGATCAGGACATTCTTCTTCATCTTCTCCAAGTTCACAGTCCCACACAAGATCACATAACCTTGATTTTGGGATGCATGCTCCATCTTGGCATGGGAAGTATAAGCTTCCATTTTGTGAGTGAGAGCAATGGTCAGTACAGTTCAACTCATCACTGCCATCAGTACAATGTGGTTTTGCATTACAAAAGTAGGTCTCCACGATGCACTCGCCATTATTGCAAGGTTTAAATCCATCTTCACACGATTCTCTTATTGAAAGTGGTTCTTTGAAACACACAACGCCTGCTTGTTTTCCCTTTTCCATGTTGAATGGTAATTCTATTCTTGACACAAAATATGTTCCACTTATCTCAGAAATGCTTTTGGCTGATGTATACAGCAAAACTTTTCCATCGGAACGAAGGGATATCATTAAATTAGAACCATGGTATGACATCACTAGAGCAATTAATTGGCTAACTTGATTTAATTCACCAATACTACCAATACTATAACCTCCAATTCCTTTGCAGGCAGATTGAAGTAAATCTCTAGTGACATGGTTCTCTGTAAAATAATGTACTTTCAGACACGTTTTGTAGCCCCACACCCATCCAGTGTTACAGTAAAAATCATTATTGGTATCCTGACAATCTTCATGCGTATTTTGTGTCTTTTCTGAGGATGCTGGAAACTGGCAAAGAAAAGTCACATTTACAAATTGCTTTGCACAATTTGTATACGTCCATGAACCAACAGAAGGTATGGTGACTAAACATAAATCACTATAATTTTTATTTCTCCAATTTTTGCGTAGTATAGAAAGGAGATAGTGGTGCTCATCAGTTCTGGCCCTGTTCAATTTTCCTGAGTATCGATGCGAAACATTCAAAGCCACTTCTGCCATTTTATGGGGTACATGCAGCATGTTGAAACTAGCAAAACTTCTCACTGTCAGTCTTCCAATCTGGAAAACATATTATCTTTCTAAAGCAAAACATCAAAATTTAACATGTGAAAATGTCCAAGTTTAGGGACTTAAAAATGCTATCAATATTCTTCCATACAGGTAAATTTTACAAATATATATATACATGTTACATGTACCATTTATAAAGTGTTTTGTAAAAAAAAAAGTTTTTTAGCAAACCTTCAGCGAAAAAACAACAATAAAAAAAGACACCATTACCCCATAAAAGTGATGTGAACCTTATTGCATGGGTTATTTGCAATAGTGGCCCGATCTTGGTCTGAAATTATCTATATGGCCCGCCATATGCCCGCCTGCATGCCAGAGTATGTTGAATGATGGAAAGGCCTTACTAGACCAATACACACATAATATGGACCAGTTTCATGCATAAACAAGTAATAAGTTGTGAGGTAGGGGCCAGAATATTTCAAACAAGCATTATGAGTAACTATCAAGCAGACCAACAAAAGGCACTAAAATATTATATAGGTGATGTAGGCCTATGTAAAATTTCATCTATGGACATGCAATGATGGCCAAGTTTTGGCCTGGAAACAAAAAATAATCATTTAATATTTTTTTGTCAATATTTCAAGATGTATAGCATGTCCATGAATGACACCCACAAAAGGCACAAATTTATCATATAGGTGGCATGTGTAACAAATTTCATCCATGTACATGCAATTGTGGCCAAGGTTTAGCCCAAAAATAAATAAAAAAGTTTAAAAAAATGTTCTCAATATTTAAAAAGTGTAAAATATCAATCAATCAGACCATTAAAATAAAAGGGCCAACAAGACAATATAGGCTACATGTATAAAAAATTGCATGCATGTGCATGTAACAGGGGCTGAGTCCTAGCCCGGAAATGAAAAGAAAATGTTTTTGATATTTTTCTCAATATTTCAAAAATTACAATAGTTCCATCAATCAGACCATCAAAAGGCACAACTAGACCATACAGGCTACATGTGTACCAAATTGCATCCATGTACGTTGAATAGGGGCTGAGTACTGGCCCAGAAACTATCTATCCGCCTGCCCGGTCGACAGAAAACTTTTGACCAAAGTGATAACAACACCTTCTTCGAACTTCATTCGCTGAAGGTAAAAAGGGAATTGTAGTTTGCAGAACTTTGTGAATGCAGGAGCCGTTTTATTATTGAGAAGAGTTACACAAGGGAAATTCATTGAAATCAAACAAATATTTAGGATTTAAAATAACAATCACTTTTCAACAGATCTATGATTAAATAGCTACATACTGCTATAATGCAGTGAATCAATGTTTCGACATTGTTGTAACAGTCAATAAGAGGTCATTTATCATGTTTATTGACTTCATGAGGGTTTATCATACAGACTGTAACTGTCCCTCTGATCAAAAGCCTCCACCATCGGTGGAGGGACAGTCAGAAATGGGAGGTCAGCTAAAAAAAAACTATAATCAGTATGCCTGCCCAAGCCAAGTCCAGACTGATGGAAAGAATGTGAACTTTAAACAGAGGGTCTTGGCGGGACTTATCAAAATCGCAAGTCAAACTTTTTGTCACAAAAGTGCTCTCTTAAAATCGCTGTAAACAGGCTTTTAATATGTTTAAAAACTCAAAGTAATGATTTGAAGTTGTGTATCTGGTATGTATTCCCCATGTAGCATGATAAAATTTGATGTATTGCTTATAATAGCTAAAAGGTGATGACTTTATTAAAGCCTGTGTAGAGGTACAGGTATAGATGGTGCCACATGTGGCGTAAATGAAACAAATAACTGTCACTGGTCGTCTGCTAATATTTAAACTTATAACTGCCTCATACAAGTGCTTGTCCAAATAGAATGAATAGTTGGATACTATGTAGCATTATGAAGTGTCCCAGTGGACTCACTTTCTATCTCCCCCCTATGATTCTAATTCATGCTGAATTCTTCCAGACTGCAAACTGCGTTTGCAACTCATCCTAGGGAGCATACTGTGTTTCATTAGCTCTAGGGATCATCAAATTATTCTAATAATTTTTAATTAAATTTAAGGGAAATAAATAAGCTGATGGCGAAAGTACTTACCCTAGAGAGCATAATGTATTACAGAAGAGGGAGCATCCAGTTATTTAAATAATTTAATTGTTTTGGTGATAAATAAGGGGATGGGGAAAGGAAGCAGTCTGGTTCCAGACTGATTATCATGTGCAAAAAAGTTAACTATTACCTAGATTTTCTACTATCATAATATGTTTTGATGTTTCTGCAAAATTATATAATTTTCTATTATATGAGCATACAGTAATCCAAGGAGGAAAGATTAGACATGAAGTAATCAAAAATGGGATATTCTACAAGAAATGATCAGACAAAAACGGATTTGACAGATAATTCTGTGTCTTATCTCTCCTTGTATGTCTTACTATTATTTGTCAGAACTTTCATTGCATGAAAGTTGTTTGTCTTACCTTCCCTTGTCAGAACAGAGCATGTTCGATTATTCCTTGTTTGGTTATTGCTTGCCTGATCTGTCCTTGTCTGGTTATATTTCTCACCTCATCTTTCCTGGATTGATTATTGCTTGTTTGTTCTTTCCTTGACAGATTAAGATCTTTCCTACTCGGCATATTCTTGTCTGATCTTTTTGTCAGAATACGAGGAGTGTTCAGAAAGTTCAAGTTTTTTTTTTTATATGGACACTTGTTTCCAATCTAGAACTGTGAATTTGTCACAGGATAAAATTCAGCATATTTGGAATGGATTTCCAAAATTTTGGACAATTTGGACATTTTTAAGTCATTCTGTGGTTGCCATGGAAACTGAAAGTTCAGCCAGTTGGGGCAGGTAATACTGAAACCAAGAAAGTCAACAAATTGTGACTATGAGAGACTTCTCTCTATCACTTGTATCAGTGAGATTGACTTGTATCAGTGAGATAGACAATATTTGACACAAGTAATATGATATTATCCTCTAAATATACTTTCTAGCACACCAAATGTGTGTATTCTTACACTGAACCCATGTGCATGGCATGTAGGAAAGCACTCCTGCATGCCAGATTTGGCAAGGGAAATTCAGACGGCAAGGGCCTGTTTCCTGACTACATAAGGACTTGAGAGAGCATGAATTCACTGGTACGAACAAGAAACCTAAATGGACAGCATTATTCAACCCAACTATGCCTGTGTCATGTTGCTTTACATAAGTCATGGTTTTCCCTTATTTTAGTCCTTTGGGGATAGAGTTTCAGGCATTGGAGAAGAACGGGCTTTGCACAACCAAAATGCTTTCACAGAATTTCGCTTGGAGGACATCGAGGAACATTTACTTCAATGGGTCAGGTGTATGAATTAATGCTTTGGTGAGCTTGGGAGTATTTTCAAAGGCTAATATTATATTTCTTGTGTCAAATATTGGCAAAATCACTAATACAAGTGATAGAGAGAGGTCTCTCACAGTCAAAATATATTGGCTTTCTTGGTTTCAGTATTACCTGCCCCAACTGGCTGAACTTTCAGTTACCACGGCAACCACAGAATGACTTAAAAATGTCCAAATTGTCCCAAATTTTGGAAATCCATTCCCAATATGCTGAATCTTATCATGTGAAAAATTCATAGTTCTAGATTGATTTTAAGGTTCCATGTAAAAAAAAAAGCCTAGAACTTTCTGAACGTCCCTCGTATACCTCATCTGGATTTTCCTAGTCAGATTATTACTTGTCTGATCTTCTCTTGTCTGATATTCCTGGTTGGATTACTGTTTATGGCTAATCTGATAATTCCTTGTCTAATTATTACTTGTCTGATCTTCTATTGTCTGACATTTCCTTGTTTGATTATAGCTTCTATGATCTGCTCTGGTCTCAGTTTTCCTTGTCTGATTATTACTTGTTTGTTCTTCTCTTGTCTGACTTCTCTTTTCTGATTATTGCTTGTTTGATTATTGCCTGTCCAAACTTCTCTTGTCTGATGTGCCCTTGTCTGGTTTTTTTCTTGTCTGATTATTACTTGTCTTATCTTCTCTTGTGTGATCTTTCCTTGTCTGATCATTGATTGTTTGATATTCTCTTGTCTGATTATTCCTTGTCTGGTCTTCTCTTACCTGATCTTTCTATGTATGATTTTTGCTCGTATGATTATTACTTGTCTGATCTTCTCTTGTATGGTTTACCCTTTATTGATTATTTTTGTTGTCTGATCCTCTCTTGTCTTGTTTGATCATTGCTTGTCTAATCTTCTCTTTCCTGATCTTCTCTGGCCTGATTTTTCCTTGTCTGATCTTCTCTTGTCTGATTTTTGCTTGTCTGAACTCCTCTTGTCTGATTTTTTAATACTCTGATTATTGCTTGTCTGAACTTTTCTTGTCTGATTTTTCCCTGTTGCTCTTCACTTGTCTGATCTTACCTTATCTGATCTTTGCTTGTCTGAACTACTCTTGTCTGATTTTTTATACTCCGATTATTGCTTGTCTGATCTTTTCTTGTCTGCTCTTCACTTGACTGATCTTACCTTTTCTGATTATTGCTTGTCTGATCTTCTCTTGTCTGATTTGTCCCTGTCTGATAACTAGTGGAATTTGCATTGAAGGTGACTTGATGATTTCCATTGATGTGATTTTCAGCAAAACATTTATTTTCAATATTGGACTAAAAGTATCATGTAAAATCTGATAATTTTAGCCCTGATAGTAAGGCATATCACTTCAGAAACGACACACACTAAGATCTGGGTTTAAGACTGGAAAATAAATTAGTAATTGCAAATAGAAATATTTATTACATGACATATGGAAGTGGAACTCTACATGCAATGTGGTAGCAATACAGTCCATTCTCACTAAGAATCTGGACTGTTGTACAAAGAAATCAACACATATCACACTTGTGAAATAAACAGAATCAAAATGAGACAAACCATAACTTTGAAATAAACTAAGTTTCTAACTGTCAATAGGCCTAATTCAGTCTTCTAAAACACCGAAATTTTGATTGGATGACATGTCAGTCTGAGTAATGAGCTAGACTGACACATGTGTCTATTTTTGAACATCCAAGACCGCATTCAAATTTTGACAAGCGTCTGTGAAAATAGTAAAATTATATCCATAGACAGATAGTCAGACAGAAGAATAGAGGCATTAAAATAGATGCATGACGGAATTTACAGTGCCGCCTGTAAGTAAGTGAAACGCATGACATTGTGCCATTGCATCAATGCTAAACATCCTCAGCCAAATTGCTTGTGGAGGCATGAATTCTCATCGGATGAAAGGGAAACAAAGTGGGTCATAAAGGCCGATGTGTGAGGCAAGTGGGATAAAAATAGCAGCCCATTTTCTTCGTTGTAGTCGCAGTTAGGTATGGGTCAAAGTCTTTGATAAGTAAGTGAACCACCCTTCCCTATGTTTTAACATTGGGCCTGCGTTTCACTTACTTATCAAAGACTTTGACCCATACCTAACTCCGACTACAGCGAAGAAAATGGGCTGCTAATTTTATCCCACTTGCCTCACATATCGGCCTTTATGACCCAAAATGTTTTCCTCTCATCGGATGAAAATTCGTCCTTCCAGAAGCATTTTGGTTAAGGATGTTTAACATTGATGCAATGGCACAATATCATGCGTTTCACTTACTTACAGGCGGCACTGTATTTATGCTGATACTACGTACTGCAATATACATGTAAATGAAAACACCAGCAGGGTACCACCCCTGGCCTGCTCCTGGGAGACCTGGCTTTCAGTTCAGAAAAAATTTGAGATCTAATCATGTGTTCGTTAACGTAATTTATATAGACAAATTTTGCTAATGTAACACTATGAAATGGACAGATGCAAAATTGCAGTTACATTAGCAATAAAAAACAGCTACTGCACACAGCTGTTTATGTTTTTGGTGATGTATATAGGCAAATAAGACAGATTTTTCAATAAAATTTTAGAATTTCACGTTTGAAATTTGGATAAGTAGCAAGAACACAGAAAAATTCCCATGTAAAAGTTGCTAATGTAACCTCAGTGTCAGTGTTCTCATTAACGCCGTCCCTATCGCAAATTTACGCACCTTTTTTCAAAAGGACGCACTTTTAGGACTGTCTATGCGTCCCCAGGACGCACTGTGGTCTGACTGCTTGTCACTACAGCAAACAAGGCAGTGAAACAGCCCTATTAAAGCCCGTGCGCACGAGCGTCATTTGCGTGTCAATGCAGCCATTGCTAATTGGTTGGTTCAATGACATTGAATTCAGTAATTAGAGAAGCATTAAAGAATGCTTAATTGCAATTCTTGAAGTTCTTAGGCTTTGTTTCACTCTCAGTTTATATATGCTGTTCCACAATTAAACCGAACATCTGCGTCAGGGCTGGGGCGGAGCCCTGGCGACGCAGACTGAATCACTTACATTGAAAAATCAGTTAGTGCAACAAATCAGCTGATGAATTAGTCTCCCATAGCATTCCCTGATTCCAAACTGCCTATCAAACTTGGCAGAACGCATCAGTATACAGCAATGAAAAGCTGTGCCCTAATAGTTATATTGTAAACATGATAGCTTTCAGTCTAACCTTAAAAAATCGGCGAATTTCAGTCCTCAGGAGTCCTTCAAACAACTAAAAATGGCGCCTGTTTCTGTACAGAGAAACATGCGCATTAGAGGAACAAATCACAGCTCACTTGCTTTTGTTTAGTAAACAAACCCACGTGGTTTTATGCACGTGTATTTATGCAAACCATCCGATTTAAAAACAATGTCGTAGAATCACATAAAGCAAATTTTGTTCATTGCAGGGGCGTATCTAGAAATGGCCTAAGGGGGGGGGGCATAACATGGGGTCAATGCGGGACGTTCAGCAGCTTTTCCTATCTTTCCCATGTTAATTTTGGCCCGGGGGGGCATGGCCCCCCTAAATACGCCACTGGTTCATTGTCTCCTGTATTATTTATTCATAGAGCTAAATAATACCTCTATGATTTATTGTTCTTTGGTGGCAGTACTTATATATATGAACTAAATCAAGGTGATGCCTTTAGCTAAATTGCAAATTCTGATTTCTTTATTTCAATAAATCAGATATCGTTGCATGTTCTGTGATAATTAACCTTTTTTTTTAAGTGCATTTGATTACTCACACCTTTGATTTGTCCACAATCAAGAGCTGTTTAATGCAATTGGCTTCTATTACCAAATTTTGTATTTTAATTCCTTATTTGAAGTCATGAATACTATATAACTAAATTAGTGTGAATCTGTGTGGTTTGTAAAAATTAATTATCTCTTGGTTTATGTCATACATGCATTCGATCTGCATAAAAAAAGCACAATAATGATCTGTTACAAAATGACACTTATTTGAAAGTGGTAATTTGTGTGAGCTTTGGTAGTTAGATGGTGAATTGTAGTACTAGTGTCGCCCTCTAATGCTTAAGCATGCACTATTTTATCATTGAAAAAGCCACAAAGGGCAAGACTCTGCCCCGCCCATTCCTGCCACCTGTGAATAAGCGGCAAGTTTAACTAGGTGTCTTAACTAATACCGAATAAGACAATTGCAGTGTCAACACATAGAACTTTATTGGTTTTATGATAGAAAAGATAGTCTTGTTCTTCTGATACATCTCTTAATTTCTTTTTAGTTGTTGAAGGGATTCAATGGTATTTGGCCTTCAGAACAAAAAGAAGCAAAAAAGATTACGTAAAATATTCAATTAAACAATGAGGAAAAAAATCAACTGTAAGTTGAAGATCTTTTTAAAAACTGATAAATTTAAAGTCTTTCTTTATTATACACTTCAAAACATCTGAATTGTGTGTTTCCTAATAAAGTGAGTTTAATTAATTTCAATTCAATAATGCTTCATTTGTTAGCAAAACACAAAACACTCATTTTTCACGGCATCAAAACCTATGTATGTTTATATTCATATATATCAGATATCAAACTTAATAGCGTGGAAATATGGTAAATTTATCAGTCTGAATATGTTAATTATGATTGAAATCTATTCATACAGCATTTTCAAAATATGCACATCTAATCGCTTTCACTTTTATACTGAAAATGAATGCCAGAGTGGTAGGCCTATATAATCGAAGGCAGTTGACCTTAATTCAATTTGTGAAACAGTATAGCGGGTCACTGCTAGATCTACCACTTGGATCTCTGGTTGGCGCCAAAAATCATATGAGAGGGAGGAAGGTAGGAGGAGTCTAATTCCTGGTAATCACACATGCGCAATCAACAACAACAAAAGCAATGGTGGATGCGATCGCCATACCACGTTGTGAAGGAAACAAAAATAAGAAAATGTTGGATTATGCAACAAATAAGCAGCGCCAAATCACAATTACCCCCCGTTTGCTTCAGGTCAATCACAGAGAATATGAAGGTATGTTTTCAGCTCGTTTAGACAATCCTTAATAGCTAATATAAGGATTTTTCTGTCAACTACTTGATATAAACATGTAAGAGATTGGAACTGCCTAGCGGTGCTAGGCAGTTCTTTGGAGTTATTCCACAATGGCAATTAAGTAAAGTGAAGCTGACAGGTGTGAAAGACGATTGCACTTTGCACAGTGGGCCTAACTGGGCTAAGTCATGATTATGTACCATGTATACCTTCAATAGCCATTGACAGGGAAATAAGCTAATTAAAACTATCTGCTTGAATCAGGGACTGAAATCAATTGATCATAAATAGATAAAAAAACTCCCTCACCATTAAATTTATATTACTCATTTGTGGTTACAACTCATTGACTCATTGTATTTTTGACACACTAAAAAATTATGTCATAGGGCCTGTTATTTATAAATGCATGATCATAGGGCCTGTGATGAATTGCATGTTATATAACTTGGGCCTCTTTCCTTGACTGGCCATATCAGTTGAGTTGCTTCTTACAGTGAAGCACAGAGAAGTGCACACTTTTCTTTTATCAAAGAAACTCAGCAAAGTGGTCCAGACCGACACAGTTGTGCAGGCCCAACACATCAAATGTTCAGTTATAAAGACCACTGTCCTGCAATAGGCCATATAAAGCATTTGTCTCTCAAAAATTACTAATTAGGTGAGTTATATGACATTGCTCATCATAAAAGAGTGATATATTTTAAAACTATGATTTTATATAAAGTGATACATTTCAATAAAACTTTCACAATAATCATTTTGTAAAATCCATCACTTAACATATATCGTTTTCTTTTTCTTTAAATTCTTTAAACCGTATGTCTTGAAGGACACATTGGTTTAAGGGAAGGACGGATTTTCTCGGATCTCAATGCGTCCCAGGGACTCTTTTTTCCTGAATCCTAATGAGAACACTGCTCAGTGTCCTGTGACAGAATCGAGTTACATTAACCGTTTTTTTTTTTAAATTTTTTTTTTCAATACAAGTTTTATCATGACCAAAACAATTAAAAAAGGTTCCAAAATAATTTTCAAGATGTGTTTTATCAATCACGTATCATTACATTTTCCTGAATTGGGTTTAGAAGATTCCACAGAGTGTCAAAGTAAGCATGTCTGATCACCAGTAAGTTTGGTTGTCCAAAATTGTCCTCATGAGGGATAAAAAAATATCTTTTTAAGAGCAAAAAGCTACATATTTGAGGACTATTTTAATGATATTTATTCATTAGCTCGCAGATGTACATAGTAATAGGTTTACTTGCTTCAGGAAGCAACAGAGAGATAACAAAGTTTAAGGTACTCTCTGAGAGCACTTTTCGTGAAATCTGCCCAATGTAATGAAACAGACAAGCTGCCTCAAAATTTTAGAAAAAAAAAAGCGCAATTTTTTTTCAGTCTGCCGAAAAAGATTAATATAGTTGTTCTTTCCCAGCAGTCTTGAAATACATTTCTGGTGGATTGACTATCTCAGTCTACAGCGTTTGACTCAGAAGTAAATAATTTAGGTTTTCAGATAAATTTAAAATCTGTCGCGGTTCCGTAAAAAATAAATTTATTCCTGTTGAGACCAATTCCACGCCTCCGTCCTTTAAAAAAAAGTAAATATTGCCACCTGATTGTTTTCAGTGCAGTCTTTTTACTTGAGTCATTGATTGAAATCTTTAATTCAACTGCTATTATATAGCCATTATAGCCTTATTGAATGCGGTATGATGGCTAAATTGCAATAAATACCAAACTAAAATAGTTTGGCAGTTAACCATAATTTATGTTCAACACGTCTCGGTCTCGGTAGCTGATGCCTCGGTCTCGTTCTCGGTCTCGAGGGTCAATGACTCGGTCTCGGTCTCGGATGCTCATGCCTCAGTCTCAATCTCAGATGTCCTGGCCTCGACTCCAACACTGATAGATAAATAGATATATAGATAGATACATAGATATAGATAGATGGATAGATAGATAGATAGATAGATAGATAGATAGATAGATAGATAGATAGATAGATAGATAGATAGATAGATAGATAGATAGATAGAGAGATAGATAGATGGATAGAAAAATAGATATATCAAAAGATATATCAAAAGATAGATCAATAGATAGATCAAAATAATAAACCACTTCACACCTGATACTGAGCATGGGATTACGAGCCAGCTTTTTCCTTTTTAAATTTGTGTCAGTGTGTTCAAGTTTACAATTTACTAATGAAAAGGGTTAACATTTCCCAGCTTCTTTGAAAACAGAAAACTGAATGGATATTGGTCACAAATGAGTAGTTCTCTACCATACGTCATTTACAGTCAGATTATTTGTTACTGATGACTGAGAGATCTACTTCAAAGCGAATTCCTATAATTTCCAGATATTTCTTTAAGGAATTATTACTTGTCTGATCTTCTGTCTGACCTTTTCTTGTGTGCTTATTGCATGTCTAGTTATTGCATATGATTAATATTATTATTGCTTCTCTGTGTAGTTCTTGGCTGATCATTGCATGTCTGACTGTGTCTTGTCTGATCTGTTTATGTCTAATTGTGGCTTTTTCTGTCAAATCTTGTTTGATCAGTCCCTGTCTTATATTGTCTGATGCTTGCCCTTTCTTGTCGGATCTACACTTCAAAGTTAGCCGGGTCATTCCATGCCAACTCACCCAGAGCCTCCGGTATGACCATCTCAGATTTTGATTTAAATCAAACAGATACCTTGAACTCTTTAATGGAAACATGCCGAATCTGAGGACTGTAGTTCAATTAGTTAAAAAGTTATGACCGATTTTGTAAAAAGGTTTTTGTTAAATTTTTGCTCGAAAATGTCAGATGTGCTTAGAGCTGCTCTTTCGGGGGTCACAACTCAAGATTGGTTTAGGACATCACATTTATTTTTTATCTACGCCAACTCATGATACATTAGATTTGATTTCTCAGCCCAAAAGTGGAATATCTCTATTGGTTCTTCAGGAAAAAAAATCCAAAGTTAGTTTTCCATACAGCGTAAATGGTTTTTTCAAATATTGGGAAGCTTTGTTTACAGGCGATTTCATTACCATGCGATTCTTGTCATTCACACTTGGCTGTGAGGAATCAATGCTAAACCAGCATTCACTACGTTTGATAAATCAAATATGTGACGTTCTGTTGTTCCTAAACCAATCAGATTAACTAAAAATGTCATGTATTTGGTGTGCCTAGAACCTAAGAATCGCGTACTAATGAAATTACCTGTAAGAAGAACAGGTTTAGAACTTGAAGAGCAACACAAAATTCTTTTGTTGTGGCCTCCAAAGTGCCCATAAAAAAATATTCGAAGAAATGTCTCCATTTTTCAAGGCGTGGCAGCAGTCCAAATGTGTGTCCAGAATGAAAAACATCAAAAAAAGGCAATTTGGTATTGGCAAAATGGCCATGTGGGCAAGTGTTCACACCCATAATTTTTTTTGGTGATTACATATGGTAGAGATCTAACTATAACCAAAAATTTGTGAATGTGTTTAAGGTTTAAGACTTGAAACATATTTTTAAAAATGTCCCTAATAACTTGGAATGCCTAGTCATGCACTACTAAAAATACCTTTGAGATAGACAACAAAACACCACTTACCTCCCTTGAATGCTTCGTGCCTCCCAAATACATCAAAGAAGATGAACGCAGTAATGCAACAGCATTGATTCCACCATCATATTCAAATGGTATCACTTGTTGGTTTTCTATCAAATATTTGTCTGAACGCATCACTGCATTCCAAATCTTTTTATTATTTACGGACCAAAGATGGTCACTTTCTTCTTTACAAACTTCTTCAGACTCGAGCCATGAGCCAGTGAAATTAGTGTGGATGCTGAAGCAACCGCTTCCTTCTATGTAGAATCTGTCATGCTTGATGCAGCTCTCCTCCAACATGACATGGTCAGGATACATAATATAAGTGAATAAAGATTGTGCTTCAAAAATGGCATTAACAATGATCCACAAAGACAGTGGTTGCTCTTGAATCTTAGATGCATTGACCATTATTGTCAGATACTGGCCGTAACTTCGCCAAACAAAAGGAATCTGCGTAAATTCATAGGTGTAAAATATTTCGGAATTATACATTCTGTCAAAAATAGTTAATTCTAATTGTTCAGTGTTTGATAATCTCTCAATATAAGTTGTGTTTTCTATGTATGCAGCAACCGAAAACTGGTTGGGATATTCATTAATGTAGCCACTTAGGAATGAAGCATCAAAAATAAAAATATTACTTTTGACTTTCAGGGAGTATATGAAACAAGCTCCATCAAATTTTGGCACATTTAGCAGAGCTTTAGATGGAGAAAGATGAATAGTTTTACATGTGTTTCCCTTGGGGTCTGCCATTTCAACAGAGATCTGCAAGAAGTGGTTTACAAAGCAGTTGTACACAATCATGAAGTTATGGCTCTTTGATTCAAACTGATAACTTGGATATTTCATTATTTTGACTCCACTTTTGTAAGTTTTAGCCACAAATGGTCTCGAAAAGTGCACGTCTTTAGCATTCACAGCACAAATACTTCTGGACTTTTCCTCCCATCTCAAAGAGAGAGTAAATTTCAAAGGAAAAGACTCAAATGTCATCATTTGCCAATGACATGTCTTACTTTCTTCAAATTTGTTATTAATAAGTTGTATTGATACACACCTGGATGCCGTTGCTATTATTGCAGTACCTTCATCCGTGCATGCTAAATCAAAGTCTATGTTTGCTGTATAAGTTCTATATACCCAAAGAAGAAGAGTCGACAGTGAACAGATACTGCAAGGATTAATTATTCCAACACAGGAGAGACTGGCAGACCTCTTCGGCAAAAACACTGCACCTTTCGAATTTGAGAAACCATAATCATAAATGATAATAACTGTTGAAAAATCTAGTGCTGTAAGTGTAACATTTTTAATAACTGACATTTGTGTCTGAGAGCACAGCGGTCCAACTTGAAAGGCTGACTCATCTATGGATTGTTGTGCTTTTGATACTACGCCATGGAATTGACAGAGATATCCGTGTGGGGTGTCTACAAGATCATAGGATTGTATTTCATAATCAAACCAACAATTATTTTTTTGACAAGAAATGCTTTGAATTAAATAGGAGGAATGTGATGTGTTTGCAAAATCCCATGAGAGCTGGTAGTCACGGCTATCCTCCCTCTTGAAGTAATTAGTTTTGTCCTTCATGAAAATCCCTGTAAAAGACAGATTTAAATGCCCCTGTGTGATATTAGACTGCTTGATATACACCAAGTACAACTGAAATGAACTTGCTGTTATATTTGCCATTTCTCCCACTTGACAAGTAAAATTCAACTTTGATGACATGGAACTCGGTCCGTTGTATAAAGCCAGCTGCCTAATGCAATGAAACATCACATACACATAAGATGAAACTGTTGTTTTAAGAAGGAAATGGTACTCTGTAGTGTCAGTCTGAGGGCTATGAGAATAAGGCATGACAGTAATACTTTGTTTATAAGTTGGATTTAGCAGAATAAATGAAGGATATGTGCTGAAACTGACTCGCACCGCAGTCTGCATTGTCTGAATTGTTAAAATCAAATCCTCTCTGTTAGTTGAATTGATGCTGGTGACCATGACTTTACTTTTTTCACTAAATAAATGACCCTTGAGGTCTATGATTGTGATAGCATTGAAGGTTACCATCAAATTACACTCAATGGCTTGGAAGTGGAATGTGAGTTTGCTAACTGAAAACAATTTCAGAATTTTAAGATTGACAGAAGTTATTGAGGTATTAGTTACCACACTGCTGCTGTCCTGATTGAGGTAAAACTGGACTCCAGCAGTGCCCCCTTTTTTATCTCCATCTCTCAGTGATAATGAAAAGTAATCACGAGTGAATGGATCACCGTTTGGGAAGTTATCTATTGTCACATTAATACATAAGCCATCTGGGACTCGCACTTCCCACACACAATCCATTAACCTGTCTGTAACCATTTCAACTGACCCACAAAGTCCTCTCAATATCCCATGGCAATCAGTGTAACTTGGAATTTGACACAATGCATTAATTTTGTTATAAATTTCCAAAGCAGAGTGTAGCGTATCCATGAAATTTGACTTGAATCCAATTTGCAAATTATAGGAAAAGCTCTTAGTCACATGATCACTCCAATGATATGGCTGATTGAAGGTGTCACTTGGATAAATAAAGGAAAAGAAGATTACAATAAACAAAGTTATCATCTTCATAACAGCACTCTTGGAAAGGGCAGGTATTTTTCCCATAATGAATAACAAGCCTCATAAAACAAAAGCTGTTTTAAGGAACAATGTGTAATATCCAGGCGATTTGGTGCGAGATATGGAACTACAGTAACAGATTGTCAATGATGCAGTTTTATAGTGTCATTACTTATACTGAGCTTCATGCATAAATTATGCAGACACTCCTGATGCCCCTTATCTGTTACAGTACACAAAATAGGTAATTCCTCTCCAAGAACAAAAATCTTGGAAAATAGGCTAAGGTACTTGAGAAGGGTTCTTTACAATACTTTACAAGTCAATTACGGATGATTACATATCATATTGTCATTTGCTAAATAAATAACTGTCTATTGTCTATTGTCTTCAGCAAAAACAACCTTCCCAAGCGGGCAAATTTTGTTCCTCTTATTACTTCTGAACAAAAGTTTACTTAAGCAATTCACATCAAAACTTACATCAGTTACTCAGTCGAATATCACATAATGCCAAAGGATGGGTATGATTGAAATTCAATATAGCGAGCAAATTTACATCAATTGACGTCACTGTAAATCATACGTAGTACGGAGGTTAAGGCACCAGCAGTTGGCAAGAGTCATGCACTTAGTGCATTTGTAGTTAAGGTGGCACTGTTGTTGCACTTCCTGTTTGATCATAACAATGTCTTGAGAAAAGCACATGTCTCAAAAAAAGCCAAATTACTATAAATCTAATTGTTGTCAGCAACATAACACCATGCAGAACTGTCTATGTAGTCATTATTGGCTATATCTATGCAAAAGTACACCTTGAGATTTCTTTGTTACCGTAATATGGTGTCAAATTATGTCTAAGCACAAGGTCTAAGTATCCCCAAGAGTTTAAAATTATATCTTAAATTTCCAATGCTCAAGGCCCATAAAACCACTGTCCCAATTCACCCCACACTTTGGGGTGAATCGGGACACTCCCTTATTTTTACCATCAATACTTCTTAGCTTTTTTAAGTGATTGCTACTTGTGAGTTAATATTAGAAAACATGTTCAACATGCCAAAAATGCATTTTCGGGAAAATATGAAATCAGTTTCATCGATAATATGCAAATTGTAAAAAATATGATAAATAACAGAAAAGTATTAAAAATTGTAGTGTTTTGCTAATTTTGCCAGTGATTGATAATTCTGGACTAAATCCACTAGTGCACTATTAATAATACTAAGTTCAATAATATTCATTAAAAAATCACGCTAGTACATTCAACTGAAAATTAGTAGGGTTATTTTTGTTAATTCCGAAATTTTACCATTGCCCTGGATCTGAACCCATGACCAAACATACAAAATCCCACATCTAGTCAACTCTTCTAGTCCCTTAATTTGCCAAATATAGGTTATAAAAGTTTCCTGCTATTTTTGTGGCTCTAATATTAATGCTTTTTGTTATATGAGCTAAGTTTTAACCACCAGTCGAAAATTAAGTTTCTGCAGGGCCAAGTTTAAAGTGCTGCAGCTCCTCACTGCCTGCAGTTAGAATTATAAAACTCAACCACAATATACGCTACTCTGTATCCAAAAATTGTGCCAAAAATTATGGACCTGGGTTAAATAGAAGTAGTCGTGGTTTAAGAAATAAAACACATTCCTGTTCTGTCCCGATTCACCCCAGTGTCCCGATTCACCCCATATTACGGTACTGAATTAAAGGGTTTCAAAATTGCCAGGTGAATTGGCAAAGTTTTCTGTGTCTACATGGTTTTGGGAGAATTTCAATCTCTTACCTTGCATTTTATCATCTATGGGGCAATATGTTTAATTTGCCCTCTCCAGGTATATCCCTTGCAATGAAGGTTTAGTAAGTCTCTGACACATATTCTTGTGTTCTGACAGTGTTTCAAGAGGCCCTGTTACAAAAATAGCAGGCCGGATTATCTTGTTTAGCATTGTTTGGCATTGACTGTTTGTTATAATCACCTGTTTCGCACCTCAGGTCAACAGAGTTCACACTTGAAATGTGATTGCCAAAGCAATAGGTTGTGTGACCATGTTAGTGATAAAATCCATGAGGCAACACCAGGCATCTTCAGGACGTTTTCAGGGGGATGCTGTTTCAAATATTAGTTGTTACCATGGCGACTATTTCAATAAGTGAGTGTCCATAGGCAACCAGAAATGGTCACGTTGGTCAGCCATTCTCACAAGTCAGAGGTTAACTGCGAGCTGGCATAAGCTGGCATAGCCCCAATGTGCCAGCTCATACAAGAGCTTAGCTTCTGACATTGTGAGAATGCCGGTGTGCATGATTTATTTATTACCGTAAAACAATAATTTTTTAAAGCTGGTTTCAAATGATCTTGAAATTAAAATGCCAATTTCTTGTGGGAACAGTCCACTCTGAGGTATAGAAGTTGGGACTATTTGCCTTGGGTGTGACAACAAAACCCCTCGGTGGCAGTTAAATGTTTGAATCCTGGCAGATTATAGGTGTCACCACTTGTGGCATGTTTGACAAGGGTTACTCTGCACAGCCTTTATTCAAAACCCTTCCTACTATTTATGTGAAAGAAATATGAATACTGGGCTGATATCAAATTGAACATTTCATGGTGATACACCATTTCTATCAGCCACTTCAGCTGTAAAATATTATAGGACCTCTCTGATGTGGGATGTATTGGGTCAAGACAGGGTACTAATTGACAGTGAAATTTTCATGTGTCTGGCTTTTACTGTCTAAGTCCTCATGGAAAATTGTGTAGTAATTTTCCTCAGTGACATGTGTGCCTATTTGCTTTTCCAAATCAGACTGTCCCTCCACCAATGGTGAAGACCTAATGTGCAGAGGGACAGGTACAGTCTGGTTTGTTACTATGTGTACTTTTAGTAGTTAGACATTAGATAACAATATATAAGAATCTGCAACTTATAGAACCAACAACACCCAACAACAACTGTGAATTTGCTATTGAGGACCATAAATATGCTGATGACCAACAGCTAGTGCACTCTTTCAAACCGAGCCTTTGCACCAACCAAATTGAGGCAACCAGCAAAATGGAGAACTGTATTGCCGCTATCAGACGTTTTCTTCTGGACAACAAACTTTGCTGCAATAGTGAAAAAAATGAATTGCTTCTAATTTCTTAACAAGGAAACCAATAGAGTCCATTGAAATTGATGGTGTCAATGTAATAAGTCAAGACAATGTTAGAAACCTCGGCATAATATTTGACAGTCAGATGACAATGGATAAACAAATCAACAAAATGTGTAGAAATCTCAAATGCGCTTATAACAAAAGCTTATAAATAAAAGCTTATAATAAAAAGCGAGTCCCATCTCTGATGTATAGCGTAATATTAAATTATGTCTCACTCTGAGACTCCCATGGGTTACGCCACCTATAAGAAATGTGCCCAACAATCCTGGACACACTCCCCACCTTGGAGTTAGTAATAACTCCAACAACCATATTATACAATAAAGTAATTGAAATACAAATAAATAAATAAATAATTAATATTAGGAACAGCATTGGGAGAGCTTATATAAATGGAATTATTCACAACATTTGTTAGTATAAGTACGAAAATTAAAGTTTATACAGAAATGTAGAAAAATAAGATAATTGTAAAACATAACAATATTGGTATAATTCCAACAATGAATATATCAACATATATGTTAAAATTAACAAAATGTACTAAAGAAAACAAGTACAAAAAAACTTTAACATTTTAAATTTGACAGAACAACAAATAAAACAATTCAGAGAATTAACATATTATTTTATACTTAGTCCGGATACCCTCCCCCAAAAAAGGTGAGATGGAGTCACTGGACCTCCAGGATCAAATACCTTCTTTTCCTGATTTAAACTTGAAAGAAACTTCAAGATTTTGAACCCGTAGTTCTCATAGATTCTCTTGATATCGTTTCTAACATTAGCTCTGCTGGCCACAACACCCTTCAGGAATTGTCCGTAGGCTCGCATGAACTTAACAAAGATCATTTCGGATTGTCTTTGAGTTTGTTGCCTCTGAGCCAGGCATTTTTCAAACAGTTCTACTGATGGGGCTTTGTACGTTGCAGTATTTTCCGAATTTTCCAAGAATTCCGTGTTCTCCGAATTTTCCAAGAATTCTGTTTTCTCCGAATTTTCCAAGAATTCTGTGTTCTCCGAACTTTCCAAGAATTCTGTGTTTTCCGTGTTTTCCATGGTGGTTTCCACGTTTTCCATGTTTTCTGTGTTTTCTATGTCTTCACTATCAAAATTTAAAACCACATCATCACTGAGTGTTATATCTGTAAAGACATTATCATAATTTTCGCCAACATTTTCAAAATCAAAATCTTCTGGTTCTGGACTTCTGAAAGACGCTTTTCTTATTTTATTAATTTCATCATCTTCTTCGTCTGAATGACTGTAAATTTTCACTGTTTTAAAACTTTCATGTTTTATCTCTTTTGTGAAATCGTTATCATCAAGTGGACTTTCTCCTTCAATTACTTGGCTTTTCATGAGGTGTTCTAATTCTTCTCCATTTCCAATTGGATTTAGGATAACTTCTTCACCTGAAATTATTATTTTTGGCATGTTCCCTTCCACTTTATCAGCTGAAGTCTGCTTTTCCAAATCTATGTCCTTCTGAACGTTGATGTTGGCTGCTTGCGGACAAGTGTTAGCCTGACATGTTGCCTTTTCAGAAATATATTGGAAGGTTGCATGTACAGTGTTTAAAGGCTTTAATACTTGCCTTCTTTATATGTTCGCATTATTCTTTGACGTTTCTCCTTTTCTTCATGGAGCACTTTGTCTGCCTTTAAACGTACCAATTCTCCCTTTTCCCGAAAGTCGTCTGAAATGCATATTTCAACATATAATTCCTCTTCATCTTCAAATTGAGAGAGAAAAATATCATCTTTTTCATCGTAAAATTTCAACTTTGCATCAAATTTCTCGATACATGTTCTCAAATATTTCATATTAGGGGTGCCATCAATGGCAATATTTAGATCGTCAACAGCTTTGGGTATGATTCACTTTAGTGGGCCGTGAAAATGACCATATTTGTCGAACAATAGATTCGTGACGTCATGTCATTGTAACCAGGCAAGAAATGTTGACATGACGCAATCAACACATGACGACGCTGTGGTTTTGGCGACGCAAAAAGTAGGAAAATACACTAAAAACGTAAGTTTTAGTGACTTTTTAGTTACAGTTTGTAGAAGTAATGCCATAGAAACGAATCGGCGGGGTTGTGGGGGCGACAGCCCCCACGTTAACCACTAAAAAACGATTGTTTTCACTTGCCAAATATGGTCATTTTCACGGCCCGCTATAGTGAATTTTTTCCACAGCTTTGACCACTAAACCCCTTGCCAAATTTCTTGAATGTATTATGTCCAACATTCAAAGACGCTGTATGTACTTCTATGTACAATATAAAATTTCTTCAATTTGGTCACTACTGGCAGTCCAGCGTCTCTATATTTTCCACCAACAATCAGAGATGTTGTGTGCAACACCTTGCACATAAAAAAGAAGATATCGAGTACAACTCCTTGTACATAAAAAATCTTCCGCCACAATATTGAGATTTCAGGTCTCAAATCTCCCGGTTTCTAATGGAATGTAACGACATCTGCAGCTTGTCTTCTCCAAATCCAAATATCCCGGGTTCCGGCACCAATGTTTGAGACTGAGCTTTAACAGTCTCAAATGCGCTTATAACAAAAGCTTATAAATAAAAGCTTATAATAAAAAGCGAGTCCCATCTCTGATGTATAGTGTAATATTTAATTATGTCTCACTCTGAGACTCCCATGGTTACAGTGCTCATATGACGTAACCATGGGTTTCGCCATCTATAAGAAATGTGCCCAACAATCCTGGACACAGTACGACTATTTCGAATGACAAGGGTGTTTTTTAATTGGATATTGCCTTTATAGCAAATTTGGCCCCCAATTTTCAAACAACTTCATATATGCCATTATATTATAGGCTAGGTCATGAAACATATTCGTACTACTAAAATAGTGTGGTAATTGTCACAACAGGTATTTTAGTATCATGGCTCCATTATTTACAAGAAAAAAAATTGAATATGATCAATATTTTTGTAAGTGTTACACGTTCGACAAAGTAATTTTTGTATTTTACCATTAGGTATCAGTCACCAACAGGTATTAGTTCATGGTTTTTTGATGAAAAAAAAATTGCTTCACAAATTTACTATGTCTCAAGCCAATCCAGGTTAAAATCAGAGCTTTCATAGCTTTTTGTCGCATGAAAGTACTCCTTGCGTTACGGGTACGACACATGCACCTTCCCTCATATTCATTGGAATTTTTCCTTGAAATGATTTTTTCACAAGCATGAAAGGTTCCAAAACAACTAAGTAGATATTATACTAGATCTTAATGGCAAAAAGATTCAACTGACATGTGTAAAAGGGAAATTACAACATCCTAGATCAGGTAGCTTCAAATTTGACTCAATTTTTCGAAGTCAACCTTTGAACACCAAGAATTCAATGATGTCAAAACAAGGATATAAATATACTTGTTTCAATGAATTTATGAAGTATTTTGACATCGAGATAAATGGGAAATTAAAAAAATGACAATGAGGTATGTCAAATTTCAAACACCCGAAATAATTCAAGTGAAGAAAAATGTGATGTCATGCTAAAATAGTGGAAAATTCACGTTTTTCAATGTAATTTTCTCGACAACCATCTGTAATATTGTCATGAAATTTTCTGGACCTTGGCACAAGAATGCATTCAAAGCAATATTGCAATATAAAGTTGTTGCATACATCCATTCGTACATTTTTTGACCCCCAATGAAATTCAGCCCAGTGGCTTCATTATTTTTGAGATAGGCCTTATGGCAAAAATTAATACATGAATGGTAGAAAATGTCTCTAATTTTTAGGAGGTCTAGCTCTTTATGAAGTTCACTATTATGACTATTGTATTTTGCTTTGTTGATGTTGCGAATTGCACGTCGATGAAGCAATTCTAACCATTTCATTTCTCTATTGTTTATATTACCCCATGCCGTTATCGCATATAACAAGTGCGGAAATATTAGACTACTAGCAGTGTACCCGTCTTACGACGGGTAGAGTTTTAATACAATGAAAAATGAACTAACATTATTAATTGTTTCTTACCTCAGTCTTTGGTTATTGCAATTTTTTTTTAAATGTCAGGATAAGTATGGCCCTTTATTGCCCACATCATCTTGACTCATTAATTTCGCCCCTTAAATCTTGTGCCCCTCATAGAACCTCCCTAATACATCCCCTCAATCTTGGACCTCATCTTGTCCCTCTTGTTTACTCCCCTCATCTTGGTCCCCTCAGTGGCGGATCCAGACATGATAGTGTAGGGGGGCCCGGATGTTTTTGGGCATTCGCCGGCCCACATTATCAACTTTTTTTCTTGAAAATTATTCTATTTATCTTGATGGTCTAGGGAGGCGGGCCCCCTAGGCCCCCCCCTTGTATCCGCCACTGCCCCTGATCACTATAATCTGTATTTTTTTTATGTCCTTTCTAACAGTGCCCAACAGCCTATGTTTTTTAAATGTCACTTGGCCAGTGCAGTGGTCAACAAAGATAAGTCTTACATGTGCCTTAATGGGCATTTCTAGTTTGACTGTCACAGTGCATTGGAAATGTATAATTTGACCAATGCCACTTATTAGACCACCTGTGTCCACAGAGCCTACCCAGTCACTGTGCTGATTGTGGTAGCTGCACCTGTTGTCCACCTTGCAGCCAAGTGATCCCCCTATACAGACCTGTGCTTCTGTGCTATGTTGTGAGGTACTGAGTATACTTATTAGTAGAGCAGCCAGGTAACCTGCATGTAGCATAAATATATATGTATTTCTGACTGCAAGTTCAGTAAATTTAGAGAAATTCTTTATTAAACAGAACACCACAACCATAGGTCCTCACTCAATGGTGTCTTGCACCTGACTAATGAATATTGGACCTTGAACCACTTTCATAAGAGGCTCGGTGTATTAATATTATGCAGTGCCACTGGCTAACCACATTTGCTTGATAAATATAGGCCTACTCCATATCTCAGTGGCATATTGATGTGTTGCTTGCTTGCGTTTTCTATTGTTGTTGCTGTCACTATTGTACATCATTTGAATGTTTTCTTTTGTATAAATATTTGCAGTCACAATGCCTAGATATTTATTGTATGCAGCTACAGTCACGTGTCACAGGGAATTTTGTGTTTCTCAGCAAGTTTAGGTTTAGTTGATGGGAAACTTTCTGTTGAAGATAAGAACAACACAGCCACCTTTACCCAATGGTGTCTTGCACCCAACTGAAGAATATTTGGCCTTGAGCCAATTCATAAGAGGTATTATGCAATGACCTTGGATTACCGTATTTGCTTGATATATATGGGCTCTGTAATTTTCTTTATGGCTGAAGCTAAAAATATATGTAAATTTACATTGTACTACTAATTTGCAGACATGGAAATAGCCCTATATAAAGTCTAGATTTGCGAAGATGTGGAAATTTACCCCTCCAGTGACAGTACCATATAACACTATTGTGTATGCCCAAAGCATCTATAATCACTCACAAATATCCACAAATATCCACTAAAGACTGTCATGGATTTTGGCTTAGTCTTTTGACTTTGACCAAAGAGCCTATTTGACTATTAGCCTATTTGATATTAGGCTCAATTTTCATTGGCTGTTGGATATTAGATTGGAATCTCATTGAATCCTCAGTGTGTCCAATGAGAATGCAGCTTAATATCCACTGGCCAATCATGGCTCTGTGGATATTAGGGTTGACTGTCATTGGCTAGGATATTTGGCCGAATTCTCATTGGACAGGATATTAGGTGGCATTCTCATTGGACAAACTATTAACTACAGTGCCCCCTACTGTGGATATTAGGGTGGATTTTCATTGGTCAAGATATTAGGGCGTGTTCTCATTGGTCAGTTCACTATTATCCAAAGTTGGATATTTGTCAAAATCCACTATAGCATAAAAGAGTTATTGTTAGTGACTTGGGCATGTATCCAAAGTATAAGATCTTTGCCAAAATCCACTATAGTCGGGAGTGAGCGATAATGAGTGATTTAGGCATGCGCCCAAAGGACCTATATTTTGCCCAAAGACCTCGCGGATATTTTGAAGGATGCGATGACTTTGGGAAAGTCATGCCAAAAGGAGTCGTACTGCCCAAAGGCCCTATAGTTTGCCCAAAGACCCTATAATTTGCCAAAAGACCCTATATTTTGCCCAAAGGCCTAATATCCATGCCCAATAGGCCTATTGGGCACAATAGTGGATATTGGCAGTAACAACTATGCCATTCCCATGGTGTGTTCACAGTTTATTCATTTGATTGATTGATTGATTGATTTTATTTTGGTCTGTTATTTGGAAGTTACAGTAATGAAGAGACAACATATAAAGTAACGACCAAATAAAAGATCAAGGATGGCACACAAAAGTTACATGAACTTATTTCCAGTGTGGTCCATTTGGAAAACACAAGAGGGCGACGAAGTGCAAAGTACATGACGTGACGTCTCTATGGAGCTGGATCTATTCTCAAAGTGAGGTTGAATGGAGCAATGGGTCAATGGTGGAAATTCTGGGTTCACTGATTTTATAAAAAGTGTCGTTAAAGGAGAGAAAATAGTCAAATCATGCTTATAAGATGGCGAAACACAGATCAAACATATTTAGAATGTGTGGCAGAGTTTCAGGCAAGTCAGGTAAGCCATAGCTGAGATCCTGCGTTACAAAGCACAGGCCTGCTCAAATATATGGTTACTAGCAGTGTACCCGTCTTACGACGGGTAGAGTTTTAATACAATGAAAAATGAACTATCATTTTTATATGTTTCTTACCTCGGTCTTTGGTAATTGCAATGTTTTTTTAAGTGTCAGGATAAGACTTAGTAAGGCCCTTTATTGCCCACATCATCTTGACTCATTAATTTCGCTCCTCAAATCTTATGCCCCTCATAGAACTTCATCTAGCCTCCCTAATACATCCGCTCAATGTTGGACCCTCTTGTTTACTCCCCTCATCTTGGTCCCCTCATTGGCGGATCAAGACATGATAGTCTAGGGGGGCCGGATGTGTTTCGGCATTCGCCGGCCCACTTTTTAAAATTTTTTTATTCTGCCCCCCCCCTGTGTATCCGCCACTGCTCCTGATCATTTGACTCTTTTTATGTCCTTTCTAACAGTACCCAACTGCCTATCTTTTTTAAATGTCACTCGGCCTCTGGGCAGTGGTCAACAAAGATATGTCTCACATGCCTTTATGGGCATTTCTAGTTTGACTGTCACAGTGCATTGAAAATGTGCAATGCCAGTATGCAAAAGCAGAGTACCAGGCAGCCTGCTTGCAGTCACACTGTAACACATGGATTTCTTTATTACTGGGCAAGTTCAAGAAGTGAGTAAAGTGTGTTCTTTGGCCAGCTTACACAAGTATGAATGTATAAATTTGACCAATGCGTATTAGTTAGACACCGATTTGGAGGGTTCTAACATGCACTTTTCTGACTGCAAGTTCAGCAAATTTAAGAGAAAATCTTTAATGAAAAGAACACCACAACCACAGGTATTCACTCAGTGGTGTCTTCCACCCAACTGATGAGTATTGGACCTTGAACCACTTTCATAAGAGGCTCCGTGTATTACGCAATGCCACTGGCTTACCATATTTGTTTGATAAATATAGGCCTACTCTATATCTCAGTGGCATACTGATGTGTTGCTTGCTTGTGTTTTCTATTGTTGTTTCTGCCACTATTTTGCATAAATTGAATGTTTTCTTTTGTAATTATATATGTCTCAGGTGGGATAATCACAAACCTTCTTATGTTCTTATTGAGTGGCTCTCATAAATCTAGTTATTTTTTAAAATATAAATATGACTATTTCTGCGATACATACACACTGCATGCATGGAGTGACAGAAAGGTAGTTCATGGCTTGTGTGCCATCCTTGCAATGATAAAATTTCAATTTTCAAAGATTACAACCACACAAAGCAGTGCAGGAGCTTGCAGGTCAGTCACTGTTCTCACAAATGATTTTCTATAACTCCAAAAGAACACGTTCACTCATATCCTCTTTAAGAATGGGTCCACAACTCAAGAAGAATGCTTACCCTCAAGTAGAACGCTTTATGATTATTCCCGTGTACCTGACAATTTTCTGAGAAGTGAAACTTACGGATCAGAGCTTGTCAGGTGACATAACGTCATGCAGCTCATACGACGTCGTCATGGGGCTGGGCCAAAGTGAGGTTCAATACAGCAGTATGTGGGATTTATCCTTCAAACATTCACATGCCTGTTATTTTATAAAAAGGGTTGTTAAAGCAGAGGAAACGGTCACATCACGCTTATGAGGTGGCAAAACACAGATCAAACACATTTAGAATGTCTGGCAGAGTTTCAGGCAAGTCAGGTAAGCAACATCTGAGATCCTGCGTTACAAAGCATGGGCCTGGACAAATATAATGTATCCTAGATAAAGATTGTGAATTGTCTTTAATATGTGCTTTGGCAGTGTATTTTTCAGGCTTGAAAGAATTTCATTTACCTTGAGAATCTGATTTGCCTTTTTCGTTAAATGAGTTTTCCATGATAATGTACTGTCTATGTGGTCACCTAGGAATTTTATTTCTTTAACTTGTTCTATGTTGTTGTTATCGATTTTCATATCTATGTTGCTATCATCAGCTAGCCTTCTTTCTTGGTTTGTGGAATAGGATGAATTTAGTCTTGTTCATGTTAAGTGAGAGTTTATTTGTTTGAAACCAAATTGAGATAGTTCTGAGTTTCATTTGTTGTGTTGAGTAAAGTTACTCTGGATGATAAAACCATCAGCTAAATATTGGTGGTTTCATACAAAGTAGATACAAAGTTATGATAAATAATATTTTTGACTTACTTGTTGAAGTACCTCTTTGCTTACATAAATTTTTCTGATTATTTTAGATACTTTTTCAAGATAGTTCCTCCATCCTTCAGGGCATCCATTAATTCCATTATAGATGATGTCACAACATCCATTGTTTCAAATATAGGGGAGACCGGGGTAAGTTGTGCCGCGGGGTAAGTTGTGCCGCCCACTGTAGGGGTTAAATGAAGAACTGGACAAAGAAGGCAATGCCACCCATATATACCCACTTGGTCAACATCATCAGGCACTAAGAAAAAAACTACCAAATATAATGGTATGAAAAGCTACACTAATAAATTCAATTTTGCTGCTGAAAACTTGAAGTGCCGAGGACTGACATTCTGGTTTCTCAGTCATTTGGTATTTGTAATAAGATGATGTCCCTCTGGTAGGATGGAGTTAAATTTCATTTTGCATTGTTTGTTTATTTTTGACAACCAGTTTCATCCAGAAAATCAATTTGGGGTAAGTTGTGCCGTTTTGATTGGGGTGAGTTGTGCCAATGGTAAGACATAGGAATTAATATTTTGTTCATCTTTTTTTGTCTAAATTTTACGCAAGGCCTAAAAATGTCATGAAATAACTTACACTGAAAGGAACACATGTTAAAAGAGTTATAACACCCTCTAAACAATAAATAATTCTGTTTTTTTTTCAGCATTTTTAATTTGTGTATAAAATGGCTCATAAATGTCTGATTAGTTTCATGTATCATGTCAGTCATACGTTAAAAACGAGATACAAATGACCTTTCTGCAGAAATGGGTGAGATACAAAATTTTTTTGGAATAAATTAGGCGGCACAACTTAACCCGTCACGTGGCACCGGGGCAAGTTGTGCCACTTGACCTACTTTTTTCAAATGCCTGTCATGACCTTCCCAATGGTCGGACTGCCCTGAAACTTTGGTTGATTCTGGCCAACGTATTATATTTTGATGTCTGATTTTCAGATTGCATGATTAGGCTTTGGTTTTTCGGAAAATCAGCCTGACGAAAAAAATGGCACAACTTACCCCGGTCTCCCCTAACTGAGTCTGGTCTAAAATTGCCATACTATCTGTTTGTTGCCTCTCCTTCTTTAAAGTTCTTTCTTTTCATTTTAGAAAATATTGTTGTGGATTTGAAAATCTCAGTGAGTTTCAGTTGAAACAGTCCTGTAGTATTTTCTCAATTGTGTTGACAGAAGGATGATGGATGGACGGACAGACACATGCAAGGGTCATTCTCAAATTTCGGGACAATTTGCGTCACTTTAGCTCCCTAACATTAATTTGAAAGCGATTAATATCTGAAGCGTCACTCTACATCTGCTATTCATATTTCTATTTAGAACCACTGCATTTGGAACAAAAAGTCATTCATTAGACCTTTTCTTTGTGCAGTATGTCCAGTAATCCTTGCAAAATCAATGGTTTTTCCCCTGTCACTGCACCTGACATGACAAAATCAAGTGTTAATTTTCTCCCAATGTACCATAGGGTGGCCCAAAAAACAAAATTTATGATTTTCTATTTGCACACCCCCTCATTTTAGGAGAAATAGTGAAAAAAGCACCCTGTAAAAATTTCAAGAAAATCAGTCAAGTCTTAGTGGTCTCTCAAGGCCTGTCCATTCTCAGCAAAAAGGAAAATTTCAACCATTTTCGCCAATACGCGGTTCCTTATAACTTAGTCAATTTTTACAATACTGCATTTTCATTGCCATGGTTGGATAGGTCTCAAAAAGAGCTTCAATTTGCATACCAACATTATTGGTCTAAGATAATATCTCAATTCCCATAGGCTCTTCAGTTTACACTTTTCACGAATAAAATTGTTGCTGAATGACCGATCCTAATAAAAGAAAGGCTTTTAATTTTTTTCACTGGAAATTGCTGTGATTCTTATTTTCCAAGTTCCAGAATGACCAAATATTTAAAAAAAAAGATTTTTGACCATGGGAATGCCCGGTTTATGGGTGATGAAATTTTATGTTGAAGTTTGTCGCAAACTCATAAAATAGGAGGGGGGTATTGTAGTATTTCAAATTCATATCTTCGTCCAAATTTATTACAGGGCATCATGATGGGTACCACTTGAAAGACAATATTCTTACGTTTCACATGGTATAAATCATGTTATCCTATATTTAACTCTTGTGAAGTTAAACTATGAAATGTAACAGCCCCTCTCCGATGTTTTCAGCACTTTAGACAAAATTTAACATTAAAACTTTAAGGCTCAAAAAGTGGGTTTCCCCAATGTAGAAAAAATTGTTTAATGTTTTATCTGGTCACCCTGCACTTTTGGCGAATAAGAACATGTTACTTGACAGTGAAATTAAATGGAAATCCTTTCTTGAACAGGTTTAATCATTCAGCAACATTTTCACACATAAGCACTGTTAGCTGAAGAGTCCATGGGAGTTAAGATATCATCCTAGACCATTAATGTTGGTATGCAAATTGAAGCTAATTTTGAGACCTTTCAAACCATGGCAATTAGACCACTTAGACTTGACTGATTTTCATGAAATTTTAACAAGGTGCTTTTTTCACCATTTCTCCTAAAATGAGGGGGTGTGCGATGTGAATTTCAGAAAAAAATATTTTCCTGTACATTTTTAGGCCACCCTAATGTACCATTATATTTAAAGTTTCTTTGCACGATTCATGAGAATATCATAGAAATACATAGAACGGACTTGAGGCTGTATGAAGCCACCTCAAGATGAGGTCACCAAATCCACCATATTGGAACTGCCCTGAGACATGACGTCACAATGGACTAATTATGATGTGACATCATGCCATTGTTATAAGTGACATCACTGTTATTGATGACGTCACGATACCATTGTTTCAGGATACAGGGCAGTTCCAAGATGGTGGATTTGGTTGCTTCATCGGCCAGAGCCTCATGTCCGTTCTATGTATTTCTATGGAGAATATAGACTTGAATTTATATCTAGTTCACATTCAAATTTTTTTTGGTCTTATTTCATTGATTAAATTGATACAATAGTTGTGTCACTAATTTATGTCAATTTTTTTGTCCACTCTGTTACTTGTCATAGCTCGGTTCGTTATTGTTTTTTATGAGCTATTTTCACGGAATATCATCAGACGCATGTGCGCCATACATGTAGTTCAACTGCCTTGCAGACTTCATAAAATATGTATTCAATAAATTATGACATAATATTCAAAGAAAATGTTTTTGGTCTCACCAAAATGTCCACTCCGTTTCCTTCATTACCTAGCTTACCAATGATAGTATTAAAGAGTGATATATTTGAACCAAAAAATCAACTGATATGAGATGAGGTACTTCTGAAAATAATAGTTACATCAATCTTTTATTGTTTTTTCTTTTTTAGTTGTTCCTATAGTTGGATTTTTACATCAAAATTCCACTCCGTTACCACATTGTCTCCTCCGTTACAGGACATTTTTGCTATACCCTTTGCCCAAAATTTGAGAATGGCCCGCAAATGAAAACATTAGGCCCATACTACATTGAGACTGATTAGGCTGGTTACTATAATATTGTATACTGTAGAGTGGGTTTGTTATAATAGGTTCCTACTGGCACACTTGGCTAGGAGGTCCGCCCTTTAGCTCAGTGGTAGGACATTCGAGAGATGGCCGGACAAAATCCCACTCACTGTCGGGGTAACAATTATGTGAGATTGTGTTTCAAAATCTCAGTGAAGTTTGGCGATATAATACAGTGGAGTGAAGTGGGTTGGGTATGTATGCATGTATGTTTATTATTGTTGACTTAATAAGACCCCAGAAATGCAAAAATGGCTCATCTGACTAGGCATAATAAGTTACTTCTAGCAGTTGGCTAGGGAGCCCTAGTGATATTGCATCAATTTTGTTTGAAGGTCTGTTAAATTATCATGAATCAAAAGGGAAACATTTCATTTGCTGGTGTCTTATTTAGGATCATTGAGAGAGGGTGCAACATCTGAATTATCCTCACAGAAATGTGTAAATGTTTGCATGCTATTATGAATGTTTGTATGCAATATTGATCTGCATTTTCAAATTACATTCGATCAAAAGAGGCTACAAGCTCAAAACTACTCATACAGCCTCTACCAGGACATTTGCTTTAAGATGTTCCTATTTGAGAAAGAAACGGACCTAAAACTTTTACTTGATTTTTGGCTAATATGCGCTGGTTTTCCAAGGCTATATTTCTAAAAACAAAAGGAAGAAAAATGCCGTGTCAAGAAAAAAAAAAGAATTTAGGGCTCATAGCCGCTTTGGTTAGTTTCAAGCTGCCAAGAGCAACATATTAGTCTCAGTTACTGAAAAATAGGTAATGGTATTTGCCATTTTGAATCCAAGGTTGCTGCCACTAGAGCGGATACTTTTCTTGTTGTCATTCTAGACAGCCCAGATGCGTCCTACATGTATACCATTCATGAATTAGTCAACAGCGATCGCTTCAATGAAGCGCAGCTCCCTTTTCATGAGTATAATTTTACGATTTTTAGCTGTTCATTTAGATCAAAAATTAGGTTCAGGCCATGATCTGATGATCTTCAGTTATTACCAGCAATAAGCCCTTGCTACCTGCAAAATTAATTTGAACATACATGTATGTGGGTGTACAGATTGACTTTCCAGAAAATGAATCACTTCGTTCCAGCATGTGAAATTACAAGATATGATGGCACTGCTATATCATATACCTTGCCAGGAACCAAGAAAACCCCACCGTCCCATAGTGCCCCTTGTCCCAATATGCCCCACTGGGCAGGGCCGGATTAACCCTAGATGGTGCCCTAAGTTGCCGGTCGAGTTGTTGCCCCCCCCCCCCGCCAATGCAACATTATAAATTTCCAGATGAGACCTGATTTTCGCAGGCGCTCAACTTCAGCTGGGTCGGGCTTCAGGCTCAGGGCGGTGTTTTTTCCCATTGGCAACTGTACCCATACTTTATTTACCATGCACATAGAAATTTTGCATTTTTAGCTTACAAATTTTACATTCTAGAGGGTAGGGGCACCTTGAGGGGTGGGGTAATTTTTTTCATGTTTTATTTCAGTCATTTTAATGAATTTATTTTGGAGAGCTCAGGGGTGGGGGCACCCTGAGGGTTGGGGGCCCCCCTAATGAGTGCCCCCCCCCCCCCTGATGAGTGGGGCCCCTGAGGTATGGAGCCTGGGCGATTTTGTTCATATTTTATTTCTGTCATTTTACTGAAATTTTTTTTGGAGGGTTCGAGAGTGGGGGCACCCCCATTCCCCCTGTGGGTGGGTTAAGGGATGGGGCCCCCTGAGGGATGGGCACCCTGAGGAGTGGGGGCACCCTGAAGGGTGGGGGCGCCCTGAGGGTTTGAGGAAAATTTTTTTCCCATTTTATTTCATTATAATGTTGTTTTTTTGTTGTTTTTGGAGGGCTCATGGTGCCCCCTGCTAGCATGGTGCCCTAAGCTGCAGCTTTTTCAGCCTATTTAGTAATCCAGCCCTGTGCCCCAGTTCGCCCTACCTACACAATCCCTCTACCTGTTACGATGTATTTTCTTCTGATCAGATGATAATCCATACACCCAGAAGCAAAATTGGTGTAACACTTATCCAATGGCAAACAACAGACTGTTTCCTAAATTTTGGCCTGCAGGGTTGTGGGTTTGACTCCATGGCATGGAGGAGTTGGGCAGATCCTCCTGAGACCACATCTGCCTCACCAAACCCAGGTGCAATGGATACTTGCAATAGGCAGTGATGGCGATTGTAGAACGCTCTACTAGGGCGCCGGATCATTTGAAATTTGCTGCACACTGGTGCATACTCCCCGGCATCATCCCAAGTCATACCATGACAAAATGGCCCATAACTTTTGCTAATTCCTGAATACTTAATTAACTGACCCAGTTTAGGCTCAGCCAATCGACCTGCTACATCACAGTTTGAAATTGTTGCTTCTGTTTCACACTGTTACAAATGGAGAAATTGTGTATTGTTGAAAGGTGCTATCACAGTTTCGAAAATTCCATTGAATTATGTATTTTCACAGTTCTGAAATGAAACTGTTTGAAAGTTTGCTTGTTTTACACTGTTTTTCTCAGTTGCCAGTAATCCTCTTAAAGTGTCCATAATCGGACTAAATCTGCCTGCATAATGCTTATGACCTAAATAAGCAGCCAATCACAGAAGAGGTTGGAAATAGCAGAAAGCCCTGTCCATTTTAGCAGGGCTTGCGTGGGGAGGATGGCTCCCCGGTAGCTGAGAAGGATTCATGCTCGAACAGGCCTGCAAAGGGTGTAACTGCAGTTTGTTGAGGCTGATTGGATCAGTAAAACCCGTTATTAATTACATCAATGTCTGTGTGATCTATTTATGATTACGATTTTACCGTGTCAGAAAGATATCTACACTATAACATAACTTCATTGGGCTAGATTAGCCTAGATACCAAGTTTAAGGTGTTCACAGCTTCCATAGCAGCCAGTACATCATCGCTATGTTATGCTCTAGAGTTAAAAGATATAAATTGCAATTATTGCATTGGACCATTTTTGTATTTTTTAGCATCTGCAATGTATGGGAGTCAAAATAATTTTCAGGGTCATACACCTGTTTGTCAAATCGGGGTTTATACCTCCTTGACTGCAATTAATTACAAACTTTTCCAACTCTTGCCAATTGCCATTTCCAGGGGTGGCCAAAGTAACCCCGACACTGACTTTGAGATTTGGGGTAACATTGGCCATAGCTCTAATCTCACTAAATTGCATAACATATAAACAAATCCTGTGTAGTTTGAAACTGTGATATGTTATCTTTAAAAATCGTCCACAATTTTCACTGAGTATACTGCCACTTGACCCACCCAGAAAATCACACTTTTTTGCAATTCTGCTTTTTCCCAGAATGGCCTTCACAAGAAGCACTGGTATCATGATATTGAAACAAAATTAATATACATAGAAAGTAGACAAGTTACACTAGCAGATGCAGAAAGAAATTTCCTGGTATCTATATTGGTTTGAGATATACAGGATACTGAATTTTTTCTCATTTGGCGGCCAAAGTAGTACAGAACGGCCAAAGTAGCCCCGTTTTACGGTACATTGATTTTCGAACATTATGTAAAATTTTAGATTTTCTCACCATATAAAATAAATGTCAGGTGTAAGTTATATACATGTAGTACCAAAGATATCACTGAATCATGTTTACACTGGGTATATGTAAGGGTATATACAAATTCCAAGATTATTTAACCAGTTCTTCATGTAGTTTGTTGAATTTTGTCAGAAAAATTTCGGAGCAGCTTTGCATGTACTGATGTGTGATTTCCGTGGCAATAGAATAATTTTCAGATGCTGTGATGTTTACAAGGTATAGATTGGGAACAACCTGAACTTTGTTATGTGCAAACTTTAATCAGCCACTTCAAACAGAATGTCTGACAGGTAAACTGGATCAAATTTCTAACCAGCCCTCGTATGTTATTAGAGAGAGAGAGAGAGAGGAAGAGAGAGAGAGAGAGAAAGAGAGAGAGAGAAAGAGAGAGAGAGAAAGAGAGAGAGAAATATTTTGTTGAGAATGGGCTCGTAGCTGACGCTTATCCCAGCCTCTTGTCTTGAGCTTACATTCATTCTGCTTCAAAACCATCCATTACTAAAGTGAAACAAAATGGAATAGCAAATATATACATTTCAAGTGGAGTTAAATGATACGTACAATCATATACTCAACAACAGGAGATTAAAACGATTGACAATTATTGGTAATTTTAAAGCATTCGAAATTGTTTCTCGGTTGCTTCAAGGATGTATTAAACCATAATTTTGATTATTTCATCTTTCAAAACATTTATATAAATTAACAAAAGGCATTTGCCTAGTTTTCTCGATGTGGTTTATTGCTGTGAACCGCATGCATATAATTATCTGACATTTTTATATAAACAATGGGCAGTGAAGCGATGACATCAGAATGTTTTGAGGCTCTAACTTAAAATGGGAGTGGGCTTCACAGCAATGAACCTCATTCATGTCAGGTATTCTGCTGGGACCTGATTTTCATCAGGTTCGGTACTGTGAACCACACTCTCATTTTAAGTTTTATTATAGCACCTTTTTGACTGTATAACTTAATCATTAGTCTCAATTAGTCAAATTTTGCTGAAGTAATAGTCAAATAAAAGGGGGGAACCAGTGCCTTTTGATAGAATTTTTCCCCTGGTGACTGCAACAAAGCGGTACGTTAGAGTCGAAAGAGACGACTCTGGGGTGCTTCTAGATAAGAGGATGAAAGAAAATATATAATCAGCCTGATTATCCGTCTGGTTGTTGAAAAATTAGCAGCCGTTAATGTACATGCCATGATTTACGTGCCTTATCGCGGGATAGCTGGTGTGTTATTTATTTCGTAGACAATCTATTAGTAATAGGCTTTTTATAATAATAATTCACAGCAACCTAACATTGTATTCCACTACTTATTTGTTTAATTTTGTCTTTATTTTCTTCCTTTTCAGCATTTCTATTATGGATGATCTATGGCTATCCACTGTTACTGCTGGCTTGTCCACAGAGGATGGAACTGTTATTTATAATACACCTATTGAATATAAAATTGCAGCTATTTTATTCAGATTTTATGGAATTATCCTGCTCATAGTTGGACTATTTGGTAATACCATGACATTTATTGTGTTTTCTCGTAAGGGTATGAAAGGATCAGTGACATCATTTCTATTTCGTATGCTTGCTGTTGCCGATACTTTTGTTTGTCTTGTAACTAATATCCCAGAAGTTATGTTGGAGTTAGCAGGCACAAGTGCTGCATACGCAACAGACCCTCAATGTAAGGTGCATGGATATATTTTCTTTGCAGGGAAAACCTATGCCGTTTGGGCTCTATTACTAATAGTCCTCGAACGGTTTATCGGGATAACGTTCCCTCATAAAACTTCTTCGTCGATAACCTTCAAACGTGCTAAAATTGCTGTGGGTGTACTTTTCATTATCATTTATATTCTATATAGTCCTTTGCTATTTGTCATGTCAGCTACTGAGGTTTATGACACATTTGGTAATGTCATAAATTACTATTGTGAGGTATCCTCAAGGAATTTACCATATTTTGTCCTGAAGTTCTTCCCGTGGTTCGATTTGTTGATGTACTGTGTCATACCATTTGTCCTCATGATAATTGCCAACATCTGCATCATATACAAACTGGTAATGTCAAGCAGAATGAGACAAGAAACTACCAGAGACTCGTCCCAATCGGATGTCCGAGGCACGACAGTGATGTTGCTTGGTATATCTTTTGGTTTCATAATCTGCACCGGCCCATACTGCGTCAGTAGTTACATTAACATGGTCAGCGGTACTGGTGACCCTAAAAACTACCTTTTTTATGCATTCGCTGCTATATTAGTCAACCTGAACCACTGCATCAACTTCTATATCTATTGCCTCACTGGGACGCGCTTCAGAACAGAGGTGCGCAAAATGGTTGGATGTCATGAACCGAACAATATGACATCAATTACTGTGAGAAATGATGTCACTAGTAGGCCTAGATCTGATGCTGTTGGTGCTAAAGCTAGTACACTCTAAAAAATTTCAGACAAAATTGTTTTTTTAGATTCAAAATGGTTTTTTGAAAAACCAAATTTCAATGCAAAAAACCAACATGGATTTTTTTAAAAATCCATGTTGGTTTTGCATTGAAATTTGGTTTTTCAAAAAACCATTTTGAATCTAAAAAACCAATTTTGTCCAGACATTTTTTAGAGTGTACTGTAAATAATTAATGGACATGGTGACAGTGTGAGGAGTGATAAGGATCCTGACTGATAGAAAGCTTCAGACAAATGAAATTGAACTTAATATTGAAAAAGTGAAAAGAAAAGTCAATATTTGTGCATTGGAACTTCAGAATGATGCTTTCTGAAATCCGTTTCTCAAACTGGTCATTAATACATAAGAGTCACAAGCTTGTAAACCTTCAGACACATGAATGAGAATTTGGTAAGGCGGCAGTGAAGTGAATAATATATTTGATCTTGAATGTGGATGTCTCAAGCAATGTGTTTTTTCTGCTCTTCAGATATGCTTACCCAATTTACCCTGTTCGAATTGGGGCTTTAATTGACAGTGAATTGAGACTTTAATTGACATTATTCCATACAGAACTAACATAACAATACAATTGAAGTACCATGCATATTCAGGCCCTAGATAACATGATTTTGTTATACACTGAACAAAAAAAGAAACGTCCTCCTGCCTTTTTGCTTATAATCTACAAGATAATTTTTTTTTGGCCAAAATCAATTATACGGTTTAATCCTATTATAAACAAGTGTCATTGTGCCAAAAATCAGTCAAGTGTGACCATTTCCTGTTTGCCTTTAGTCTTGTTTGTCTTTAGTCTTGTTTGTCACATCAGGGTATTTAAAAAAGACAAAACCTTACCCACATCTCACGAAACAAATCAGGGTGTCATTTCAATGTGTATGACATACAGACCAAAAGGGCGAAAAAATTTGCACTAAAGCTTTATTTTTGAATGCTACAGAGCACCTTCCAGATGTGCGTTTTGCACAGCAAGGGAAAGAATTAATTTTTACTATGCTTCGAATTGAGATATTTTTATGAAAAGTTTACATGACATGACCAGAGATGTCTCAGAAGTGCTAATGCTTTTTTCAAATCAATATATAAAACAGAACACCCTTTTTTAAATTTTTTTGTGCAAAAATTAAAAAGTTAAATTTGAAATGCTTAAAAACATCCTTGATAAGCAAAATTAGCAATTATTGATTGGGTGAAATTTTCCTACTCACAAAACCACATATTCAGGTGAGACAACCCAGGTCCGTCAAGTTGTCAGACTTTTGATGAGAACGGAACAAATCACTTCAAATGTTTTTCCACTAGGAGGCAGTAAAGCCGTGGAGTTGAATTAATGTTGATCCCATGTTTAACCTTTTCGACCATTTTCGCCAATTCGCGGTTCTCTGTAACTTACTCATACAACATCTTTATTGCCATGGTTGGAAAGCTCTCAAAAAGACCTTCATTTTACATACCAAGTTGGTACCAACAGCAATGGTCTAGGACGATATCCTGATTTCCATTGGCTCTTCAGCCTGCACTTTTTAGAATGAAAATGTTGCAGACTGTTTAATCCTGTTAAAAAAAGGCTTTTGAATTTTTTTCGCAGTGATTCGCATTCTCTAAGTTCAGAATGACCAAATATAAGACCTTTTTGATTTTTACTGTGGCAGTGCCTGACTTATGAGTGATGACGTTTTAATGTTAAAGTTAAGTTTAAAACTCGTAAAATGTGAGATGGGGTCTGTTGCATTTCATATCATATCTTCGTCAGAATTTATTGCAGGGCAACATGAGTGGTATCACATGAAAGAAAATACTCTCAGCATTCTCATGGTACCAGTGATATTGCCCTATATTTAATTCTTATGAAGTTAAAATACAAATATAACAGCCCCTCCCTGATTTGTTCCCATACTTCAGACAAAATTTAGCATTAAAACTTCCAAGCTCATAAAGCAGGATTTTCCATGGCCAAAAATTAAAAAAAATATTTTATTTGCTCTTTCTGGAACTTGGAGAGTGTGAATCACTGCAATTATCAGTGAAAAAAATTCAAAAACCTTTTTTTAACAAGATTAGACAGTCTGCAAGATTTTCGTTTCTAAAAAGTGCTGGCCGAATAGCCAATGGACCATTGATGTTGGTATGCAAAATGTAGGTCTTTTTGAGAGCTTTCCAACCATGGCAATTAGAATGCTGTATGACAAATACTGACAAAGTTATAGAGAACCGCGGATTACCGAAAATGGTCAAAAACGAAAAAAACATTGAAACTTTAAGGCCTTTGGGAGACCCCCTCCTCTAGTTCGATTTCCTTGAAATTTCACCTGCATCAGTTTTATACCTACCCTCATTAAATAAAATGGTGTGCAGTGTGAAATTCACAAAATAATTTTTTCCCATCTAAAAATTAACCGCCCTTCTGTAACATTCAAAAATAACGCTTTAGTGCAAATTTCATACACATTGAAATGACATCCTAATTTGTTAGGTGACATGTGGGTAAGGTTTAGGATTTTTCTAAATTAACTGATGTATAAAAAGATCACTGGTATGACTAAGACTGTAAAATCGATCGTGGTTGATGATGTAAAACAACATTGCAATGACTTCAGAGACAAATGTTTTGAGACACTTGAGAATATTAGACAAATGTGGGGTGACAAGGTTACTATAAATGTAAGTGATGTACTTCAAAGCTTCTCAAAAATTAACATTCATAAGGCTGACCAGTGGTCCGGACAAGCTGAGTAGCAGGGTACTGAAGTTAAGAAAAAGCTCACTGGCCTATATTTTCCATCTTATCTTTCAAAGATCTCTAGAAGAGTGTTATGTTCCAACTAAGTGGAAACTCTCAGAAATAATTCCACTTCCCAAAAAACCACAACCTAAAATACTCAATGACTTCAGGCCAGTAGCGCTAACTTCGGTAGCCATGAAATGCTTGGAAAAGATTGTCAAAGCGAAACTGTTGTGGTACATTGGCTCGCAACAAGATGTTATAGAATTTGCTTATAATAAAAATAGAAGTATGTTAGACCCAACAATCATGATTGTAAATGATGCCTTAAAATTCTTGGATTCACAAAATAGCAAACATAAAAGTCATTTTGTAAAAATTCTTTTCATAGATTTCAGCTCTGCTTTCAATACAATACAGGTTCATATTATGTTAGATAGACTTATAAATATGCAGGTTGACCCAAACATTGTATTATGGATTTACAGCTTCTCTAGTCATAGAAAACAATATGTTAAATTTAATAGCACTTTATCTGAGACTGTGTATACAGAAACAGGCGCCCCGCAAGGATGCGTCCTCTCGCCATTGCTTTTTACTTTATATACAGACTCCTGTAAATCTAGCAGTTCATCATGTAAGGTATGCAAATATGCAGGTGACACTGCCCTTTTGGGATAATGACAATGATAATCAGAAAGAAGTTAGATCTTTTGTTACGTGGTGTAAAGATAACTATTTATTACTCAATGTGCAAAAGACGAAAGAATTGATGATAGATTTTAGGAGATCACCACATGTACATGATGATCTTATTTTAAATGATGAAGTCATAGAAAGAGTGGCAGAGTACAAATACTTAGGGACCATCATTGATTGTAAATTAAATTTTGAAACAAATGTTAATTAATGACATCTATAAGAAGGCCAATTCAAGGATGTTCTTTGTAAGAAAACTGTACAATTTACATGTAGATAGAACAATAGTTGAACTTTTTTTATAGATCTGTTGTGGAGTCTGTAATTACTTTCGGTATAGCAGCATGGTATGGAAATTGCACAAGAGTGTCCAGAAACAAACTATGTAAAGTCATCAAATATGCTAAAAGGCTAGGTATGCAAAATGTGAAAACTCTGTTAGAACTATACGACAAGTTTGTCAGGCAAAAAGCATCGGCCATAAAAGTAGATTGCCAACATCAACTGTATAGTTGCTACCAATTATTACCATCTGGCAGGAGATTTATAGCACAATATGCAAGAACAGTAAGGTTAAGCAAATAATTTGTACCAGCAATTGTCAGATTGCTCAATTATGTATTTGTATAAATTCTTTTTGTATAAATTGTACAAACGTTTGACATTTCACTATTGTTGTTTGAATATCCTATGCCACAACAAATTTTACTGTATACAGTGATAATAAATTATTATCGTATCGTATCATATCGTATGTGATAAACAAGACTAAAGGCAAACAGGAAATGGTCGCACTTGACTGATTTTTGGCGCAATGACAATTATCTATAATAGGAATAAACTGTGTAATTGATATTGGCAAAAAAATTATCTTGCAAATTATAAGCAAAAAGGAAGGAGGATGTTTCTTTTTTTGTTCAGTGTATCTGCTTTATTCTTCAAACACTCTGTCGTCAGTGCTGCAGTGATCATTCCACTGCAACTCCCGTTTACTTGTCCCATTTTTGTCTTCTTGCTGGTGCGCTGTTTCTATTGACACCCATTCCCTCCCTTATTCATTTACTCCCTGTCTCCATTGTCAGGTGGGGTGCAGGGAAGTTGTTGTTGGTATCAGAGTATCAAGAGCCTCATCACAACCTTATCTAAGGTCCATGTATATGGGCCAGGAACTAATTTGTTCAAGGAGAATTCACTACTTGGGCCCATTTCTTTGTCTCATTGACGTTTGTCGCAAGACTGTTATCCGTTGTTGCCTCCCGTTTAATCTCATGATCAATATGGGAAGAGAAGTCACATCGGATGGATGGATGGATGATTTGGGGCTTTACGTCCTGTATTTTTGCACTTGATAGGCTAATTAGGACAGGAGGAGGACACAGAAATTAGGCGAAGGATGATTGAAACAGCCGTCCAACATAGGCCCAGGTGACCAGGCAAGAGCTGGATTCGAACCCTGGACCTAGCGATTGGCAGCCCAGCACGCTACCACTAGACCAACCCTCCCCCCAGAAGCCACATCAGAAAGCCTTTGCAAATCATAGACTACTGAGTATGAATACAAGGGGTTTTCCAAAAGATCTGTCCAACTAGTCATAACTTTTGCTAGATTTGATATAGAAACATGATATTTGGATCAAATAACATTGACATAGTTCCCAAATAACACCCAAAAAATCAGATCATCAAGATAAAAATAAATGCTTAAAATGTTGCCATGGAAACCAGAAGTCATGAAATGCGGCCCAGATTTTGTAGTGATCACTTAAAATGAATTGAACACCTGCTTATGTTTTCTGTGTTTTGACTTATTGAATTAATATATAGAGTGGGTCGGGGCAAGAAGCCCGGGTTAGGTGAGAGGCCCCCCCAGGCTTATATCTAAACTTAAATTTTTGGTGCTTTTTCTTATTGATGGGATTGAAGCCAGAGGCTTTTTAGGTGACGTCACAAATTTTCAGGGCATACAGCACCAAACCGGAGAAGTAATTAAAGAAACACAAAAAGGTGCATGGTTTTTGTAATTTTGATTAATTCTTTGAAAGTGGTTGTCAGAAATAACTTTGGAAATTTTTAAAAGAATAATGGATATCTGCATTGCTTCACTTTATGACCATCACACAAATGATTTGGATCATATTTTTTGCATTTTAACTCAAAATATAGAGGTCAAATTAAAATATGTGAGTTTGGGGCGAGAGGCCCCACATGGTATGGGGCATGAGGCCCCCTTCACTGAGGCCTTGAAGCTGCTTCAGGAACCATTTCATAATGTGTACTTTACCTTAAATCTTGATAGAATAGCTAATTGAAATCAAAAAAATTTCGCCGAAATTAAAACAGGGCAAAAAAATATTTTAAAAAAATGTATGAACAGAAAAATTCTGAAATTCAGAAAAAGTGAATAGAATGCCTTAAAAATGATAGAAGAACCCCAAGAAATAACTTTCAAGTTGAATGCACTCGCAAAAAAAATTGCCATAGGATTATAATAGGGGAGCTTCTTGCCCGATGGGTGGGGTAAGAAGGCCATTTTATATTTTTTTACAAAAAGGGCTATGACTTCTTTATTAAAATTGGTAGACATTTGTTTCACTGGTTATAAGTAGAGTCAAGTGATCCCTTCCTGACAACATCAGCATTCAAATAATAGACCACAAAAAGTAGGTCAAACAGCACCTCGAAGTTAAGGGGGGCTGCATGCCCTGCGCTACTCTTTTCATAATTTTTTTTCATGAAATACAGTTATTTGTAAAATCATTAAAAACAATGAAAACTGGTATTATTGTCACATCTCAGTTACTTTACTATCTCCTGTGCAGTTTCCCATTTTGTTTATGAGATGAGAATTTTTTTGGATATGGATGACACCATATATCCCTGTCATATTGCTTCAATTTAATTTGATAAAAAACTTTCAGAGAGAGTAAGAACCTTCTATCATACATACAAGGAAGGCAGTATGAGTGATAGAACCAAATAAAGATTGTAAAAACTTTTTCTGAATGAAGAAAGCGCACATTGGACGACCTAATAAAAGAAGACTGGACAATGCCAAAACAGCCCTTAACATGAAGATTGAGGTATCTTATTTTATTGTATTGTATATACTATCAGTCATGCACTGCAATGCAGGCACGAAATTCGTGGTTTTTTACAATGATGCAGCTCAGGGCAGCCATAGTACGGCGCCCATGGGCAGAGATAAGGGGAACATTCCCAAGGTTCCCATGTAGCATTCTCCAGTGTTGGTGACCATCGAATGATCATGAGTGATGAGGAGACTGTTAGTCTGGTACAAAACCCCATTAATTCAGGGATGCCCAGGGTCTTTCAGTTGCCCCAGCACAGAACACTGGATACAACCCGCCTCCATTTAATGTCCCATGGGCTCGGACCAAATTGAATTCCAGGAGTGGGAGTCGAACCCACGACCTCACAGCCAGTGGCAGCACAAACAAGCGCCTTTAACCATTAGGCCACGGGGAACTTAATTAGACATGATTAGAAAGTTTGAGAAAATGTATAAATTTACAGGGTCCCAGTCATTAGTTTAGGAAGTTGTGAAATGGCTATAAATGTTTTGAATATATTTTGTTCTATACCTCTTGTAATAATTACATATTTTGACAAGACATATCAAGTATGTTTCTGTTTACAAGGCCGCGGTCGCACTTCATGACTTTTGGTTTTCATAGCAACAAATCAACAATTTATTTTTACTTCTATGATCTGATATTTTGGGGTTCATTTGCAAATTACCTCAATATCAACTGACCCTAGTATCATTTTCCTGTAGAAAATCTAGCAAAAGTTGTGACAGGTTGGACAGAACTTATGGAAAACCCATCGTGAAGTACAAAAAGTCTGTGGAACACCAACAGTGATCTCAAGATGAGGACTATGAGGCTTTGATTTCTAAAGGGACATATAATGTTTGAGGAAATGTTCTCACTGCCAAGTTCATTAATTTGAGAATTTATGAAATGTCAGGGATTATTTGCAGTACGTTTTTTGTCCTGTAGTCTTGGTAAAAAATGAATTCTTGACAAGATATAACGAATCTGTACCTCTAAAAGTGCCCTGGGACGCATTTGATGACTTTTGGTTTCCATGGCAACCAAATTAACCATTTATTTTTATTTCTATGATCTGATTTTTTCAGGATCATTTGAAAATTACTTCAATATTATTCGACCCAAATATCATGTTTCTGTATTAAATATCGCAAAAGTTATGGCAAGTTGGACAGAACTTATGGAAAACCCCTCGTAAGAGCAGTTTTGATCTCAGCCTGAGGCAGAATTTGGTATTTTCCCAGAAGCATTATTGTCTGACTGGTAATGCAAACAAAATGCCAGATGCCAGCAACTTATGCAGTAACATCTATCTATATCTATCCATTTAGAAGAATAAGGACAGTGGCAGATTCAACAGGGGGTCTCATTTCTTCCCCTTATAAATACACCATTATTGAGGGTCTTTCTCATTAATCACTCTTGTTTTTGCCTAAACATTGTTATTGGCCATATGTATTTCACCAATATTGAACTTATTAAGCAAAATCTTCAAATGTGATGAATTTTGTTCATGATAGAGACGAGACCCAATATTATTTTAGTGTTAATTTTCAGGCTGTTTTAATGTGTGGTTAAGGAAGTGGGAGTCATAACTGAATGCCAGTTTTTAGAAGCCAAGTGAAGGTAGTTATTTACACATAAATCTTTATTGAAAAAGTCAACATCTTACTATTTTTCAAATGATGCTTTATTCAGCTTAAAAGAAGATTGATGATTGGTTCAAGATGCACATTTGATTATTCTTAAAACATGCAATTGTAGCATTCAGTTATTTCTAAAAAGTCATTATCAATTTTATCATACATACGAGGTATATAAAGACATTACGGTTTAATCAACGACTGTGACAGATTATGCTTATTAATTAGCTTGTAGCCCTGGACCTCTGTGGGACAGCGGTCATGAATCGTCCCATTGAAAAATCATGAGATTTGAAAGAAAGGGTTAGGGATAATTCGATTTTCTCTGTTACTTTTATACTTATGACAAAATCAGAAAAAAATCTGAATATAGACAGAATTTGCTACTGACCTCATTCTCATTAATTTACTCTTCCTGATATCCTCTGAACTCCACAGAGGAAATTCGTCCTTATGCATTGAGAAATTCACCATTTCTGATTGGTCAGAATTCCAGCTTTAGTGATGATGTCACAAGTAGAGATGGTGATGTCATTACAGAGCCATAGTGACATCACAGTGGTGACATTGCAGATCTGATTTAGCATGATGGCTGAATCTTCCCATTTTTCGAGCATTTCTCTGCCTTTTTTAGCGATTTACTCCCACTCAACGATGAGAGATTGCCTTCAAAACGAGTGCCGTCAGTAGAATAGTACGTCTGGTAAATGAAAATCTAAGTCTTCCGAAATTTGGCGCTTTAGTTTTTTTGCTATCCTAATTCTCCCAAAGTAGTGTCAAAATCTCAAGATTTTGAGTGGAAAGTCCCATGACTAACGTATGGGTCCCAGGGCTAATTGTGTTTACAAAATATCTTTTTCCATTTCCGTTTGAACTGTCTAGTTGATAAGACAAACGTGATTGGAAAAGCAAGTGGAGGCAGTGTAAACTGAAAAATCAATGTTGCAATGTATAGAACATTGTTGTTGATTTCAACCATAAACCAAATACAATGAAGGAGCAGTGAAAAGCTGTCACATAGATTGTGCATGACAAACCGGGCCAGAATGCGTTTGTCATTGTTTGTCTGTTTCCTTCCACTTGCTTTACGAGTCTCTCTCATGTGTTTTGAAAGCAATATGTCAAAAAACGTTGTCAAGGAACATATCAATCCATGCAAGATGAGAACCAATGATTTCCCTGTTAAATTTAGTTTTATCATGCAGACTGAACTTGATGAATCTCCTTTCCCAGTCATCTGTACAATTCCAATTATTAGGGAAATAACTAACACTAAAAGTAAAGCATACTGCTTATTGTAATTTTTTCGTGACTGGAGAGATTTCAGTGTCCTGTGGGTTTCAAAATAAAAGAGCATGGAAAGAAATGGATGCAATACACCAAGCACAAATGTACCCTTTGCCACCATTTTGCATGTTAATGTTTCATCATTGCTAACAGCCAATTTTTCAGAGCTTCTAATTTGTTCTTGCTCAAAATGGAAAATAATCATTACAACTGCAATGAAAAGACCAATGAAGCTGTTGTATACAATCAAACTGAAGTAGGAGATTCTCATAGATTGATATGAATTTTGTATTGCCAATATATTCACAAAAGCCACCGACAGCAGAAATGGGAGAAAAAATGTGGCTCTCACAGGATAATCAAATGGACATAAGTCAAGTTGCTGAACTTTGCTGAATTTCTGACATTGCTCAATCACACCATTTCCCTTCAAACAACAGAAGTGTAAATTGTTGATGGAGAACTTTAATAAATTCAAGGTTAGGAAATTTTTTGAAATTGTTTTAAGCCTTGAACTACTGAAATGCAATTCTTGAAGAGTTTGAACACTAATAAATAGAGACGTTGAAATATGCTTTAAATGTGTGTCAGTCAAGTCAAGATATTCTAATTCATTCAGCCTGCAGAAAGAACACTCTTCTATTTGATACACTTGTGAATCTTTTAGTGATAGTAGTTTTAATTTGGAGAAATGAGAGAAAGAATCCTTTGTGACTCTCTGCAACCCAGTTTTTTCCAGATACAGGTATTTCAAATTTTGCAGTTTGACCAGCTGTGACGAGAAACTCCTTAGCAAATTATTACCAAGATTCAGCTTAACAAGTTTTGGAGCTCTCAATTTCTTTATTGGTAACATATCATTGATGTGTGAATGTGAGAGATCAACAAACCAAGCATTTTGAAGCTCAGTTATCTCCATGGTATTCTGTTTCTTCAATCTTATTATAGCTATTGAAGATCTGGTGTGATTTATACGTACTGGATTAACACATAATATAGCCCTCCCAAGGCAGGAGCAATGTTCTGGACATTTCCGTCCACATACAGCTTCATCATCTCCTGATAAAGGACAGTGCAACACCCCATCACACACTTCAGTGGGGTGAACACATATGTTCTCTTTGGAACATCGTAGCATCCTTGCACAAGTACAATTTGATTCATCATCTCCCAGTGGACACTCTGCAATCCCGTTGCAAACCAACCTGTAGGGGATGCACCAGTTCTGATTTTGGCACAAGAACTTGTCTTTGCAGAATAAATTTTCACACTGTGAATCATATGGGCAATTTTGAAACAGCCAAGCTTCCTCACACGGGATAACATTCCCATAGAAGTCTGTGTCATAAACACAATCGAATTCCTTAGGATAACAAACTGTTGAACCAAATGGACAATTGTATTTAGTGTAGTCAACATTAGTAAAATTGAAATGATTCCCAGGGATTACTTTCTTGATACAGGTGATATTACACTCTTGGTAGAGCATTGCATTGAGAGCATTGGAATCTGTTTTAATACACAGCTGCTCTTGTTTCTTCACAACTAAAGGGCTCCACAGTTTGTTGTATTGGGAAGGATCAGGACATTCTTCTTCATCTTCTCCAAGTTCACAGTCCCGCACAAGATCACATAACCTTGATTTTGGGATGCATGCTCCATCTTGGCATGGGAAGTATAAGCTTCCATTTTGTGAGTGAGAGCAATGGTCAGTACAGTTCAACTCATCACTGCCATCCGTACAATGTGGTTTTGCATCACAAAAGTAGGTCTCCACGATGCACTCACCATTATTGCAAGGTTTAAATCCATCTTCACATGATTCTCTTATTGAAAGTGGTTCTTTGAAACACACCACGCCTGCTTGTTTTCCCTTTTCCATGTTGAATGGTAATTCAATTCTTGAATGAAAATATGCTCCACTGATCTCAGAAACGCTTTTGGCAGATGCATACAGCTCAACATTCTTATCGTCACGAAGGGATATCATTAAGTTAGAACCATGGTATGACAGCACTAGAGCCATTAATTGGTTAACTTGATTTAATCCACCAATACTATAACCTCCAATTCCCTTGCAGGCAGATTGAAGTATATCTCTAGTGACATGGTTCTCAGTAAAAAAATGTACTTTCAGACACGTTTTGTAGCCCCACACCCATCCAGTGTCACAGTAAAAATCATTATTGGTATCCCGACAATCTTCATGAGTATTATATGTCTTTTCTGAGGATGATGGAAACTGGCAAAGGAAAGTCACATTTACAAATTGCTTTGCACAATCTGTATACGTCCATGAACCAACAGAAGGTATGGTGACTAAACATAAATCACTATAACTTTTATTTCTCCAATTTTTACGTAGTGTAGAAAGGAGATATTGGTGCTCATCAGTTCTGGCCCTGTTTAATTTTCCTGAGTAGCGATGCGAAACATTCAAAGCCACTTCTGCCATTTTATGGGGTACATGCAGCATGTTGAAACTAGCAAAACTTTTCACTGTCGGTCTTTCAATCTGGAAAACACGTTACCTTTCTCAAAACATCAAAATTCAACATGTGAAAATGTCTAAGTTTAGGGGCTTAAAAATGCTATCAATAGTATACTTCAATACAAGTAAATTTTTACAAATATATATATACATGTACCATTTATAAAGCGTTCTGCAAACAAATTATGTTTTAAGTCAAAATGGAATAAAAAATTCTTTAAAAAAGGAATTGTAGTTTGCAGAACTTTGTGAATGCAGGAGTCGTTTTATTATTGAGTACAGTTACACAACGAAAATTCATTGAATTAAACAAATATCTAGGATATGACATGAGGATGAGGTGAAAAGATGAACGTTGCCCAGTTTGCTGCACCCACACACACTTTCATCATGATGCAAACAAATATATATATGTATAAAATTGTATATATAGTAGTTATACCATGGGCATATGTGGTATACGGAGATATATACAGCCGAGGTGGTAAATATAACCCGAGGGTTATGTATCAGAAGCATTTTTTCAGAAAAAAAAGCCCTGTACCAGCATAGTCAAATTTCAGTATTGTGAAAACTCAGATGAAAGTAACATACTCACAACAAGAAGAGCATGTTTCAGAAAATTTATTTAAAATGATAGAAAAACATTTTTGCCAGAACCGACAGATTGCAAGAGTCGATAATGGAAAAGTATGATTTAATAATTGTTCAAATATAGATAAATAATGTAAGTCTGAGTAATGAGCTAGACTGACACATTTGTCTATATTTCTGTGAAAATAGTATAATTACATCCATAGGCAGCTTGTCAGACAGAACAGAAGAATAGATGGATTAAAAATAGATAGATAGCTAGATAGATAGATAGATAGATAGATACATACATACATACATACATACATACATACATACATACATACATACATACATACATACATACATAAATACATACGTACATACGTACATACGTACATAGATAGATAGATAGATAGATAGATAGATAGACAGATATATCAAAATGATTGAAGAATATATCCAGAAAATTAAATCATAAAATTAGATTACCAATCATCATGACATTTATCTACAATGCATGGCTTACTGCTTCAAAACGATTGAACACATAATGAGGTCTGGCATGGTCAAATCAGGTCTAATTTAACCACTATTCATGAAGACATGAATTCTCACCATTGATTAGTGACCACTTCGACCTGGTAATGAGCATGGGATTACGAGACAGCTTCTTTCTTTTTAAATTTGTGTCAATGTGTTCAAGTTTACAATTTACTGAAATAAACTGATAAAAAGGGATCATATTTCCCAGCTTCTCTGAAAACAGAAAACTGAATTGATATTGGTCACAAATGAGTAGTTCTCTACCATACGTCATTTACAGTCAGATTGTTTGGTTCTGATGAATGAGAGGTCTACTTCAAAGCGAATTCCAATAATTGTCAGATATTTCTTTATGAAATTATTACTTGTCTGATCTTCTGTCTGACCTTTTCTTGTGTGATTATTGCATGTCGATGGTGAAAGTGCAAAACCTTGTATGTCAAAATTTTGCTATTTGTTAGATTTAGGGTGGAATGACTATTTGAATATCCAATACATGTTATCAATTGGTCACCTTGTTAGTTTGCTATTTTTGGAAGCTGTGACAGACTGATTTCTCCAAACCTTGTTTGTCGATTAGTTCCAAAAAAAGTGAAATTGCAAAACCTTGTAACTCAAATCAGAACTTTGAGGTGCATATTTTGGGATATTTCAACTTTTTTTGAAAAACAATAATTGTGGTACTTTTATATGGCTCACAGCAAATTTCCTAATTAAAAAAAAATTACCTGTCTATATTTGTTTTGGTGATGTAGGCTATTGAAAAGGAGTGTGCACGAAAATTTGAAAAAAATTTCATTTTCCTCTTTCTTGCCATTGTAGCCACTCAATAAAATTTGTTATTGTAATCCGACATGGTCAAATAATAATTTTTACTGAATACACATAGATTGAAAGTATATTCCATTCTGCAAGTTGCTTTAAAATGTGATAAATGATCGAGTAACAAGGTTTTGCACTTTAATTGACTTGTAAAAAGTGAAAGTGCAAAACCTTGTAGGTCGACATTTTCAATCATATCTCATGGTAACACCAATGCAAGGGGTCAACGACCTCTGACAAAAAATATGCTATAAATGGGTGTCACTTTCTATTTATCAGGCTGACCATAACTCACATACTAATAAAAATTAACATAAAAAAAGATGTTTGATAGTTTTTTTCAATTTCTGAAAAACAGCTTTTTTGACATACAAGGTTTTGCACTTTCACCATCGATTTCTAGTTTTGCATATGATTAGCATTCACCATCACTATGGTGAATGGTCTTGATTTTGGTCATATTATTTTTCTTCCATTTTTTTCTGAATTTCAACCTGAAAGTAAGTAGATATGTAGTCCTAGATGAAAAAATAAATTTTGCAAAATATTTTTGACCTTGACCTATTTTTCAAGGTCACAGGTCACCTCAAAGTGGCCATTTTTGAAGGTCTATCTCCTGAACTAATAAAGATAGAAGCACCAAATCTTCACTGTTAAGTTACTAGTCAGTCACATGATCCAGATCAGTAATAACATTTTCTATTTTTAAAAAGGGGTAATTTCCCTGACCCCTTTTAATGAGAACCCTTTTGCGCACGGTTCTGAAGAAACCGTCAGCATGAATTTTGTAACATTCTAGTATAAGGTGCTCTATAGGAATGTCCAGTGCGGAAAGAAAGATAGGTGAGATCCTGTAAGTTATTACTGAGATATTAGATTTTAAAAATTAGAATATTCTACCCAAAAGTGAAAATATTTTTTAACTTTGCTTTGAATGAAGACAACTCAATGAAACTTGGCACATATATTGTACTATGATAGATGAATATTTTCTTTCAACATCCATGACCCTGACATCAATGTCACGGTCAATGAAAATGAATGGATGGGTACATTTTCACATCATTTTTTGTCACTTTTCAAGCCTGGTTCAATTGTAGTCTAGCATTTCCAATCAAGAGTAACTTGAGAGGTGTAAAAGATATTGGACCTTGTGAAGTAGTACATCTCATGTCAAGGTCATCACAAGTCAAAGAGAGGAAAAGTGAAGAAATGAGTAAAGTGCAAAGTAGAGTAAATTAAAGACTACATCAAAGTAAATTTGAAGTCAATATGAATATCAATATGAATGTTAATTTGAAGACAATAATTATATGAAGTCACTATGAATGTCAATATGAATTCAATATGAATGTCAATATGAATGCCAACATCAATGCCAACATAGATGTCAAATTTAATGTCAAAATGAATGTCTAAATGAAGGTCAATTTCAGTGTCAATATGAGTGTCAATATTCAATATGAATGTCAATATCATCGTCAATATGCATGTCAATATGAATGGAATTTGAAGTCAATATGAACGCCGATATGAACATCAATATGAATGTCAATAGTATTGTCAATATGAATGTCAAGATCACTTCAATATAAATTCAATTTGAAATCAACATGAACATCAATATGAAGGTCAATTTGAATGCCAATATGAATGTCAATATGGATGTCAGTATGAATGTCAAAATGAATGTCCAAAGGAATTGTATGAATGTCAAAAGGATGTCAATATATGCAGTCAATTTACATGCAATAGAAAGTCAGTATGAAGTCAATATGAATGTCAATATGAAGAGTCTAAGCCAATTTGATAGTCAGGTAAATTCTGCAAATTGGTGAATGCTCATTACTGGTTCACCAGTAATATTGATGTCTAGTTAATATTATTATTGTTTCTCTATGTAGTTCTTGTCTGATCATTGCATGTCTGACCGTGTCTTTTCTGATCTGTTTTTCTGTCAAATCTTGTTGGATCAGTCCCTGTCTTATCATTTATTGTCAGATTCTCGCCCTTTCTTGTTGGACCAACGCTTCAAAGTTAGCTATAAAATGTCAAATAAGATACATTTCGTGAGGAATCAAGCACAAAATAGCACAATTAGGGGCAAATTTACAAATTTCCTCATCAGAAGTCTTCCCACCCCCATTGAAGCACAACAATTACGCGAATAGCTTGGATAAATAATACATCTATGTTGAAGATGTGATGGAATTAATTAAGAATGCTTTCAGGTTTAAGACTTGAAACATATTTTTTAAAATGTCCCTAATAACTTGGAATGCCTATGCATGCACTACTAAAAATACCTTTGAGATAGACAACAAAACATCGCTTACCTCCCTTGAATGCTTCATGCCGCCCAAATACATCAAAGAAGATGAACGCAGTAATTCAACAGCATTGATTCCACCATCATATTCAAATGGTATCTCTTGTTGGTTTTCTATCAAATATTTGTCTGAACGCATCACTGCATTCCAAATATATTTATCATTTATCGACCAAAGATGGCCACTTTCTTCTTTACAAACTTCTTCAGACTCGAGCCACGAGCCAGTGAAATTAGTGTGGATGCTGAAACAACCACTTCCTTCTATGTTGATTCTATCATGCTTGAAGCAGCTCTCATCCAACATGGCAGGGTAAGGAATCATAATATAAGTCAATAAAGATCGCGCTTCAAAAATGGCATTAACAATGATCCACAAAGACAGTGGTTGCTCTTGAATCTTAGATGCATTGACCATTACTGTCAGATACTGGCCGTAACTTTGCCAAACAAAAGGGATCTTCGTAAATTTATAGGTGTAAAATATTTCAGAATTATACATTCTGTCAAAAATAGTTAATTCTAATTGTTCCCTTTTTGATAATTTCTCAATGTAAGTTGTGTTTTCTATGTATGCAGCAACCGAAAACTGGTTAGGATATTCATTAATGTTGCCACTTAGGAATGAAGCATCAAAAATAAAAATATTACTTTTGACTTTCAGGGAGTATATGAAACAAGCTCCATCAAATTTTGGCACATTTAGCAGAGCTTTGGATGGAGAAAGATGAATAGTTTTACATGTGTTTCCCTTGGGGTCTGCCGTTTCAACAGAGATTTGCAAGAAGTGGTTTACAAAGCATTGGTACACAATCATGAATTTATGGCTCTTTGATTCAAACTGATAACTTTGATATTTCATTATTTTGACTCCACTTTTGTAAGTTTTTGCCACAAATGGTCTCGAAATGTGAACGTCTTTAGCATTCACAGCACAAATACTTCTGGACTTTTCCTCCCATCTCAAAGAGAGAGTAAATTTCAAAGGTAAAGACTCAAATGTTATCACTTGCCATTGACATGTCTTACTTTCTTCAAATTTGTTATTAATAAGTTGTATTGATACACAACTGGAGGTCACTGCTAATATAGCAGTACCTTCATCCGTGCATGCAAATTCAAAGTTTACGCCTGGCATATAACCTTTATATACCGAAAGAAGAAGAGACGACAATGTACAGATACTGCAAGGATTAATTATTCCAACACAAGAGAGACTGGCAGATCTCTTCGGCAAAAACACTGCACCTTTTGAATTTGAGAAACCATAATCATAAATGACAATATATGTATATTTATCTAGAGTTGTAAGTGTAACATTTTTAATAAGTAACATTTGTGTCTGAGAGCACAGCGGTCCAACTTGAAAGGCTGACTCATCTATGGATTGTTGTGCTTTTGTTACTACGCCATGGAATTGACAGAGATATCCGTGTGGGGTGTCTACAAGATCATAGGATTGTATTTTATAATCAAGCCAACAATTATTTTTTTGACAAGAAATTCTTTGAATTAAATAGGAGGAATGTGATGTGTTTGCAAAATCCCATGAGAGCTGGAAGTCACGGCTCTCATCCCTCATGAAAAAATTAGTTTTGTCCTTCATGAAAATCCCTGTAAAAGACAAATTTAAATGCCCCTGTGTGACATTAGACTGCTTGGTATAAACCAAGTACAACTGAAATGAACTTGATGTTATATCTGCCATTTCTCCTACTTGACAAGTAAAATTCAACTTTGATGACATGGCACTCGGTCCGTTGTATAGAGTCAGCTGTCTTATGCAATGAAACATCACATACACATAAGATGAAATTGTTGTTTTAAGAAGGAAATGGTACTCTGTAGTGTCAGTCTGCGGGCTATAAGAATAAGGCATGACAGTAATATTTTGTTTAGAAGCTGGCTTTAGCAGAACAAATGAAGGATATGTGCTGAAACTGACTCGCACCGCAGTCTGCATGGTCTGAATTGTCAAAATCAGATCCTCTCTGTTTGTTGAATTGATGCTGGTGACCAAGACTTTACTTTTTTCACTAAATAAATGACCCTCGAGGTCTATGATTGTGATAGCATTGAAGGTTACCATCAAATTACACTCAATGGCTTGGAAGTGGAATGTGAGTTTGCTAACTGAAAACAATTTCAAAATTTTAAGATTGACAGAAGTTATTGAGGTATTAGTTACCACACTGCTGCTGTCCTGATTGAGGTAAAACTGGACTCCAGCAGAGCCCCCTTTTTTATCTCCATCTCTTAGTGATAATGAAAAGTAATCACGAGTGAATGGATCACCGTTTGGGATGTTATCTATTGTCACATTAATACATAAGCCATCTGGGACTCGCACTTCCCACACACAATCCATTAACCTGTCTGTAACCATTTCAACTGACCCACAAAGTCCTCTCAATATCCCATGGCAATCAATATAACTTGGAATATGACACAATGCATTAATTTTGTTATAAATATCTAAAGCAGAGTGTAGCGTATCCATGAAATTTGACTTAAATCCAATTTGCAAATTATAGGAAAAGCTCTTAGTCACATGATCACTCCAATGATATGGCTGAATGAATGTGTCACTTGGATAAATAAAGGAAAACAAGATTACAAAAAACAAAGTTATCATCTTGATAACAGCACTCTGAGAAAGGGCAGGTATTGTTCCCAGAGTGAATAACAGGCCTCACAAAACCAAATCTGTTTTAAGGAATAATGTGTAATATCCAGGCGATTTGGTGCAAGATATGGAACTACAGTAACAGATTGACAATGATGCAGTTTTATAGTGTCATTACTAAATACTGAGCTTCATGCATAAATTATGCAGACACTCCTGATGGTCTGTATCTGTTACAGTACACAAAATAGGTAATTCCTCTCCGAAAACGAAAATCTCAGAAAATAGGCTAATGTACTTGCGAAGTGTTCTTTAAAATGCTTTAAAAGTCAATTTCCAATGATTATATATCATAATGCAATTTTCTGAATGATATGACTTTCTATTGTTTATTGTCTTCAGGAAAATCAAACTTCCCAAGTGGGCCAATTTTGTTCCTCTTATTACTTCTGAACAAAAGTTTCATTATGCAATTCACGTCAAAACTTGCGTTAGTTACTAAGTCGAATATCACGTAATGCCATAGGATTGGTATGATTGCCATTCAATGTAGCGAGCAAACTTATGTCAATTGATGTCACTGTAAATCATACGTACTACGGAAATTAAAGCAACAACAGTTGGCAAAAGTCATGCACTCAGTGATAAAATCCATGAGGCTGTGTTTGTTTGTTTGTTAATTTGTGTTTTACGCCTCTGCAGCACCTTAGTGGGCTATATTGAGGCAGGTGATCGCCGTATGATGATGAGATGAGAAGACTGTGAGTCTGGAACATACCCTATTAATTCAGGGATGCCCAGGGTCTTTCAGTTGCCCCAGCATAGAATACTGGATACAACCTGCCTCCATTTAATGTCCCATGGGCTCGGACTAAAGTGACTTCCCGGGGTGAGATTTGAACCCACGCCCTCAAAGCCAGTGGACAAGCAGCCATGAGGCTGTGTACATCAACACCAGGCATCTTCAGGATGACTTTCAGGGTGACGCTGTCTAAAATATAAGTGGTTACCATGGCGACTATTTCTATAAGTGTGTGTCCATATGCAACCAGAAACGGTCACATTGGTCAGCCATTCTCACAAGTCAGAGGTTAACTGCGAGCTGGCATAGCTGGCATAGGCTAAATGTGCCAGCTCATACGAGAGCTTAGCTTCTGACATTGTGAAAATGCTGATGTGCATGATTTATTTATTACTGTAAAACAATACTTTTTTAAAGCTGGTTTCAAACGATCTTGAAATGTTTGGTATATTTTATTATGTTGTCTTAATTTTGAGTTTACAGTTTATGGTAGTAGTGATAATTGGGGTCAAAGCTTTCTTCTGTCCTACATTTGACTTACAACGGGCCAATGATATCATGGTGATGTCACCGTCATTGTGCTATATAACCATAATAATTTGCCATAATAAATCAGTAAGGAGTTATGAGTTCCAGTTCTAACTACAATCTTGAACCACAAATTGCTTGTTTGTGTCGATTACTATCTTTAAGCAACATCTTGGAACATCTCCAATCCATCGTAGTACATCGGAATTATTTGTAACTTTGACTTCTAATAGTCTAGCTGGCCGAGCCATGCGCATGAATACCATAATACCCCTATAGAAAACACAAGGGTATGCAATTCGAATTTGGAGATTGCAAGAGCAGAGCCATTTTGCAAATAACACTATTAGCTTAGTTTATAACTAAGGTTTATTGAAGCTGGGCAGAGGGCTAGCTGCCGCACAATCTTTGTTTGTAATTTAGATTTGTGGAATTCGGTTGGTCTCACCTTTTGGTTGCTTTGGGTTTTCTCGCCTCCGTTTTTCCCAATCTTCTCTGTCGTTTCGTGGTTTTGGTCACAGCTTTCTCAAGCTGTTAAATCCCTTGGATTCAAACCCCTTCCTTCATTTGGCGGGGTCGCGCTCATTCTTCGGCAGTCCGTCGTTATACAGCCTTCGCTTCCAAGCACCCCATTGATCCCCTCCCACTTTCTGGGGTTAACATCTTGCGATTTATTGCCTTTTTGAACTCCGAGTCTCTTTCAGTTCGCACTATTTGTGTCTACATGTATCTGTCTGGTATTCGTGCGTGGGTTATTTCTCTGGGTTTTCCTGAACCCACTATCTGGACACCCAGGGTCCAGCTGGCCACTAGGGCCTTAGATAGGTCTCAGCCCCCCTCCACCCTCCCCCCCACTCCTATTACCTTTCCTATTCTCTCAGTCATGGTCTCCAGGCTCAAGCTCTCTTACTCCCTTGATAATATTTCTCTTGCAGGGGCCTTGGTGCTGCAGTTTTTTGGCTGTCTGAGAGCCTCTGAGTTCACCTCAGATGCCTCCCTTTCTAATTTCCCTCCTCGGTCTGCTGTTGTTTTCGATTCCCTTTCAGACCCACCTCTCGTCCATTTTACTGCTAAGTCATCAAAGACTAACCCTCATGGGTTTACTGTCTCCATAGGCTGCTCTCGCCATCCCGTGTGTGCCCCCTGTATTCTACACATCCTCATCTCTCAGTTCTCTTTCCCATCTCATTATCCTCTATTTCCTCTCTCTTCCGGTTACCCTCTTTCATACCATGTATATAACACCTCCATCAAGTCTCTCGTCGCCTCTCTCGACCTCGACCCAGCCTCCTTCTCTTCTCATTCCGTCAGGGCCTGATCGGCCATCCAAGCGGCCAACTCGGGTTTTTCTTCCCATGACATCCAGAGGCTGGGTCGCTGGCAGTCTCAAGCTACACCACCTATATGAGGCTTCATCCAGATTCATTCTCCCTGTTTGCTTCTCATCTCATCTCGTCTCATGATCCCTCTCCTGCCTGGCCTCTCTCCACCTTATAGTCCCAGAGCTACGGGGGTTTTATTTATGTTTTTGAGGCTAAAAGGTTCAATGGGTGGGTTTTATGCAGAAAATTCTCAGGATTTCAAAAATGCAAGTCTTACAACTGTAAAGGTAGACACAACTTCACAATATTCATTTGAAGTGGGGTACCTCCTTATCTCTTTTTTCAGATTTTTTTGGGCCTCGGTTTCACAAAATATGTTCCTAAATCCACTAAGAGTGAGAAAAATACATTAGAACTGACTTTCCTGGTCAATTTTGTGATGCTGATTACAAATCTGTGAATATTTTTACTCTAAAGAAATTATATGACCCCCTTATTTGCATTTAAAGATGGCCGCCAATCTAAATAAAAAATACGAAGGATGTTTCTATGTTGACTAATCCAGCAGGCCTCTTTGAATTTCAAACCAATATTGTAAATAAGTCATTTGGAAAGTACACATTCTCAGGATTTCAAATATGTATAGTATGTGAACCTATCTATTCTCTTTAGCTCCCTGCATTAGTTTGAAACTGTAGAAATGTCTGACGTTTTTGTGAATTTTGCAGCTGAAGTACAGAGATATACCACATTCATGCATTAAAATAGACACAATTTCATATTTGACATTATCCAAAGTTGTCTGACTTGTTCTTTCACCTGGGAGGGGAGGGAACTATGGATGCCTTTTTAAGTTTAGTTTTATAGCAGGTGGAATTCCCAAGGATGTACTATTATATGCTGGTTCTCCATGCACACAAACTAAAAGACGATGGTCAACAACTGCAAAAGCGCGGAGAATGATATAGCTATTCAACTATATTCACAGTCTTATAATGATTCATTGTTCAATAGTACTATTATATACATTTGCCTAATATGGAATTGTCGCATGTTAAAATTATTTAAATGTCCTTAATAATTCCAATTTATTGTCCTACCAGCATTGCTAATGTTAAGCAAATGGAAAAAGCACATTTTTCACATCTTGCCAATCAGGAGATCACTTGATCAATCACAAGATGATTCATTCTTAACCAGCCAAAACGTAATGTGAATGGATAGCCCTTGATGTCATCTTTCCTTCGGCATCATGGTTCCAGTGTTACTACAACTATCAATCATCAAAAAGCTAAATAAATACTGCAGTCAGTACAAAAAATCTCCTCAGACACAAAAAATCCAGCCATGTATTCTCAATTCCACCTATCCTTATTACTGGATACCTCCTTCCTAACCAACCAAAGTGGATGTGGATGGATAGCTCTTGATGTCAGCTTTTGTTTCCCTGTTACTACAACTCTCAACTCTCCAAAAACAAATACTAAATATTGCTCTGTATGGAAGACCCGACGCCAAAGTAGTATAAAATTGCCAGTTTATTCAACGCGACGTGTCATTTCATATTGTATCAATAAAGTTGTGTCAATTAAGTCGGTGAATCTATAAGTAAACACAAAATAAACACCTTAAGTACTAAACCAATACCAACATGCATGTAAGTTATCTTATAATTAAATCTTATGATTAAATCTTAAGTAATAAATCTTAAGTAACACATGTTAATACATCTCAAGTAATAAATCTTAAGTACTAAATAGGTCATAAAATCAAACCATCAAACATCAAATAAATTAATATCAATCACATAAAATATATTTGTAAAATAACAATGCTTAAATATACAGTTAATATGCATGAGCAAATGACTTAGACAAATGCATCCATCCCAATACACATAATCCTACACCGAATGCATACAGTAAAAATAACCAAATTATCAATTATAAACATCTTACATTAATTTCTAAAATCACAATAATTTACTTACAACAGTAGCAACTACATCGGGAATCCAGGTTGTCTCTTGTATAGTATCGTCCTTATGAGTTATCCTATAATAAAGAATTATTTAAATAAATTTTCTACCAAACATGTGTATTCTGAGATATCAGCTGTTCAAAATATATACAACATAGGATCTAGATCACAGAGCAATTAATGTGAAACAACAATACACAAACAATTTAAGGATTATACAACTTAGAGATTATGCTACAGCAAACACAGGTAAACAGTTAAAGTTAGAGATACACAATAGAAGCAATCTATTAAATCCACATAATTAGACAAGCAAATCATTTAGAAATATATACAATTAAGAGATCAAGTTATAGAAAGCAATATTATACCTAGAAAATAGCCATATAAAAGTTTACATACCATTTTGAAGCTTAAACTGCTATAACATAGATGTTGTCACTTTGGTGTCTAACTGCCCACTGAATTTGATTTGAAATCTGTTATGCTTAATTGGCACTGAGCATGTGCAGCAGCCTGAGCAGTGGAGCATGAACTGGGCTAGGTTATTTATAGATAACATGCTGTCTGCTAAAAATATGCTAGCAAAGCTATGCTGTTTGCTACACTCCCCCTCATTTGAATGGCTACATTTAAATACAATAAAATTCCTATCACCATAGCTAAGACATAAAATGTAATATAACAATTAGTAAATAAATGTAAAAATAGTACATCATATACAATAATACAATATGTAAACACATTTGAGTAAATATAAACATTCATTAATTACAAATTTTTTTTTTGTCTTTTTAAAGTATGTAAATATCAAAATTATCACAAATGCATGTAAATATCAAAATCATCACAATGTAAATAAATAAATAAATCAATCAAACAATTAGCATGGCACAACATATCACATATCTCTCATCTGTAGCTGTTGACGAATCTTGGATGAGTCCATTTTCTTTGTTCTTCCGTCTTCATAAAATCCAATTTTCTTTCAATTGCATTAGAAACTTTTAACCTCGATCGATCTCTCAACCAAAGGTGCCAAGCATCATCTCTGTCTATCCTTGACCAATTCTCAACAAACTTACAATTTGGATCTTTGAGATCATTCTGCAAAGTGATGATCGAATCATCAGTCACGTTGTCCATGTCACAATCGGGAAAGTTAAAATCACACAATTCCGCATCAACATCACAATTAAAATCCTTCAAGTCAATAGCTCTCTCGTTTGTACAATTTGAGGAGAGAACTTCACTATAGGCACCATCAACATCAGTAAAATCTGAATTAATTTCTGGACAATGTAAAACTCTGTTTCCATTAGTTTCAACTGGCCTAGCAGAGATCGACGAATTCTCTGCAAGTGGGACTTCCGAAACTTCATTGACAACTTCAGTATTATTGTGGACATCTTCATTCATCTCAGGTAGGCTGGAGTTGGTCGAATTCATGGAGAGTGCACTGATTAGGTGTGCCTGAACATTTCCACCAGAGTTGCCGTTGCGCTCATATTTGCCATTAACACTCCATCCGAAGAGTGTGCGAGTGGCAAATGGTTCCCCGGGCTTGCCTCTTCTAACTTCGAGAGGCATAAGTGCCTCCGCATTGTCCTGTCCAATAAGTAGCTCGACTGTTTGGCCTCCAGCCACAAAACTTAAACCCTTGAAATGGCCATGGCCTTCAATATCTGGTTCTGAGGTTGTCACAGGAATGTCATCAGTTACATATACATTGTTCAAATAAAGATAACCAGAACCATCCAACGATCTCAATTTAAGTTTCACTGCTACTGAGTCTACTTTCTTCACTCCATTCAAAGTGTTCAAAGAGTATGTCACATGACGAGATTCATCAATATCAAGAGACTTAACCAGTGACTTCGAGCAAAAGCTATTACTGGATGCCGTATCCAGCAATGCGCAAACTTCAACAGAGTCATTTACATTCACTGCTACAACCGGCATATGTACCTTATCACAAGTACTCACACTCGCATTTATCATTTGCACAGAATTCCTTTCACTGTGTTTATTGTTTCTGTTGTCTCTTTCACCGTGCTGACTGCTTCTGTCTTCTGCGCTAGGTTGCGGGTTAAGGTGAATGAACTTTGTGTGTCGTTGACCACACCCTGGAACTGAACAGACAGTTTGTTTACGGCATTGACTTGTAGAATGATTTGAAAGTAAACAGTTCTCACACAACTTATGTTCAACCACCAATTGAAAACGTTCATTGGGCTTCATTGCTCTGAAGTCCTGACATTGCATTAACTTGTGTTGTCCCTTACATAACACACAAGCTTGGTTAACAAAAAAGTTAGTGTTACAAACATCGGAAGAGAAATTTAAAGACGACTGCTGTGGCTTAGAGTTTGTTTTCCCATTTGGATCCATCTGCGTTAAAGTACCATACACAGGATCTGTAGCTTCTTGTGCTTGTTGCTGCAGGAAATCAGAGAACTCCTTAAACCCTGGATATTTGCGCTGGGTACGTTTCGCTTCCGCAATCAGGGTTCGCCATCGATTCTGAATGAAATTCTGTGTTCGACACACTATATCCCTAATGCAGTGGTGATTTTCCACTTCTTGAACCCTATCAATTTCAAGAAGTGTATGGTAACAGTTTAGAACTTCATCTGCCAGGTCTCGTAAGTCTTCTGCTGTCTTGATGCGCTTCCCTACACGGATGTTCTTGACCAATCTTTCGCTCACCAAATAGTCATCACCATACCTCTCTTTCAGGATCTCACGTGCTCTATTGTATCCATTCTCCATCAGTACACAAGGGGCGATGGCATTGTGGGCTTCTTTCACCGTAAACTGCAAAAGTCTTGTCAATTTGCCATTATCATCATTGAGAGACTTAACACACTCTTCGAACTGTCTAATGAATCGATGGTACTTCAATACATCTCCATCAAACTCAGCAATTTTCACTGGAGGTAAACAAGCGACAGCCATGAAATCAGAAGGCTTAAGTTGTTCAGCCACTTTTACCTCACCTTGGGCTACCTTGACATCACTGGGTGGAGAAAATGTTCGTAACCATTCCTTGGCACCTTTCACAGCTTTGATATAGTCGTCTTGAACGTTGAAGAAATACTTTTCACTGTCAGCCTCGTCTGGCTCATCCAAGGTAGCATGGTACTTGTCGTGGTATTCTTCAAACTTATCAAATGCATCTTTTAGACGTTTCATCCTGTCATTCAAGGCCTCTATATCTTCTTCTGCTACATGTTGCGCCAACGATTTTGCGTGTTTCGTTACCAAGCCCTTGTAGATCCTTCTCTGCTTCTTGAATTCGTCTGCCTCCGTCATGATGTAAGAGCAGCGGTTGTCGATTGGCAATTGTTGAGTGGCAATACACTGTGTCTACGTTGCTGTTTTTCACTGCGGATACGTTGCTGTTATTCACTATGGAAGACCCGACGCCAATGTAGTATAAAATTGCCAGTTTATTCAACGCGACGTGTCATTTCATATCATGTCAATAAGTTGTATCAATAAAGTTGTGTCAATTAAGTCGGTGAATCTATAAGTAAACACAAAATAAACACCTTAAGTACTAAACCAATACCAACATGCATGTAAGTTATCTTATAATTAAATCTTATGATTAAATCTTAAGTAATAAATCTTAAGTAACACATGTTAATACATCTCAAGTAATAAATCTTAAGTACTAAATAGGTCATAAAATCAAACCATCAAACATCAAATAAATTAATATCAATCACATAAAATATATTTGTAAAATAACAATGCTTAAATATACAGTTAATATGCATGAGCAAAATGACTTAGACAAATGCATCCATCCCAATACACATAATCCTACACCGAATGCATAGAGTAAAAATAACCAAATTATCAATTATAAACATCTTACATTAATTTCTAAAATCACAATAATTTACTTACAACAGTAGCAACTACATCGGGAATCCAGGTTGTCTCTTGTATAGTATCGTCCTTATGAGTTATCCTATAATAAAGAATTATTTAAATAAATTTTCTACCAAACATGTGTATTCTGAGATATCAGCTGTTCAAAATATATACAACATAGGATCTAGATCACAGAGCAATTAATGTGAAACAACAATACACAAACAATTTAAGGATTATACAACTTAGAGATTATGCTACAGCAAACACTGACAAACAGTTAAAGTTAGAGAGACACAATAGAAGCAATCTATAAAATCCGTATAATTAGACGAAAAAGCATTTAGAAATATATATAATTAAAAGATCATATAATAGAAAGCAATATTATACATAGAAAATAGCCATATAAAAGTTTACATACCATTTTGAAGCTTAAACTGCTATAACATAGATGTTGTCACTTTGGTGTCTAACTGCCCACTGAATTTGATTTGAAATCTGTTATGCTTAATTGGCACTGAGCATGTGCAGCAGCCTGAGCAGTGGAGCATGAACTGGGCTAAGTTATTTATAGATAACATGCTGTCTGCTAAAAATATGCTAGCAAAGCTATGCTGTTTGCTACACTCTGTGTCAAAATATCTGCTCAGAAACTCAAAATCCTCTCATGTATTTTTCAATTCCGCAAGTTCTAATCCCTATACAACTCATTCCTAACCAACCAAAATGGATATGGATGGATAGCACTTGATGTCAGCTTCAATTTGGTTCCTTTGTTTCCCCATTTTTGCTAATGTCAACCTTCCAAAAGCTAAATAAATGTTTCCATCAGGATCAAAAATCTCCTCAGAAGCACACAATTCACCCATGCATTTTCAATTCCACAAGTCCTAATCCCTATATTGCTCATTCCTAACCAACCAAAATGGATATGGAAGGACAGAACTTGATGTCAGCTTCAATTTGGTTCCTTTGTTACCCTGTTATTGGTACTGCCAACCTTCCAAAAGCTAAATAAATGTTGCTATCAGAATCAAAACTCTCCTCATAAATAACAAATCCTCCCATGTATTTTCAATTCCACCTATCCTTATCCCTATATAACTCATTCCTATCCAACCAAAATGGATATGGAAGGATAGCACTTGATGTAAGCTTCGATTTGGTACTTTTGTTTCCCTGTTATTGGTACTGCAAACCTTCCAAAAGCTAAATAAATGTTGCTATCAGAATCAAAAATCTCCTCAAACACACCAAATACTCCTATGTATTTTCAAATCCATCTCTCCTAATTGTTTATAACTCATTCCTAACCAACCAAAATGGATGTGGATAGATAGCACTTGATGTCAGCTTTCATTTGGTACCTTTGTTTCCCTGTTATTGCTATTGTCAACCTTCCAAAGCTAAATAAATGTTGCTATCAGAATCAAAAATCTCCTCGGAAACACAAAATTCACCCACATATTTTTAATTCCACAAGTCCTAATCCATATACAACTCATTCCTAACCAACAAAAATGGATATGGATGGATAGCACTTGATGTCAGCTTCAATTTTGTTGCTTTGTTTCCCTGTTATTTGTACTGCCAACTTTCCAAAAGCTAAATAAATGTTGCTATCAGAATCAAAAGTCTCCTTGGTAACAACAAATCCTCCCATATATTTTCAAATCCACCTATCCTAATCCCTATATAACTCATTCCTAAGCAACCGAAATGGATATGGATGGATAGCACCTGATTTCAGCTTTTATTTGATACCTTTCTTTCCCTGTTATAGCTACTGTCAATATTCCAAAACCTAAATATTTAAATGTTGCAAACAGAATCAAAAATTACTTCGGAAACACAAAATGTTCCCATGTATTTTCAATTCCACATGTCCTAATCCCTATATTTCTCATTCCTAACCAACAAAAATGGATATGGAATGATAGCACTTTATTTTAGCTTCAATTTGGTACCTTTGTTTCCCTGTTATTGGTACTGTCAACCTTCCAAAAGCTAAATAAATGTTGCTATCAGAATCAAAAATCTCCTCAGAAACAACAAATCCCCCATGTATTTTCAATCCACCTATCCTAATCCCTATATTGCTCATTCCTAACCAACAAAAATGAATATGGATGGATAAAACTTTAAAAACTTTAAGTCAGCTTCAATTTGGTACCTTTGTTACCCTGTTATTGGTACTGCCAACCTTCCAACAGCTAAATAAATGTAGCTATCAGAATCAAGAATCTCCTCGGAAACAACAAATCCTCCTATGTATTTTCAAACCCACCTATCCTAATCCCTATATAACTCATTCCTAACCAACCAAAATGGATGTGGATAGATAGCACTTGATGTCAGCGTTCATTTGGTACCTTTGTTTCCTTGTTATTGCTACTTTCAACCTTCCAAAAGTTAAATAAATGTTGCTATCAGCATCAAAAATCTCCTCGGAAACTCAAAATCCTCCCATGTATTTTCAATTCCACCAGTCCTAATCACTACATGACTTATTTCTAACCAACCAAAGTGGATATGGATTGATAGCCCTTAATGTCAGTTTTCATTTGGTGCTATTGTTTCCCTGATACTACAAATGTCAACCCTCCAAAAGCTAAATAAATGTTGCTATCAGTATCAAAAATCTCCTCGGAAACACAAAATCCAGCCATGTATTTTCAATTCCTCTTATCCTGATCTCTGAATAACACATTCCCAACCAGCTTTCATTTGGCACCTTGGTTTACTTGTTACTACAACTGTCAATCCTCCAAATGCTAAATAAATATTGCTGTCATTATTGCAAACATATAAATTAATGTTTTGAAAAAACTGTTACTTCTTGGCAACCATTACTTCTTTATTCATGGGTACTACAGTGAAATTCTGGCATCACTAGAGGTGATACAAATACTGTTGAAAAATCATTACCTAAGTAATTTTCCACTTTCCTTAGGTTTAGAACTAGCCTGTAAACCAATGGCAATTAAGATGCACCACTGTATTTGAGAAATATCTTGAGATGAATTGAATCCATCCAATTGCCAATGCTATTCCAATGGGAAACATAAGAGTGAGTTTTTGATTTGGTTTCATATTTTGCAGAGATACCAGATTTGGTGTTTCATTGTACAGTATGACTGTAGTGTGCTATAGATATATTCTAAGCTGGAATTTTATTGATATTAAATTTTTTTAAAGCATGGGAGGCTTCTTTATTGAGAAAAAAGCCAATTTCAATGGTTTTTCAATGCAGTTGTATTATATTGATTTCTTGGTCATGAAGGCATCCACGTTTGAAATGATGGTTCCATTTTTTATTTAGTGTTATGAGGTATATTCTAATGTCAATTCATAATCAACTTCGTTGATTTTGGGTGGCAATGTATAACAGTTTGTGATCAGTTTGTGATCAGTTAAAGTTAGAGATACACAATAGAAGCAATCTATTAAATCCACATAATTAGACAAGCAAATCATTTAGAAATATATACAATTAAGAGATCAAGTTATAGAAAGCAATATCATACCTAGAAAATAGCCATATAAAAGTTTACATACCATTTTGAAGCTTAAACTGCTATAACATAGATGTTGTCACTTTGGTGTCTAACTGCCCACTGAATTTGATTTGAAATCTGTTATGCTTAATTGGCACTGAGCATGTGCAGCAGCCTGAGCAGTGGAGCATGAACTGGGCTAAGTTATTTATAGATAACATGCTGTCTGCTAAAAATACGCTAGCAAAGCTATGCTGTTTGCTACACTCTGTGTCAAAATATCTGCTCAGAAACTCAAAATCCTCTCATGTATTTTTCAATTCCTCAAGTTCTAATCCCTATACAACTCATTCCTAACCAACCAAAATGGATATGGATGGATAGCATTGATGTCAGCTTCAATTTGGTTCCTTTGTTTCCCCATTTTTGCTAATGTCAACCTTCCAAAAGCTAAATAAATGTTTCCATCAGGATCAAAAATCTCCTCAGAAGCACACAATTCACCCATGCATTTTCAATTCCACAAGTCCTAATCCCTATATTGCTCATTCCTAACCAACCAAAATGGATATGGAAGGACAGAACTTGATGTCAGCTTCAATTTGGTTCCTTTGTTACCCTGTTATTGGTACTGCCAACCTTCCAAAAGCTAAATAAATGTTGCTATCAGAATCAAAACTCTCCTCATAAATAACAAATCCTCCCATGTATTTTCAATTCCACCTATCCTTATCCCTATATAACTCATTCCTATCCAACCAAAATGGATATGGAAGGATAGCACTTGATGTCAGCTTCAATTTGGTACTTTTTTTTTTACCTGTAATTGGTACTGCAAACCTTCCAAAAGCTAAATAAATGTTGCTATCAGAATCAAAAATCTCCTCAAACACACCAAATACTCCTATGTATTTTCAAATCCATCTCTCCTAATTGTTTATAACTCATTCCTAACCAACCAAAATGGATGTGGATAGATAGCACTTGATGTCAGCTTTCATTTGGTACCTTTGTTTCCCTGTTATTGCTACTGTCAACCTTCCAAAGCTAAATAAATGTTGCTATCAGAATCAAAAATCTCCTCGGAAACACAAAATTCACCCACATATTTTCAATTCCACAAGTCCTAATCCATATACAACTCATTCCTAACCAACAAAAATGGATATGGATGGATAGCACTTGATGTCAGCTTCAATTTTGTTCCTTTGTTTCCCTGTTATTTGTACTGCCAACTTTCCAAAAGCTAAATAAATGTTGCTATCAGAATCAAAAGTCTCCTTGGTAACAACAAATCCTTCCATATATTTTCAAATCCACCTATCCTAATCCCTATATAACTCATTCCTAACCAACCAAAATGGATATGGATGGATAGCACCTGATTTCAGCTTTTATTTGATACCTTTCTTTCCCTGTTATCGCTACTGTCAACCTTCCAAAAGCTAAATATTTAAATGTTGCAAACAGAATCAAAAATTACTTCGGAAACACAAAATGTTCCCATGTATTTTCAATTCCACATGTCCTAATCCCTATATTTCTCATTCCTAACCAACAAAAATGGATATGGAATGATAGCACTTTATTTTAGCTTCAATTTGGTACCTTTGTTTCCCTGTTATTGGTACTGTCAACCTTCCAAAAGCTAAATAAATGTTGCTATCAGAATCAAAAATCTCCTCAGAAACAACAAATCCTCCCATGTATTTTCAATCCACCTATCCTAATCCCTATATTGCTCATTCCTAACCAACAAAAATGAATATGGATGGATAAAACTTTAAAAACTTTAAGTCAGCTTCAATTTGGTACCTTTGTTACCCTGTTATTGGTACTGCCAACCTTCCAACAGCTAAATAAATGTAGCTATCAGAATCAAGAATCTCCTCGGAAACAACAAATCCTCCTATGTATTTTCAAATCCACCTATCCTAATCCCTATATAACTCATTCCTAACCAACCAAAATGGATGTGGATAGATAGCACTTGATGTCAGCGTTCATTTGGTACCTTTGTTTCCTTGTTATTGCTACTTTCAACCTTCCAAAAGTTAAATAAATGTTGCTATCAGCATCAAAAATCTCCTCGGAAACTCAAAATCCTCCCATGTATTTTCAATTCCACCAGTCCTAATCACTACATGACTTATTTCTAACCAACCAAAGTGGATATGGATGGATAGCCCTTGATGTCAGTTTTCATTTGGTACCTTTGTTTCCCTGTTACTACAACTGTCAACCCTCCAAAAGCTAAATAAATGTTGCTATCAGTATCAAAAATCTCCTCGGAAACACAAAATCCAGCCATGTATTTTCAATTCCTCTTATCCTGATCTCTGAATAACACATTCCCAACCAGCTTTCATTTCGCACCTTGGTTTACTTGTTACTACAACTGCCAACCCTGCAAATGCCAAATAAATATTGCTGTCATTATTGCAAACCTATAAATTAATGTTTTGAAAAAACTGTTACTTCTTGGCAACCATTACTTCTTTATTCATGGGTACTACAGTGAAATTCTGGCATCACTAGAGGTGATACAAATACTGTTGAAAAATCATTACCTAAGTAATTTTCCACTTTCCTTAGGTTTAGAACTAGCCTGTAAACCAATGGCAATTAAGATGCACCACTGTATTTGAGAAATATCTTGAGATGAATTGAATCCATCCAATTGCCAATGCTATTCCAATGGGAAACATAAGAGTGAGTTTTTGATTTGGTGTCATATTTTGCAGAGAAACCAGATTTGGTGTTTCATCGCATAGTATGACCGTAGTGTGCTATAGATATATTCTAAGCTGGAATTTTATTGATATTAAATTTTTTTAAAGCATGGGAGGCTTCTTTATTGAGAAAAAAGCCAATTTCAATGGTTTTTCAATGCAGTTGTATTATATTGATTTCTTGGTCATGAAGGCATCCACGTTTGAAATGATGGTTCCATTTTTTATTTAGTGTTATGAGGTATATTCTAATGTCAATTCATAATCAACTTCGTTGATTTTGGGTGGCAATGGATGCTTTTCCAAGAATTTGCATAATAATTGGGAACACCCCAAAACATCATTATATGGCATAACTCCCAACTGAGTCAATGGAATTGGACAAAATTGTCAGGATATTAGCTCCATGGTACACTTATCATTATGTGAAAAGAATATTCAAATAGTGTTATTTCGTTTTGAGATAATGCAAAAAAGCATAGTTGCATAATAATTGGGAACGCAGTGTATTTACATACTTTGAAGAAATACAAAGCTAGTGGGAGCCTATTCAAAAGTCACATGACAAATTCAAATTAGAATACAACCATAGCAGTGATCACAAACTGTTATACATTGTTTGTTACCAGTCTGAGACCAGACTGCTTCCTTCCCCTACCTTCCCTTGCTTGAACAAAAAGGTCGTTGTGGAAATAGTGCCGCTCCCCCCCCCCCTTCAGTTCTCACCTGACTTGGAGGCTTTTTTGCGAAACACTTTGATGTAGAATTAAAGTGGACTGTGGCACAATGAAAATGGCACTTTTGTGACTCATGATGGTCGATGAAGAGTCATCTTCTCTACTTTCAACATGGGAAACATAGAGGCTGTTTGATTAGTGATGATCAAGAGAAAGCCATTTGACTTCTCATAACAAATTTTAGAGTGAAAATCAGACGCATAATCCTTTCGTTTGGCTGTCACTCACAAGTGGGATAAGTCTCCTTCAATCAAATTAACATTGAAAGTATTGGGTTTGATCATGACAAATCATCAGCATGATGACACACGAAGTGCCATTTTCACAGTGCAACAGTCCACTCTAATTCTATATGTTTCGCTGTAATTGCTGTTTACCTGTGTCATCAGAAAATCACAAATTATGACTTCTCCGGTTCCACTTGTCACACAATGATGCGATTTTTTCCTAACCATATGATATTGCTCCACAGTCTACATTACCGCAGTTAGAATATCCTAATATCTTTGCATAATACTAGATCCAAATGTTTCATTGTTCAAAAAGGGAAATATTGCCCATTTAAAAGGGGCCGACCAGATGATCCTTGGCTTTTGTGAAAAAAAAGTTTGTTTCTTCCTTGGTACTGACACAAAGGTTTGTTCAGGATACGAAAGTTATGAAAAAAAAAACTGAAATAAAATTGTCCACCAATAGATGAAGACATCGATAGGCCTTCGTGGCTTAATCAAGTGTTTTCAGACACATAAATGCTCTCCAGTTGGATACACAAACCTTTTTTACATGTACATTTCCAATGCACGAATAGTTGCCAAGTAGCATTCAAGCCTGATTGTGTGCTACTCAAAGCTTGACATGATCAAATCAATCGAAATTCAAACATTTTGCAATCTTGTAGCTGTGTGCAGAAATGATTTAAGAATATTCTATATCTCTTCTCTTCTTATAGCTCGTTGCAGATTTGCTGTCAACTGGAAAAATTAATTTTCAACTTGCAAACATGCTTTGCCACATCATAGACATTTTTTGTTGGTCTCCTAATCTTCTCATTTGATTAACAAACAATACATTCTTAATCCAGTGACATCACACAACCAAGTTGAAAGTTAATTTTGAAACTGTTTGGACCGCTAATCTGCAAACAGCTACGAGGTAACTCAAGTGAAGGTATTTTTGTCGTCTTTGCTCGAGTATTGTAGTTAGATTTTTCTAAGATTTATGGTAAATTTTGGGGAGATGTGTGACGGTTTGCCCACCCCCCTGGAAAAAATCCTGGCTACGCCACTGTGCCACAGACACTCTATGGGATATATTATTCCAAAAATTATTTTAAAAAAATTATTCACAGACTGGTTTGATTGCCATTGTATGAATGGGTACGTTTAGCCTGGTGACTTCTTACATGTAGGTGCCAACGAAACAATAGTTGGAAGGCTATGGCTTTTACTTCCGGGACAATTTTTTTTTTCGTTCTTGCAGAATCGACGAAAAATTTATTTGCATGTGGACCAAAGACAAACTTTTTTTTCGCAATTGTAATACAGCGGTACCCTGGTTGCAGATTGAAACAAACTTTTTTTTTCACCCCCACCCCAAAGATCTTCTGGTCGGCCCCTTAATAGACGTAATCAAGTTTTGATTTTTTTTTTATGCAATACAGAACAAAGCATCACATGCCTTATATATTAGTCACACAAATACACCAGAAAAAACCTGATGGATTTACACCAATGCTTAAGCCTAAACTTGAAGAAAAGTGAAAATACCTGATTTTTTCTGTTAAATGTCTGAGTGTAGCCGCACACAGATTAATAACAGATTAAGTATGCGTCAATTCAGACATTAATCAAATTTTAAGAAAATGAACACTAAACAGATAAAAAAAATTTATTGGCATGCATCATGAACAGGTTACAAAATATGACCAAGTAATTTTTTTTACAACACTGTCAACAGTCACATGACTAAAAGGTCATTTTAAGAATGAATTCAATAATTGGCAATTTAGAAATAGTTTACTGAAAAAAAAAAGTAGATAAAGCTGGGAAGCTGAAACTTTAAAACATAGAATAGACGAAGCAGCATTCAACAAAAAACTATATTTGAATGTCTAATAAAATGTATTTATATATTATTATGCCTCTACAGCTGCAATAGATCTTGTTTAAATAGCAAACAGCCTTTGTGTTGAAAATTAGAAAACCGTACCGTCACAACTGCTGACTTTTGAGTGATCATGCTAATCATGTCATGTTATTATGAATATGCAATCGAGCTAGGTCTATTCAAGACGCCACCTGCATTGTTGTTGCTGTGACGTCACCAATTCAACTTAGTATTGCCATGACCGGTGAGAGCGCCAAATAAAACAACATTTATCACCTGGTTGGCTGTGAATATCACTGTTTACCGTCAAAATATCAGGGCCTATGATATTGTGAAAAAAATACCACCCTTCAAGGGCGATATTTTTTAACAATAGTTATGACATCACCAGCATTTCAGCTGCCTGATGACGTCACAAACCTAACAATGACCAAAACAATAGGATTGTGACGTCATGTCCATTGTTGCTCCATGGTGACGTTACATTTTTGTAATGGCAGAAAATAGTCTCTCTTTATAACTAAAAATTTGAGGTAAAACCAGGTGATAAAAACAAAACAACCACGCATCAGGGCACTTCGTACAATATCACTCGCTGTTGTGTGAATTAATATCACTCTCGCCATACGGGCTCGAGTGATATTAATTCACACAACAGCTCGTGATATTGTTACTCAGTGACCCTGACTTGGGTTGTTTTGTTATAATAGCTACATATCGTCACTTATCCCATGTCTAGCAACATTTCTCCTTGATACTGAGCATTTTCCCTGGGCAATACGAACAAAAAGAGAGAAAATACGAGGGGAAATACAGACTTAATGAGCTGGAGAGGAAGTAGTACAAGAAATTAATAAGATTGACAGGTAAAGTACGAGATTCCACCAATCAGAAGCAGCCTGAGCAATGACGTCACCATGACGACACGACGTTACCATACTCATGCAGTGTAAACATCAGCAGAGCAAGAGAGAAGGCAAAAAAAAACTGACAAGTGTTTTGGGCCTCAGATCGCTCAAAAATGCTCCGATTTCATTGGGGAAAAAAGTGACATATAGCTTATCATTTGCTCTTTGGATGTGGATGGTTATTTGGTACTCAGCTGTCTTTATTCTTGCCTTACGGCGCTTTTTTCGGTGATCGGCGACATCGTAAATTCTGCTTTTTGACAAGTGAGTCTTACAAAATTCAGATTGACAATGAAGTGGGCCAATGACATGGGATAAACAGGTTATGATATGGCTTTGACTTGTATTTCCCAGATATTTTCACCCTTGACCCCGTATTTCTCGGAAATACAGGTCAAAGCCATGAAACAACCTATAAGTAGGCCAAATAATTCACGGAAACTATTAATGCTACCATTCATTTGAAAGCTCAAATATGTAGTCACTTTAGATATCAATCTAGATTCCAAGATACTATGCAAAACTGCAAAAATGCTGTATTTTCCTCATCAGTTGTAACTAAATGGACTTAGTATTGCCATGACCGGTGAGAGCGCCAAATAAAACAACATTTATCACCTGGTTGGCTGTGAATATCACTGTTTACCGTCAAAATATCAGGGCCTATGATATTGTGAAAAAAATACCACCCTTCAAGGGCGATATTTTTTAACAATAGTTATGACATCACCAGCATTTCAGCTGCCTGATGACGTCACAAACCTAACAATGACCAAAACAATAGGATTGTGACGTCATGTCCATTGTTGCTCCATGGTGACGTTACATTTTTGTAATGGCAGAAAATAGTCTCTCTTTATAACTAAAAATTTGAGGTAAAACCAGGTGATAAAAACAAAACAACCACGCATCAGGGCACTTCGTACAATATCACTCGCTGTTGTGTGAATTAATATCACTCTCGCCATACGGGCTCGAGTGATATTAATTCACACAACAGCTCGTGATATTGTTACTCAGTGACCCTGACTTGGGTTGTTTTGTTATAATAGCTACATATCGTCACTTATCCCATGTCTAGCAACATTTCTCCTTGATACTGAGCATTTTCCCTGGGCAATACGAACAAAAAGAGAGAAAATACGAGGGGAAATACAGACTTAATGAGCTGGAGAGGAAGTAGTACAAGAAATTAATAAGATTGACAGGTAAAGTACGAGATTCCACCAATCAGAAGCAGCCTGAGCAATGACGTCACCATGACGACACGACGTTACCATACTCATGCAGTGTAAACATCAGCAGAGCAAGAGAGAAGGCAAAAAAAAACTGACAAGTGTTTTGGGCCTCAGATCGCTCAAAAATGCTCCGATTTCATTGGGGAAAAAAGTGACATATAGCTTATCATTTGCTCTTTGGATGTGGATGGTTATTTGGTACTCAGCTGTCTTTATTCTTGCCTTACGGCGCTTTTTTCGGTGATCGGCGACATCGTAAATTCTGCTTTTTGACAAGTGAGTCTTACAAAATTCAGATTGACAATGAAGAGGGCCAATGACATGGGATAAATAGGTTATGACATGGCTTTGACCCGTATTTCCCAGATATTTTCACCCTTGACCCCGTATTTCTCGGAAATACAGGTCAAAGCCATGAAACAACCTATAAGTAGGCCAAATAATTCACGGAAACTATTAATGCTACCATTCATTTGAAAGCTCAAATATGTAGTCACTTTAGATATCAATCTAGATTCCAAGATACTATGCAAAACTGCAAAAATGCTGTATTTTCCTCATCAGTTGTAACTAAATGGACACTTACCAGTTTGAAAGTCATCAGTTCCATCCAGAAATCAGATAATATAATTTCGTAGACCTGTAAAAGGAATAACGAAAGGGTTGGTCGGGTAAAAACCATGTGGTAAAAACCCATTGGAATAAACCTGGTTTTTACCATAATTTCTACCCAGTTTCTACCGAGGGCAGATTTCACGAAAAGTGCTCTCAGAGGGTACCTTAAACTTTCCAACCCTTTTGTTACCTCTCTGTTGCTTCCTAAAGCAAGTAAACCTATTACTCAGTACATCTGTGAGCTAATGAATAAATATCAATAAAATTACCCTCAGATATGTAGCTTTTTGCTCTTGGAAAGACATTTTTTTATCCCTCGTGAGGACAATGTTGGACGACCAAACTACGAGGGGTTTTCCATAAGTTCTGTCCAACTAGTCATAACTTTTGCTAGATTTGATGTAGGAAAATAATATTTGGGTCAGATAATATTGACGTAATTTGCAAACAACTCCCAAAAAGTCAGAACATAAAATTAAATATAAATGCTTAATCTGTTGCCATGGAAACCAGAAGTCATGAAATGCGGCCCAGACTTTGTAGTGCACACTTAAAACGAAATGAACACTTGCTTGCATTATCTGTGCTTGACATATTGAACTGAAGTATATCCATAATTTTTTTCATGAAATATAATCAGTTAATCGTAAAATCATTAATAACAAATTAACAACGGAAACTGGTATTTTTGTTACATATCAGTTACTTTGCCATCACTCATGTAGTTTCTCAGTTTTTTACGAGATGAGCAATTTTTTTAATATGGATGACATGATATATACCTGTTACATTTTTTCATTTTAATTGGATAAAACTAGCAAATTTTCTATAAGCAGACTGTTTATCGTCATTCAGTTCGTTTTTTGTAAGATGGTCTGTATACTGTTTGATAACAGCACTTTCAATCAGTTTGCTGAGGAAAGACAGATTTGATACTGGTCGATAATTCTTTTTGATCAAATCCAATCCAAATTTTTTCAAAAGAGGTTTCACCAGAGCATGTTTCAATTCAATTGGCATTAGTCCTTGTTTGAGTGTCTTATTTACAATATTTGTTATAATTGGGAGGTATGCATCAATGCAGTCTAGCAGAAGCCATGTGGGAATGGGATCTAACTGGCAGTGTTTAACTGGCATTTCTGTGATGAGTTTCTTGATCTCAGTTGCCAACAACTTTTTAAAGTGCCGCAGCATGTGAGAGGCAGTTTCAAACATCATTAACAGTGTCATTGCTGTTAGAGTCCAATTTAGACCTGATTGTTTTGATCTTTTCATCAAAAAATGTATTAAAATCATTTGCCAGGTCAGTTTCATTGGTATGTGGGGGGAGAGGTAGTTCTGGTTTTCTGTTTAAGCTGGAGTTCAGTAGCTTGAACAATGTCTTTGCATTTCCCTTAGAATCTTCAATTTTGGATCTCAGGTCTTCAGATTTGAGCTGACTTAATTGCTGGTTCAATGCATTTCTCTTTTCTTTGAAAGATTCCCAGTCATTTACAAGTCTGGTTTTCCTCCATAATTGTTCAGCCTTCCTTTTCGCCGTTTTCAAATTCTTGATATCTGCATTGTTGAATGGAGTGGGTTTGCGAAGTGTAATTTCTCTTGTTGTAACTGGTGCATGTTAATCAAGAACCTGTTTGGTAGAGTTGTAGAGTTCAATAAGTTCATTGAGATTTTTCTGTTTGAGCCCACATCCAGACAGATGTCTCTGTATGTCTTTTTTGAAGTCAAGCATGTTTATGTTTCTAGTTTTCCTGAAACTGATTCTCTTCTTCTGTTTTTCCAGAAGAGGATGCAAGTATGAAGAGACAGAAGATCACTGACCATACAGTTGTTCAAGGCAGATTTTTCTTGCGTTATCACAAGATCGAGCATGTTGCCATCTTTGTGAGTTGGTGCTGAGACGTGTTGCACAAGGGAAACATTTCTAGAATGTTGGTAAATTGAATGACTTTGCTATCATCTGGTTTGTTCATATGAAAGTTGAAATCACCAGTTATGACAATTTCATTGTTGGTTGTTTGATAAAGACTTAATAATTTCGTAAATTCCTGAAAGAATTCTACAAGACTGCATTTATCTTTCTTGGATGGCTCAGGGCGGTATATCAGAAGAACAGTAACATTTTTTCCATCTTGTTGTATTTGGATTTCCATATGTTCAAAGGTCTTAGGCAGATTTCATGAAAAGTGCTCTTAAAAGGTACCTTAAACTTTCCAACCCTTTTGTTATGTCCCTGTTGCTTCCTAAAGCAAGTAAACTTATTACTCAGTACATCTGTGAGGTAATGAATAAATATCAATAAAATATTCCTCAAATATGTAGCTTTTTCCTCTTAAAAATATATTTTTTTATGCCTCATGAGGACAATTTTGGATGACCAAACTTACTGGTGATCAGACATGCTTACTTTGGCACTCTGTGGAATCTGCTAAAACCAATTCAGGAAAATGTAATGGTATGTGATTGATAAAAAAACATCTTGAAAATTATTTTGGAACCATTTTTAATTGTCTTGGTCATTATAAAACTTGAAAAAAAATGAAAAATAAAAAAAGACTGCTAATGTAACTCGATTCCGTCCCAGGATACTGAGGTTACATTAGCAACTTTTACATAAAAATTTTTCGGTGTTCTCGCTACTTATGCCAATTTCAAACATGAAATTCTAATATTTTATTGAAAAAACGTGTCTTATTTGCCTATATACATCACCAAAAACATAAACGACTGGGTGTGGTACCCGTTTCTTTATTGCTAATGTAACTGCAATTTTGCATCCGTCCATTTCATGGTGTTACATTAGCAAAATGTGTACATAAAAATTACATTAAAAAACACATGATTAGATCTCAATTTTTTTCTGAACTGAAAGCCAGGTCTCCCAAGAGCAGGCCATGGGTGGTAGCCTGCTGGTGTCTTCATTTATATTGCAGTAGGATCAGCATAAAAAATTCCGTCCTCCATCATTCATTGTTGTTACATTAGCGCAAGGCCATATTTTTAGCTACTCTGACCTACCAATCCGACAGAAAAGACTGTTTACCCATGATTTTATTTAATGGATTGACACAATAAAAGATTTAGAATTCAGTTTTTTTTTGTCCTGCCAGCTATCCTCAGAAGAAGCACCCTGAGAAAATCTGAGAATCTACAAATCGATTATGTCTGGCCTTATCAGTATAGTGCTAATGTAACTTGTGGACAAGTTGTGGTAAGTCATTTTGCAGCTTTTTCGTGAAATCTGCCCTTAGTCTTCATGCGATTTTTTTGAATTGCTTGTATGCCTGATCTCACAATGCAACCTACTCCACCTCCTGGTCTTCCAACTCGAGGAGAACTCAGAAAGAAATATTCACCATTTTGCTCCAACTCGCCAATTTCAACTCTATCATCATCTTTTAGCCAAGTTTCAGTGAAGAGAAAGATGTCCAGATCATGCTCATCCCTAAAGTCCTTAACTGTCTGTGTTTTCTGTCTCAGACTTTGGGCATTCCAGACACACATTTTTAAAGTATTGCTTTGTCTGAGATAGGTCATTTTAAGGTGATTTCCATCATTTTCTGTACTGCATGGAAGATACTCAGTTTGTGTTAAAATTTCCAACCTGTTTGAAAGTTTGATTGAACTTCCATTGCTATTTTGAAATTTTCTCTTTGGTATAGCTGACAAGAGTTTGTTATCAAGCAGTTTCAGTCCAGTCCGCAACACATCGGAATACAGCTTTCGATTCTCGCTCATTTTGGCAATTTCTGACTGAGTGAAACCAGAGTTGGTAACAGACCAGTTAGAATAATTAGCTTCGCAGTTTATGGTAAAGCTGTTAATATCCCATGTGTATTGTGTAAACAGTGAAAAACGATGCGAAATCGCCTAATTCATCGAAAATACCCAACTTTCAAGGCTCTTGAGGGCCCGGTTAATGGTGTTCAAATCTTCTAAAATTTGGCATAGGTTCTTTTTTTTGGGTGATAGCAAAATTTGAAGGGGTATGCCATCAAATCACAGGACATTGATTTTTTTAGGACACCCTAATATGCAAGATAATTATGTCTTGTTAACACCAATTTTAACACATTGATTCAAGATATAAAATGCTAATCAAGCCATTGGGATAGCACAAAGACTTTCGTCTGTAAGTGTGCTCCCACAATAATGAGTGGATGTAAATATATGTAATACAAGTATGTACATGCCAAAGCATGAAGACGGAACCGCCTGAATGCAAAAAAATAATGTTTAAGGACTCTAAATTTTTCGGAAAAATGTAACTTTATTTTTGCATTTTTTCATTTTTTGCAAAACTATCTTTCGGAATTTTTTTTGTTTTTTTTTTCTAGCATATTTAATAGGGAAATTATTTTTTTTGGAAAATTTTTTACGGAAACTATTTTATTTAAGGACATGCGCAGAAAAAAAAAAGTTAAATTATACAAATGATTTACTGTATTGTACAAAAAACTAGTAAATTGTACAAACAGTTTACTAAACTGTACAAACAATATACTAAATTGTACAAACGGTTTACTAAATTGTACAAACGATATAGTATATTGTACAAACAATGTACTACATTCTACTAACAATGTGCTATATTGTACAAACAATTTACTATATTGTACAAACAATTTACCACATTGTACAAACAATTTACTACATTGTACAAACGATTTACTATATTGTACAAACGATTTACTACATTGTACAAACGATTTACTACATTGTACAAACGATTTACTACATTGTACAAACCATATAGTTTATATATATATATTGTACAATCAATATTGTAAGTTATACAAATGGTTTACTACATTGTACAAACGATTTACTACATTGTACAAACAATTTACTATATTGTACAAACAATTTACTACATTGTACAAACAATTTACTACATTGTACAAACAATTTACTACATTGTACAAACAATTGTACAAACAATTTACTACATTGTACAAACGATTTACTATATTGTACAAACGATGTGCTACATTGTACAAACAATGTACTATATTGTACAAACAATTTGCTATTTTGTACAAACAATTTAAATTGCTATATTTTACAAACAATTTACTACATTTTACAAATAATTTACCACATTTTACAAAGAATTTACTACATTTTTCAAACAATTTACTACATTGTACAATTTGGAAGTCAGTCAGTGAAATCAGTCAATGACATCAGCCAGTGATGTCAGCTGGTGATGTCAGCTGTTGATGTCAGCTGGTGACATAAGGCAGTGATGTCAGTGATATTATCACAGTTTAGTTTAGCGCGATTGCACACACATCAGTTCCAGAGAAGCAAAATACAATTTACATATTGCACAAATTCAGATAAATACGCAACATTTTAGTCATACAAAAAATAAATGTAAAATGATGGGTTATCAAATGAAAATGCAGCTTTGCATTGCTTCTATTGGCAATTTCAAAAGGGGCTAACCAGACGATACAATGTGGGAAATAGAGAAAAAAGTTAGTTCCACCCATGGAAAAAAAAGTTAGTTTGAACCTCAAAGACTTGGTGTTGTAAAATGTTTGTTATAACTTCGAAAAAAAAATTGTCATTGCTTCTCGTGCAAAAATTGCCTCCAAGCATCATCTGATGAGCCTCTTTGTTGAAAAATTATTCTCAATTAATCACCCAAGTGATCTAACCAGGGGTGTATCTAGAGGGGTCCATTACATGGGGTGAATGCAGGGCGATTTGGTGCTTTTCCTATCTCTCCCATGTTAATAGTTTTGGGGCATGGCGCTATGGACCTCCCCCCCCTAAATACACCACTGAATCAAACATCAAGCATATCTTCAGTATCTTCAAGAACCACATTTCATGTAAATTTATAATGAATATATCCGCATAAATAGCTGAAAAGAAACATGTTTTCTCCTCAAATCTTCTCTTGGTACTGTGGAGGTGCACTCGCTCCAGGGTCACCAGGGATAAAAACTGAAATAAAATGAAAAGTTATACAATGGTTAATTAATTGAGTAATGAATTCATTATAATTTTTGGAGATATGTAAAAAGGCAAAATTGGGTATAATAATAAAATTTATGTTAAATTTCAAAGTCATTTTTCAAATAAAACTAAAATAATTTTATCAACAAACCTCCAAGATCTGTCAAATTTTCTGGCTGGAACATGAAAAAAAAAAAAACAACAATTAAAAAAAAAAAAGTGATGTTTTATATTTAGAGGTTTTGTTACAACCATACCATAAACAACTCAGGCGCTTATATTTTTCAACGACAATAAATTCTTCATAAGACTGAATTAGGATGCCATTTTGCCAATGCTCGGTAACCAGAAAGTGGAAGCTTTCTACATTTTTATTAACTCTGGTTGTCCGTATAACAACCAGCATTACATTTGTTCACTATACTCCAGCCCACTGTCAGTGGTGCTAATGACAATTATAGAGTCACGAAGATTTGCAAACCCTGAATTAGACCTCATGACAGGATACACCCTCTGCTCCCTTTTCTTATTCCAGCAATATCAGTTACCCAATTTTGCTCAATTTCCCCCTTTTACCCTTCTCTTCCCTCACTTGCCCCCTCTTCCCCCACTCGTCACAAGCTTCCCCCCACTTGCTCCCGTTTCCCCCACATAACCTCCTTCTTCCCCCAATTTCCTGCCTTTCCCCCTCATCATACCAATAACAATATTCTTATATTGGCATTTAGTGAGCCATTTACCCCACTGTGTGACCGGGGTATATCCTGTCATGAGGCCTTGAATTGACCACCCTGTTGTAAAGCCCACCTTCCTTGCACTGGCATTAGGACCGTGTATAATTTCAGTTCCTGTTACTATATATATATATATACTGTAATTGTTTGTTTGTTTGTGTTTTACGCCTCTGCAGCACCTTAGTGGGCTATATCGAGGCAGGCGATCGCCTTATGATGATGAGATGAGAAGACTGTGAGTCTGGCACATACCCTATTAATTCGGGGATGCCCACGGTCTTTCAGTTGCCCCAGCATAGAACACTGGATACAACCCGCCTCCATTTAATGTCCCATGGGCTCGGACTAAAGTGAGTTCCCGGGGTGAGATTTGAACCCACGCCCTCAAAGCCAGTTGACAAGCGCACTTACCAATTAGGCCACGGGGGAACTCTCTATATAATGTAATAGTATAAATGTTATAATCAAGGTGTATAATGAGTAATGATTGCTATGTCTGTGCAAGTAACATACCTGAGGTGCACTTTGAGAAGGTTGACAACAGCCGCCATGGCAACAGAATGCTGCAGTGGTGATGGCTACAACTAATTCAACAAACCCAACAACGGACAAGGTTATCCAAAGGTGTTTGGCTCTCTCATCGTCAACCTGTACAATTATATTGTGAAATTTAAATATGTTGGAAGAAATGGTCAGTTGGTCACGATATGAAAAGCATATTACAATAGACATACTATACAGTATACACTCTTGATGCAAAAGGTTCTTGATGATGTATATGAAGAACCCACAGCCGAAGAAGGTTCTAATTATTTTTGGCTCAAGTATAGATTCCAACTGCAAAGCCTCATCACAGGATTTTGTAGTGTATTCCTACATTGGAGGGACTATTTCATCAGAGAGAAGAGAAAAGCAAAAGAGGAGAGAGAGGAGAGAAGAGGAATGAGAGAGAGAGGAGGAAGAGAGGAGGGGAGAGAGACTCTCTCTCTCTCTCTCTCTCTCTCTCTCTCTCTCTCTCTCTCTCTCTCTCTCTCTCTCTCTCTCTCTCTCTCACCTCTCTCTCTCCCTCTCTCACTCTTCTTTTATCTCTTCTCTGTTCTCTCTTATTCTCTTTTTTTATTTTTTGTTCCTCTTTCCCTTATTAATATCTAGCGTCTAATCAAATTCAGCAATCTTTTGCCGCATCACAACCTTTATAGTGTGAATCTATGCGCAATATTGTCAGAACTACTTGATGCAGTTGGAATCTATACTTGGGCCTTATTTTTAGGGTTCAACTGAATTGAAAAGGTTCAATACTGGTAGAAGGCCCTATGATAGGACCTTGCACACTACCAACTTGAGAGAAAGGGGTTCCATTGTGGGAGTTCAGTACAACTGGATTATGTAGAACTTTTTAGGGTTCCTTATCTATACCAGCTAATAGAACCCTTAAAGGTTCCATAATATTATAAAACCTTTTTGATAAGAGTGTAGACATACTGTTAGGGACCGTTCGGAATTGATGACTGGAGGAGAAACGCCCCCCTCCCTTAGGATCAATGCAAATGTTTAGTATCCCCCTGCATACAAAGAAATGCACACAAATGTATTTTGTCATAGCCTATATATGCATACATACCGTGGACCATTGCTCATACAGATTCAGAGAGTTTCGCGACTTGGTGTGTATATGTTTTATGATAATTCTTTGGGTTGAAATTTCATACCCCCCCCCCCCGGACATGTTCTAAAAAATGTGTAAACTCATGGAGATATATTCATGTGAAAATTAAAACTTCGTAATCCCTTGGGGAAAACTTCCTCCACCCGGTTGTAATTTCTGAACGGTCCCTAATCTTACAACATTCAAATCTAGACTTACCTACCTTATATTTTTCTTTATAATTATAATTTGCAAAATATTTTTTTAAGTAGTAACATTGTAATTTCCTAGACACCTCACTTTATGTATAGTTGGATCAATATATTATCTTTAAAAAGAAAGTACAACTCACGTATGAGTTTAGGAAAAAGTACACAAAAACCAACATGCTAGCTTCAAGAACAAGACCGAAGGACCACACTGAAGTGAGGATGGATAGCACCATGGTTGTTATGACCTGGAAGTGAATAAAATCCATGTTTTTCAGTTATGAAATTAACATTGAATTCAATATTGATATGCCCAAATACATTGGCTACAGCAAGTTATGTAAGCCTTATTATGTAAAAAGTTCAATATGAGTCCAGAGGAAAGATTAAGTCTTTTTTGTTTTTAAACAAAAGTTAAGTCATTTATTGCTCAGTTGGTTTACTTGGTTATGCAAGGGCAATCTAACATAGGTCTACCTATCAAGTAATACCCCCATAATGTCTACACTACCACAAGAAAAGGCAGTGGATATATATCCCATTTGGTATTGTGTTGTGTACCCAATGAGTTTTGTATACTCAGTAGTTGGATGATGTCATTCCATCATCTGTTGAGCTGCTCTCTGCTCTAATTGGTTGATGTAACCATAGGCGTACGGTGCGCGCGATTTTTGGGGGGGCGAGCGACATTTGCCCGAATTTCACGATCTAAATTTACAAACATTTCAAATTAAATTGCCTGGAAACCATTAATTTTCAGTAGTTTTTATTAAATCATTTGCCCGAATTTTTTAGCCTTTTTGCCCGAATCTTACTGTTTCCCAAACATTTGGGGGGGCGATCGCCCCCCTGCCCCCCCCTCCGATACGCCTATGGATGTAACTGTTGAGTATAGATCATCTGAGTAAAGTTCAGCTCTCTTTTGAATGGGGTATAAATAAGATCATAATTATGGTTGTATGGTGGTAATTTGAGATGTCATCCAAGGATTGAAGAGATCCTGAGTCCTCTGTACCCACTTGTGCTAATGCACTTGTGGAGAGGAATCGGGATCTCTCCAACTCATTGACTACATCTCATAATACTACCATACCCATTTGGTTATTGAAATACTTACTGAACATCGTGATTTTGTTTTTGAAGAATAAAAGCAAAATGCCCCTGCAATGATGGCCTGTAATTAGACATATCGCAAAATTAAGTGGTTTGAATGTTAGATCTAAAAACGTTACACAGACAGCCAATCAAAGTGTCTGGTGTGACTTTTTATTATTATAATCATATTATAAAACTCTGGGGAGTATGAATTTATAGAAAATGCCTATTTATAAACAATGCCTGAGAAACAGAGAATGAAGAAAATGGAACTCAAATCATTGGAGAATATTGATACAGGTGCAGTAATCCCTAGAGTTTTTAGAAACATTAAGATTGATGGATAGCATAGCAAGATCCTTAAAGAATTTGTAATTTATATTAAAAATCAAAATATGATCAAACAACAAAAATATATAATGTAAACTGCTCACTCTTAAAAACGCACACTTTCAAAAGGGTTAAAAATTGTACTTCCTCTTAAAGTATCAGGATGAAAGTTTGAACACATCTAGTGGTTGCCTTCAGGTAGATTCATGAAAATTTACAAATCTCTAAATGCAGCTCTTCTGTGTTAAATTAAATCGTTGTGGTTACTGTCGAAAATGCAAGTCACAAACCGCACTTCAACACAAAATGCACCAATGGAAATATTGGTTTTGTGGCATACTGGATAGGATTAACCTTATGAAATTTTCACATGACAGGCACAGGACATCCAAAAACTGCCCCACAGAAGTTTTTGAAAAAAAAAGTTAACGATAAAGCAGATTTTGAATTGAAAACTCAAAATGTACGACTCAGCATCTGGAAATGAAGCATGTGAACCAAAACTGTTAAATTATGGGGCTTTTTGCTTACCCATGGTAGAAACACATACATAGACAATCATTCCATATCAATACTCTCAAAAATCTGAATGAAACATCGTTTTTTGAAGATTTTGACAAAAGTCTCCTATAGGGGGCGGGTCAGCATTGACACTTAAATTTTATTAATTTCATCCTCTTTAATTGTGATTTGGTCAAATATCCCTTTTCCCCAGCCCATCAAGCAAGTAAAAATGTAAACTTTCCTGGCTTATCAAAAAATATTGTGGAAGGAACAGCTTAGTTGTTGAAATTAATGATAAGAGGATACTGAAATTTTGTGACTTGCGTTTTCGACAGTAACCACAATGAATTAATTTGACACAAAAGTACTGCACTTGGAGATTTGAAAATTTTTGTGAATATACCTGATGGCAACTTCTAGAAGTGTGCAAACTTTCATATTGATACTTTAAGAGGAAGTACTATTTTTAACCCTTTTGGAAGTGTGCGTTTTTGAATTTGAGCAGTTTAGGATAGGATATAATAATTTTCCTACAAACACTGCTGCAAAGTAACTGATGATTCCGCTATAGAAGCTCACAATAGCGGTGACGGGAATCTGAAGTAATAGATTTATAATGCCGAGTCCAATCAGAAGAATTCCGAGTATTCTAGCCGCCTTGGCATCGTGCTTGTGATAAGTGTTCTGAAAAGAGAAGAAGAAGTGTTATAAAGAAGTCCATCAAAAAATGATACAAAGAGGTCAGAGAAAATTTGATGCAAAAGTTCTAATGACATTGAAGAAATATCAGACACAAATATTAGGTGTAGAGAAAGATTTATAAAAGCTTTCTGTCAGATTTGAAGTGGAAAATCATATAAGATATAAAGACAAAGTTTGGAAATAAAAATTCGAAGAGAAAAGTTGAAGTCAGAAGGTTGCATGGAATGAGAAATCAGAAAAAAGGTTAAAGGTAAAGGTTGCATGAATTGAGAGATCAGGGGGAAACGTTTGAGACAAAAGGTTACATGGAATAATAAAACAGAAAAAAACTTAAAGACAAAAGGTTACATGGAATGAGAAATCAGGGAGAAATGTTAGAGACAAAAGGTAGACATGAAATGAGAAATCAGAGAAAAGTTGAGACAAAGGTTACATGGAATGAGAAATCAGAGAAAAGTTAAAGATAAAAGGTTACATGGTGAGAAATCAGGGAAAAGTTAAAGACAAAAGATTTCATGGAATGAGAAATAAGGGAAAAGTTAAATACAAAAGGTTTAGTTAGATGAAATGAAAAATCAGAAAAAAGTTAAAGACTTAAGGTAAACATGAAGCGAGAAATCAGATAGACAAATTAGAGACGAAAGGTTAGACATACTTAGTAATCAGAATTCTGATTTGATAACATAAATATGGTATTCATATAGTAGGGTAAGGTTTGGGGGGGGGAACTGCATGGCCACCTTTTGTCCCTGAACCAAACATGAAGCGAGAAATCTGGACCTTCAACAATCATTTGGTAAATTGTTGAAATCCCCTTAACACAATGACCCCGATCCTGAGAAACATTAAGACGAGTTGTATCAACTGATCAAATGTTCCATACTGAGACAACTAAAAGACCTTGGGAAATCTTGGGCATCCCTGAATGAATATGTGCTATGCTCCCAGTCTTCTAATCTATCATCATCGCACAAAAATAACCAATACTGGATAGTGCCAGAACATTGGAACCAAGGAAATATTCTTATAATTATATCTGCTGAAGCCTGAAGGGCGCCGTGGCAGTTGCTCTGTAGCATGAGTACCCTCCTAATATTGGAGGTAAATTTGGAGGGTACTCCTGCTATAGGGAAAGTTTATCTGCAAGGCCAACTTCCTAGTGGCCCCCTCCAGAAACTCAAGAAGCTCCACCACTGCAGTACACATAAATTGATGACAAATAGCACTTGGCTGACTCGTTTTGCCCCTTTAGTTGGGGACCTCCACTGAAAAATCTTTCCTCATTTGGAGCTTATAACACAGATCTAAGATGGTCCCTAAAAAAAAACATGTTACTCATAAACTGTCTAATATAAATGTTGTTTACTGTGTGCTCTCAGTGGCACAGCTTGGGTAGCTCAAGAAGGGGATACACAGTTGCACATTTTTTGTTGTATGGGTTCAACCTTCAAGAGATGGAGGATCAACAATGTGATCACATAATATTATGTCCAAAGGCAATTTCTAGATACACCCTTGGTGGCAAAAACTAAACATTCATTTTTACACACATAACATCAATTCATATGCTGGTGTACTACCTCACAGATTTGATATGACATCCTATGCAGAGTGAGCCATGATTGGATGAACAACCTGTGACCTCACATGGAACACCTTAATTTCAATGCTAACCTATGGGAACTGCCATATGATGTCACACTTCCACATTGCAAGAAAACAAATCACTTTCTACGTACTTTCTGGAGGAATAATAAGTGATATGCCAAACACAATACAAGGATGATCTGTATCATTCAGCAGGACATCATGCTCTCCGTCAATGAGGCTAATTTGGAGGATAGATGGTTATTTAATTGAAAATCAGGTCTTAGTCAAAAACTCACACTGTGCAGAGGTGGTGTGTGGTAGAGAAGCACTCCAGGCTGCATGTTTGTGTTCATCTTGGAATACCTGGAATGACAGTCAAGTTAAACATCTGCATAAATAAATGTTTTAGTTTTTTAATTTTTGCTGCCAAAATAAAATAGGAAACCTTGTGTTAATTTCAATGAAACTAAACTCTGGTGTGTCCCAGCAGAAGCTAGGCTTAGAGCTAGTACATGCACTTGATTTAATAAAAAAAACTTTTCTTTCAGCTTGATACACTTATACTAGAATGAGTGTAATGAAAAACTGTGAAATACACAAAAAGAAACATCTGCCAAAAAAAACAACATTTTAGTTCATGTCCAAATGAGACTTCCTTTTTATTTTGCAAAAGTAATGGTAGTACGAAAGAATATCATTGCAACAAAAATAACAAGTGCAATAACAGTGAAAGTCAACAAGGGCCCATCAGCAAAATCACCACAGACGACGTGTATGTACTCAAGGGCTTCCCAGCATTCTGATGATCAGGGCAGCTGAGGACTTACTCATATAATACCAGGGGAATGAAGCTAGAATGCCATGCTTCATTGACCATGGCTAAGAAAGAGTCAAAATAATACACTTAGCCTCAATAAATTCTGTCAATTTCTGTTCTGAATAAAGTTTACCTCACCTTTGGTTAGTTGTGTGACTAGCAGGCCTGACTGCTGTCTGTAAAGGTCATAAATTCTTCAAGTCCATTTTGAATCCATTGCTAGGTAAGCCATCAAGAACAGACTTGCAAGATCAGAAGTGGCCTGCAGAAAATTCCCAGGCACAGAAAACTAGATATATTCAATATCTGCCAAAAAAAATCCAGTTTCAGCTTCATCTGGTCCATTTGTGTATTTGAATCCTGGGGGATTTGAAGATTTGCTCCAATAATCCTGGCTAACTACTTATTTCCAACTGATTATTTCATAAATGATTGAGCCCTTACTGGGTCAAATATCATGAAAACATTGTCCAAATTACTGTGCATGTCATGCTCCACTGACTGCTTTGACAAAGCATTCAGTTGGTGTCACTGATGAGGCATTTGCTGATCCTATTGTGATTGTTGGCTGTGCAAAACAGAAACAGCCACAAACAAGTATCAAACTATTAAAAACTATCCAATTATCACAATAATACTGATCTGATAGAGAGTCAGGTCACAGAATATATTTCTTTTAAAATTAATATATACAGGCTTTCTAACTACAAGTTAAGGAAAAAATCCCAATTAATGCATTCAATATTTGTTGAACTATTTACCCAGTTGCCTGAAATCACTTTTCTATCAATCTTATCTGCAAATTCGATAAAATGTGATCAATATTGATGTACTGCGTATTTTATTAATATTTCATATCTTGTTTAAGAGGAGAATGTCCAGGTCCTTCTTTTAAACCTTTACATGTTGTGATATTGAGACAAAAAAAATTGATAGAAATGTATAGCCTGTCCTTATATCTTATTATAGCTTATATTGCATTGTTGAGTACTTGTAATGATTCAACTATCCTAAAGTAGGTGGCACCACCTCCTGGTGACCCTACTCATGGCAGCTTCTTTGATATCACATTCCCATAACCAAACCATTGATAACCCTTTTTCCTATCTAATTATTTAATTCTACTTTTGGCCTACAAATGCTTCTGATAGTCCTACAGTTAAGTGTATGACATACATATATATATATATATATATATTTTTTTTTTTTGGACAGAGCAATATTGTTCTGAGAAGGTTATTTTATTTCAATGAGTTAGTCACAGTTTTATTCCACTCAGTCAGTTAGAATGTTTGGAACACAGTTGGTTGTCATGCACATTGATCACCAAACTGTTCAGCATGTTATTCACAGCTTCACTAAATCCTCAGGTTGAAGTGATCTAGTCCTCTTGAGGTGACAATTTATAATTTAGACAGTACATGGGTCAAAGGATTACCTTGACATTGGCCAACCACTTCCTCTAGGCTCTGTCAGACACGACTTGTCCAGATTTTCTGATCAGTTATTTCGCTTGATATCTCCGCAGAAAAACCCCAGAATATAGTTTTGACACTTCTCACAGTTGAGGTAAGTTGTTAACTAAATCATGCATTAGTGCATCTTTTTTATCGGTCAACTATCATTGCAAATTTTTGGCATTTAGTTAGAGGTTGTCAGGAGCTACAATCCCTGTTCCATATGTAAACAGAAGGATGGATCATTGATGAGAATTCCCGTGTATGTACTGTCTTGGTCATGCACAACAGCTTCACATCTCCTGCATATTGACTTCACCAGCTTCGCCGGCTTCTTCAGGTCTTCCTGGGGCTTACTAGTCCGTTCGTCAACCAATTCATCATACCGTCAGTATTTCTGTATTTGGATGTTTCCTTGGCACTTGTGTCAACGGCGTCCAAGAAATGTTTATTATCGTTTTCATAGCTCTGTGTGTTTTTTTGAAAACTTCGTTTTGCAGTAAAACCGTGATATCATTGGGTATCGTTGAATGTGATTGGTCTAATCTTCAACCTGTGACATATCAGTTCAGAGTTTGACATCACAGTTTTTGACAAAGGAATCTAAAACTATCAGGCAATGTTAGTTTTTGTGTACAACTACAACAAACAACTTGTGTTGAAGCCGAGTGTTATAGCTCACCAGAAGGGTCTCAACATTCTTAATATTTACAAACAAAGTGTTTTATTGTTTTTCACAAGACAATTGTCATCACTATTTCAAATATATTTTTAATTTGTTGTCAGTCATTGTAAGGGGGCGACCATTTAAAAGTTATGGGGGACTTGGGACGCTTTAATGAACTGTAACTGAATCAAACAGACTACTTATCCAAGTCAAAGAAGAGTTAGGGGGTGACCATTTAAAATCCAGGGCGGGGCTTGGAGGTTTTTTTAAAATTATAAACAGTATATTGCTAACTTTTTGTGAAATATGTAATTTCTTGTTCAGTTTTAATGAAATAATGATTTCTTGGTAGTTTTATTGAAATCAGGTTCATTTTGGGTAGTCTTGAAAAAAGTAATTTCTGGTGGGGGTATTTCTTACCAAGGTGTCTCTTGATTTTGGAATGAATAACCAGTGCATGCTTGAAATAAGTAATACTGCCAATGTTATTATGAAATAAATAATCTCCCGCCGAGGAAAACTTATCAACCAGTAGGCCTACATTTATCAAAACTAAAGAAACATAACCCATCTGTCAATGCATTTAGTCAGTTTCTTGAAGTATGTGCTTTTGATATACAAAGTTATGCAACGAAATCTGTGACATCACAGTCTTGGGATATAGTCTAAGTACAAACGTGAAAAACACACATCTATGAAAGCAATTTATTTAATTGGGAGTCACTCTAGAGCTCAACAGGTTCACAAAATTGTGTATGTGCTGCCCTCTTGAATCCGTAACAGAAACTACAATCAAGCTGACACTCATCAGTGAGCTCTAAGAGATTTCAGATGCAGCAACTATCACTTTTTTTTAAGTGAAGTGCAGTAACAACTTAGTCTGTTGAATTAGGTCTAGAATTGAATATTCAATAGCTTTTATCGGCCACTTTATTGTTAGAATGCTGCTATTGCTGCAAAGTGGTACTTGTTGTGGAACGTTTTTGGCGGAATCATTATTTTCCAACCCATGGAATTGTGAGTCGTCCCTGTTTGGCAGCCAGCCAGATAGTAAAGCATGAAGACCCTCATTTCTCAGTATATAAGCTTATTAAGCTTGCCCTGACCACAACATACATTATTTGTGAAGTTGTAACAAAAAGATTAACTCTCCTCTGGTGTGACAGACATAATTAACTGTTTCAGATCTCTCAAAGCAATTGAATGAATGCTTTAGTTTATTGTTTCATTGCTGTCCGTTTGTTGTTTCTATTAGTTTCAATAAGTTCAGAGTGACTCCCAATTAAATAAATTGCTTTCATAGATTTGTGTTTTTCAAGTTTGTACTTTGTATATCAAAAGCACATACAGGTTAGTTCAGTGATCTTAAACTGTCAAATCCCGAACACAAGGATGATCCACAACCTGGCTCAGCATGACATCATGCTTTCCAGAGATGAAAAACTGAAGGATGCATTGTTACAATATCTCTCTTGCAATATGTGATTTCAATTTATATATGAATACAACTTAAACAGATGAGAAAAACAGTTATAAATGCAGCAGTTAATAATTTAGTTGTTATTTTGCTGTTATATTGTACAACAGCATTATTATTGCATTAACAATCTTAGGCACAATTTCACCAACAGAGTAAAAGCCAGGTATAAGCCTTAGACCTGGACTAAGTAGTTCCAAAATTAACACTAGGATCAATTTCGGTGATAACAAGAAAAGTACCCTTTAAAAAAGGGTACTATAGCGACTATATTTGTAACTTGCTTAATTTTGAACACATTGGTTCAGGAAAACTATAGAAGGTGAAAACAGTTGATGCTGAATATGGTCAAACTTTCTTGCAACTGAGGTCAAAACTACTGATTTGCCGTCAAAGTGATGAATGCATAAAATTTAATGGGTAACTACTGCTAAATATTGGTTGAGAGATCCTGCTTACGTAGCCATATACTGACATAAGTTTCCACAGCCACAAGCGGTTTAGGGGCCGACCAGATGATCTTTGGGGGGGGGGGCTATGGATATTTGGTGAAAAAAAAAGATTGTTTCTCACTTGACACTGAAAAAAAAGTTTGTTCAGCACATGGAAATTAAAAAAAAGTTTGTTTCCACCTGTAGGTAGGGTACCGCAATGTTAAAATTCCAATAAAAAAGTTTGTTGCTAGTGCGCATGCGAAAAAATTGTTCGTTGACGCGCCGCAAGCGAAAAAAATAGTTTGTCCCGGGGGTAAAGTCCATAACCCCTCCCCCCCAACTATGGTCTGGTCGGCCCCTTAGTATCACAAAGATTGATCATAAATGTTGCCCCAGAAAAATCCAATGATATAGTGATACCAATTTAAAGGTGTTTAATGAAGCATGTAAGTTTCCAGATACGTTTAGGTGTATATACCTTCCATCATTCCCAGAAATAAAATTTATGTTTTTCATGAAGGTGAGGGACTGAGTGTCAATATAATTATGTGAAAAGTGGGGGCGTATTTCGCCCACCTTAAACCTTCCACTTCGTTCTAGTTAAGAGTCACAGTGTTGATTATGAAGAAGATAGACCCTAAAAATGATTATGGGATGTTAAGAAAGCATTGAATTATGCCTTTTTTTTCTTGATCAATCTTGCAAGCATGAAGTCCCTGTAAATAATTTTAAGATTCTTTCATTTTGAAGATGTTCAGAGCGTATTTTGTGGTAAATGCAACTTCATGAATATACTATAGTATTTTCAATAATACTTATCTTTAGAATATATTTTGATTAGTTTTAATGTATTTATGTTGATTCGTTTCAATCTATTACAGCCATTTTTACAGGCCAAATTGAGTATTTAATTTGTCATATGCCTATAATTCAAGGAATTCAAAAGTAAAGAGCATGATTCATGATGAAAAGGACGAAAATACTTATTTAGCACAAAATAAAATATTGATGATTTTGAAGTTTTGATAGCCCTGCCCTAAAAATGGTATTTTTCAAGTGAGACAATTCCTCCAGCTGTTGCTGATATAAATAATAAGCTTGTCTAAATTAAAAAGTTAGACTATAGTTTATAGTGGTACTCCAATTATACACGTGTAGTATGTACTCTGTGCATGATAATTTGGCACAGCTAATCTTTGTATTATTAAAGAATACCAAAGTAATTTATTGTTACATAAGAGCAGCATTTGTAACTTACTAATTAATTAGGGCTATCATGATATGATGTGTCAGTCAATTATAAATTCCGCAAAGAAGAGCCAGTAGCTTTAATTTGTAAAGACCCCCCCCCCTTGCTTCACTCAGGGTACCTCTTCGGGGACAGTCAGGGCACCGGGTCTGACCTTGCAGGGAAGGTCAGTGGTCAACTGTCCTCCCCCCCCCCCGCCATATTAAGTACTGTATAAGTTTGAAAGTATAGTGCAGTGTAATGGGTTGGGAATAATAGATTGCTCCTGGGCACTTCCCTTTAAAATACTTGGAAGCCTAATGTTTATACCCACATTATTGAAGAAACAATTCAGTTAATATTTCATATACAACGTGAGGCTGTCATATTAAACAATGTGCACTATTTCGATATGGTCAATTGGTCATGCAGGCCTACATGAAAAAGAATTGGATATTGGTTGTCCACTTAGGAACTTCTATGACTTGTAGTGTCTTCTCAAATTTATTTCAATCACTTACAAGGATGGTTTATAGTAAAATAATATCCTGGAGCCTGGATATTAGTAAAATAATAGCCTGGATAATAGTAAAATAATATCCTGGAGCCTGGATATTCTTAGGTTTATCAGGCCGAGTTTGAGGGCTGCATGCACTTGGTACAGTAGCTGACAGTTAACTTCAAGTAATGGTAATTAGTTTCTGATATGAAGTGCAATCTGGATTCTCACCTTGTGTCAGAATTGATCAAGCGCAATTCATAGACTAAGATAATTATTTGCACCTTTTATTTGATTTTGATCTGCAAGGGATTATAGGGAGCTCCGAAATTAATAATACCAGCATTAATTGGCCCCCTCTTGAAAGAGATCCGCCAGAGCAATACACACACTTTTTGATGACGTTTCACACGCATTTTGTTTCACGCTAGATCTGTCTAGCTTGTAATGCTGTATATTGTAATAGACTTTGTTATAAGAAACTATTTCTTCCAGGTTGAGACGTCGCTATAAAAAGGTAACAGTGCCTCATAAGCACAATACTTTTTAAAAAAGACCAGTTTTAAGGTTATATATATAATGCTCTGTTGGTGAAATCAGGCATTTAAGTTCTACTACATACTGTTACCTGAGAACACCGCCTGCTGATCAGCCCCAGCTGCAATGAACCATCGATCCAACAGCACACACCCTACTGAATTGTTGTGAATTGTTGTGACCCATTTCTTGGGCTACTTTATAGATTTTATGCCCAGCCAACCGTGTCCTGTATGTAAATATAGACAGCTGACAGGGCATAATGTTATGACTCACTTCCAAATGGATTTGTCATTGCTAAATGTAGTATTGTGGTGTGTAGACATATTTTTTATAGATTTGAGTCACTTCTACTTGTATAATGTATATTATTGAGGGCAGTTGCCATAGAAACATCAAAACACAATTGATTTTTGTCAATAAAATCCGTGGACAGAGTTGGTTTCATTCGTAACACTAATCATATTTTTTACATAAGACAAAGTTGACAAGTAATCGGTTATCGAAAGTTGATAATTTGCCTTTCCTTTTTTTCGATGTTCAGATACATAGGCCTACGGCGTGCGCGATTTTTGGGGGGCGAGCAACATTTGCCAGAATTTCAAGATCTAGATTTAATACCATTTCAAATGAAATTGCCTGGATATCATTAATTTTCAATAGTGATTATTTCATCATCTGCCCAAATTGTTTAGCCTTTTTGCCCGAATCTTACTGTTTCCCAAACTTTTGGGGGGGGGGCGATCGTCCCCCCTGCCCCCCCCCCCTCCGATACGCCAATGTACGGATATGCTTACAGTTGGGATCAGAAGTAGACAAATAAACGTAAACCTTGGGATGATATTTTTAAAGATGTGCGACACTGTAAAATCTACAACTAAGAATGTTATTATCATTCCAATAACTATATTATATGTATCGTATCATTTAATTATCCCCCATGCTATGGCATGGAGGATATGGTTTGAGTCTCCATGTCATGGTTTCTATCAAAAATCTCTAAAACCTCACCATGCACAATGTTCATACTTTCCACAGGTTCTTATAACTCCAATAACTTGCCAAATCTATAATTAAATCATACGAATGTAGGAAGCTAACTTATTTCCCAGCTATCCTTGTGAGCATGACTGGGACTGCCACCATTTCTAAATTTCGTAAGCCAGGCCATTCATAGGTGTCACCACATGCAGGTTTGCACTATTGTGCCCCTAGTGCTGTTCATGGAACTACACATTCATGAAAGCTGTGGGAATACATTTCTGTTGTTGAGGTTGATGTAGATTGTGCAGGGCATGGGGATGTGGAGCCAGTACCTGCTCTTGTTTTTCATCAATTGATGCCGGAGAGCATGACGTCATGCTGAGACTGGTTGTGGATCGTCAGGGGTTAAAAAAACATCATCAGGGATAAAGCCATCACTTTGTAATCTCACATCAGTTGTCCCAGTTAGCAGGTCTACTCTACCTATGCTAACTGCGCAACTTATTAGAGAAAATCCAAGTGTATATATTTTCTTCTGACCCCTCAAATTTTTGACTCTTTGAATGCAGAACCTTCTGATAACCTCAAATCATTTTTGATTCTGGCTTTGGCTCTGTACCCTCTGTTGTTAGTCATAAGTTCAAGATAAAATACACGGACAATCACAGTAATTGATCTGAAGTTCATTGTTACAGTTTTTACAGAGTCACACCACAGGGTTTTTTGGACCAAACAGCTTTTGTTGTTTATATAACTATGTATATTATATCTTTATATTTACACAACATTCATAGGTTGAAAAACCCCTATGTGTCACACATCTTTGTTCAGATTACTTTAAATGGGGTCTCTCTCGTCCTGATTGATGTTGAGCCGCTGAATATCAATCATCCACTTCTCATTGCAGTAACTCCTGTTAAAATCGGCTTACCAAGTGCGTAATTACAGGGCGTAAAGCCCGAATCATCCATCCCTCTCCTTTGACGTTCTACATTTAGGCATAACTATATATTATGTTAGAGACTGGTCATTGAATTTTATTCGATACATTGACAAACAAAATTTCAACATTTCGATGATTTTGAATTTTTATTGGAAAGCATTAGATGCAGCATAAACATTCTTTCATAGAAATATGACATACAAATCTAAAAAATTATTATTATTTTACATATCACAGATTAGTTTTTAAGTGTTTTCGCACAGTTTAGACATTTATAGATATCCAATACCTGTAATATTTACTACTTTCAATGAAGTATGTGTATTTTATATAAAATATAAAATGTTTGCGTTCTTTAGACTTTATGCCTGTGTGACCTCACCTGCTTACTGGTGAACGGTATGGCTCATTCACTGATTTGTGCAGGTGACATGATAAAAGTAGGATATGACCTCACTAATAGGATATGCGTCATCGAGTATACCATGGTAAAATTTTGGCAATCTTTCGTACTGTAAGCAAGCCTGTAACACGATTGCGGAACTCAAAAAGTGAGATACCAATTCTTCAATACTGCGCAGTGCGCAACAAGGCAACAAGCTTTTCATAGAATATCTAATGTTACACAGTAATATATTGCTGCAATTATTTATGATAAAGTGGTGGGCAATATTTAGGATAATATATACAAATACAGATTACATGAACACTGCAAAAAAGCTTGCTGATTGGCCAGAATCAGTCACGTGACATTGCTTCTGGCAAAAAGTGTGATACTAAAGTCATTGACAAAGAAAATATCTTGCAACATCATTCCAATCAAAATACCAATCTGAAATATCAAGTGCTTGCTAACATAATATCCAGTGCTGTGGAGCACTATTTAGCTTTAGTTGTAATTCAAGCAGGCGTGTATATTGCCTATTTTCAGTGATGGAAAAGGTAGATTGCATTCTGGGAGCTCTTGGCTGGTGCGGCAGCAGCGCACCATCCAAATTTTTACCTTCAGCGAACTTCTTACCTTCAGCGAACGAAGTTCGAAGAAGGTATTGTTATCACTTTGGTAAAATGTTGTCCGTCCGCCGGGCGGGCGGTCAGGCGTCCGGGCGGTCGGGCGTCTGGGCGGCAGGCGGATAGATAGTTTCCAGGTCAGAACTCGGGCCCTATTGCATGTACATAGATGAAATTTGGTACGAATATAGCCCATATGGTCTGGTCGTGCCTTTTGATGGTCTGATTGATGGATAATCCATACTTTTTGAAATATTAAACAAAAAGAAAAAAAATTATTTTTTTCTTTTCCGGATCAAGACTCGGTCACTATCGCATGTACATGGATGAAATTTGGTACACATATAGCCTATGTGGTCGAATTGTGCCTTTTGATGGTCTGATAGATGAGTATTCTATAGTTTTTGAAATATTGAGAAAAATAATTAAAAATTGTTTTTTTCATTTCTGGCCCAAAACTTGCCCAGTATTGCATGTGCATTGATGAAATTTGATACACATATCACCTATATGATGCTGTTGTGCCTTTTGATAGTGTGATTCATGGATATTCTATACTTTTTAAAGTATTGACAAAATATATTACAAATTATAATTTTTGGTTTCTGGTCCAAACTTAGCCTCTCTTGGATGTACGTTGACAAAAATTCATCCACATATTGCATAAGATCTTTCACTGGTCTTATTGATAGGTAGTTTTAACACTTTTTAAATATTTAGAAAAAAATTGAAAAATATAAATTAATATACTTATTGGTTTTCGACCCACAGCTCATAACCTATTCCCTGTACATGTATGAAACTGCAACATAGTATTTGTAAATTTGTCTAGTTCAGCCTTTCCATGGTTTTACATACCCTGGCAGGCAGGCGGGCAGATGGTAGGGCAGCGGGTATATAGATAATTTCAGGCCAAGATTTGGCCACGATTGCATTATACCAATTTTGTCAACATCGCTTTTATGACTTTACAGATGTCTTTCGCTGAAGGTTTGCTGCTGCACAGCCTATGTTTAAAAGGGAAAAAACTTCTTCCACTAGAGTATAGTTTGGGCTTGAAATACCCGGAGGACTGACGAAGTGAACATTATAATTATAATTTCACCACTGATCATTGGGTGAGCTGCAGCAGGGCAGAGCACCTCAAGTTTTTTTTCATCAAGGGAGCTCAGCTCCCCTATAGCTCCACCCCCCCCCCCCCATTTCCATCACTGCCTATTTTTCCAGATCTTCATCCAGTTCTGGAGTCATAAATGGTACTTAAAAGGATACCTCAAGACACAAGATCTTCATATCATAAGATTTACCGGCCAAATGCCACGACAAAATATCAAGGTAATTGAAATAATCTTTTTGTCACAGGACTTAGATGCAAGAGACGGAGACCTTACTATCTGTAATTGAATTTGGCTAAAAAAGACTGTCGGAGTGTCAGAGTACTATCTGCCATTGAATTTTGTTAAAAAGGGCAGTGAGAGTACTATATCTGTAATTGAATTTGACTAAAAAAAGACAGTGAGAGTACTGTCATTGAATTTGGTTGAAGAGGACTGTGAGAGTACTATTTAATTGTAATTGAATTTAGCTAAGAAAAGACTGAGAGCATGATTGTCATAGGCATTGGATGACACAGACTTTTCTGTCAAATTTGGTTATTTAGTCAAGACTTTGGGAAGGTGTAGACCGTGACTTTGGCATGGTCAAACCCTTAGGAAAATTCAAAGCTTTCGGAAAAGACCGGTCAATGGCTTGGGGGTCAATGTCGATGAGCCTTTTTTCTCTTGGGAAGAAAGAAGCGTTTTCAACTCTGACTGAAACTGCAAATAAGAAAAAAGATATTTAAAAATTGACAAATTTATTTTAATTTTATCTAAAAGGCTGTCATCCGAATTGAGAATTTTGGGATTTGCCTTGTATTTCATAGCAAATAATGGCATATGTCATAGCATAATTATACCTATCATGTTAAAAATGTATTTTTCAAGTGCATATATATTATGTCATTACTCCTGATTGCGGGCATGGAGTATGACAAAATTCCTGACTTGTGGAAAAACACAACAATTACACAAGAACAAGTTCCATCTCAAGTCCTCAACCAAATCCTGTGGTTAAAGGAAATAATAATATTCTACTTTTGAAGATATGACAAAAGAAATTACAGTAACTGTCTAGTAAATCATGATTTGGCACTGAGTGTCTGTCCTCATAATACAATGTAATCATAAGGAGTAGGTCTATAATAATGTTGGTGCGTTTGTGTACCACTCGCACTTTCATTGTTGTAAACAAGGTAACCAATAGTAACCATAGTAACTTACCTATTTTGAATTTGCGCAACAACTGGCTTGGCAACAAAGAGCTGCTGCTGTTACATCGATGATGAAATCCGCAATACCAAGGGCGAACATCAGTGGCGTAGCTATGGGGGGGCCTGGGGGGGGCCAAGGCCCCCCCAAATGGATTAGTGGCCCCCCACTGGCCCCCCATTTCAGATTTGAGAAATTTGAAAATTTATTTGAGCAGAGCACGTCCGTCTTTAGGATCTGAGCCGGCGCTCACTTAATCCTTGATTCTCACCAGAATGACACTTGCCCTTTGAAAAGTTCTAAGGAATTTGACAATTTTTTCTCATTTTTCTTTTAAAATATCTGGCAAAAGGCATCCTGCATCCAAACTTTTTTGGCAGCCTAGCGACATTTGCCCCTATTTTTAAGATCCAGATTTAATACTATTTCAAAAGAAATCTTATGGGGAAACATATGGATTATGATTATGTTTATTTAATATTCTACCTGAATTGTTTGCCTTTTTGCCTTGAATCTTAGTGTTTCACCAATTTTACCCCTCCCCCTTCTGGTGTGCCTTTTTATCTATAGCAGTTCCATGCAACATCAAAAATCTTGTGAATTGAAGAATCTTTCCCTTGCCATTGTTGAGCTAAAGAAATATAGCGCCTTTAACAGGACTAATTAACCAGAGTGATTTGTGTTCTATAGAATTTCCCTATATTTTTGGAATTTGTGTCATTTTCAGCAATCACTGTTAGCTTTTAGGCCAATATGACCAGATACAAAAAAAAAAGTAATTTCATGACACCATTCAAGTCTGTGTTAAAACTTGTATCATGGCAATTATTGTAACATCACATTATTGTATGCAGTGCTATGCACTCCTCAGCCTCAGGTTTTCTTCTTTATGTACAAGCATCATTGATGTTGTATCAGGGAATTTTTATCGAGATAGGGGCCGTGCTCTTTCAAAAGTAAGTGCAACTGATCAACCCATTCTGCACTTTGTGCAAAGGCTTTATGGAGTCATTTCTCTCTAAAAAGTAATTGTAAAAGAATATTTAGTGTTTCTTTTGCCATATCTAATCTAAATGGTGAATGCATTAAATCTTCGCCAGAAGAAAGGTGTGTCAATGTTCCTATGTCGTTTGTAAAGAGGGCTTGTGTCGCGGTGTTAATTTTTACCCTAGTATTGCCCCAAAAATGCCGCTAACGGTCGGCCCCCCCTGGTTCAGACCCTGGCCCCCCCTTGGCCCCCCCACTTCTGAATTTCTAGCTACGCCACTGGCGAACATTGTGATTACCATATAATGAACCGCGTAACGATCACTCTGGTTGGAAGAAAAAGAAATTGATAAGTTTATTATATAGGTCGTAACGAGCAACCATCAGATATCTCGAGGGTCAGGTTTTCAGTTGTTTTAGTATCCATCCAATTACTGCGCATCCTTCAAATTATCTTCTTTGAGAGTATGACGTCATGCTGGAGCTGTTTGTGGATCATGCTTGCATTTGGTAATTTACAGTTAAAGAACACTCAACCAAACTGCAGTAATCAATAACATGTAAAGGATTAAAATAATTGTTTGTCATTGAATGCGGTAACGAGCCTACACGTGGTATTCCTTGGCAGTTTGGTTTAGTTAACTTTAACTGGCAAACACCAGGATGATTCGCAATCACCATCAAATCACTCCGTCTATGAAGCTTTTCAAAGGATATTAATTCTTTGATTTTACATATATGCTCTTTATTTTGATCTTGTTCTGTGATCCTTGTGTGTTATATATATATATGTAATTTCTCAAACTTTTGAGGTAGATAAATTATTTATTTTATTTATTAATTTATTGGATGGATAACAAAATAAATTATATTTTTTATGAACTGGAAACACTTGCCAAACAGGACCAGCAATGGTAACAAAAACGATTAAGTTTAATTTTATTGCAAAAGAAATTCCTTTAAAAAGGCACTCACATCTGAGATTTGACAGCCTCCTGATTCTCCACAGCCCCCTGATCTTTCAAGAACTCCATTAATGAGGCGGCCTTCTTCTACGATGAACCCAGCAACAATAAGTGCAGTTATTATGCAAAGAACCATCGTCGCGATTACCTGCACAGACAGAGTGAAATGTAAACAAGAAATGGCTGCACTCAAATGTTTTTTAGCACATTGACACTTCCTCACCAAGATTCAATATTGGATAATTGGTTTTGACCGAAACAAATTAATTTTTAAAATCATACTTTCAAGCCAAAATTAATTGTTGAGCACTCATTTGTACGAGAGCATACATACACTGTACAGTACAACCCAAAATAAAGTATGACTATCCAAGCCGGAAGGAACTATCGGCCACTACTTTACCCTTTCACACATTGTGGAACCCCCCAAATCACTTCCTACCTTTACCTACTTTAAACTAAGTTTTAAAACTGCATAAAATTTACACTAGGCCAATACCAATTCAAACTCCATCACCCCCATTGTGATTGATTTCTTTGATATTGTGTCCCTTGCGAATTGCAATTACTTTGCCAGCTGTCCTAATGGTGTTCCTTATATACGAGGGGCGTTCAGAAAGTTCACGGCTTTTTATTATATGGACACTTATTTTCAATCGAGAACAATGTATTGTTTACAGGATATAATTCAGCAGTTTTAGAATGGGTTTCCAAAATTTTGGAAAAACTGCTGAATTTTATCCTGTAAAAAATTCATAGTTCTAGATTGAAAATCAGTGTCCACATAAAAAAAAAGCCGTGAACTTTCTGAACGCCCCTCGTATATGGGATAATCCCAGATAAAGTTGTGATGAGAAGTCAAAGGTAGTAGTTGTAGTTGTAAGGAGATTGGGGTGGAGAGGAGAAAGGAGGGCAAAATAGGTAAACAGAGAACTTCAGACAGAAAAGTTTCTTCCTTTTTTTTGGGGTGTATTGTATATGATTAATTAATGCAAGTCTATATTTTTAATTGAAAGAGGCTAAAAAGCAACTTACGGAACATCGAGATTTTCTTTTTCCTGAAAATATACCAAAGGCACCAGCAAGGATGCACTGAAAATAGAAACATCAACTCTTTAGTATGATGCAAGGATATCCTGCTTTTTACCCTCGGCCATGTTCACATGGCCTGGGTATTGCAAAGGACAGCGGCGTCCATCTGTGTGTCCGTCTAACTGTCTATAGCTGTCTGTCCACCAGCCTTGTCTGCAAAATAACTCCATTTGTATTCGTCCTAGGAAAATGAAACTAAAAGGGATTGTGTATCATGGCAAGACCTTGAATGAGTTCTGAAATGAGTGGCCTTGACCTACTTCTCTGACCTTGGTGGCCATATTTGTAAAAATCTTGTGTACATTCTTAACTCCTTTTGTATCAATCTTGGGATCACACTAAGACCATTGACGTTCATCTGTGACCTTGGTGGCCATATTTGTGAATAGCTTGTGTACATGATAACTCCTCTTGTATTCACCATAGGATCACCAAACTAATGGGGATTATGTATCATAATAAGACCTTAAATGAGTTGTGACATGAGTGACCTTGACCTAAGTCTTTGACCTTGGCAGCCATATTTGTGAAAGTGAAAAGTTTATATACAAATTAAGTTGTATTATCATTGCTAGCACTGCTAGACTTACAGGGATTATGTATCACATCAAGACCTTTAATGAGTTCTAGTATGAATGACCTTGAACTATTTTTGTGACCTCAGTGGCCATATTTGTTAAAAACTTTATGTTAGGCCCTACATTATAACTCATCAAAACAACAGTGTCTATGGCAGAGGATAGCAATTGCGTTAGGTATTTTTGCAAATTACAAGAAAGATATTTTCAATGAGAGTATGACTTACCCAAAAAGCTGCAATGTAGCCCGTGATCCCACTGTATGGACTTTGGTTTACAACATAGATTGCTGTTTGCAATGCCAGAAAAATCAAGCCCAGTAGAATTTGCAGAGCTCCAAGAACTTGGGCTGCCCGGCCATTGTAGGAATGGTAGGTGTTCTGCAAGTTACAAATTAATGCAATTGTTATCCATCCAATAACTACATGTATGTAATGTATGAAGGCCTATCTTACAAATCATTTCATTGACTGAGAGCATGCTATATGCTTAGCCTGATTGTGGATCATCCTTGTGTTTTTCAGTTGAAGACCACTAAACCCAAAATATGGTTATCATTTGTTTACATGGCTGGAAAAAGTAGGGAATTCGAGCATGTCATTGCTTTGTAATTTAAATAACGAAGGTAAAAAATTTTGATTTGGAAGAAGTCGCTTGATTAGCAACATATTGTAGGAAATTTTGTCACGCTGCATTAAATTGCCTGGAAATTCGAATCTTATCAGGCCCTGTTTGTTTATATGATGCATCCAGTCACAAATAGTTATTTCAAGCCTTTGTATGCTATTGATTACTACAGTTTAGTCTAGCGATATTTAACTGTGAATTGCCATGCACAACGACGATTGCTGTTTGGCAAAAGGAAAAATTGAAGGATCCACAGTTATTGGATGGATTATAATGACCTGTTGCAACCATTATTAAAAACTGCCAAATGCAACTGCTTAGAAAAAATTGAAACTTTACAAAATAATATGAGCCTGTATCAATAAAAAAACAGATGTCTGTCATACAATTTAAGAGACTATCAAAGGTATACATAGCTTTTTCCAAACATGGCTTTTAAAGAAATTTGCAGATGTCACCTGTATTATAAAGGATAATCATGAGATAAGGAGGCCTGTGACAAAATGCAGGGGCGTAGCCAGAAACCAGGAAAGGGGGGGTTTGTTCCAGATAACCTTGGCAAGGCCCGCAGAGCCGAAACCTATTCGACAGGGGGTCTGGGGGCCACTTTAGGCCCCCAGAAGCCAACCGAATTTATGTTGCTGGATATTGATTCTGAGCAGTTATAAGGCTATTCTTTTTTCATGGAAGGTCTGGTATAAAAAGCTAAAACTGCTGGTTTTTCAAAATGTTTCTGTCAGTTACCACTGATGACTTCTGATTTCGAAACGACAGATGAATTTGACCTGCACACCAGTAGCTCTCAAGTGCATCTTATATATATAATTTGTTGTTGTGTCTGCCAAAATTTCAACAATTTGCTGAATTGATTTGGATCAATTGGCAGGCAGGTTGGTGCTGTCATTCCAGAATTAGATGTCGTAGAACGTTTCATTACACACCCCATTTGTGAAACCCCCCTTTACTCTGCGCCATGATCAGGATGCGGCAAAAGTGTCCAATAAGGCAATAACGTTTAAAAAAAATTTTTTTTGTACTTTGCATTGGATTGGAATATTTTTCAAATTACAGGTCATTTCATTGGTACGCGTTTCTTAGGTTCTAGGCACACCAAATACATGACATTTTTAGTTAATCTGATTGGTTTAGGAACAACAGAACGTCACATATTTGATTTATCAAACGTAGTGAATGCTGGTTTAGCATTGATTCCTCACAGCCAAGTGTGAATGACAAGAATCGCATGGTAATGAAATCGCCTGTAAAGGGAGTGTGTGAAACTCCTTCCTTGGGTTGTTAACATAATCAGAGACAGCGCTTGAGATTCCTATTCGAATACATAAATGTCCATTATACATCAGCCGCATCTCCTAAATACATGTAAAATTTGCCAGGATGTGATTTTCTCGATCTAAATCCATTGATTTAAAAACTTTATCACAGACTTCTGGATTTAAAATGACCAACAGTCACCAATTGGCAAACATGCTACCTCTCATGGTTTGTCTTTTGGTAAACATAGGAACGCAAAAATAGCCTCTCCGAAGAACACACCATAAATTTAAAAGACAATTCTTTCAAAAAAAGTTGTGGTTCAACTCTCAAAAGAACGATTTACAGTCCCAGCAAGTCTTGATTTTCCATATATTTATATATCGAGCTGACAAGCAGACATTCCATCGATTTATATTCTTAATTACACTAAAATTGCAACAGATGGAATTTATGTTAAGAATAGGCTAGATATAAAAGGAATGAGTCAAAGAAATATTTCATATTTTTGTAAAATCCGCACTCATTGCCTCGTAAATGGGTCAAAATTTGATAAGTCTGAAATTCTTGTCTCCAGTGTTTAACGATAATTCATGATGGCAGGAAGACCAATAGAGGACCTCTTGTTGTCATTTGTCATAGACTAGGATATTAGCAAAACTTATAACACAAAAAATATGTGGCAGAATATTTTAATTCAAAAATAGCATTGAAGTGGCCAACCCCCCTGAAAATGGCCTGTCTCCACCGACACTTTCTTTGAAAGATCGCATCACAAAAACTAGTACAGGATTATGATTCAATTAAACTCTTCCATACATGGTAACTTGACTGTCAGTCTCCTAAAATCTGGTCATCATTAGCTGAAATAATATTCTGTATTAGAGCAGGAGGTTGTTGTGTCAATGTCTCCAATATTGTGTCATTAGCATCACGCCGGATTTGTTTCTTAATAAAAAATAAAGGGACACACATTCTGTGAGAAAACCTTGTGTCTGGTGTTGTCTGAGAACCCAAGAAAATAACTGAACTATCTGTAGCTCTGTATCATTTAAGTAAACCAAAATATTAGAGTATTTCTGTCGGCATGTCAGTTGTCCTATCTCAATTTGTCATTAGCAAACGCCTTGCTACTCTATTTTGACTGCATATTTCTGGACCAAAATCACTGTGAACATGTTTCTGGTGTTCATAAGGTCATTGCATGCACATATTGCCAGACTACCAGTTTTGCACTGGTCCCTACAACGATTTTTACTGTAATTATCATTAGCATCATGCTGTCATTAGCATCATGTCAAAAATGGCTTATTGCCTTTATCTCACTAAAAGTTTGTTGCAGGTGACCGGAATTGAAATCAGTTGAATATATATTATCAATAAATGTTTCAACAGACTATTAAATAACATTTTTGCATTTTCCTTGCATCTGACATGCTTAGTATGAAGTTTGATTCTTCTCTGAAACTACTAACCAAATATGGGGTGCCAGCAACATTTTACCATTGTCTAGCATCTGAAATATGGTTTATCAAAGACATTGGGCACTGGAGGGAGTAGTGGAGATCATCTTTATTATTCAGAATCCAAACTATTGATGAAATGAATATTTTTGTTTGTTTTTGTAAATCTCTGGTTCAAGGATTTGTTCTATCTCAATAACTATTGGTCATAGAGACCTGAAATATAGCTCATTGTGTGCAGAATAGCCACTTTCCTATTTGTTGGTAATACATTATTCAGCTCTAAATGGTACGGATTTCAAGTTATAGGCATGATGCTAATGACACATATATTTGGTATTTTGATTGATCAAAATGCAGTTTCTCAAAAATAATTGCCATTAGAGACCTGGAACTTGCCCAAAATGTGCCAGCCACATGCCTAATCATTGGTAATAGATTGTTGTTTAGCCCCAAATGGCCAGGAGTTTTTAGTTAGAAGTGTGATTTTAATGACAGTTGAAAAACATTACATCTATGTTTATCACCTCAGTACAGATCAGCGCGACATTCGGACCCTTGGACATGAAAGTGCAGTGATAGCTGATTGTTTGACCCACCCAACGCAAACTTTAAAAGGCATTTCTGGAGTGAAAAATTTTCAAAATTTTTTCAGCTGAAATTTCAAGGTTTTCAAATTTTGACCCAATTCATGGCCAAATATGGGTCGGATGGCGAGGAAAACCCCTTAAAATTGTATTTTCGCATCAAGTTTAAAAGTCTGGTAAATGTGACTTGGGTTTTGGGCCAAAGGGGGAGGGGGGGTTCTGACCCCGATATCCCCCCCCCTTGGCTACGCCCCATCACCATATGAAATCCCTAAAATTTTAGCCATGTATCACTTTTTCACAATTTTAGAAAGGGAAGTAAATGCACCATGCACATGCATCTTCTATAGAAATAGTCACAAAAAATAATAAATTTCATGAAATATACAATTGACTCACTGGCACCCCAGTTACATCACAAGAGATAAGGAAATACACAAAAATGAACTCACAGCACGGGCTGGCGATTCATAGTCTAGAGCTTGTCCATCCATCCTTTAAGATTTCAAGATGACTCTGAAAACGACCTATCCTAAAACAGTCAGTGAAGACAGGCATGAAGGCTGGTAATATATATTGTAAAAGATGATGGTGTCAGCGGAAAGCTCTCGTAATGCTTTACACTTTTTATGTCTCGTTGCCACAACGATGTGACAAACGAAACCACCTATAAATGGCATGACTCATTTATTTGTTGTGCATAAGTCCAGAGTTACCATTTGGTCCTATATTGCACATGCAGCATAACGATGGTGAAAGTGCAAAACCTCGTAAGTCAAAAAAAGCTGTTTTTCAGAAATTGGAAAAAACTATCACAGATCATTTTTTATGGTAATGTTCATTTATATGCGAGTTAGGCTCTACGTGATTTATGGAAAATGAGACCCTGTTTGAGCATAATTTTTTGTCATAGGTCATTGACCCCTGCATTGATGCTACCATCAGATATGAATGAAAATGTCGTGTTACAAGGTTTTGCACTTTCACTTTTTGAAAGTTAGTGAAAGTGCAAAACCTCGTAACTCGATCATTTTATATCACATTTCTAAGCAACTTGCAGCATTGAATGTACTTCCAATCTATAGCTATACAGTAAAAATTATGATTTGACCATAATAAATAACAACTGCTAATATTAATTAGTGGCTACAATAGCAAGAATGAGGAAGATAGCAATTTTTCAAATTTTCATGCACAATTTTTTTCAATAGCCTACATCACTAAAACAAATATAGGGAGGTATAGACTTTTTAATAGGGAAATTTCCTGAGAGCCATAAAAAAGTGCCGCAATCATTGTTTTTCAAAAAAAGTTGAAATATCCGAAAATATGAGCTTCTAAGTTCTGATTTGAGTTACGAGGTTTTGCACTTTCACTTTTTGTAACAAATCGACATACAAGGTTTGGTGAAACCATGGTAAAATCTGTCTGTTACAGCTTCAAAAAACAGCAAACTGGCAAGGTGGCCAATTGACAACATGTATTGGATATTGAAATAGTCATTCCACCCAAAATCTAAAAATGGCAAAATTTTGACATACGAGGTTTTGCACTTTCACCATCGATAAACTTAACAGTTAGCATAAAATATTAAAGTAACAGTCAAAATCCAAAAGGGCTGATTTGTCTTCAGATTGATACATGCATGCTCAAATGCTATGATATTGGCTGAGACAGCCTGTATAAGTTGGTAGGTGCTTCTGTTCGACAGGTAATGAGACAGCCAATTAAAGTCCATTATCAAACATAAGATAAGACATACGATTTTATTTACCTCACAAAAAACATGAGATGACAAAATTAACATACATGTTGACAAAATTAACATACATGTTGAATAAAATCAGATGCAAATAAAAACATAAGGGGATAAAAACCAAAGAGACAGCACCAAAACAGTATAATTGAATTACTAAGAAATAAACAGAATCTATAATATCTAAAATGCTCTCAATAGTAATTTCAACATATCTTTGTTATCATTACTGAAGCTGGCTAACAAAGATTTACAGCTGTCGACGATTCCATTGTTGGTTGGAAGTTTTTTTAAGTTCACTACAGATTCATAGGCGTATGGGAGGGGGGGCAGGGGGGGCGGTCGCCCCCCCCAAAAGTTTGGGAAACAGTAAGATTCGGGCAAAAAGGCTAAAAAATTTGGGCAGATGATTAGGTAAAAACTATTTAAAATTAGTTATTTCCAGGCTATTTCATTTGAAATGGTATTAAATTTAGATCTCGAAATTCGGGCAAATGTCGCTCGCCCCCCCAAAAATCGCACGTCCCGTACGCCTATGAGATAGCTTTACATTAAGACTTGTCTACACACAACTTTGCAAGAGAAAATCTGTTTGCTGAACATATAGCTTTAACTCTGTCTGCTAGACCAATACAGTTTACATCTTTAAGTGAATACTTGTATAAGTGGGACGCCCTTGATGTAGAAGACATAATTGAATTTAACAAATTAATAGATTGACACTGTATTAAACACCAATTTTTCTTATACCCATTGCGGAAAGCAGTTGGAAGGACCTTAGAAACGTACCTAAACCAAGCAACGCTTTAATTAGCTTCGACTGCAGTTTGTCCATATCTGTTACTAACTTAGACCAGGTGTCCACTTGGGCCAGGACAAGACCAGGAAGGGTTGGGGAAGCGAATTTGGCCATTTCAGCGTATCTTCAGCATCAGATGCTCCATTCCTGAGACCTTCTGCATTCTGTCTGCAGACAGGGTGCAGAACACTTCAGGAAGGGTAAAAACATGGGACAGGACAATTAGGAAGCCCTCCAGACAGCATGAGGAATTTTATTTGGTGGCAGATTGAATGCCATTTTTTCTAATTTTTCTTGACATGACATCTTGTTCTTAGCCATTTTGCACATATTTCAGTGCTTTCCTGGGACCTTCTGCACGTTGTCTGCACCTTCCTGACACATTCTGCATGATGTCTGCGCTGTCCTAACACCTTCAGCGAGCTGTCTGCAAGGCTTCCCGATGTTCCTCACCGTTCCTAATAGCTTCTTGGTAGTTTCAGCATTGGTTCCTCAATACTTCATCATGCCTTCAGCACCTTCAGCAAACCTTCAGCAAGCCTTCCTGGACATTCCTGAAGCTGTCAGCAGCGCAGAAGGGTCCAGGACAGCTTCAAGAAGATGCTGAAGGGTTCCTGAAGGGTTCAGGAAAGCCAGGAAGCCTTCAGGACAAGGTCAGGACAACAAGGACAAGTCGCTGAAGGTTCCAGGAAATCAATTTCAGCGTCCAAATTTTGCTCTGGAGCAAAATTTGGACGCTGAAATGTTTGCCTCTGCTGAAGGCGCTGAAGCACCAAGAAGCGTTCAGGAAAGACAAGGACAGCATGAGGAAGGCTTCAGGAAGACCAGGACAACGTGCTGAAGGGATGGGGAATTGTCAATTTCACTTTCCTGATGCTTCCTGGTCTTGTCCTGGCCCTAGTGGACGGCCCCATTAATATTTATGTAACACATTACTTAGCATGAAACTTTCATCTGAGTACAGTAAGATACCTCAGGGCAGACTGCCATAAGTGAGGAATTACAACTGGTTTCACTCCTTTATTACACATTTCTGTACTCTGTAGAGAGTAAAAGGCTTGCCTACACTTTCTAATTCTTCTTTGGACATGATTCTGGCTATAATTGCTGAGTACAGCACCAAGATAGTCAATTTCATTTACATTAGGAATTACACAATTATTAATAGACCAAGTGGGATATTATGTATGTCAGGCTGTTACAATCCAATGAAATTCCATGTGATGTCCCCAGATTCATCTCCACTTGAGTTTTGCTTGAGGCTATCCTTTTGACTTTTGCAGTAAACAGTAAAATTTATGAAGGAGCAACTTCAGCTGGCTGTATGTATGTATGTATGTAAATATTTATTTAACGTCGTTTCTCATCACAAAGTACATGTACTTCTGTACGACAAAAGAATAAATAGGAAAATAAATTGACAAATCAACTAATGTCCATATTCTACAAAAAAAGTCTATGTTCACATGGGTTTTTTCACCATAAAGTCCATATCCATATACTTTAATAGTCCAATTCAAGATCAGTATCCGACAGTAACAAAAATATAATCCAATCTGTTTGTACTGGAGTCAGCTGCTTTCTGAGTGGCATCATCGAATTTTAGGTAAGTCGAATGGTGTTTCAATGCAAACAGCCATGCAGTATTGATTGTGTGACCAAGAATGAGTTCATAATCGATAGTCCATACTATTGTAGTAACGCAAAAGGCTCTTGAAGGTATATATAAAGAACCCACAGCCAAAAAAGGTTCTCAATTTTTTTAAGGGTTCAACTGAATTGCAAAGGTTCAATATTTGCTGGGAAGGCCCTATGATAGGGCACTATGATAGGGCCCTATTCTCCCAACTTGAGAGAAAGGGGTTCCATTGTGGGAGTGCAATGCAGCTGGATTCAGTGGCATAACTAGGGGGTCTCGAGCGGGGGGGGGGAACCTGGGGGGGCACACAATTCTCTAGGGTAGGGCACTCATAATACTAGTTGTATATTTTAGCCAAGGTTGAAAAGTTCATATGGGGGGCACCTGGGGTGAGTGACCATTTTTATCCAAAATAACACTTTAATAATTAGTAATATAATTATTACATGTATTGTATGAAAACTTTCAATCCACTCTTTATAAAGTTTAGACAAAGCCTTTGAACTTCATAATGTAATTTCTGAGTGACACACCTGAAAAATTTAGGAAATGGCAACATGTGGATTGATTCTCCAGAACTTTCGGTGCACAACCTTCCCAATCTGGTGTTCTTCAAAGAAATTATGCCACACATAATTGATTCTTAGCTTCGCGGACCCGCCGACACAATAGATTTCCTGCCGATGGAAAAAAAAAATTGAAAAAAAAAAAAAATTTTTGACATTATAAAATTATTTTTTTTCACCTTTTTTTTTGTCCTACCGACCGACCCTAGAAAAAGTGCCTTGAGAGGATCCGAGAAGCTAAAGATCAATTATGTGTGGCCTTAATACCGTCCGGTCGAGATGAGCCATCCACAAGACACTCACCCTAGTACTGTCATCACTCTCCACTGACCCACTCAAGAGTGTCATGGCCCAGCCATGACTTTGGCATTGCTCAAAATCATCTTTGACAGGCTATTTAAAAATAACTGCTGCCACTATCACTTCCAAACTTGGCATAAAGTTGCATCGCAGTGGCAACTTACTCTGTTAATTTTGGCATAATGAGGGAAAGAACCCAAAGGCTCCAGAGAAAATTAGGGAACTGTCATCAGCTGCTGGTGACTACACAGTATTTTGTGTAAAATTGTATATTTCAAGTCCCGCTACTGTCATGCTGCTGTGTGATGAGGATGGCTGCACAGAGATCAGCCTTTCTTCTGATATCCAAATGATCCACCCTACACACTCAATCATCCTGTCCGGACAAGACTTAGTTTAATATTTTTTGTCATGTTTTGTACCTGCATAAGTTGTAAATAAATATTCATTCATTCAGTTTTAATAAATCAACTGTTAAACTTTTCTAATATTCTATTACGGAACACAAAGTAATTTTTTGGTATTATTCATCAATTTTGAAAATACAGTACATAGTTGTGACCTCTTTTCAAAATTTTTCTTTTATTTTCTTTTCTTTTATTTTACAGGTTTTTAAATATTTACCAAGCCAACCATGTCATGTGTGTAAACATGGCCACATGGCAAAAACCAGAGCATAGTGACATCACTGCAGAAACATTAGTCACAGCTAAATTTAAACAGTGTGTTTGGGGTGCATAGAGGGTGGTAACATTAAATTTCCTGGTGGGGTCTTAGGGCCGATTTCACCAAAATAGTTAAGACCAGGCTTAAAGTTAAACCTGGTATTAAGTATTTTGCTTACTAGGAGGTGCTGCCATTTTATCATTGAAATTTATCCTGCAGTTTTAATTTGGAACTTCTAAGTCCAGGTCTTGGGCTTAGACCTGGCTTAACTTTGTTGGTGAAATCGGGCCTTAGAGTTTTCCTTGGTGGGAAATTAGGCATATATTATATGTTTGATTGGGAAACGCTGGCCATGCATGATTATTCATTTCGAGCATGCGACATTCCAAAAATAATTGTTTCTAATAAACATACAGTAATCATAATTTTTTTTTAACAGACAGCTTGTATTGATTTTTTGTGTAAAAATTGGCAAGACAATTAAAGAAATCCATCTCCCCCCCCCCAAGAACTAACGGTTTCATCCGTTTTACATCTCTTCTGAAAAAAAAGCAAAAATATACCATTGATTTTGTTGGAATCATATAAAATGCATGCGTCACAGTCTGGTGGTTATCTCTGGAAGGGGTCAACTATTATATAATTATATTTTCTGGGAATTGGGCTTCAGAGTTTATCCTGACAGACAATTATTTGATATCTCACCGAAAGGTGCAGGTGTAATAACGACATATTTCTTTTAAGCGGGTGGCATCCAAAACTGTTTTCAGACCAATCAATGAAAGATATAGAAATCTGCTCAGTGAGTCCTCAACAGAAAAAAATTATTCTAGACTACTTGAAAGAGTTGTTTTGCACCAAAATATTTAGGGCAAAATAATTTTCATATTTAAAAAAACCAAGCCCCTCCCTTCCAATAATATCATACGGTTGTTCCCCTGACAAGAACAGCCACAAAAAAAGAGACATGCATGAGTGATTCAAGGATCAATAAACATTTGGGTCAATAGAACTTTCAATGAGAATACACAGCGCTTACCTAAAAATGTTCGAAAATCCAGGACACCAGATGACTTCAAGAAGCGACTGAAAACATATCTTTTTACACAATTCTACAGTGATATCGGCTAATCGAACCAAGCTCCAGTGAGCAGTTTACTGGAATTGGCGCTATATATATAAGTACTTAATATTATAACACTACACATTTTTCAGTAGCTGCAGGACTGCAGGGGCACACCATAAATCGTTGCAGGTATGTTCAAACATTAAATTATAGATATATAGATAGATAGATATAAATATAGATAGATAGATACAGATAGATAATTTTATTTGTTTGGTTCATATGCCTTAGAAGGCTCGATGATGTTGTTTTGTAATATGATTTCTTTTTTCGTTTATATGTAACTTCCTATGAAGACAATAAAATACAATAGAAATATGTATAGGCCTACCACAAATAAATCCAAAAATAGTGTTAAACGATATCAACGATATCACTGCTTCCAGGTTTGATGTCGAAATTTATAAGAAAGATGATATATCGTCTAGATTTAACACAACTTCTTTTGTACACACTCACCCACACGATAAATGCACACATGGTTTCGCTAATTTATAATTTATGTGGCATTGATCCTGTTTTTGATGAACATTGTTGCTATGAGAAAACAACCATTAGGTGTTGGGGGTTTTTATTTCTGATATTTGGATTTGGATTGTATTTTATCGTCTTTATAGGAAGTTACATATAAACAAAAGATGACATCATATCATAAAAACAACATCATCCAGCCTTCTAAAGCTTATCTGCGACTCCGTACAAAAAATCTTTAATTCATGTATTGCATTTTTTTTACTGATGAGTGTATATTACTCTGTCTTCATACCTGCCTTCACTGTCTGTTTTAGGATTGGTCAATTTCTAGGTCATCTTGAAATCTTGAAGGATGGGAGGACAAGCTCTAGACCATGAATCGCCAGCCCGTGATGTGAGTACATTTTGTGTATTTCCTTATCTCTTGAGGGGCAGTGGCAGTGAGACAATTGTTACCATCTTGTAAAATCAACTTTTTGCAACTATTCTGAAGGTAATAAGTACATGTCACCATTGTATTTTTGCAGAACATGATGTCATGCTGAGCTGGTTTCGGGGCATCCTTGCATTTGACAATCCACGCTTAAATAAACTGTAGTGATCAATAGCATACAAAGGCTTGAAATAATTGTTTGTGACTGGATGCACAGTAAGCATGTACTATTAGTTATTGAGATGGATACTAATTGTATTAATTTGTAACTTGCAGAACACCTACCATTCCTACAATGGCCGGGCAGCCCAAGTTCTTGGAGCTCTGCAAATTCTACTGGGCTTGATTTTTCTGGCATTGCAAACAGCAATCTATGTTGTAAACTACAGTCCGTACAGTGGGCTCATGGGCTACATCGCACCTTTTTGGGTGGGTTGTACTCTCATTGAACATATCTTGCTTGCAATACAAAAGGCAGCAAATCCTTGCATCATACTAAAACGTTGACTTTTCTATTTTCAGTGCATCCTTGCTGGTGCCTTTGGTATATTTTCAGGAAAAAGAAAATCTCGTTGTTCTGTAAGTTGCTTCTTAGCCCAGTGGCGGATCCAGGGGGGGCCTAGGGGCCAGGGCCCCCTCTACACCACCAAGATATGGTGGCATTTTGTAGAAAAAATGCGATGCAGGCGTGTGAATGCAGAAACAGACTATCGTGTCTGGATTCGCCACTGTTAGACTTTAGCAATTAAAACATAGGCTTATATTAATTAATCATAATATATATATACACTCTTGAACTAAGGAAAAGTGCCCAATTATTAATCTTCGTCTTGAACATATAATATTACAGATTATTTGTTTTGGTAAAACCTATGGTACAATATTGGTCCTTGGTAAAGTAGTGTCAATGTAACAAAAATAATTTTGAGTGCAACCATTTCTTGTTTTCATTTTCATTTTGTCTGTGCAGGTAATCGCAACGATGGTTCTTTGCATAATAACTGCGCTTTTCGTTGCTGGGTTCATCGTAGAAGAAGGCTTCCTCATTAATGGAGTTCTTGAAAGATCAGGGGGCTGTGGAGAATCAGGAGGCTGTCAAATCTCAGATGTGAGTGCCTTACGGAAATGTGTTTTTTCCATATAATTAATTGTAATATAGTTTTAAGAAAATCACTCTAAAGAAGTAATTCCTAGAATGCCGAAGGTAAAATCCATTTATTTCATCAACACTAGGTAATACATGTTTAAAAAAAACTCCAACCCCCTTTGGCAATTTAATGGTGCCCACTGAGACCTATAATCCTATATGATAAACTTATCAATGCCTTTTTCTTCCAACAGAGTGATCGTTACGCGGTTCATTATATGGTTATTACAATGGTCGTCCTTGGCATCATGGAATTCCTCATCGCTGTAACAGCTGCAGCTCTTTGTTGCCAAGGCAGTTGTTGCGCATCATCAAAATAGGTAGGTTACTATTGGTTATTATGGTTACCTAAGTTACAGTAATGGAAGTATTTGTGATGACGGAAACGCACTTGACAGTCAGGACAAAGCAAGAAGTATGGGGATCGGGCTTTCAGTGTATTTGCTTCAAAAATTGTGGAATTGGCTACCATTGATATTGAGGGCCATTAAAGAAGTATCTAGCTTCAAAGTGGCCCACACACATTTTGTTTTAGAAAGTATAGTGTTGTTGTTAGAAATTTGTATTATACCCTATACCACATACACTGAACAAAAAAAGAAATGTCCTCCTTCATTTTTGCTTATCATTTGCAAGATTTTTTTTTCCCAAAACTTATACAGTGTTACCTATTCCTTTATAAACAAGTGTCATTGTGCAGAAAATCAGTCAAGTGCAACCATTTCCTGTTTGCCTTTAGTCTTGTTTATCACATCAGGGTATTAAAAAAAACTACTTTACCCACATCTCACCAAACAAATCATGTTGCTATTTCGATGTGTGTGACATACAGACCAAAAGGGCCCAAAAATGTGCACTACAGCTTTATTTAGATGTGCACAGCAAGGGAAAGAATTTTAAAAATTTTTATTTTGCTTTGAATTGAGATGTTTTCATGAAAAGTTTACATCACATGACCAAAATATCAAACAGAACAACCATTTTTGAATTCTTGTGCAAAAATTAAAAACTTAAATTTGCAATGCTTAAACACATTCTTGATAAGCAAAACTAACAATTATTTATTGGGTGAAATTTTCTTAATCGCCAAAAATCTACATTACTTTGCCAGATATTTGAATATTATGATCCAGGTTGATGAACTCATTACTTTCGATGAAAACAGAACAAATCACGTCAAATGTTTTTTCCACTAGGAGGCAGTAAAGCTCTGGAGTTGAATTAATGTTGATCCCATGTTTAACCTTCTGTAACAGGAACTTTTATTGACTTAACAGCGATCTACTGGAAAAAATATTTGGAGTGATTTAATATAATAATATTATAACATAATGATTTAATTATTTGCAATTCATTTTGGAGCAATTCTGACGATAGCTTTTTTAATAAAATCGAGATGAATATGTCAATTTTTAAGTATATTCTTTTTTATTTTGCAGTTTCATTCAGAGCTGCTGAAGATGATTCTTTCTTCCTGAGAAAAAAAGAAAGAAAAAAGAAGCTGTTCAATAATGAAGTTCAAAGCATTGACTGGTGTTTTCTGAAAGCTTTGACTTTTCCTGAAGGTATGACCAATGGCCATGCCAAAGTCAAAGACCTATTTTTTTCCCGAAGTCCAGCCAATCAGCAAGCTTTTTTTCAGTGATCATGTAATGTGATTTTGTGTTTTTAGTATCTGTACATAGATCTATGTAAATAATGCCCACCACTTTGACTACATTTTTCTTTATTATAACAATATATATTACTGTTTTACATTAGATATTCATATTCAAGAAACTTGTTGCATTGGTGTGCAATCAGAGGGGAATACGTTTCGTGCAATATTGATGGTCTTACGAACGTTGAAATATGCTCACCTGCCAAATAAACGCAACACTTGATTTTAGCTCATATTTTTTTGCAAATATTTTTTCTGGCCTTTTTGACTGTAAGTCAGGGTATAAAATAAGTGTGCAGCAATCCCAAAATGTGCAGTGATCAATCTGAAATGTGCAGTGATCAATCCAAATATGTGCAGTGATTAAATTCACCCTTTCTGCGCTAAATTATGGTGGACTTTAGAATCCCCACAATATACTTTGTATTTCAACCAATTTGATACTTTTGTCTGCCTTATTATGGCCAATGGGGTCATCTTTTTGAAATTGTTAGTGCTTGACACAACAATGCCAGCCATAAAAAACACCGATTGATTATCCATATAAATAACAATAGTTCGCGCAAGACAATACGCGCAGTGATCAAATTTTGTTATTTTATACCCTGTTGTAAGTTCAAGGTAAGGTCTCTTATTTTCCGAAAATCTGAAATTTATTAAAACAGACAAGAGAAAGAAATGCCAGAAAGGGTCACAGTTAAATGATTTTTGGTTACGATAATACTTGTTGACCATAGAATCAATACAATGCCATCTATTTGGTTTTGGCTAAAAAAAAATATATATATGCAAAAATGTTAGCTGACACCAGATTCAGATTCAGATCAATTTTTTTTTCTCAAGGCATATTTTTAAATAATTTTACATATAATAATTAGACAATTGCTCTAAGATGGGTGACCCCTTTAAGACCCGTTTAACTTTTTGAGACCCCCTAAAATGAAGTGTTTCGCTCCTTTTGCTGGTGTACATAAAACAATATTTAAATGATTAACAAAATTTTACTTGCAAGGTCATACATGTATCTCTATAGATACTTGCCATGTTATAGGCCCACTTGATGACTCATATCCAATCTGTGAGGTCATATATCCTATATTTTCATGCCATCAGGACAAGTCCCTGGATGATTCATGCCCACACAACTTTGAGGTCAAGTCTCTCATTGACAAATTTACGCTTAATTTTGAGTCATTTCAATGTCATCAATCTGTAGCATGTAACACTCATGCTTCCATGGCTGTTAAATGGATCATTATTGGCTTAATTTATTATTTTAGCGGTGTTGCAGGGTGATAAAATTAATTTTCTTTTTAATAAAATACACATAAGACAGTGAAAGTTGTAAATATTAAAATTTTAAAATGTCTAAACTGTGCGGAAACACTTAAAACTAATCTGTGATAAATATTGTATTTTTATGCATGATATTTCTATGAAAAAATGTTTATGCCGCATGTACTATGTAGTGCTTTGCAATAAAAAAGACAACTCGAAATGTTGAAATTTTGTTGGTCATTGTATTACAGCAGTGATGGAAATGGGGGGGAGCTCAGGGGAGCTGAGCTCCCTTGACCAAAAAACAGGGGGAGCTGCACCCTGCTACAGCTCCCCCGATGATCAGTTGTGAAATTACAATTATCATGTTACTTTTTCAGTCCTCATAGTATTTTTAGCCAAAAATATACTCTGGTGGAAGAATTCTTTCCATTTAAAAAAATTTGGAATGGCGAGCCGATGCCGCACGAGCCGAGAGCTCCCCCGACAAAAAATTTCCATTTCCATCACTGTTAATTACAGTCCTCATTATATATATAACTCATATTTATGATGAATCTCAAGTTCTTTTCTATGCTGTTGAAGTGTGATGTCAGAGATGACTTATTCTTTAGCATTTCAATATATATCGAATTTCTATGTTTTAGTTTTCCTTAGTTTATTGATCAACGCCCAATTGGCTCGAGGCTGCTGCTATCCAAAATGCAAGTCTCTGATTGGCCACTTTGTTAAAAGACTGATGTCAGGCAAGACAGGAAATGGGAGTAAGAATCACTTTACCAAAAAATATGGTCATAAGAGTTTTTGACACACTCCATGTTATTTCATCATATAAGTGTCATTCAAATGATCTTTTCAGGATTATTTCAATGAAATGTCATATTAAACATGTTAAGCTAACTTTGTGAGGTCATTTGTTGGGTGATACTGAGTGGTAATGATGTGATTGAAAGGTGTGTGATAAATCAAAATTTTAATACTCAAATATCTCAAAATTTTCAAAACAGAATATCTTAATTTTACATCGATACGAAGCTGAGACCTTCTAATTTCATGCTACGTTCGTAACTTTTTTGGTATATTTTGAAAATCTTGCATTTTAATCAGGACCGCTGTGCCAACTCTTAGAAATATCTTCGAGAATATCAGAAATCTTGAACTTCATAAAGAATTGTCAAAGAAAACGCAACATCATAATTCAAATTTACAATTTTATTACAAAGGAATGTACATAAAGAGATATAATATAACAAATAGGATTCTTCAATAAAATAACTGTACAAAGATCATTTACATGTGATGAGCTACCATTGATGACACATTTTACAAGACATGTCTTTACTGTTGACATATCTTACCTTACCTTGAAATAGTTTAGCCTTATAAATGACACAGCTGTCATGATGATTGTAAACACCAGGTGTCGTGATTATTAATATTTGTGCAAAGCTCCATCTCGTGTCAATAAAGATCATTCCAGCTTATGGCGCCAACAACATGTCGTGTTATTAATAAGTTCTCAGCAACTCAGGCTCACATCATGGTGGCAGCATCTAAAACGGACACCACTGCTGTGGCGAAAGGCCGAAGTAACGGCCAATGTCCCCAATGATCCCCGGTCCTACTACGTGCGTGACTCTAATGGCACAACACTACGCCGAAATAGACAGCACATTAGAGAAAAGATTGCACCATCGTCAACAGTTCCCCCCCCCTGTGTGCGATTCCCTCCACCCCAAAGCAGATCGACGACAGAGCAGCAACGAGCAGACACAGTGCCACAGCTGAGAACCCCATTGAAAATCGTGCCCTCCCCGAGTCGATCCCCAATTACTGAGACTTGCCCCCGTCCACCAGGAATGTCGCCCGTGACCCCCTCGGCACAACAACCTGCTCTCAATAGGTCGCCCGTTTCAAATAGTGCACCCCCTCCCCTGTATCGTCCCAGTTCCAGTTGTGCCACCCCCCATGCAAAACGCTCAACACCTATGAACAATTCATCGCCCGTGAAGCCAACCAGGTCCAGAAGCGGACGACCAGTACACGCTCCTGACAAGCTTGATTTGTAATTACATTGTATGTAGACTGTTTGCACAGTATTATCTCACCCAAAGCAGTATTTTGTCACATTGTTTATTTTATTTTATCATTTAAAAACACAATCTGATCAGCTTTAACGTTACTGCCCACAATAACATGTGGTGTCAATATCTCTTTCAATCTATTAATCATAGTTCATTTTGTTAAAGTAGTTTTCTTTTGTGGTATGATTGTATTTTGAAGTAACATAAACACCTGTTATTATTGTATAAGCATATTTACTCAAATTTTGAGTCATATAATCTAATTTTCTTAGACTTATATTTGATCACTCTTTTGGTGACTTTGATGATATAGTAAATTCCATAATTATGTTTAATTACTTCAATTAAAACTTAAGGTGTATTTCTATGTCACTTCGGAAGTATATATATATGTCAGTTTGCATAGTTTCTTTGAGTTGTTTTCCCTCCCTGAGGTTTTGTGTATTTGACTAGTATCTCTGCTAAGTTGTTCTCATGGCGTTATAAAAACTAAATTATGCTATAATCAAAATGTTGAATATTGTATACTGTTAAATTTATTTCTCGGGTAAATTTCTCTGTCACAGTCATTTTCACGTAAATTTCCATGATTTGATTTCATCAAATTTTAAACGGAGGGAGATGTCATGATGATTGTAAACACCAGGTGTCGTGATTATTAATATTTGTGCAAAGCTCCATCTCGTGTCAATAAAGTTATTCCAGCTTATGGCGCCAACAACATGTCGTGTTATTAATAAGTTCTCAGCAACTCAGGCTCACATCAACAGCCATGGCCGTAAGTTTATGCTCAGTTGCTATGCTTCACTGTGGGGCTATCATAGTGACCAATTGCGATATAGCAAATAATTGGTCAATCTTCACAATATTGCCAGGAATTATAACCTGTACACAGAAGCATGTGTTCTGATAGAAATTGTAGCATTAAATGACATAGCATGGTAAGGGTAAGGCAAAATATTGAATTTGTATGAATATAATCATAAAATCAATTCTGATGCTATATGTTATTTCCCTGATGGTAATAGTCACCAAAGTGTCTGGATGTATTGGGTGCACATCAAATTAGGCATTCATGACAAAATTACAATCAAATACATGCTTGAATTTTTGGTTCATCAGGTTTTACTCGCAGTATTTTTTTCTTTAGATATGACAAATTTGTAAGTAGGTGTAGGAAGATAGAGCACTTCTCACCTGAAAAGGAAATTGTGCCAAATGCTCTCCATATATGTTGACTTTGATGCAACAAATTAAATTTCATCAGAAGAAAAAAGTTTTACTATTTTTTTTCTTACTTGAGAAATAAAGAATTTTTCTAATAAAAAACACTGCTAGCAAACCGCGATGAACCAACGTTAAAGCTGCATATTTAACTGTGATTTTGTCATGAATGCGTAATTTGGTGTGTGCGAAACGCTGCCAGAGACTTTGGTGACTATAACTAGAACTGATTATATGTTCAAAATTCATTTAATTTAGTATTTTGCCTCACAGTTATTATGTAACTTTATTCCAGTCACCATTTTTTATCAGAACCCCTTCTACTTTATACAGACTATAATTCCTGACAATTCGATGAAGATTGGGCAAGTATTTGTTTTGTTATGATTAGTCACAATGATAGCCCCACAGTGAAGCATAGCAACTGAGCATAAACTTACGGCCATGGCTGTATATACAATACAATATGAAATACAATGATTTTCGAAATTCAGATTATAAAGGGCCATTAATTTATATTTCTATTTTAAACTACCTAACCTGCAGATCCAGCCCTTATCATTTATCACCGAATTACTAAAGACAAAATATTATAAAGCTATCATTTTATCATTTAATTATATTATCATATATCTATAATTATCAAAACCATCTGCCCGAATTATCCACAATGTCCTTATTATATATGAAATAACCACTGAAGAGTATCTAAAATTCAGAAAACTTTCTCATGTTTGCCACAAATATCTTTCAAGAGACTAATAACAGCATGAAGTATTACAATTTTTGAAGAAATTTAAACTAGCTCAGTGCTATAATTGTGTAGAAAACCAAGATACAAAAACAATGCATTCTCTGGAATATATATAAATAAAACCAAAAGATGGTTAGAAAATATTGATAGTTTGGCCAGCAAACTGACATTTCATGCAATAACAAAAACGAACATGTACATTCTGATAATGTAAACATAATTATGCAATATGCATTACTAACTTTCTGATTAGAATTTGAAAAATTATGATAAAATAGGTAACTGTTTATCATGTAGTACATGTACTGTTGTAAGTTTAAAAAATCTCTGGAAGTAGGCCTTTTACTCTTTTCGACATTTTCTAATACACATGTATGCTGCATGAAGACCGCATAAAATTTAAAAACTTTAATTGTCCAAGTATTCAATAATATAATAGTATCGCAAACAGTTAATGTTATGCTATATTCAGCTGTTAAAAATATATCAGATAGTCAGATATATATCTGAATAACTGGTCCTTTTCAGCTCCAGGAATAAAACCAGAATGAGGCTCATTTTCAAACACTCATTTGACTGCGGAGCTATTCTTTAAACATGTTAAAAGCTGCGAGACTGTCTTAAGTCGCATGGTGACTCCGAAGAGAAGAATTATTCAGTTTTAACTTAACAGACATTTTGTATTGATGCAAATCCCTTTTTTATGGCTGAAGTATCCAGTTGATTACAAAGAAGACAAACAGTGCTAATGGTAAATAACATATTGAAGTAATCTCATTTGAAATTTTACCAGGGGAATAGGAATCATTGTTTCAAAGACTGTAAGTTGAGAGAGGTAGCTTATATTACATGTTGCTACATTATTCAACGTTCTTAAACTAATTAATAGACAGTAGTTATGTACAATTACCATGAAAATAAATAATGAACGACTCAAAAGTAAGCCTCTTTATAAAATGCAACATGAAATTGGAGAATGCATGAAGAATAATTATTATTCATGTTTGACATTATGTCCCTTTTCCCAGTGTAAAGAACTGAGTCTCTCCTATAATTGGATCGTGACCTCGTACATAGAAGAATTATGACACTGTTTCATATTCAAATAGAGGTCCTGTTCATCTGCCTCAACTTTTCAATAGTTCAAAGTGTGTAAATATGTATACTATTCAACAGTTACTGTTATTGCTACAACTGCAATAACTTCTTGTGGTTTAGAATTGCAGTTGCTCCTTGGCAAATTTGCATCAGTTAATTGACATCGGTGTTAAACGTGTTCTCATGTATAGTGGCATCATAATTGGACACAGTTGACATCGCTCTCCAAAAATCCACCCTTTCCTTTCCTAGATATGAGACTCACAAGGATATGTGACTCACAAGGATATGTGACTCACAAGGATATGTGACTCACAAGGAGTCACCAAATTGCATGGTTGTATAACATGAAAAGTATAGGGGTATGACACAACACCCATCCTACATGAAATCACTCCTAGATCCTTGACTGTAACAACAAATTATAATTCCCAATAGTTGTGCCTCTTATATCATTAAATGTGAGACAATGTGTGCCAAGCTGCAGCCACAGTTTATCCAAATTATCACCAAAATCCAAGACTACATAAATGGTCTACATTTAATCCACAACCTAATCCATCATCAGTTTGAATCGTCGTGTAGCCAATAAATCATGTACACATTGGAATCATTCGATGGTTTTCATGATTTCATCTAATCCTTAATATGCGATGAAGAACAAAGTAATCAACAACTTGAATAATTTAATCCACAACTTCTTGAAATCTATTTAATCCATAACTTTTTCATGTCAGTCAGACTTTGCAACGAGAAAGTACCCATTTTTTGCCATGGGCATGTCACTATATAATCCACAACTTCACTTAATCCATGACTCTTTAATCCCTGACTTTCTTACATTCCACCAGTCAGGTTCTTCATGAACTTTCCATTTGTTGTGTCCATGGCCTGTAGATAATAAAATCCACAACTTCATAATCGAAGACTACTATTCGACTCCTGACTTTCCCATATCTGTCAGAGTTTCAAGTACAAGTAGCATTTATTTAATCCTTGACATATAATATAATCAAAAACTTCATAATCGAAGACTGTTTCATCACTGAATTTGTCGCGTCAGGCAGACTTTCCTAGTTGTAGTTATCTCCTTGATCAAGTCTATTTCATCCCTGACCTTCTGTCAGACTTTCTCCCAGTACATGTTGTACTTATTTAATCCTTGACCTATAATTTAATCCACAACTTCATAATCCAAGACCGGTTTCATCCCTGACATTCAGTTACTTTCTTGTATAAGTCAGACTTTCCAACTTTATAGCATTTGTCTTGGTTATGAATCAACGACTTCATCCAACATACTGTGTAATCCAAGATTATTTCATCCTGGATTCATCTAAGATATTGTCTAATCCAAGATGATTTCATCCCGGATTGCCCGCATGGGTTAGACTTTCAGTGTTTATCTAATCCTTGACAATAGCTACCCCCAACTTTCTCATATCCGCGAGACTTTCCATAATTCTCTTGACATGAGCGGGGTCCTTGATATCCATGTTATCCAGGTCCACGGGATCCAGGTCCTTGATGACGTAATACATGCTGTCCCAGCCCTGTTGGAAGAAGGTCGTTATGTGCATAGGCAAGCTGAGGTCCAACAGCCACTCATTGACTGTTATGGGAGGTTTGAGGCTCTCATAATTTGGCTGAAATTTAAAAAAGGTAGATGTTATATTGTGGTAAGAATTACACTGTATGAGCAAAAGATCCATCTCCATTTAGACTTACAATGATGATTTCAGATCTATGTGGTGGTTGTGTTGTGACAGCTTGCACAATGGAAAGTACTCATATCATTCATGGCATAATTTGATCCAAAAGAAAGCTTAAAGACGTTCACTCATGAGACAGACACCAAAAAGGTCCTTAAAAATTTATATTGATAAAAATCCACACCTGATGTGTGAATCTCATCTAGCTCACTGATAAAACTGGCCTTGAATACTTGAATTATAGAAATTTTGTAATGGCTGCCATTTGTAATAGCCTTCTGCACATGCTCAGTGGTTCTGGGCATGCCCAGTGGGAACCCAATGAAGGACCGATACCCTCAAGCATCTTGTCGGCACATCATGTGCATTTATATATAACCTTTGTTTATCAACTTATATTGTCGAGATAAATTAAATCAAACATACCTCAGCTTGGCTCATATTCAAAGGAAGAGGTCGCAGCGTAGTTTGCACGAGGGTGACCTGAGAGGCGTTATCATACAGGCCCAGCGGACGGACGCCTTCTTGGGGTGTTCCCAGTCGCTTGTTGCCCATGGTGTTCCAGGGATTTTGATTGTCATCTTGACCACCAGGAGGAGTCGCTGCAGTGGGGTGGAGTCCGGAAATCGGCAGGACTGGACCGGACGACAGACTGGATTGACCCATCCGGGGACGACTCCGAGACCGGCCTTCGGTCTGTGTCTGTAATAACTGTCCGTTTTGACTAGTCTGTCCGTGTTGCTGTCCATGTTGTGGTCCCGCTATCTGACTGTTGTTGTTATTTATGCTATCCATCCCCCCTGAGACAGATGGACTTACAGGCGACGTCACATTTAACCCCGCGTTTGACCCAGGGGGTCCAGATCTCCGCCCCGTGTCCCTGTACTTAGCTTGCGAGGTACAAGCGCCATCAAAACTTGAAGATTTCTGCAGGGGTCCAGTGCTTTGTTGTTGGGGTTCATCATCCTGGATGGTTGACAGAGTCTGGTTCATCTTCAAAAACAACGGCTCTGTCGTGATGTACTCTGAAATTATACCAGGTCAATCAGAGGTCAATCAGAGGTCAATCAGAGGTCAATCAGAGGTCAATCAGAGGTCAATCAGAGGTCAATCAGAGGTCAATCAGAGGTCAATCAGAGGTCAATCAGAGGTCAATCAGAGGTCAATCAGAGGTCAATCAGAGGTAAACATTCAATAACTAATTACAGCTGATAAAGGAAAAGTGCTTATAAAATTACATTGACATGTTCACTCTTCAATGAGGTCACAATAACTCAATGACAAATTAACAGTTCGTTTCGAAGCAATGGATGGCGCCATGGCCTGTTGTGAGATCTTTGATGCATGTCATTCTTCGACTGCAATTGGCTTATCCAACTTTAATTATCACTAAGACAATCAACATGCATACTTATTTGAATAATCAAGCTTAATAGAAATAGTCATATTATTAAAAATTCTAACCGTAACTCCTCCTTCGGCGTGAGATTGAGGCCTTACTGGGTGAATCCTTAATGAGTACATGCATGAATCCCCTTGAAAGAGAAATCAAAATATTATATTAAATATTCACTTCAGTGGTTTCTGAATTATTGTTGTTGTTAACTCGACTATGTGACTGCCTTTCGCCTAAATTGAGTAATGAGTATTTTGATGCAATTTTAACACCTAGATCAGTAACTCAAACTTTTGATACTTAATCCATTAATAATTGTATTATAGAATGCATTTTCCATAAAATTTCACATTATTGCAGGGCATTGATATAATTTTTTCAATGTAGTAAATTTTAAATGATATCGAACATTATTTTCTAACCTTATGGATCCGGTCTCCTCACCATTGTGGGTCAGCTGGCACCTGAACGGTTCTGGTTTTTTGCTGATCATGGATTTCAGTGACAGCACACATTCACCTAAAATACAAAAATGCAGTTTTACAACAGTATCAATTATGGAAAGATGTAGTGCAAGCCTTCAAATGAGAAGTCAGTAAAGCATTATTACCATAAGATTCCTGAGAATCTTCATTTTTGACGCAGAGAATCAGATGTTGGTCAGCAATATAATCTCTGTCATCAAACAGAGGAAGCAACTGAAAGGAATAAACAGGGAACATGAGTGGTAATGAATCTCATGATTTGGGGGTTGCCCAGGATCCTTCAATCGCCCACGTATAGAATACTGGCTACAATCTATCTCTATTTAAATTGCATAATTATGGAGTATTATGGACTCCGACTAAACTGAATTCCGGGTGGGGTTGAAGACAGGCCCTCTAAGTCAGGGGTTGTACAAATCATACTCTCTTAACCATCAAGCAACAGAGGGACTAAATAGATGTAATTATACTTTCAAATTGGTCTTCTGATGTCAATGACTTTTAAAAATGATTTGTTTGTGCCAGTTATGGTTCTAAATTCAGTTGTTTCAGTTCATAGCTTAAATAACTTAAATACTGATCAAATAAGAAGATGATACGGAGACCAACAGAAAACTGTCAATGACGAGGCAAAGCCAGTTGGCAAATTGAAAACAAAAAGAAAATTAATTTTTCAAGTGGACCGCCAATCTGCAAAGAGCTCTAAATCCATTAACAGACCTTTTTTTTTTAATTTGTGGGACATTAGTTCTTTACAATTTTATAACTATTATATTAAGCAAACTTACAGCGGGTGGCAAGCTGTATGATGACCATTTTGGACAACAAAAATCATCCGTGTTGGGCTTGACAGTTTCTGTATTGGGTTTGCTGGAGACGACCGACTGAAGGCAGGAGGAGAAGAAGTCTATCTGAGAGGTAAACTTGCAACTTGACTTCAGCTGAAATTAAATTTAAACACGATATATAGCAACCCAAGTCTGTGTCATGTGTCATTGTGCCAAGGGGCAAGCATCTCTGATGATGCGTTGTTGTTGTATGGGGCAAAATACAATACATCATTACATGCTGTAACTACATCCCTCAGTTATGTGTGAATTGATTTCTTGAGCACAAGGAACTATATTATTTCACAGTTGTAATAATGAGTGATATATTTAGCGTGAATAAGTGATATTTTTGTTATTACATTGATCGTTTAACGGTTACTCACAATTTTGTAATTACTTTGTATTCTGCATAAAATCACTTGACAGTGTTGTCCAATAACTAATCAGCTCCCCAGAATTCAACATGACCCATGCAGCGCAGGAGTACATTTGAAGCGCTTGAATTATTTAAATTAAGTTTCATTTATATTTCCCACATGCAAATCCATATGCTCCAAACATGGTCCCTTGTGTAAAGTATAGGCACTTTTGCAGTACAATCAGAGTACATTTGCTAATTTAAATAATTGGAGCGCTTTTAAAAATGTACTTCTTTTGTCATAGTAGACTTTGGAATTGGAAATGAAGGAAAGACTGCACCGGCTTTGACAGAAAATGCTAAAAGGATTTCTAAATAATTTCTCATACCTCTGCAATGACTTCCTGGAAGATGATCTTGACATTCTGGTTGGTGATGTTGTTGTTCGACGCTCGCGAAGTTTGACTGCTCGTTATGCCGATGTCGTACGAGGCAAAGACTGGTTTGTGATCGCTGGTCATGATATCTTCCACACACCCTGGGATATTAGTAATTCATTTGTAATTTTTTGGATTTTTAAAAATCAAGCAGTTTACTTTCAGCACCCACTGGTGGAAAGTCAGTTCTATGGGAATATCAGTTTTAAGTATTCATTTTTTTAGCAATCTTGAGCATATCAGTGTAGCAAGTCCAACTTAAAAATGGTGTTGAAATAGCAGTGACTTAAAAATAAGGATTAGGGAAACAGCAAGGCCTTTATAATTAACCTCGCAAGAGAAGATTGTCAACTACCAAATTTGTAATGATATAGCACAGTGCTGCCATTTATAATATTTACATTTTATTACCCATCTTTACATATGTATGTTAAACTCACCATAGGATGTGCATTTGTTGTGGGTGTCAGGATAGGAATGGAGAAGAACTCTATCACACCAGGATGGGGCATTAATTCTCAACTGAAAATAAAAAGAATAACTTCAGAGTTTTGGCTTTTTATGCCATGTATACTGGATTAATAATTGTAATAATTTTATGGAATGAGAAAAATTAATGTTTGACATCCGGAAAAAAATGCCTTAAATATAATTTTTTACCCCTGTTGCCTTAAACTTCTGATATTCGTATGTATCTCTTGATCCTTTTTGAATTCTGTAAGTTGGTGGAAAATGTATCTCTTCTTCTTCTGCAAGCAATGTAAACAAGATTTAATACAAGATTTAATAAGAACATAACAAATTCAGTATTCCTGATTGCATTCTTTGGGAATATGTTTAGCAATAAAGCAGTGACATGGTAAGAGATAGCACACTATATGATGGTTTCAAGGTTGACAAAACAATTATTCCAAATCCTTAATCAGGACAGTCATTATTTTAAAATTCAACTTACTAAATTCAATGAAGGCTTCTTTTCTCTCTTGGGTCTTTTTCAGCTGGTCCAACTTCAACAAATCGCTGTAATTTGGATTTTTCGCTTTTTTCGTTGTCTGTATCATGGTGACAATTTTCTGAAAAGAAAATCGAAATGAGTCATCAAGATTCAGCACATTTTTTAACATAGTAACTGGGAGACCAAATTGTGGAAGTATAATTCGAAGGCTTTTCAGTAAATTATAGTCATCATTAAGATTTTATGTGTCAATGACAATCTAGTAGAGGCTTGGCACAGTTAAACCCCCTGAGACTTTGTGTCATCGGCTTATAGAGGGACTCATGGAGTCTGCAGTTAAACTATCGATCTTGACAGAGCAAGCATTTTTTTAAGGATGTTTGGCTGGATGACCAACTGAACGACCTCGAACCATTTTTAGCACAATGACAAGTTATAGTGGGATCATGAAAGTACACTCCAAAATTTGCCAAAAATAAAAATCTATTAGACTCTTTCAAATTTTGTAAAGTTTGTGAAAAGGCACGCATCAAAACTTGGGGAGTGCTGGGAGGGGGGGCAGTGGGCACATACTTACAGCTGGATCTTCATCCTCAAGTCTGTAATTCAAATCACCCAGGAAGAACACGTGATGGAATTGAGAAATGATGTCGCAAGCCGGGAGGGAGCCTTTCGGTTTGAGTCCTGAGAGACCCTTGATGATGTCATGAGCATTTTGGTTTCGTCTGTGAAAAGAAAAAGTAAAAATTGTAAAATGACAGTTATTATTTACTGAAATATTGATTAAAATGTTCATTTTATCAAATGGTATTGATTGCTTTTGTAATGTCTAGAAATTGCAAAACACCTGAGCACGTGGAGCCTTCCAGTTATGATAGCGGAGAGAAAAGGAGAAATTACGATAGCAGTTTTAAAACTATGCTGTCAAAACTACAGTGGAGAAGTTGCTTAGATTATCCTAAGTCTAAAAATTCTATTGAGTGAATTCTATTTTGTGAAATTTGTGAAAGAGACAAATATTCTATCGCAAAGCTGTCCGAGCAGGAAAAGAAATGGTGGATGCGTAGAGATAGAAATGCAACACTATTTCAAAGATTGAAGACAATAAGTAAACAGGTGATAAAATCAAAATAAACAATTATGTCACACTGAATGATATTAAAAATGTACAGCATTATACACTGCAATGAAAAATAATCGCACACTTTCTTGACTTACCGAGCATTTCTTTCATGGCCAGAGGTGAGATGACAATTTACAAAACAGAAACTTGTGCCGTCAAAACTGAATGACACTCCAACACCTCCTTTGTTGCCTGTAAAAATTGATAAATTTGTCATTAATACACTATCAAATTGGATGGATGGTTGGGGATTAAGGCCTACATCCTGTATTTATGCACTTGGTAGGCTAAGAAGGTAAGAGAAATTCTTCTATGGCCATGTCAACACAGAATTTTTTGCCAACTCACATTGAAACTTTGGAGGCTGTTAGTCAAATATCAAAGTTGTTTCAAGGTTACACTTTGCATAGGTTTTATCCACAGTGACTACATACACAGTTCTGAGTGGTTTTCTATAGCTGACAGCAATTTGATTTTACATGAATTGACTTTTTCTGAAACATGTGCTTTCTTGAACACAATGTTTTGATCAAACAGGAAGTCATGTACAGCATGTACAATGCTGCCACGTAGTTGCACCATGTCATGAGTATTGGATGTCCAACCAGTTGAACTAAAGGACAGCCCCTGAGCCAAGGAGAAATCTATTGTATCCAAGCCACTACATGGAAATTTAAATTATAATATTCACTCTTACCCAAAGTGTTTGCAATGCCCGTTTTGACAGAGTCACTCATAACCCTGGTGATGCGATTCTTGTATTTCATTTTGACGAGGACAACCATACGGATGCTCCACGAACTGACACAAGTGACCTGTAAATATCAAATTCGAAAATAAATTTAAAAGTTACATTTTCACTCATTGTTCAAAGTATAAACAGAGGTTTGATGCCCAGCGTGCCAACACTGATCTAGGAGGCCCCATTTGAAGGGCACACCCAGATTTTTTTACTTCAAGGAGTTCGGAGTTCCAGAGCTACACACTTAATGGGCCTCCGAGGCCAAGACCCGCCCTGAAAAAGAACTCCCGAAAAAAATGCATATTTATGCACATACCACATGGAAGTCCCTATTGTCTTTATTAGCAGCAGTAGTAGCAGTAGTTGCAGTGGAAATGGTATCCTTAATCTTGTTGATCCATTCTTTTTCGCCGATGGAAGCTTCCTGAGTTCCGATCACGTACATGTCATGTCCCATAACGGATAATCCTGGGTCCCGCACTTTTCCCAAGCCCTGAGACTGAAACCATGGGGTAAGGTCATTGTGTGGATTGTCCGAACCTGCAAAAAATCATTTTAAAGATTGACAATAGAAATAAAGGATATGGGGTAGGTTGTCCGAACCTGCAAAGATCATGTTTAAGATTGGCAAAAACTACACAGGTCGGGTTGGGTTGTCCGAACATACAAAGATCATTTTAAAGATTGGCTAAAAAAATACAGGTCAGGGTGGAATGTCCGAACAAGGAAAGATTATTTTAACCAGAACCGCAAGCGGTTTCAACGCTCGTCTGTTAATGTGAAATCTATCAATGTGTGCCAGATTATCACCCACAGGCCAATACCTAATTTCATAACATGAAGTGATATTTTAAGGTTACAATGGCCAGTTCAAGAAGAAAGATGGCTGCGAAAATGGCCACCACAAAATGGCCACGATCTTGGATTTCTCAACATTTGGCTGATCAATACCCACAAACTCATACCTGTACCAAATTTCATAACTCTTACCGAAATATTGAGATCCCAATGGGCAGGTCAAGAATGAAGAAAGATGGCTGCCAAAATGACCACCACAAAATGACCGCCATCTTGGATTTCTCAACATTTGGCCGATCAATACCCACAAACCCATACCTAACCAAATTTCATTACTCTAAGCGAAATATTGAGTTCACAATGGGCAGCTCAAGAAATGAAGAAAGATGGCTGCCAAAATAGCTGCCATCTTGGATTTCTCGACACGTTCCTGATCAATACCCACAGCCAATACCTGTACCAAATTTCATAACTGTAAGTGAAATATTAAGGTCACAATGGGCAGTTCAGGAATGAAGAAAGATGGCTGCCAAAATTTCCGCCATCTTGGATTTATCAACATGTTCCCAATTGATTCCCACAGGCCCATACCTGTACCAAATTTCATAACTCTAAGCCAAATATTGGACACAATGGGCAGTTCAAGAAATGAAGAAAGATGGCTGCCAAAATGGCCGCCATCTTGGATTTCTCAACATGTTCCTGATCCATACCCACAGGCCAATACCTGTACCAAATCTCATAACTGTAAGTGAAATATTAAGGTCAAAATGGGCAGTTCAAGAATGAAGAAAGATGGCTGCCAAAAAGGCCGCCACAAAATAGCCACCATCCTGAAATTTCTCAACATGTTCCCGATCCATACCCAGAGGCCCATACCTGTACCAAATTTCATAACTGTAAGTGAAATATTAAGGTCACAATGGGCAGTTCAAGAATGAAGAAAGATGGCTGCTAAAATGGCGGCCAAAAAATGGCAGCCATCTTGGATTTCTCTACATGTTCCCGATCCATACCCATAGCCCCATACTTGTACCAAATTTCATAACTCTAAGTGGAAAACTAAGGTCACAAATGGACACTTACAGATACTTTAACCGGGACAACGAGGACGACGACGCCGACGAAGTTGACGCCGATCGAGTGACGACAATAGCTCTTCGTTTTCAAAGAAAATAGACGAGCTAAAAATTGACAATAACGATGAATGTCAACAGGAGACTGTCAGGAGAGCCAACAAGTCAATTCACTTGCAAAGAAAAAGTGCATGGTTTCAAAAGGCTGATAATTATCTAACTCGAATCTATTATCACCATTCGGTTGTCTTCAAGATTAAACGCATCACAAATTGAGGTTGTTATAATAAGGAATTTTTTCTTTACTCCTCAACAATCTCCAACCTATTATAATTAGAGTATTAAATTACTATAACGATTGCGTCTCACCTTTCTGCAATGACTTTCTGCAATATGGAATTAATATCATCACTTATATGGAATCAATTGCGAGAATTTTTTTATTTCATGACTCACCCATATTCCAAGTGCCGACAAACACAGATATTTCATCAACATTCTGCGTCCCAGCGTGTTCCTTCTTCATCTGACAGATGTATTGACAAAAGGTTTCTCGCTGCCAGACGTCCGTGAATTCGTAGCTGTTCATTTTGTTCTTGCCCGTGAATTTGATGCTCACCCTCTTGTTGTTGTTCAAGGATTTCACAACTTGCTCAACTGAAAAGAGATGTTGACAACACATTTAAAAATACGTGCAAGCACGTAAACCCCCCTGGCTCTATGTGAAGCCATTGAGACCATTCGGATACTGTTACATGCATGCAAAAGTAATAAATTCCAGTATTGTTAGTAAAGAAAAATGAGCATTAATAAACACTTGAAAAGGGCATTGGTTTCACATTGGTAAATGGCATCATATTTTGGCCTTTTATCTTGATAATCTGTGAAATAGCATTTTTTTCCAAATTTGATAAACTTTTTTACCAAAACAATTAATTTCGAAAATGGTTCTAAACTAAACCGTTCAAGATATTGAGCTGAAACTATTCACATATCTACTACACTACTAAAGGCCATTTTTTAAAAATTATATCCATTGCACAAAGGTCTGTATGGATATAATTCAAAATTAACTTCCAAAGGTCAGGATTAAGCTTACATAGTTGGATACTAAAGGCTAGTTTGAGAAATGTTTGAGACAAATCTATGGGGGTGAAGCGGAAAAATTTCCTGAAATTTATTCAACTAACATGGAATTACGCACATCTAATTGCTAGAAATGCCTGGAAACTTATCATTCCCGTCTGTATGACAAAATAAGATAACAGGCAAAGTTTGAATGAAATATGAGCAACACAAAGTGAGTTATGATTGACGAAATCCCCAGCTACCCGTCATGTGGAGGACTGCAGTACCCCGTAGGCTATTACATAGCCAGCGGGGTAAAGAAAGGATATTGCATGAAACAGTAAATACAATGCACCATGGCCCCTTTCATGCATGTTGTTGGATTTCAAAGTTCTTGATAAAATAGCAGTTGAGGATTTCAATGAGTGTTCACTGTTCAGGGAAAATATCTAGACTTAATAGAATTACAGTGGACCTTGCCAGCACTTAACGTAAAAAATCTACCTTTTTGTCACTTTTCTTAAAAAAAGCATTCCATCTATATTTATGAGCAAAAGTGTATATCATATTTATATCCTATGTCATTTCTTACCTGCATCGTGTAAATAGTCCTCTGTTTTGCCTTTGTCTATTTTGAAAATGTGTAACTTTCCTGATGAGATGTTCACCCGCAGTTCAATCCGCTCATTGAATTTGCCAAGTTTTGAACCCGCGACCTAAAGAGAAGTTAATGATTGTTGTGATAATACAATGAATATTTATTTACTAAAATGACAATTGTATCAAATGCGATATTTTATGCAGTACAAGCAGATGCTAAGATTTGCATGACCCAACACATACACGCTCTTCTATGATTTTTCATCAAATACTATCGTTTAATAATAAGAGTGGGACAGAGCCACCAATGTTAGAAAAAAAAAATTGTTCGAAAAAAAAATTGTCCCCAAGAATGCTACAAAAAAAAAATTCCAACAAAAAGATGATCAAAAAAAAAAAGTTGGAAAAAAAAAATTATAAAAAAAAAAATGTTTGAAAAAAAAAATGAATTTCGAAAAATGATTTAGATAATTACAATCTAGAGTCTTTAAAATTTATTTTTTGCGTTCAGGTGGTCCCGTCTTCATGCTTTGGCATTTACATATTAATTATATATGTGGTGATTATTTTTTTCTTAGTTTGCAAGATGATAGCAGGAAGTCTCAATAAAATGTAACTTGTCAAGTTAATTGTACCTTAAACGAGCCTTCAGGAACTTTAGCGGCAGGTTTTTCTTCTTTGGGCAGAGTGGACTGGGCATGAGGAGGTTCCTTCTTCTGTTGTGACTGTAAGTCTTTTATGTAGTCTGAAGCCTGAAATAGCGCAATTCGATTTTAAGAAATAATGAAAAAAAAAAAAAAAAGCGCAAATACATTGATCCTATGATTCCTATCACATTGAAAAAAAAAAGCTTTACACAAGTGTAAAACAGACGAAATGAACGATAGCTGGTGTCCATCCAAATTTTGAAATTTTGTGTAAATTCAGACAAAATGTATGTGTATTTTTGATATTTCATTGATAAAATCACCCCAAAAAATTGCTCAGGACAATTTCTATGTCTATTCCATGTAAAAATCTTGTCTGGTCTATACATATCTTGGACAGACACCAGCTAAAGTTCATATTTTTTCACAAAAAAAAAAACAACATTTTTTTTCAGTGCAGAAGGATTTTACTTTTAAATAAATTTAGATTGAAGTTACAAATATAAGGAAATTACTTTAAAAAAAGAAGAAACCGATCATCCAGGCAAGTCAATATGTATTGTATATAATATTATAATTTTCAAATATTAAAGAACTCCTCACACAATTTGTGAAGTGACATACCTGGGTGTGGAATGTGGTGAGCATCTGGGCACACTGTTCCAAGTTTTGGGCAATCTTGAGAATTTCAAAAGACCTGGCATCCTGTAAGGAAAGAAGTTAACATTCTTTTGCATACAAAATATATAGAACGTATATACAGCACCAAAATACTAATTTAGTTACTCTGTAATACATAGCTTTAGTCATTTACACCTGACATGGAGAGAAGCAAAGAGATATTGTGCAATGTGCATGATCAGCTCAGTTCCCTATGTCATTGTTGTATGTGACACAGGGACTGAATACGCAATGTTTCAGTCAAGAGATGAGCACATTATAATCACATGGTAAAGGTAATGGTAAACATGAGCTTGTGAGTTATTAATATTCCTTGAAAAAACAAAACAAGTCATCAAAGTTTTAATGGATCAATTTACCCCTTGGCTCAACTAAGCCCCATTTCCCCAACATATCAATTGCAATGAGTGTCATACATCGTACTGCTGACAAAACTGTATAGTTTCAAATCGGATGTATCCATTTTTTAGGGGGAGACCATTTAATATTCTGGGTAGGCACTTGGGAGTTGTTTTTTTTAATAAAAAATTTCTTGCTCAGTTTTGGTGAAATAAATAAATTCATTCTGGGCAGTCTTGAAATAGATACTTTCTATCAGTGGTATTTCATAATAAGGCGTTGCTTGATTTGGGCCTGCCATTACCGTGAAATAAATAATTTCCCTCCACGAAAACTCCAACCCCCCCTGATTATTTAATGGTCATCCCTTACCTTATCAAGTGAGATTGGCCGCGTTTGAGCTCCAGGTAAACCAAATAATGTGTTGAGCAAGGTCAATTTTGCTTGGAAGTCTTGTGTTTGTCTAATAAATACAAAAGACACAATTGGTATTTATAATCAATCAAACTTTTCAAATCTTTCAGCCATTTTATATATATTGATGTGATATAGTGATTGTGAAACAAAATTGTTCCAGGTTAATGTGAAAATCAATTGGTTATTAGTTTGGGAAAAAATTAAATGCATAAAATTTTTAAAAAAATTCTTTACCTAGACATCTTAGCAGATTTATTGTTGTTAAGGTTAAATCCTCTAAATGTCTCTTGCCAAAGATTTCGAAGCATAGTACTTATTTTTACTTTTCATTAAGATCATCAAATAAAGGAAGTAAAATTTACAGTAAACCAACCTGTGCAATGCATCAGAATTTGAGATCAGAAGTTGTTTGAGTTGAGCACCTTCGCCGGATTCGGCGCGGATGTCCGAGTTAATCCCTTCAGAGACATAATTGTGGATGCCATTGATGAATTGGCCATCTTGTCTGCAGCATGAAAAGATAAGAATGACAATAAGGTAAAGGCACAGCTTCATTAAAAGCTAAGAACTTACAAACACGCACAAACATTGTGAAAATTTCATGACAGTAAAGGTCCTTCAGCAACTCAGCTTGATTCCTATTCTTGTCAGCCAGGGGAAAAAGAAATCTCTAATGGAAAAAGTTAGATTGAGTGTATAACCCCATGATCTGAGAAAATAACTAAGGAAATGTTAATTATCCCTTGCCAATAATGAGCAAATAGTAATTATGAGACTAATATATGTTTCTGTTGGATAGCCTGTGGCTACGATGGATAATCACCCATCCCAGAAGTTGTTACTGGCTTTTGACTGGTTACGACATTTCGTTTTCCTCATGGCCATTGGCCAACCAGTATCAATTGCTGTATTTCCCAAAATGTAAGAGATTTTTGGGAAATTTATGGCGGGCTCATTATGCACCCAGGGAGACAAGTGATGTTTTGCCATTGGGTCAATGATAAACATTTGGGAGATGGGATTCTCATCAGATGAGGATGTGGCCTCTTCTCTTTACTGTACTTGAGAGTTGTATATCGGTCAAAAATCAAAATCTGTAAGGTGTTAGTGGTATTCAATGCCAATGCAATTTCAATGGAGAGGTTCACTTGTAAACTATACAAATATTTTTACATATTTATATATGAAAAAGTTTGTAGAAAAATATATAAATTGGCAGCCATTTGCATACCACTACAATCTTAACAAAAAGGTTTTGTATGGAACCTTTAAAGGTTCTATAAGCTGGTATAGATAAGCATTTAAGCAACCCTAAAAGGTTCATTATTATACTTTTAAAAGGTTCCAACAGCAAACAAAAACAATGCTTATTTAATCCAGCTGCACTGAACTCCCACAACAGAACTAAACCCCTTTCTCTCAAGTTGGGAGCATAGGGCTCCATCATGGGGCCTTCCCACCAGTATGGAACCTTTTCAATTGAGTTGAACCCTTAACAACTTTTAAGGCTGTGGGTTCTTTATATATACCATCAAGAACCTTTTGCATTAAGAGTGTGTGATACAATATGCCTCCAGCTCATCGGATAAGAATTCATGCTCCCACTAGCAGTTTGGTTGATGATGTTCCACATTGACCCTATGTCATTACATCAATTGTTTAGCCTACTTTACAGCTGCATTGAATGTTCATATGGGCCACAACAGAGAAAATTTATTAATCTTGATGTAAAAATAATTTTGACTCACGTTGAACTGTCAATGTTGTTGAATCGCTTCATGAGGTATTTGGTGACGTCACTTCCTGCAGCAGGGATGACACCTAGTGACATTTTACGCTTCGACTGACCAGCGGGCTGCGATCCGACATTAGACGCGGATACTGGAACCAACGACACAGGAAGTGCAGGTGGTTGCCCCCCTGGTGGAGAAATAGGTGAACTAAGGCTGGAGGCAGAAGAAAGAGTCTGCGAAGAAGAAGAACTGGACATGAGACCGGAAGAAGTGGAGGAATGGTTCGATGTACATCCTTCATCTTCATCCTCTGCAAAGACAAACAGGAAAATATAATTAGATTCAGTAGAACGCTTTTCCCTAAAAGGTTGGGTATCCTACCAGTTGGGCCAAAGGGCCAGTCCTCAAGCCAGCTGCTTAGGAGCAACCTCCAAACCCCCAATACTATATCCCGCATCTTTCTAGAGATTTCGACTCAATCCTGTCAACAATCAACAATCTCACCAAAATGCCACCTTCCCACACGATCGGGATTCAAACCAGCTACCGGTGATTTGACTCAGGCCGATGCGCCATATTTATAACATCCCCCTTAAAATTCTGCTGTCTAACCAGCTGAGCTTTCTGTTGAGCCTCTGACTCTCTGAGTGTTACAATTGGACTCAGCCCAAACCTTCTGCTTCATGTCCAAGAGACAAGATCAGTTGCAACTTATAATCAGCAATCACCAATTCCATAGAAATGTAAAATATAGCAACTCCTTGTCCTAACACAAAATTCTCATCTGTTGTTAAGGAAATCAGCTTAGAGCCCGGAGCCAAGTCAGTCATGTCTTGGTGACTAACTTGAACCAAACCTGACTAACTTATTCAACTTAGCCAAGTTTTGTGACTTCAACTTAGCTGACCATTTTCGACTTACTTACATGACTTAGCTGATCATTTTCGACTAAAATGTATCAATCAAATAATGGTTGTAGGAACCAAAAGAACCTGATTGCAATAAGCAGCTGATGACATCTATAGGAATTGCATGTCAACTTTTTTCAAAGACATAATTGCAATTCTGGACCAGTTGACACTTCAATGCCAATTATTCTAATCAGACATTGACATTTCAATGGCAATCAGACACTTTCTGTTCAATGCCAATCAGAAGCTGATTCAATGAGGAAGTACTATAACACCAATTAGGCCCTCTAGACCTCTATTGAATGCATGGGAACTGTACAGCTTTGATTGACAATTATCACGCTATTTCGGCGGCGGCGATTGCCTTGTTTTTCGGCGGCTAAGTTGACAAGATGCAGCTAACTTTGACTAAATGGTTTTGTGGCTGGCTACGGCTAAATTTCACGGCGGTTCCGGGCTCTAAATCAGCTCAACTGCGGATAATCTTGAATCAAGTAACTCAGAGGATGATCAGCTGCATCTGGCCTTGAATTATAACCTTAAGCCTTACAAGTCTCATATACTCAGTCAGGCTATCTTCAATTTGTCTATCTTTCCCTTTTTCTGCACAGTATAGCTCTCAGACTTTTACATTTAGGATGACCTTGGATATGATAAATGCAACAAAGCTCTAAAAATAACAATAACTTGATTGCCTGGTATTAGGAGACTATAAATTGTTTCTTGAGGGAAGATTATTTTGCTATCTTCTTATATGAGGCGGCCTTGAGAATAGATTGGCTTGTACTACACACATTATTTAACTGGACAGGACAAAGGAAATATGATATCATACTACGCTTATTGAATTTTATTATAAGAAATCCAATTTAGTTTTATTTCTAAAGTTCTGCTGAGTGAGTGAGTGGGTGAGTTTGTGTTTTACGCCCCATCTTAAAGTTCTGCAGAACTAGCAGCCGTAGTATTTCCATAAAAAGGTTCATTTTCAGTCAATTTCATTCATGCCACCTGGTGAAAAAATCACTATCTCATTAATGATAGCCACCTTGTGGAAAACATCAAGATGTCATTAATGCCCTGCGAAACTGTGCATTAATGATAGCCACCTAGAGGAAACCATCAAAATGTCATTAATGCCCTGCAAAACTGTGCATTAATGATAGCCACCTAGAGGAAAACATCAAAATGTCATTTAAAATGCCCTACGAAACTGTGCATTAATGATAGCCACCTAGAGGAAAACATCAAAATGTCATTAATGCCTGACGAAACTGCATAAATGGTATCTGCCTGATGGAAAAGTCAAATCTCATTTTTGCAAAACTGTGCATTAATGATTAACCATCCTCAGCTGTGTGACATACCATCACTTAACACTCTAAACATTTGGTTGTCACTGTGACTAGTTTATGACTACTTTAGGGTAGTAATGGTTGCAAAATTTGTTACTGACTTCCTGGAAAATCATTTTGACTATTCTATCACAATCAAAATGACTATGTTGACTATGTACGTGTCCGAAAGGTAGTCAATTTGACCATCATCTGGTAGCTTTAACAACCAGAGTGGTACAGCTTACTAATCCAATATTTGCCACATTAACAACCGTTTAGTAATTTTGACTCAAGGAGTTGTTGGTTTAGGTACCAGGAATTACAACTCTAGAGTTGTCATCTTGACCACCCTGTGTTTAGAGTGAAAATGGGGACTGTTAATGTTATCGTCCCAGTTAATTGCTCTGCAGAATAATAATATGATACTTGACCTATATTTGCGTACCAACGAGGTAATATCCAAACCACGTTGCCTCTTCTGGATCATCATATTCCTCTTTCAGTCTTGTAAAAGTTGGTAAATGATCATGAATTTTATGAGCCTTGACTATCAAATCTGCTACAAAATCCATTTGGCAATTTCATCAATTTTTTAAACGAAATACACCAGCGAAAACTTTAAAAATGAATACTTTCAATGATTTTAGTTGTTATAAATTTTGCATCGTGATGGTAATTCAATTTAAATAAAAATTTTCAACTGATAGCACCAGGAAGAATATTGATATTCAGTTTTATTGATAATTGAGGAGTCCTGACTGGTTCAGGATATTCAGATAATTAGAAAATTTAAAAAAAGAGGTGGATATGGATGATTATATTATAATTAGGCCCGACATCCAGAATTTTTAGTTTCTTGGTTCTTTTCGAGGCACTTTTTCGAAGATTGGTCTGTGTGAAAAAAAGAAGAAGCTGTATTTATTTAAACTGATATATGAATGGTCTTTTAACTCATCAATTTTGTATATCCATTTATTAAATCAGACTGTTTACCAAATAATTGTTTCCTCCCTTGACCTTTTTCTGAAAATGTATTGACAAGGTATACTTCCAGATAACTCCAAAGAACTGCTTCGCACTATCGGCCACATTCTTAACAAAGAGGTTTTATATGGAACTTTTAAGGGTTCTGCAAGCTGGTATAGATAAGGAACCATAAAAGGTTCATTATTCAACATTTAAAAAGGTTCCAACAGCAAACAAAAACAGCACTTAGATAATCCAGCTGCACTGAACTCCCACAATGGAACCCCTTCCTCTTAAGTTGGAAGCATAGGGTCCTATCATGGGGCCTTCCCAACAAGTATTGAACCTTTTCAATTCAGTTGAACCCTTAACAAAATTTAGAACCTTTTTCTGTCTGTGGGTTCTTTATATCATCAAGAACCTTTTGCGTTAAGAGTGCAGAAAAGGACCATTTGGTTTAACTTCCAGAATGTTTAGCTGGACACAAAATTTAAATTTTACCAATTCTTCACCACTACAGTAGATCAATGCAGAAGTATTCTACACATTTCTTCCGTTGGATAGCACTTTCAGTCATCTGTCACCTCATTTCTGCATTCTGTGTATTCCTCCTGTCCTTTTTAGCTCGCCATGTGCATAAATACAAGCAGTAAAGCCCAAACCATCCATCCATCCACATTATTTTCTTCATGAATCAGACACGAGGAGAAAGCAGGAAATATCAATAAAACCTTATGAGTTATTCTGTGCGGAGCTTCGGGACTTATTGCATCATCAATGTGACCCCGGTCCAATAGAGAACCATTTTTCATCCAAACACCCACAGCTATGTTTACTTGAGTACAGAACACCACAGATTGAGGGGGTGACAAATAGGGGGATAGTGCCCCCCTTGGCCCCAAATGATTGAGGGTTTCCCCCTTGAACCCTCATGATTGCTACATTCACGCTTCTTAATGAGCTACGGGATTCCCTGCGTCGCGCACGAAAGCGAGGCTACCAACCCAAGTGGCTGGCCTGCTACATGACGTTATAGAGCAAAATATGTGACTTGTCTCAGAAAAAAAATTCTAGCTCGCTCAATTCTTAACGGATCTTAATGAAAGATGGCTTGATGGAAAGCCCTCTTCCAGGCGCTCAACATATCCAAGCGGCATAAACGCGAAAAAATTATAAAGCAACGAAATTGCCTGTCAAATGCAGGCAATGACAGTGGATCTTAACAAATTCCTCAATCTGTGCCTGTCAAAATGTCCCAGCAGTGGGCCAGCACACAATAAATTATTACTAAGGAATCCTTTGCCCTCTTACTCATTCCCAGACAGAATGTATGAGTTTATTCTTAATAAGTATATTTTATTTATTTTATTTTTAGGCAGTCTCATGGCCTTTTCGCTTCCTTGCTCCTTTAGGCCTAGGCTGTTCCACAGGTTACTTTAGGCCCTACCCATTCCCCCCATCCAGAACTCATGATTATCTTTGAATGAATGAATGAATTTATTAATAGAGAAAAACATGAATTACCGGCAATAAAACAAGGGATCTTGTTGCAAAAAAAAAAAATGATGGAATGCTCTGCTAGGATCTTTCATCTGGACCCTGGCACCGAAGTGCTTTGACCCAAATGAGAACCTTTATTAAATACAAAGAAAGAAATTATTACTAATTCAGAGAATAAATATTTCAATAATTTACCTTTATGAATTTGAGTATTAAACACCAGTTCAAGGCTCACCAAAAAATTATTAATAAATACCACAAGTCATGTCAGTATCTATTTTATAGGAATTCGCAATGAAGACTTGCTAATTTCCATTGATGTGATCTTCAGCAAGTTTTTTATTGTCAATACTTGACTAAAACTATCCAGTAAAATGTCATAATTTTGTAATAGGGCATATTAATACAGAAACAATACCCACTAAGCACTGGGTTCGAAACTGGAAAATAAATGAGTAATTGCAAGTAGAAATATTTATTACATGATATATGGAACTCCACATGATGTGTGGTAGCAACACAATACATTCCAATAATTAATTTCAGCTGTTGTATACATGCAGATATAAACAAATGAAGCTGTCAACCAAACTGACAAACCATGGAACAATCACAGAGAATTATTGGTCCAAGGACAGATAGAAAATAAATAGAAATAGACAGACATCTAAAAAAAATTGATATATCTATATATATAAATAGATAGACAGACAGTAACACAGCTAGATGGATAGATAGATAGAATTATCTAGATAGAAAGAAAGAAAGAAAGAAAGAAAGAAAGAAAGAAAGAAAGAGATAGATAGATAGTTAGTTAGATAGATAGATAGATAGATAGATAGATAGATTTTAATTGACTGACAGATTGATTGATTGGCTGATGATTGACAGATTGATTCTGATTCATTGATTTATTCATTGATTGGTGGATTCGTTTTTTACAGTAACAAAATGTGGTTTGATATGAATAAATATGGGCTTGGTCAATCAATGCTCATGCAAGCTGATTAGCAGGCCACACTTGAAGAAAATTTCACAATTTCCGATTGTTTTGGCTTCCTTTTAAACTAAACAAATAACTGATAGAAACAAGAACGAACACTCAGAGAGCAAGGAGGGGGCGCAGAGCAAGGAGATATCAAAGACAGTGTATCTATAAGACCCAGCACTCCTATACTTTGCCTATGTAAGTGAGTCAGGGTGGCCCAGTTCAGCCTGTACCCCTTTTGGGAGTGATCACCCAGTTCCCTGGCCTGCCTGTGTCACTCCCAACTCCATTGCATTATGTGCACCAGCAGAAACCCTTTTCACATTAACTTTTACTATATGTCTGCAAATGATCAAACTTAGGTTGAATGATCATTGATTAATCTACATCTGCTGATGTGAATTTCAGATTCAAACAGCAACCTAGCTAGCTGTATTTATTTGATTATTTTACACATAACATAAACTGAAACACACACCAATATCACACAAAAGAGTATTCAAGGGAATATATAATTATAAGTTAACTGACCATTTCCAGATTGACCCTAAATGTGAAGAAGCTTTAACATTTCCTGATTCCTTTTACTTTTTGATGGGGGGAACTGTTATAATTATGAAACTGCTCAAGGGCATGATGTACATGTATGTGTAATCCATCACATTTTTTGCAACTGTTCAAAAAGCCTCCAAACATTTTTCACCATCAATGGTGCTCTCAGCTAATATACTATCCAATCCTTTGTGTCATGGTCGTTTGATTACTGGACATGAAGGTTATTTAGGATAGTTGATTTAAAGACTTTTCCAGTTTGTAAAAAAAACTGCTCAACACAATGCTCCAAAAGTGCAGTACACCTGGAATGTACAGTACAATTGTGATGTACCCCTTAAGCCTGGCAAAGGTAAAGCTACTTCATGACTAGTTGATGCACACTGACTGATTAAAAGTATTTGCTGGTGTGGCTTGATTCTGTGTTTCAGCAAGACTGGTCTATTTCAAAGTGTTTTGTGCAGAGTCTGAAGTTCTAACAAAGCAATTTCGGTCTTCTTTTTGTTTTATCCCAATCAGATATTCTGACTTTTATCCACCATTGCTTATACCTGTTTATTAAAAATGAATAATATTGTCCTTGAATCTTTTTCTAAGCCATCACTTTTCTTTAACAATAATCGCTTTTTCTGCAGTTTCAACTTGGGACCATGCTTGTGCACTGTGACTGTGCATTCTACAGAAATAGAGTGAGGTCAGGATTTTGAGACTGTGTTGGGGAAACTGGGCTATAGAGAAATTCAACACATTAATCTTTATTACTGACCATTTCTAAGTGAGAAAAACGATGTTTAATAACAAGAATTCAAGAATTAGTTACAATCTAAGAGTTACAAGTGTATCAATAGGTCTGCTACACAATACATGTAGACATGAACATGCTGTGTTATCCATGCTGCTGCTGGTGCAGGGACCAGAGTGATCACTCCCAAAAGGGGTACAGCAGCTGCAGGAGGCACCTCCAACAATCTCACATTTTTGCCTGAGTGCTGGGTCTTATAGATACACTGTCTTTGGAGATATGCACATAGCCCCACTCACTTTTTCTTGTCTTTCTTAACACTGACATGAAAGCCGAGAGAAATGGACAAATGGTGTGTACAGTATTTATTCAAGAAAATTAATAAGACTTGGAATATTTGCAAAAAGTCCTACAGTCGTGTTCAGAAGTACCGTGATGTCATTTTTTATTAAAACTTAACTTTCCTGGATATTTTATGTATTAATCTCTTGTTTCTTCTTTTTTTCGTCTCTAATTGCGCCCCTCCTTACTTTGTGCCCCCTCCTTGCTTTGCAGCCCTCCTTGCTCTGCACCCCCTCCTTGCTCTGCACTCCTCCTTGCTCTGCGCCCCTTCCTTGCTCTGCATCCCTTTCTTGCTCTGCACCCTCCTTGTTCTGCACCCCTCCTTGCTCAGCGCCCTCCTTGTTCTGTGCCCCCTCCATGCTCTGTTACAGTACCCCCTCCTTGCTCTGCACTCCTCCTTGCTCTGCGCCCCTTCCTTGCTCTGCATCCCTTTCTTGCTCTGCCCCCCTCCTTGCTCTGCGCCCCCTCCTTGCTCTGCACTCCTCCTTGCTCTGCGCCCCTTCCTTGCTCTGCATCCCTTTCTTGCTCTGCCCCCCTCCTTGTTCTGCACCCCCTCCTTGTTCTTCACCCCTCCTAAGGCCTCCTTGTTCTGTGCCCCCTACTTGCTCTGTACCCCCTCCTTGCTTTGTACCCCCTCCCTGCTCTTTGCAATCTGCTTGCTCTGCACCCCTCACATCCCTATGCAAAAGTCCGCGAAGTACCTGCCCGGGCTCTGTGCCCCTTCTTTTCTCTGTGCAACCTCCTTCCTCTGCGCCCTGGGGGCATCGGCATGATGCTGCCTAGGGCGTATAATTGGCTGGAGCAGGCCCTGCTGCCAGCCTGCCATAAATTTCAGTGATGTAGTCGAGGCCGGGACATCCGAGGCCAAGACCGAGACCGAGGCATGACCCTCCGAGGCCAAGGCGAGGCCGAGGCCATCAAAATATGGTCTCGAGGCCGGCTTCGAGGACGAGGCCAGTCCCGAGGCCGCCATCACTCAACCAAAGACACCCGAGACCGAGGCAAGGCCAAGGATTTGGCATCCGAGACCGAGCCAAGGCCGAGGCCATCAAAATAAGGCCCCGAGGCCGGCCTCGAGGACGAGGCCAGCCTCGAGACCTCCAACACTGGCCATAATCATGATAATATGGGCCTAGTCCTGCCTATGTTCGTACACACCTGTCCATTGATCTGTCTATCTGTCAATCCAATTATCTATCTATCGAGTCAGAATATCTATGTTCTGCCCCATATCTGTTTATCTTCTGTTCTTCCTTCCTTCCTTTTCATTTCTTCCTGCCTTCTCCTTCTTTCCTTCCTTCCTGTCTTCCCCTCCCTTCCTTTCTTCCCTTCCTTCCATTCTTCCCCTTCCTTCCTTTCTTCCCCTTCCTTCCCCTTCCTTCCTTTCTTCCCCTTCCTTCCTTCAACGATGACTTTGCTACTGGAGGATAAATACTGTATAATCCTAATTGGAGCATGCTGATTCCAAATTTGAAATCAGAATTTCTCTAGAACTTCCTGTCTGATTGAAATATTTTGGCTATATATTGTTTCAGTATCTTAAAATAACTTATTTAAATACTAGGATAAGCTTAATTAGTATTCAGCAGTGCAGAGTGCATTTCTTTTACCACGCCTGATTATTTGCCAAATATGGACAGGGCCATAACTCAAAATCTAGACGTTCTGGAGAAATTCTGATTTCAGATTTGGAATCAGCATGCTCGAATTAGGTTAATTGAGGTATTTTTCCTCAGGTAGCAGACGGAATTTTTTTTTTGGACTAGTTTTTTTAAAATAAATCACCAAAAAAGACACAGCTAGAGACCAGCCAAAATCGAAAAGAGCTCTCAATGAGCACAAGTAAAGATACTACAAAAAATCAGATTCATAAAATGCATAGTTTTAACAGGAACTGGTGCACAGAGTCACAACAATAGAATCTGGCTTGTCACATAAGGCCTACCGGCAGTCCTAAAGATTTTATTTTGACAGTTTCTTTGTGAGCACAAAAATGACTGGATATTAGGCACACATGAGTACCTTTCTACCATACGTCACGAGCAGTCCAAATTGCTTGGTTCTTGACTAAAAAAGTAGATCATCGGACGCAAGTGATGGTCAGTAATGGATCTTGCAGCTCTATGAATGTGAGAAAGTAATTTTCAGCTGAGGGTTCTTGCATGACATTCAGAGTATTCTAAGCTTCCAGGGAAAAATGCATGAAATTCAAATTACAAAGGGGTTTTCAGGGTTTGGCTACTATAACTTTGGCTGGAGTCCCGCTGGGTCCAATGAATGAATTAACAAAACATTTGTAACCAGTGACCCACCCTTGTACCCCTACATATGTTATAGGCCCTAATACAAACCCTGAAATAGGCTGGCTTGAGTTAGTAGTGGCTGGCCAGTTGGCTGGATGGTTGGCTGGCTTTTATTGGTCTTAAAATATCCAAAATAGGCCATTTTGCAGAAAAATGTCTCATAGAATCACAGAATCTCATTAACTAAGGCCTAGATCTTTTTCTGTTTAATTTTTTATGCTATAAAAAGTTCTGCTATATCAAAGTGGCAAAGTGCTAATTGCCATCAGGGATCAATTGACTTTAAGTGCAATTCAAGTGTCACAATCCAAAACTGGCTTGAGTTGGCACAAATTAATCCAATTAAGTGAAGCAGCAGTTGCAACAAAATACCCTAATTGCAATGCAAGATTGTCGGTTTACTAGGCCTATTGCTTTCTGGAGAGCTTCTCACTGCTGTGACACTCCACAAACATGCCCAGCAATGATGCGAGCGCCGTCTCTCCTGCACTATACCCGCGGCTGGCTAGAGCTGCTGAGCTTCACTGCATGCTGAGCCAGAGAAATTGGCTGCTCAAGTGGCTGTTTTCGGCAGTTGATCAGCCTATTTGACAATCAGTACTACCACAAGCTGCAACATTGACAAAACAATACTGTTTTCGCATACAACAGCACTGTAAACATGCGCCACGTGCATTTGTTATGGGTTGGTAGCCTCGTTTTGGTGATGACGTCACATCTCATGAATATTCGTTAAGAGGCGTGAATTGCCAGAGAAGAACCACATATATATTTTGACAAATCACCAGTGATAGATAAGTGAAGGTTCTTCTTCACTATGAGGTCCTCCTTATAAGGGAGAGGGGAACGCTCTGCTGTACTGGATTGTATCGACGCTTAGCTCGGGTTATCCTGAAGTGGTTAAGTCATTTTAACTGATGCTGTGTCAATGCTAAACATGAGTTAGATGAGTAGAGTTAATCATCAGAACTTAATGTTACAACATGACAAAAGTTTTTGCCAATAACCCTGCAGCATTCTTTAACGCAAAAGGTTCTTGATGGTATATATAAAGAATCCACAGCCAAAAAAATTTGTTAAGGGTTCAACTGAATTGAAAAGGTTCCATACTGGTGGGAAGGCCCTATGATGGAACTCTATGCTCCCAACTTGAGAGAAAAAGGTTCCATTGTGGGAGTTCAGTGCAGCTGGGTTATCTAAGTGTTGTTTTTGTTTGCTGTGGGAACCTTTTTAAAAGTTGAATAGTGAACCTTTTAGGGTTCCTTTTCTATACCAGCATATAGAACCCTTAAAGGCTCTGTGTAAAACCTTTTTGGTAAGAGTGTGTTAGAAGATAAGTTAGATGAGGTAACCACTTTAAAGGATAACATGTGTTATACATTGATCCTGCAGCTCACCAGGTTGCCAATCGCTACATCCTAGGTTCGATTCCCTGTCTCTCTCTCTACATATATATACATATATATATCCAGGTCACTTGATTAATGTAGGACATTGCAGTGTCCTCTTCCTGTCCCAATTAGCCTACCAAATGCATGAATACAGGATTTAAAGCTCAAATCATCTATCCATCCTTCTCATAAGGAACCTCTCCAAATGAATCAGAAAAGGTATTTTGAGCAGAAAAACACAGAAAAGTAAATAAATATATATCTCCTAATGATATAAGGTAAATCCTATGGTAAGAAAACAAAAAAATTGTTGTAATTTACCAAAACCAGAATGTAGTGAAAAGATATCAAAAGAAAAAAAAAAGGTTTCAAAACTAGCCTACTTCACAAGCTTCATAAGCTTCACACCCAAATATTTCATCTAACAATTCATATTACCCAAATCCATCATGTTGTTTTAAACTCCATCATTCAGTTTATGAAGTTGTCTATCTACAGTGGACTCAGTGAGGTGACAAATCCCATTTTGATTAATTTTGTTGAGTGTGCAGAGAATAGATGTGAAGAAAAACCATGAAATTGTCACATTAGACTTGAATATATCAATCGTGGGTGATTAAGTACACTGTAACAAATTTCTGTAGTTTGTACAATGAATTATTGTAGAAACTACAGTAAGCTGCTGTACAACTCTGATACAGTAAGCTACTGTAGAAACTACAGTAAACAAAACTCTACCGTAAGACTTACTGTAAATGTTACAGCAAGCTACTGTAAGCTTCATATTACGGCAAATTGCTGTAGATTTTACGGCAAATAAAACTCTACTGTAAGCCTTACTGTAAGTGTTACAGCAAGCTACTGTAACCTTCATATCACGGCAAATTGCAGTAGATTTTACAGCAAACAAAACTCTACTGTAAATGTTACAGCAAGCCACTGTGAGCTTCATATTACAGCAAGATGATTTTACAGCAAACAAGCCACTACTGTAATCCAATATCACACTACTGTAATAACTACATTAAGCCATTGTACTGACAGTTCATACCTTATAAAGGGAATATACCAAATGTGTCATGTCCCAAGCAATGGCTGAGCATTAAGTTCTAATTGGAGATATTATATTGGAAAATAGCCATCCCTCATATTTGAGTTAATGAAATATGTTTTTAAAATCATATCAATATTGTTGTAGACATACATGTATTTGTATCACAATGTTCACCCAACTATCTAGTATAATACTTGATTAAAAATATATAATTATTTAAAATGTGGACTATATAATATTTAGGCTTTTTTTCATTATTCTCTAAAATATATGAATTTACAGATTCAATGTGGCAAATTCATTTATAAAGATGAGATACATATGAAAATGACTTTGAAAAAATCTGTATTGTGTAGCATTTGATTGACAAATTAGATTAGATTATTTATTTTTTTAAACTGTACTAGCTTGTACTGTATTACATTTGTAGGATGTTCACTTATTAAATTGCTAAATACACTCTAGATAATATCTAAGGTCTAAATGGAATAATATCAAACTATACACAATTGTATACTAGTAGTAATTTCTCAGGAATACCACAAGGTGTCACTTTGCATGCACATTATATGAGTATGGCATCAATTAAGGGGTAATTAGAGGGGTAATTAGAGGGAAATCACTGACGCAGAACTGTGACCCAGTTACATAAACTGAATTTACTGGCAGTATTAGACAATTGTATTAGAGTCATTCTTGGACAGTTATTCAAAGGAAGAGGTGGCACTGTTCATTGGCTCCATGTTTATTTCTTGTTTTAGCAGTGTAGTGGAGTTGAGTAAACATTGACTGGGTAAGTGTGTTGAATAAACTAAGTATGTTCATTAAACATTCAATTAACTGATTCTTTATTACTTGAATGCTTCATCAACTCTAATGATTTTCTTCTTTTTCAGGAGTCCAAAGGACCAGTTACAGGATATTTTACTGAAGTCTGAAATGCTGTTCAAAATTATGGAATTTCTTCTATTTTAACTACTGTTTCAATTTTAGCATCTCATCAAGTTCATAGGTCATTCTGTTCATGGACATGTTTTACCAATTATCTTGTTTAAATAAAATTGTCCCTGCGTTTGAATAAAGTGGTCCCAATAATAAAACACCCCCCAAAAGAACTACAGTATAGAAAAATCTTACTGTAAAATCTACAATAATCAGCTGTAGTTAAAACTGCAGTGCAAGTCCCCTTCCTGTAAAAACTACAGTAATTTACCGTAATGCTTATACCGTAATATGGGGTGAATAGGGACAGATTTGGCAGTTTTCCTGCCATAGCATGGGCACAAAACCTCCAATAAATATCAATATTGTCTCAAATTATGTCCAGGCCGTAGATTTAACTATCCCTGAGAGCATTAACTGATACCTATATTTTTCTAGGTTTCAGGCTGAGAAAACCACTGTCCCAATTCACCCCTCACTTTGGGGTGAATCGGGACAGAGACTAATCTAAATAACTAGTCCTTCCTGCCCTGTTTTATAGATTTATAATTATGAATAAGCATTAGAAAACATGTTTAGCGCCCAAAAAGTCACTATTACTAAAATTTGAAGTCTATTATGTGTAGAATATTCACTTTTTGAGAAAATGTAATAAATCACTGTAAATTGACAAAAATGTTGTTATCTGCTAATTTTACAAGTGATGAATAAACTTGGACTAAATCCACAACGAATGATGCCACTTTCAACAATTTAAACACAAAATCCATGAAAATAAGCTGGATTTAAAATTAGTAGGACTTTTCTGGCCAGCTCCGTAACTCAGCCATTCACTTGGATCTGAACCCATGACTCATCAGACAAATTATCACATCTCAGCAACTCTTTTGGTCTCGTAAAACTGTTTAAATCAATTTGGATTATAAAATCTTCATTTTTCTGCCTTTATTTGATATTATATCACATCATATTTTATCAGGTTCCAAAAGTGCATATTTATCACAATTTTGGCAAAGTTTGACACTCCCATAGCATTTCTACAAGATAAAAATAATTTTGCAGCATGGTAGCCCCGCATCCAACATTATTTTATGACATTACATCACTGATTTCGTTTCTTGAGTTATTATTGAGGGCCGAAAATTACACTAAAATAACCCTAAAACTGAAAGTGCATTAGTGCTAGTTGAATATAGTCAGTGCAAATATACCTAAGTTTGTGATTTTTTCCGTAATTGGCCACAACTATATACTTGAAGTTTTGTGAGAATTTTGTGTCTGTATCTTTTATAGTTTTTGTAGTACAAGCAAAGTTTTGACCAGCCTTTGAAAATGTAAATTCTGCAGGGCAATGTTTAAGGTGCTGCAGCTCCTTGGCGCCTGCAGGTAAAATCGTGAAAATCCGTATGAATCATTATGGGAATATATACTAAAACCGTGCAAAAAATCAGGTCCCTGCAACAAGTAGAAGTGGTTGCTTTTTGAAGATAAAAATAATTTCCTGGCTTGTCCCGATTCACCCCAGTGTCCCTATTCACCCCATATTACGGTACAGTATGAAAATCTATTACTGTAAAAACTACGGTAAGATGCTGTTTTCAAACTACAGTAAGATATATTGATTGCTGTAGTTTTTACAGTAAGTACCGCACAGCAGAATTACAGTAGTGATTTTTGTTGCTGTAAAAAACTACAGTAGTTGCCGGCAAGTGAGTCTGCCGGTAGTTACTGTAGTTTTCTACGGTAAGGTTCTTACAGTGTAGGCTTTTTATCCAGATTGCTTCCTTCATTGAAGCAAACAAAGACACCTTTTGTGAATATTAATCAAATTAAAAACTTCACAAGTGAAAGGTTTCGAGCTACAAAGAGACATCCCTGCTTTTTTTGTGTTTACTAAAAAACAAACAGCAAGTTTTTACAGATTAACCACAGAGTTTATAGAGGCAAACTTTTGTAGATCGAACCACTGACAGGCGTAACAAAGCAGGACTGCCTGCATTGACGGTTGTGATTGGGGCTTTATCTCCTGTATATCATTGCTAGGGCAACTAGGTAGCTGAGTGGTTTAGGTGCCCTCTTGCTTCTGAAGGTCGTTGCGTGCATGGGTTCAAACCCAGGTGGGGAACCCAAAATTTTCAGTGGACCTTCATGAGCAAATACACTGCTGGACGTCATTCAGATGAGACATTAAATTGGTAGCCCCTTATATCAGTGTCTGTGTTGGGCAAGTGAAAGATCCGTCACAGCCTCACATTTGGTCAATTTGTAACATGTTATTATGGGACTCACACTCTCTCTCTGCCACCTCATCAATCAACCCTTGTGAGTGTCATTTTATCCATCTCACCAGTAGGATTGCCTGACTTTTATTGCCAAATTGGACAAAATGATGAGATTCTAACAGGTCAGTGAATCATTATGACAGCCAATATTATATAAATATTGGATGGGAAGGAGTCCAATATAGAGTATAATTGGATGAAGAAAAGTTATATTGGATGAGGCGCAGCCGAATCCAATATAACTTTTCTGAATCCAATTATACTCTATATTGGACGACTTACCATCCGATATCTAATATATTCTCCATCCAATATAAGTTATATTTTCCTTTTAAGTTGACTTGCTGCCAAATGGTCAAAAATATTTGTTCAGATGTTTAAAATTTTCAGGATATGCTGCTAAGAGAGTATTTTTCCCCTCTTAATTGAAAAGAAAAAAAATTGCCAAAATTTGGAAGGCAATTCAATACCACCCCAGGCTAATATTACAGGCAGCTGTAATTTTAGTGTTCAAACCATGAAAGAGCAGTCAATGGTGACATCACCAAGTCCATTGTCAGTAAGCTCTCATGATGTCATCAGTTGTGATGTCACAATGACAAGTTGACCATTATGACATCACCAGTGGTGACGTCACAATTGAACAACAAGTAGTGAGGTGATTGTTCTTCATTTAAAAACTGTCTCCGATCCAATATAACTTTTTTAGGATCCAATAGTATAATTTTCAGGATCCAATATAACTTTTCTCAGCATAATATAGCAAGGATATTATCCAAGAATACTTTCTTGTGATTGGTTGACACAATCCGAGTGGAGAATATATAATAATATTATATATGCTCATTACATTATTAAATTAAATCTATACAATGCCTTGATTGACTAATACACCAAACATGATGTCAAATGTAGGCTGATCAGGACATCATGAATATAGGCAAGCATATATGGTATCATATGATAAAATTCTGAAATGGTTGTAACTCAATTTAAGTATTAAAAGCAGTAAACGATTAATGAATAAATTAATGATGCACGATTCATCAGAGAATGCACTGATAACGTGGGAATTGCACAACCAAGTTAATATAATTCACTTCCTGATCTGTCGTTAAAAGTCTATTTATTCTCACCATGCAACAAACCTATGAAAAGTATAATTTTAAAGAAAATATACGACGAAGCAGGCCCACAAACGTTGAAACATGCTTGGGCCCCCCCAGACGACTCTATCTGGATCCGCCATTGGAAGACCCTGATCTCAGTGGCGTCCCTATGGGAGGGGGCACGGGGGCCACGTGTCCCCATATTGGACTTGTGCCCCTCAGGTGCCCCGATCTGAACTTTTCAACCCTGGCTAAAATATACAATTAGTATTATGGGTGCTCCCCAGAGAAGCGCGTGCAACCCAGATGCCCCCCCCACTCGAGACCCCCTAGTTACGCCACTGCCTGATCTTATCTCATATTTTGATTTTTCAGATTTAAAACATTAAACAGGAAAGTGCTACACTTCTCTTTCAACACTGTCAAAAAGATACCTTATATGATACTATGATAGAGACCTTCTGATAAAGACCCGCCCATCCGGGCATAAGATTTATTGTCATCTCACGAAACATTGAGCACTCTTTGTCAGTTCTGCCTCTTTTCTCCGCCCAATTCACCTCTCGCTCGGAGTTACTGACTCGGAAGACCCCTAGATGTCACTCCGGTGTCGCTCAGATGACTACGGAAGTTTGCTGCAACTTTTGATGGCAGTTTTATTACTTTGCGTAACTCCTGAGCAATTGTTATGTCACTCGTGAGTTACTTGTGAGTTAGTCTTGTGTCATTCGGGTGTAGCCCTTCATTCACTCGAAGTGTTATGTACCTAACAGTGCCTGATCTTAGGATGGGTTTCATGAACTCTTCCAATGAAACTTCTTCTATACACTTCCTACTTTTCCTTTTACAGTACAAACTGAAAGCAATATTGTGCTCATGCATGCCCACTGCTGCATGGTGCTACACTATGAAGCGAAAGTGCCACAAATCAAATGGACATATCATGCCATTTCAGCCGCTGAGTAACAAGCGCTTACAGAAATACACCAAATTGTTACATCCCTTTATTTGCCATGCTATTCTTTCTTACTGCTCATAAATTATCTCGTCAATGAAGTTATATACCATACTTCACTTGCCATCATCAAGAAATTACTCACTGAGTCAAAACTAATAACCAGTGAGGACACACGTTACCCAGTGACAAAATTAAAAATGCATTTCAATCAGAAAGATAGGGCCTGTTCAGGCATCATTAGTGTCCTCAACACCTTGATATAAGCACTTGTGTCTATTTGTAACGTCGTATTGTTCAAGTGATCTACAAAAGCTGGCGTGTAGCAAACTTGCAATCATTTGGGACACAACATTTAGATGATGCATTGCAGGATATCAGAATGTCGCTGGTTGTACTGTATGTACCGGCTTAATATTACTTGGCCACAGTCGACCTGCTTGCTTGACACCTTTTCTGGGCAATTTCTTCCTTTCTCTGATAACCAATTTCCTTTGTTTTGCCTCAAGAAACTAGAGAAGCAACTGGACACAAATCATCATATGATACATAAAGAACGTATACACAGAATACAAAACAATTCCAAGATTCTATGGGCGGTAGACTGGGATTAACTTGATTATGACAAAGAGGTCGCTGAGAGTTCAGATGGCACTGAATATAGATGCCATGACAAATACCATGATCAGATTCATAGGCAATATCCTCATATATCTTAATAATATAGCGATCGTAGTATGAACTCACAAACAGGAGAATTATTCAATTATTTCGAGTTGTATCACTTCCACCCACCCATACAGGCATATATTCTGCATCAAAAATTTAAGGCCAATCATGTACCAGGAGATCAGTCACATGACAAGCCAATAAATAATGATATTGGTGTCTTAAAAGTGTTATTGGTGTGTGGAGAGTGATATTGGCTTGCCCCTATGCTCTTAGCAGCAACAATGCACTTAATTGCCAATTACTTAAGGGAAGGCCTGGGTAGGAGGACATATAACTTCTTGAAATGTCAATCTATCATTTTATAAATATGCTCATTGTGAATAATGGGAAAAATTATGTATATTTCATATAAAAAAGTTAAGTATCTTTAGAAAAACCAGTATTTTACAAATATGTATAAGTCTGAAAATTGAGGTGCAGAATATAACAAATAGTGGATGTTGAGTCGACCAATGTTGAGTTTTATTGGCCTTAGCAGGTAATATTGGTCTCGGCCTACGGCCTCAACCAATATTACTGCTTCGGCCAATAAAACTCAATATTGGTCTCCTCACCATCCACTATCTATATAATATATAAATATTTTATAAGTCACACCATCATCATCTGAAACTACAATATAGATAGGGATGTTCCGATACCTATACTAGTATCAGTATCGGCGGTATCGGAGCCCAAAAAGCAGTATCGGATCGGAGGCAGTGCTCCATATTTGACCAATGGTATCGGTATCGGAATGGCATCGGTTGGCATCGGCAGCAAAAACAGGTATCGGTCTCGGATCAGAAGTGAAGAAGTGGTATCAGTGCAACCCTAAAATATAGATACCAAAAGTAGATGGTGAGGAGACCAATAATTCGTAGGGGAACTGGGGCACATGGAACCGCTTTGGCTTTGCGTGTCTACTAACTTTATTCAATGTTGAAAACACTGATCAACTCAGAACTTTGCATGTGTCCCGACCCCAACTATAATTCACTGGATATTACTAAATATAAGAAGTGAGGAAGACTGTATATTATACACAGTGCGAAAACACCTTGCAGTGCCGAAATTTAATAACTTTAAACAAGTCAAATATTCTAGTTGTCCAAATGTGCCACATGTCCCAAAGTGATCATCTTTTAATGCAGGGTAGTTTTAAAAATTAAATTCATTCTACTTACGAGGAAGTAGATGTAGACTGTGAGTTCTGAGCAACGTTACTTCCTCCGAATCTCTTTTACCCCTTTTTGGGGCCCACGTTCGTCGTCGTTGGAAATTCTGCATTTTTCCAGATTTATCTTATCCTTGTGATCCTTGTGAATTTATCAATTTAATGCTCACATAACAAGAAATTATAATTAATGAGTCTTATCGGCTAATGTGGGAAGAAGCATTTTATGCGGTTTGCAAAAAAAAAAATCACTTTGCATTCTAGATATGAGTCAGTAATGACTTCCTGTTATCATCTCAAATAATTATGCAGTCCACTATCTCCTTCAGTTGAAACTATGGTAAATCCTTCACGATAGTTAATCCTTGTAATTAAAAGTGTGAATCACTGAATATCAGTATTGTTAACAGAAAAACACAGAAAAATAAATGAAAATGCACAACTCAGCTTTGAAAGCACTCAAATGAAAAAAATATGTAATTCACTAAATGTATGATGATCCAAATACAGCTAAAGTCCTTTTTGGTTGAAAATGTATTAACTCAACTTTAAAATGACATGGCATCAAATTATAATCCAGGAAATGAACATTTATCTAAATATTAGGTTCCCTCTTTTTTGTCCATAACTGACATTTTGGTGTACTTTGCATTTCAACATGAACTACTGACAAGTGTAAGAGCATACATAATATATATTTATATACAATGTATGTATATCATGAGTATAAATGATGGGTTGACCTCATTTAATTAAACATCCCATGTCCTGCTTGTAGTTTCAGTGTGGTATCACATAACTGGTGCAACATGCAAGCCTCAATTTCCTATTCCATGTACACATGATAAGCCCAGCATGATAGGATGCCAATTTAACAAAAAAGAACAACATTAATATCTGTCATTTTTATGATACCATATTGTATAGATAGCTTGAATTGAAATGACCAGTTGATAGGATCATAATCTGATTCATTAAAGGCAATGCACATCCAAAAAAATGAGTGCTAAAGTTAGACCAAGAGCAGGAAAAATGATTAAGGTGTGTTTTTACCAGACATCAGACACTGGTCAGCTATTCTTTTTCATTTTTGAAATAGTCTAAACAAGGCCAATACAATTGTGAATTTTTTCTGAATTATCATTTATATAATGATTCCCTGAAGATTGTTCCAAACTATTTTGGATAAAAGGAAACTTTTTTTTATGTCATGGCATTTTGTTTATATTTACAAGTAAGTAAATGAGCTCAAAGCAGTTTGGTCAAATATTGTTTGAACGAGCCTTGACAGATTTTGAATTTTGAAAGCAAGGCGGCAGATTCCGTATGAGTAAGTGATCCTATACGGTAAGATCAATTTGAATTGTTCTCAAATATTTTGTATCACATCAAATTTTCTCTGCATCATAGACAACAATGCCTTTCTAGATCAAATGACAAAAAAGAGAGACTAACAACACATAATTATAAATCAAAAACAGCTTTTGCAATGTTCACATGATGCATTGTATACTGCACTTTACTCACATGATGTTCTCTGAATACTGCATCTTATTTTTATTTCATTTTCCTTCTTTACTTTTATATATTGTGTATGTTTTTTTGCTGGTATGAGTCAGTCACATTATATTTGGATAGACAAAACATTTACATTGGCAACGTAATCATGTTGCAATAGCTTGTCTGAAGCATCACTGTTCAGTTAAACAACACACTTTTATTCGTACATTGTATATTCTGTATAAGCAAAAATGAAAATAAATTACAAATGTACATTAAGACTCTTTTTACTATATTACAATGACTCTTCCCAAATTATTTTCCGCAATTTTGCCCCATCACAAATTTGAGCTCGGTTTCGTGGCATCCTGTATTGGCTGACACATTTACAGCTCTTTGAAATCACTGAACTGCTCAATATTTTATCAAGTGAGGTATGTATACAAATAATTTGTGACAAACCAGAATGATATTGAACATATATATATATATAAATTCACTACATATCGAAACCTGGAATCCTCAGCAAACTAAACACAGACACATGAATCACAATCAACTATCAGCTCTATTCTTCTTCTCTTTACTGCCGATTGTTACTTGCATGCCAGAGACATAGATCACAGCAACTCAACTTCCCTTGAGTCTCATAAACTGTAGGGGTCTGACAAGGAGCTCCCTTTGGCCCTGTTAGTCATGGGTGAAAAAGTTGTCAGTCAGTGGTATGACTACAGGATGACTTACTGAGTGACTAACAGCCAGAGTCAGTCTCTAGACTGCCACATTAGTCACAGAGCCACGCTAAAGCACACAGGGGCACATTGAGGCTTTCATGATTGGTCACCCGTGCAATGATGTTTGGCGTTCATCCCCAGAGTAAAAGAGACAGAATGTGGAAGATGACTTTCGCTTGCCTCCTATTCTGTGCTTGTTAGAGATGTTATGGCCTATATGAAAGAGGCAGATACCAAAGTATGTGATGGATAGGGTGAGATAGCAAGGAGTATATTGCCATTATCTTATATATCTGTCATCCAGACATTGCCAGCAACATTTACTAAACTTCATATTACAGTAAATAGTTAACATAGCAAGTATAGGAATGGAATGTGCAGCTTCCTAAGGCAGGCAATCTTGAGCAAGTCCAGAAGGACAACTGTATGAATTGACTTCATATCAGGATATGATGTCATCCCCCATAATAGATATCGATAGAATCATACAAGACTGCCAAATCAGTGTCTAATATGAATGACAGCCAGTTATCTTTAAATTTGCTGTCACTCTTTATCAGGCGGTATACTTGCTAAATGTGTATGTGTATTTTCACATGTCTGCAGTCTCACCTAATCATGTTGCTACTCAAATAATTATCCTTCTTTGTCTGCACATGCACAGTATGTTTCTACTGGACTATTATCCACATTTGCTTCATATCATACCACATTTTCTATGACAAAGTTAGTATATCCATCATTGCTTAATTGCATTGCATGAACCAGCTTCAAACTGAAGTGTGCCCTTCTGAGAGCTAAGCATGCCCATTGCCCATGACTCGGAAGTCCCAATGTCAGAGTTATCTTTTTATGCTTGCCGTAAATATATGTTCAGCATTACCAGTAAGTAGCATGTCATGCTTCTGCAATGCTTTCATCTCATATGGAGTCGTAATGGCAAAGTATGAGTATGAGTTATGGGGAAAGTTCCAAGGCAGGAGCAGTGAAAGCTCAAATAAATGAGCTCAGAATTCCCCTCTTGAAGATAAAGCTAATCGCAATGCCGCTGTGACATACGCTCCCCAAGCACCAAGTATGGCATACATCTATTTTATCAATTTTCCTCAACTCCCCCTTTCCTCATACCTAAACCGCTCTGTGGGTATAGCTTACATGGGCCAGAAGTTCAGTTTTGTAAAACTTTCAATGTTGGAAGCCTATCAGAAAGTATCTTGTGTACATTGGTCCCCTAAGAGGGCAATTTTAACTACAGTACAACCCAAAATAAGGTGTGAAAAGTTTCTGTCAGAAGTCCTCTATTTACATATTTTGCTCTCCTGTATTCTCTCCACAACAATCTTTGACTCCTCAACACTACTTTATCCCAAATAAAGAAGTCTATTTGGACTGCTGACAATATGGTAATTAGCAAAGTGCCACAATATCAAAGAAATCAAACGCATTGGGGTGATGAAGGTTGAATTGGTGTTAGCTTAATGTGTATTTAATGTAAATTTAAATGGTAGTTTTAAGTCGGAAAATGTAGGAAGTGATTTGAAGGGAGCCAAAAGGAGTGAAAGGGAAAAGTAGTGACTGATTATCCCATCCTGCTGGGGTAATCAGAAATTATTTTGGGTTGTACTGTATCAAATGAAAATCTTGTATTTTTTGGATTTCAAACACCCACCTGCAGAGAGCACAATACTACAGACATACAGTTCCCCAGTCACTCGAAATGGTAACGGAAACAACGCAGGCACGCATATGGAACCCAGTCAAATTACTGAACCAATACTTAGGGCGCATTTTGGTGAAAATTAACTGCAATATCTAGCATCAAAAAATTACTTTTCAAATTACAGAGCAGAATTTCTACAATTTTCCATACACTTTATCTTGCATAACACCTGATCTGCTTCTCTAGGAAAACATGTTAACAACAAGGCCTGTGGTACAATCTTAGTATTAGAATACAACCAGCCCTGCTACTAGAAATACCTCTGCTTCTGCCATGCCTCTACCACTGGTCTTTCCATATTTATCACGCAAAGGCTGCCCAGCAACAGCCCCAACTGACAAACATTCAGAAGGTGACAACATTGTGCCCCAACCACACTGGATGTGTCAGCCAACAGTCGTTCTGGTAGTGTATGGGTATTGCAGCATTCCGCTTTCACTGCTTTCCCATAATGTCTCACCTATAGCAAATAAGACTGACATTTCTGCAGAATAACTGCCAGTAACCTGAGTTGAGCTGACTGTATACTGACAGCAGCAAAGTAAAAAGACAGTTCAAGCCAAAACAATTTATATTTCAAGTGGGGGCAGATACTATGTTTGGATAATGTTACATCTCCATGATATGAGAAAGGTCCACAGTCCATATTTTGTTTAGCGTTTTTCATTTTTCTTTGTTGTTAGATGAGGTACTGTACAAGATGCATAAATTGGATGATGCTGGCCAAAGTCTGAATGGTATGCTAGAACTTTTTCTAAAAGCGATGATTTTATTATGTTCACACTCATGGCAAAGAATTTTCAAGAGTGAGTGAGTGAGTGAGTTTGTGTTTTATGCCCCATCAGCACCGGTGTAGAATTTTCAAGAGATTTTTCCAAATTCAAAGATGACATGATCTGAAGCCACTGGCTCCACCTTCCTCAATCACCTATCAAATGGAGGTTATCCTGGAAATTTAGTCAGTGTCCTCCTGTGTCCAGCAGATAAGCCCAGGACTCCTTTGGACTACAAACACTCTTGCAGCAATTAGCTGATGGCCTTGGCCTTACTTAATGGAATATCAATTCAATGGTGGAGCCAAATCTCATCAATCAAATGTAACCAAATCAATCAGTGCCCAAATTAAATATACACCATGGCCAAAGGGAGTAGGTGTACACCATAGTTTGTTGCATCATTTATTTATTGGAAGCAGCACACTAGCGACAATATTAACTGTTTTTGTGGACTGGAATATATCAAAAGAAGTCAGTTGATCTTCCATTCAGAAGCAAGAAAACTTAACGCTATTCAAAGCCTCTTATGAGCTAAGAGGTGTAAATTAATCAAAGCGGAATATACTTGACTAAAGTATCTCTGTGGACCACTTCTGGGGATTGGGGATTGACTTTTAATCAAACAGATCAGCTTTATAGGCCATAAATCTGACCGGCAGACAGCTGTGGAAGATGCTCTATAAAACATCATGAAATTCTATTAATCTGATCACCATTTAAGTCGCTTTGGCAAGTTGATCCTTATTTTTCTTCACTAGCTCTTCCTCTTCTCTATTGCGCCTATTGTTACTTGCATGCAAGAAACATAGATCACGGAAACTTAACTTCCCTTGTATGTGTATTTTCACATGTCCGAAGTCTCACCTAATCCTTCTTTGTCTGCACATGCACAGTATATTTCTACTGGACTATTATCCACATTTGCTTCATATCATACCACATTTTCTATGACAAAGTTAGGATATCAACCATCATTGCTTAATTGCATTGCATGAACCAGCTTCAAACTGAAGTGTGCCCTTCTGAGAGCTAAGCATGCCCAATAACTCATGACTCGGAAGTCCCAATGTCAGAGTTATCTTTTTATGCTTGCCGTAAATACATATTAAGCATCACCAGTAAGTAGCATGTCTTGCTTCAGCAATGCTTTCATCTCATATGGAGTCGTAATGGTAAAGTATGAGTATGAGTTATGGGGAAAGTTCCAAGGCAGGAGCAGTGAAAGCTCAAATAAATGAGCTCAGAATTCCCCTCTTGAAGATAAAGCTAATCGCAATGCCGCTGTGACATACGCTCCCCAAGCACCAAGTATGGCATACATCTATTTTATCGATTTTCCTCAACTCCCCCTTTCCTCATACCTAAACCTCTCTGTGGGTGTGGCTTGTTTGGGCCAGAAGTTCAGTTCAGTAGAACTTTCAATGTTGGAAGCCCATGCATCAGAAACTATCTTCATGATAATTTTCAGCAGTTATGGGATGTATATTCAACAAAATTACTTTCCAAATCACAAAGCACAATTTCTAAAATTTACCAAACACTATATTTTACATAACAGCTTATCTGGTTCTCTATAGGAAAGCATGTTTTATTGCTTTTAGATGGACATTTGTTTAGGTGACAACAAAGCCTGTGGTACAATCTCAGTTTACATCGCAACCAGCCCTGCTACTAGAAATACCTCCGGTTCTGCCATGTCTCTACCACTGGTCTTTCCATATTTTCACAGCAAAGGCTGCCCAGCAACAGCCCAAACTGACAAACATGCAGAAGGTGACAACATTGTGCCCCAACCAGAAAGGATGTGTCAGCCAACAGTCGTTCTGGTAGTGTATGGGTATTGCAGCATTCCGCTTTCACTGCTTTCCCATAATGTCTCACCTCTAGCAAATAAGACTGACAATTTGTGGGAATAACTGCAAGTAACCTGAGTTGGACAAACTGTATTCCGACAGCACCAAAGTAAAAAAGGTAGTTCAAGCTAAAAACAGTAAACGGGAAGAATACTGTATTTGGATAATGATACATCAAAAAGCTGACCTCAATGAAAAGAATTTTTTTAAATTTTCAGACTTTTTCTTCTTGTTTTTTTTTTTGCTGCATGCAGCAGCTCCGCATATCACCCAAAAATTGCTGCACTTGTGCCAACGTTTTTTTTTACGTCTTAATCCTTCTGCATTCTGAGAAATCAAATGCTTGTTCTTGATGCTCAGAGTGCAACTGAACCCACATCCGAAGCAAACAGTATAGATGTATCAACCACTATGCTATGATGCCCTTTTTACATCTCCTCTTGGTGTAACCCTCAGTTTGCATTTCTATGATTTATCCTGATTGGCAAGTTTAACTTAAAACAAATGAGCGTGTTATCCGTTGGTCAAGTTGATCCTTATTTTTCTACACTAGCTCTTCTCTATTTTGCCTATTGTTACTTGCATGCCAAGGACATAGATCACAGCAACTCAACTTCCCTTGAGTCTCATAAACTGTAGGGGTCTGACAAGAAGCTCCCTTTGGCCCTGTTAGTCATGGGTGAAAAAGATGTCATTCAGTGGTATGGCTACAGGATGACTTACTGAGTGACTAACTGCAAGAGTCAGTCTCTAGACTGCCACATTAGTCACAGAGCCACGCTAAAGCACACAGAGGCACATTGAGGCTTTCAGGATTGGTCATCCGTGCAATGATGTTTGGCGTTCATCCCCAGAGTAAAAGAGGCAGAATGTGGAAGATGACTTTCGCTTGCCTCCTATTCTGTGTTTGTTATCTCCATGTTACAGCCTATATGAAGGAGGCAGATTCCAAAGTATGTGATGGATAGGGCAAGATATGAAGGAGTAAATTGACAACTTGTTCATCAAGAGTTGCCATTATCTTAGATAACTGTCATTTTCAGAGCCCAGACATTGCCAGCACCATTTACAAAACTTCACATTGCAGTAAATAGTTAATATAGCAAGTACATGCAGGAATGGAACATGCAGCGCCCTAAAGCAGGCAATCTTTAGTAAGTCCAGAAGGAGAACTGTATGAATTGACTTCATATCAGGATAATTATGATATTATCCCCCATAATATATAATAGAATCATACAAGACTGCCAAATAATAATTGTTCAAACTGAATGACAGCTGGTTATCTTAAAAGTTGCTATAACTCTCCATTTGGTGTACTTGCTAATTGGCCCATGTGTGCTATCTCACCTACTCATGCTTGTAAAATAAATATTCTTCTTTGTTTGCACATGCACAGTATGTGTCTACTTGACTTTTTGTCCATGTTTACTGCATATAATATCACATTTACCATGATGAGGTCAGGACATCAATCATCACTGCTTAATTGTATTGCATGAACCAGCTACTAACTGTTCAAAGCATTCTAATTGCCCATGACTTGGAAGTCTCAATGTCAAAGTTATCTTTTTACGCATACCGTAAATACATATTAAGCATCACCAGTAAGTAGCATGTCTTGCTTCTGCAATGCTTTCATCTCATATGGAGTCGTAATGGCAAAGTATGAGTATGATTTATAGGGAAAGTTCCAAGGCAGGAGCAGTGAAAGCTCAAATAAATGAGCTCAGAATTCCCCTCTTGAAGATAAAGCTAATCGCAATGCCGCTGTGACATGCGCCCCCCTGTCTACAAGTTGACCGCTATTTGCTGCCACCTAGGGTGCAAAATTTGCGAGCTCCTGTGAGCGGTCAACAGAATTTTGATCTCTGGAAGAAACCAGGACAGTGTGGAAGAAACCAGGACAGTTCCATCGTTTAGTGATGGTCTAGTTTATTTCCAAAAACTCTGCAAGTGTCTAATCTGACTTTGGTTGGCTTCAATTTTAAGCAGACAGCTTGTAAATACCAAAATAAGTTGGAACTACTTTTTATCATGGAGGATGTATACATTGTAGATCACATAAAGTGCCAGTATAGAGGGGGCCACTTGTGGCATGGACAAGACATTTTGCTGAGTGTAACACAGCTTTTATGAAATTGTGAATTATACTGTTGTCCTAGTTAATAAATCTCCATAAAGTAACAGAATAAATACAATTGAGCATTTTTCATATCACAAAGCAAAAACATCGGCTTTGTATGGACGCGTGAATAAGTGAGAATGCATTCTTTTTGGACCCTTTTCTGACCACAATTTAACATGCACTAAATGGCGTAAGTAGATTGAATACCATCAAACTTTCGATGAGTAAAATCATCCCTTTCACATGCAGAGTGAATACTAAAGTTTCAAAACTTTCTTTTTGTCTCATGATTTCCAAACATTTTCATTCAAAGCAGTGGACTGGATATTTGCCAGCAACCATGCTTTGTGAAAGTAGTTTGGCATAGTAATATGGACAGCTGTTGTTCGACCTGATCTTGTGATCTGTCCAAAACAGATCAAACTAGATGCAGCATATAATAAGGAATTGTCTGGTGCATGGAATGCTGTCCCACGGGGACGAAAATGTCGGCCAAATATTTGAATTGAAATGTACCCAAAAATTATGAATAAAGTTAAACTTTGATTGGAGGAAACCCAATTATTTGCATGCAAAAAATAGAACAAGCACTGTCAGATAGGTATGGATGAAATTGCGGCTCAAGAAGAAGAAAAGCAACAACACGCAACTTAGTGGATAAGTCTCAATTCAATTGACCTGAGTGAATGTTTTACTGATTGCATTGATTGATTGCATTTATTGATTGCCATCATTGATTGCCATTCTTGATTGCCATCACTGAAACGTATACAATAAGTGTAAATACCTAAGTTAACATGCATATAAGAAAGTGAGATGACATTTGAGGGAATACACCATGTCATCTTGAAGGAGATCGAGGTACAAATAAAGCCCTTCCACGACGCTCATAGTGAAAAAACATAGTCTGTCCCCTATATGAATATAGGGGCCGACAATTATTGTTGACCAAATTCGATTTTCCAGGGACTGTCAGCATTCTGCTGTCACTTGACAGTCCCGAACAGAGACAGAAGTTGAGTTCAGTAAAACTTTCGATGTTGGAAGCCCATCAGAAAGTGTTTTAATTATCATTTTCAGCACTTATGAAGTTATGTGATATCGGCCTAGGCCTATATAACGGGCAGAAGATGCGGAAATATCTAATATAGCTAAATCTGGTGCCTCATAGTATGATGACTGATTAATGAAATGGAAACGGTAACAGTAACAATGCAAGCACATATACGGAACCCAGTCAGATAGATATTTAACTGCCAAGACTTCAGGTGTCATTTTAGTGAAGGTACACTGTAATTCTTAGCAATCCAAAATGACTTTACAGAGCACAATTTCGGCACTTTTTCATATACTATAATTATAGTTACATAATAGCTGAGCTGCTCTTTTGTAGGAATCAATTTTTTGTTACATATAAATAGACATTTATCTGGGGGGAGACTGATGCCACAAGCTTGTAGTATAATCACAGTATAAATTTTATATTTGGTCAATACTGTTGCCACTATACTAGTTTCCACTATACTAGTCCTGTTACTAGAAATACCTCTGGTTCTGCCGTGTCTCTACCACTGGTCTTTCCATATATCACAGCAAAGGCTGCCCAGCAACAGCCCCAACTGACAAACATGCAGAAGGTGACAACATTGTGCCCCAACCACACTGGATGTGTCAGCCAACAGTCGTTCTGGTAGTGTATGGGTATTGCAGCATTCCGCTTTCACTGCTTTCCCATAATGTCTCACCTATAGCAAATAAGACTGACAATTTGTGGGAGTAACTGCCAGTATCCCGAGTTGAGCTTACTGTATACTGACAGCAGCAAAGTAAAAAGGCAGCTTACACCATAAGGATTTCTATTGCAAGTGGGCAGGTGGGGGATGGGGGGGGGGGTGCAGGACCATGTTTGTACAATGTTCAATCTCCGGGAGAAAGGTCCACTTTCTTCTTTTGAACTCAATATATTTTAGTTTATTATGTTCACATCAGACTCATATAATGTTAAATTTTCAAGAGAATAGACTACAAAATGACCAGGACTCCTTTGGAATACAAACAGCCTTCCAGCAATTAGCTGATGGCCTTGGCCTTACTTAATGGAATATCAATTTAGCAGTGGAGCCAAATCTCATCAATCAAAGTTAACCCATATAATCGGTGACCCAATTACATATACACCACAGAGCGGAGAGGTGTATGTGGTGGTATGTGTTTTAAACTGTAGTAGTGCAGTTATGTAGGCATCAAACTAACCTTGCATATCAACTAACCTGCCTCTCCCCTATCTTTAATGAAATGATTAATTTGGTTGTCCATTACACCAATGCAGTTTAACAGGATGATTTTTAATGACACTTCATCTCTGATTTTACCTCTCTGGCTTGAAAGTGGTAAAAAATTGACATGTCAAGCCTCTGTATTAACACATACAACCTGCATCTTAATTGGAAGACTTGTGAGAAAGCAGTTATAACTTCCTTGGATCATTAATTGCTTTGCCAGAATGAAGACATTTATTTCGCCAATATAACCTAACAAACACCACTGTGACGAAACAATTTTTATACAAGACCTACACTGCTCAAGCATGCATGCTTTAGCAGCAAGCAAGTAGCAAGAAAACTCTGGCTACTTGAACTATCTAGGAACTTCACGCAATGTATGAGCTAAGGGGTGTAAATTGAATCAAAGTGGAGTATACTTGATCAATGTACAGCATGGCTTATCCCTGTGGACCACCCATGGGGCATTGCCTTTTAATCAAACACATCAGTTTTATCGGCCATAAATCTGAGCATCTTGTAAGATGCTCCATAAATCCTAACATCTTGAAGTTCTGGGATAAATCTTCTCATCTTTAAAGTAACTTTGAGTCAACCAAGTGAGAGTTTTATGGGAAGTTGTATTTCAAGTAAGCTGCACATAAATTCCAAGGAGATCACTGTATTGAAGTCAGCATTTGCATTTACACAGCATTCTCTTTATATCTTCATATCTGATGAATGTGATAGTATACTAGTTAATCTTTCCTACTCTTCCCCTTGCTAAATTGAGAGTGTATACATAATTTAATGAAGTGAGGGTGCCAGAATAACTCATACTTATATATATAGTAAAACTAACTTATTTTATAGTTACTGTACTTCTACAACAGACAGACTCACAATTTTGCTTAAGGATGGAAACAGCTACCAAGCTATCCATCAAGAGAACACTAATTTACGACACTACAAGCATGAACCAGAAATATGCAAATGCCAGACACCCAAAACATCTGAGACACCCAGGTGGAGTCAGAAAAGCCTGGTGTAATTATCTCATGAATATTTTTTCAAGCTTTTCATCTTTCACCTGTTCTTAACAACACATAAGTTGGCATTGTTTGCCTTAGTGTTTTGGCTCCCCTTTCCAGACTCTGTTATGCTGTGAATTGTGAAACTAAAATGACCATGGCTTTGAAAACATTGGTAGTACAGACTCTAATGAGAAAGTGGCAGTGGCATTTCTTACTCATTTAAAAATTCTTAATGAATAAACTTCACAACACAGCTCAGCAGAACAAAACAAAATGTCAAACTAACAACTGAAAAGTTCTGCAAGCTTCAAAGAGATATAGACTATTTAAATTGATGCATTGTATAATGCTACTATAGGCCTACTACACATCCAGACATCAGTGGCATCATAATGCAAAAGAACCATGTAAGTATAATGCATGAAACAGTTCTAGCTCCTTCCAAGTTTAGTTCCTGATTCATCATTTTAAGGCAATTTAACGTTTTCATTTGGAAATATATCTCCACCTGGCATGTTAGCATGTCATAGGGTTTACTATCTATCATGAATTTTACCCTAATATTCAATAAATCTAGGACACTCAGCAGATTTGGTTGATTTTTGCTCAAACAGACGAGTGAGTTATCCTTTTGATCATAGCTTTTCTACACTAGCTGCATGCGTTTTTCCTCTTCTTCCCATCTATTCTGCCTATTGTTACTTGCGTGCTGCAGAAATATGTCACATCAACTCAACTTCCTGGGGGACTCATAAACCAAAGGGGTCAGACAAGGAGGTCCAGTCTTCCCTATTAGTCATTGGTAAAAAGTTGTCTTTCCATGTTGTGATCTATGGATTGCTTACTGAGTGACTAACTGCCTGAGTCAGAGTCCCTGACGACCACGTAAGTCACCGAGGTAGACTAAAGTACAGAAATATGGCACATTAAGGCTTTCATAATTGGTCAACCATGTGATTATGTTTGGTGTTCAGCCCAGGAGTAAAGTAGACACTTGCTTGCTTTCTATGTTAGTTTTACACTGAGGAGGCACTTTTGGACCCGGGGTGATGAACAGGAAAAGATATAACTTATAGGGAAGTGAATTAATGGCTAGTTTCTCAACATTGCCACTATCTTGGGTAATTTTGCTTTAGAAACAGAAACAATTCCATAGTTCAGAAGAAGTATTCTACAATTTAAATTACGGAAAACTTTCTAAAGTGTCTGTTACTGACTGAAATGTACGATACGAATCAGCAATTAAAAGTACAATAATGTGAATGTAGGTGCCAAAACTCTGAAGTGATTCACAACTCCAGAATGAATGCCTGTTGATTGGACATGATTATAAAACTAATGAACTTAACTTTCTTGGCTCCAGTCCGAGAAGGCGAGAACACTTCAGAAATAAATCATGTTTCCATACAACTTTCCATACACTAACTTATAATCTTATGTACAGAGCTGAACCGACTCCACATTAATCATCATAACACAAAGGATGTTGTCACAGTTCTGCCATGGCATTGGTCATGCCACTGCCACCATTCCTGCCACAAGTAATACATCTGGTTCTGCCACGTTTCTACCACTAGTCTTTCAATACGTTCAAAAAGCTTCCCGGCAACAGCCAACTGACAAACATTCAGAAGGTGACAACATTGTGCCCCAACTAGACTGGATGTGTCTGTCTCTGCATGGTCATTCTAGTGGTTTATGGATTTTAGTGCATGCAGCTCTCACTGCTTTTCCACAATGTCTCTCCTGGAAAATATGATTTATTGTAAATCTGCAGTTAGATAGTTCGAAAGCTTATGTAGTTTTTCCAGTCATATTATAGACAGGATGCTATATTATATATATAGAATTTTATTGACATAAAAAAGCATCAAACAGATACATATGTCATATTTATACATTCCAAAACTACAGTCAGTCTCATTTCATCAAAAATCTGACAAAAAAGTAACAAAACATCACAATAATGTGATAGATAAATTACAAATTCGCTTTCTATCTGTGAGTATGCATATTTCTACCGTGTGACCCGTAGATGAGGAGGAATTAGACCTAACACCACTTCACATGCTGTGAGATAAACTGTTGGTACTTCTACAAGACCAATAAGCAGTATACAAAAAATATGTTATCTTTAATTTTGGTTTGCTGGTGACAAGTTTTTGAAATATTCAACAAAATTTTAAAAAGCCCTCAACAGACTTCTTGACATCCACTTGTGACAAGCACTCACACTAAGCACATTTTCACATCCCCTACTCAGCTATTGAGTTAAGGTGATCCTGGAAATTTGGTCAGTGTCCTCCAGTGTCCAGCAGATGAGCCAGGACTCCCTTGGACTACAAACAGCCTTCCAGCAATTAGCTGATGGCCTTGGCCTTACCTAATGGAATATCAATTTAGCAGTGGAGCCAAATCTCATCAATCAAATGTAACCCAATCAATCAGTGCCCAAATTAAATATACACCACAGCCAGAGGGCATTTGCAAGAGGAAGGTATAAGGTTATGTGGGACAGAGGTTATAAATTGGCAGCACATAGGAATCTCAAGATTATTATCATTGACTACAAGTATGTTCTATTATTCTGATTACATAAAGCATGACATTTTACAATGCACCGCAGATGTATTACTTTACGTAGTTTCGTAGGTTGTTGCACATCGATCATGTACATGCTGCGTTATGAAAATGTATAATGGGTTTAAGTACTAAAAAGATTTGTCCTAAAACTGGGGCAGCTCTTTTGTGGTGCACCTTAAACAGCTTTTTTGTGGTAAACCTTAAACAGCCTTTCTGTGGTACGCCTGAAACATTCTATCCTGGGTATATTTATTATATATTTTGTGATTAACCAAGAAATTTGTTTTGCCATCGCCACGTTGACACCACAATGCTTATACCAGACTTCAACTCATTTATGCTGCATGCTTCAGTAGCGAGAAAACTTCAAACAACTTATGAGGTAAGAGGTGTAAATTGAATCAAAGTGGAGTATACTTGATCAAAGTACACAGCTTATCCCTGTAGACCACCCATGGGAGGATGGCATTTAATCACATGTGGGTTATTGGCCATAAATCTAAGTATCTCGCAAGATGCTCTATAAATCTGATCATCTTGGAAGCTTTCTGAAGAATCTAAACATCTTTCAAGTTACTTTCAGTCAACCAAACTTGTGAGAGTTTTATGGCAAGTGTTCATGGTTTAGCCTCTGGGAAAACGATTGAGCTGTATACATCCAAACTGGTAACTGTAAAATCTGGTATTGCATGTTGCCGCAGTGGATCATGGGGGACAGATGAAAATCTCTTGAAACCAGCTTTACTTTCGAATGAAGAACATAATATTATCTGTCATTTTACAATACACTTAAAAAACTTAGTTGTGTTCGATTGCCTGCATTTATACAGAAGTGTCTGAAGAGCAAACTGATAAATAATTTTGAGGGTACATATTGTTCAAGGTATATCCTGTGTATTAGTCATTGGTTATGATAGTTACACCAAACCACACTAACTCCTATTGCAGCTGGGTTAAAAACTCACTGAAGGATGGAGGCAGAAACCAAGTCATCCATCATTGACCATCAAGAAAACACTTGTCTACAACACTAACAGCATGAAACAGAAAAAAAGCACACAAATAAACCACCCAGACATCTGAGACACCCAGGTGGAGTCAAGAAAGCCTGGTGTGATGATCTCATGCATATTTCTTGCAGCTTTTCATCTCTCACCTGTTTTTAACAGCACATATGTTCAGCATTGTTTATCATGAGTATTTTGGCTCCCTTTCCAGATGCCATTTTGGCATGTTTAGTTGTGAAACTGAACCACAGATTACTTTGGCAAGCTTGCTAGCATTGCAACACAGACAGAAACATTGTCAGAATAATTTCAAGAACAAGCCAATAGGAGAAGTACATGCAATGAACACTTGATGTTTTGTTTTTTTTTTCATCTGACTCATTACTCAATACTGTACATGCTTCAAAATACACTCAATACAGCCTTTGAAGCTTGGACCTAACTAAATGTTTGGTTTACTAAACGAAACATGTATAGTCTTCAAAGAACTGCTCACAGTTTAAAGAGCTACATTGTAATGCTATAACCCTGGATAACATATAGCAACGAAGCAGAATACTGACAAGTTACCACACTAAAGGATTGTTGGAATATGTAAGTAATGAACTAACAGATGCCACAATGATTAATCACTTCTGAAACATCTGTGTAAAGAAAACTTTCAAAGTGAGCAATCTAGGAGGCGTTTTTTAAGACGGATAATTGATCAATAATACTATATTATGTCTCCGTAGTCAGGGGTGCCGGAAGGAAATGCGGGTGGCAGGGGCGGTCAGATGAAAAAGGGCAAATCCTATTTGCGCCAAATTAGCGTGACAAAATTTAAATAGAGAGTCACTAATAATTTTGAATATATATTTACTAATGTGTGCCTAAAATTAGTGAAATAAGGCTTAAAAAGGTTTTTTTCTTTAAGATCTAAAGGGCACCCTTGCCCCCCCTGCCCCTTGGACAAGGGCAGGAGGGGCAATTGCCCCCCCTGCCCCCCCTGTTCCGGCACCCCTGTCCGTAGTTCATCGATAAAATCATACCACAGTACTAATTTCAATTAGCATCATTACAGCCTGGAAATTTTATAAGCAAAAAGAGTGGACCGCTGCACTGTCAAAATGGCACTTCATGTGTCATCACACTGATGATTTGTCATGATCAGAGCCAATAATTTCAATGTTAATTTGATTTAAGGAGACTTATCCCACTTGTTGGAGACAGCCAAACGAAAGGATTATGCATCTGATTTTCACTCTAAAATCCGTTATGAGAAGTCAAATGGCTTTCTCTTGACCATGACTAATCAAACAGCCTCCATGTTTCCCACGTTGAATGTAGAGAAGATGACACTTCATCAGCTATCATGAGTCACAAAGTTCCATTTTCACAGTGCAACAGTGTACTGTTTTTGCATATCAAATTTCCTAGCTGTAATGACTAATCTGTTTCAATAAACCTCAGGCGATTCCTCACAACATACACATAAAACCTATTAATCTACCCTGACTTCCTTAAAAAAATCATCTTGCTTCTACACACTGTAAACACCCTCAAAAGATAAATCTCGACTTTATCCTTCGACAAATTAGGAGGGGCCCTTAGTGAGCGATAATGAGTGAGGGATTAAGAAAACACATCATTCTCTTTAAGAAAGCCCTATCCCCCATTAGTCTTGCCACTCCTGTGTTCTCCCATGATTTACAACTTTGTGTTCTCTCAAGATTTACATGTACATGTACAATGTACAACTGCACTGTCTATAAACTGGTGTAACTACAGTGTAAATTACTAGAAAATGCCCATTAGTGGAAAAAGGTTGACAATGCATTATTGTGAAGTGACGCTGCATGGCTACTTGGTCATGTTAAAATAAGGGAATATTTTAGGAACACATGGTGTTTAGAGTGATGTGCAGGCGTTTAGAAAGTGGCTAATTGTTGACATGTTTGTGTAGATGGCAAGCAGATATTAGCTGGAGGCCTGTGTGAGACCTTACAGCCCGAGTTGTAGCAGGAGGAATTCGTCGTGGTAGGTGCCATGTACTAAAGAGAGCAGCAGAAGATTTGTTACAGCCAGGTTATCAGGCGAGCGGATCAATGATAACATAGGGACAGCCTGCCTGTTGCGTAAGGTTTGGGCTGGATCCAGGTAAAAACAAATGAACGTAAGTGCTGCCACCTGTGGGAAAATGGTTATGAGAAGTGGCTCCCTCTGGGGAGGAGTAAAAGATGAGAATATGCTGTTTCATGCACTCCTGGTGGGAGATTGGTGGTGGAGTTGGCAAACGGAAATAAGAGAGGAGTAAGATAGTTTTGGGATGCCATCTGAAATATGAGGGCAAAAAAGTAGGATAGGCGTATATTTTGGGTGAGTGATATGCCAGTGACAGGCGTTTATAGCTGGCAACTGGGGTGGTCATGTGAGCTGAGTTTTAACTCAAATGTTAGTGGGGATAAAGTGGTGTAACTATAAGAAGAATTTCACCTTATGTAAGTACGGTGAGCAATAAATATTATGTCATGTTATCAGGCTTGGGTCAAGTACTGTACTTGGACTCAGTACTTGGACTCGAGTCCAAGTACTCTGTACTTGGACTTGTACTTGGACTCGTAACTTCTAAAAATGAAGTACTTGTACTTGGACTTGTACTTGCCTCCAAAGTACTTGAAGTACTTTGTAAGTACATCATGCAAGTACTTTAAATATGCAGGCCAAATTGAAAAGTCAATAAAAATTTTCAAAGATCTTTAAGTGTGACAAAAGATACTGTTTTAAACTATTGTAATGTCCATATTTCTGCATTTCACATGTAAAATGAAGATTCATTCTCTTCATAACTTCATGTTGACACAGATTAATTAATGCAAATTTTAATGCATATGAATTAAGAACCGAATTAGGCTGTTAATTGCTATTAAAAAGTAATATTTATGTAAGCATACATATATCTGAATTGCATTTCATACAAATGCAGTTTGGAGCAGGTGTGATATCTTGGATAGAAAATATTTTTAAAAAACTCTGTGTAAATGTTTTTAAAATTGTTCATCTTTTCAAGTGGAAGCAAAGTGCACATAACCGAAATCATACAATGCTGAATATATTACATAAAATACAGTTATTGAAAGAAAAACTGTAAAACTTTGTATATCTATCAATGGACGTTCTATGAGCAATTAAGCATGGAATAAGCTGTAACAAATTTGTATTTCTAAGTTAGTGTTTTATCTATATATACCACAATTTTGTTAATCAGTTCATTTAAAATTCCAAAAACTGAAATTATTGTACTAAATTAGGTAGACATACATGTTATTTTGACATTAGTTCATTTATGATTTCATATAAACTTTTAAAAGAGCCGATACAGTTCTTTTGTCTAATATTTTCAGCTTTTGTTTTACCCCCTATTGTTTCATGCCCCTATTGTGTTCACCCTGTTGGTTCAACAATATACCTGTATCATTTTAGTTCTAGTTTGCTAATTAGCTAATTATACACATCACACCTCCAATACACTGTATCATTTGAAAATTTTGATTTGACTTTATTTATATATCTTTTGGCTGTTATCATAGAAAAATATCCAAATTGGATGTTGATTTACTTATATTGTTAATAGTTATTCAAGAAATTTTAAAGTGGACAGGCATTTAAATAGATAGATATAATAATATAATATTATTGATGGATAGATATAATATCATAGATAGATAGATAGATAGAAAGATAGATAGATAGATAGATAGAAAGATAGATAGATAGATAGATAGAAAGATAGATAGATAGAAAGATAGATAGATAGATAGATAGATAGATAGATAGATAGATAGATAGATAGATAGATAGATGAGAAACCAAACACGTAGTTATTGTTAAATTGATTGACTAGGTAACTGGTTGATTGATTGATTGATAAATTGGTTGATTGAGAGACTGATTTGATGGATTTATCGCTTGATTAGGTAAGCAGTGAAAAAACTTTTACTCAATTATCATCTCTATCCGTGTTGATGAATAATAAATATACTGTGTTTGGTATGAGACCAATTAACATTTTTTCGTTTTTGTAACAAAATCATAATTCTCATATATAAAAATCATTGCAAACCGGCTATGAGTTGAGGGCGGAGGAGAATTCTAGCTTGATATAACATACTAGCTTAATATAACATATAATTAAAGTTGTTCTATATGATCCATTAACTTTGTAGTTTCATGATAATTTTACAGTGTGGCCTACTCAAAGTACTCTGAATGAATCTTTAGTGTATATTAATTTAATTTCACTCCATTTTCAATTATAATATTAATTTAACAACATTTTCGGTACTTCGAATTAGTTTAACTTCTTCATAACCAGGAATGTACTTGTACTTGGACTTGTACTTGAGCTAAAGTACTTGTACTTGGACTCAAGTACTCTATTAAAAAGCTGTACTTGGACTTGTACTTGTACTTGCCAAATGCCAATGTACTTGTACTTGGACTCAAGTACAATTGCTTGTACTTGACCCCAAGCCTGCATGTCATGTTATGTTAACATAATTATGGGGCCTTTGACTCTTGAGTGGGGGAGGAGGGCACCGGACCCAGAGGGTCACAGAATATTCTGGGGATATTGGCATGAATAAATCATCATTGTACAATACACTCTAAAAAATTTCAGACAAAATTGGTTTTTTAGATTCAAAATGTTTTTTTGAAAAACCAAATTTCAATGCAAAACCAACATGGATTTTAAAAAAAATCCATGTTGGTTTTTTGCATTGAAATTTGGTTTTTCAAAAAACCATTTTGAATCTAAAAAACCGATTTTGTCTGAAATTTTTTAGAGTGTATTACAGGCTTGGGGTCAAGTACAAGCAATTGTACTTGAGTCCAAGTACAAGTACATTGGCATTTGGCAAGTACAAGTACAAGTCCAAGTACAGCTTTTTAATAGAGTACTTGAGTCCAAGTACAAGTACTTTAGCTCAAGTACAAGTCCAAGTACAAGTACATTCCTGGTTATGAAGGAGTTAAACTAATTCGAAGTACCGAAAATGTTGTTAAATTAATATTATTATTGAAAATGGAGTGAAATTAAATTAATATACACTAAAGATTCATTCAGAGTACTTTGAGTAGGCCACACTGTAAAATTATCATGAAACTACAAAGTTAATGGATCATATAGAACAACTTTAATTATATGTTATATTAAGCTAGTATGTTATATCAAGCTAGAATTCTCCTCAGCCCTCAACTCATAGCCGTTTTGCAATGATTTTTATATATGAGAATTATGATTTTGTTACAAAAACGAAAAAATGTTAATTGGTCTCATACCAAACACAGTATATTTATTATTCATCAACACGGATAGAGATGATAATTGAGTAAAAGTTTTTTCACTGCTTACCTAATCAAGCGATAAATCCATCAAATCAGTCTCTCAATCAACCAATTTATCAATCAATCAATCAACCAGTTACCTAGTCAATCAATTTAACAATAACTACGTGTTTGGTTTCTCATCTATCTATCTATCTATCTATCTATCTATCTATCTATCTATCTATCTATCTATCTATCTATCTATCTTTCTATCTATCTATCTTTCTATCTATCTATCTATCTATCTTTCTATCTATCTATCTATCTATCTATCTATCTTTCTATCTATCTATCTATCTATGATATTATATCTATCCATCAATAATATTATATTATTATATCTATCTATTTAAATGCCTGTCCACTTTAAAATTTCTTGAATAACAATTAACAATAAGTAAATCAACATCCAATTTGGATATTTTTCTATGATAACAGCCAAAAGATATATAAATAAAGTCAAATCAAAATTTTCAAATGATACAGTGTATTGGAGGTGTGATGTGTATAATTAGCTAATTAGCAAACTAGAACTAAAATGATGCAGGTATATTGTTGAACCAACAGGGTGAACACAATAGGGGCATGAAACAATAGGGGGTAAAACAAAAGCTGAAAATATTAGACAAAAGAACTGTATCGGCTCTTTTAAAAGTTTATATGAAATCATAAATGAACTAATGTCAAAATAACATGTATGTCTACCTAATTTAGTACAATAATTTCAGTTTTTGGAATTTTAAATGAACTGATTAACAAAATTGTGGTATATATAGATAAAACACTAACTTAGAAATACAAATTTGTTACAGCTTATTCCATGCTTAATTGCTCATAGAACGTCCATTGATAGATATACAAAGTTTTACAGTTTTTCTTTCAATAACTGTATTTCATGTAAATATATTCAGCATTGTATGATTTCGGTTATGTGCACTTTGCTTCCACTTGAAAAGATGAACAATTTTAAAAACATTTACACAGAGTTTTTTAAAAATATTTTCTATCCAAGATATCACACCTGCTCCAAACTGCATTTGTATGAAATGCAATTCAGATATATATGTAGGCTTACATAAATATCACTTTTTAATAGCAATTAACAACCTAATTCAGCTCTTAATTAATATATTAACATTTGCATTAATTAATCTGTGTCAACATGAAGTTATGAAGAGAATGAATCTTCATTTTACATGTGAAATGCAGAAATATGGACATTACAATAGTTTAAAACAGTATCTTTTGTCACACTTAAAGATCTTTGAAAATTTTTATTGACATTTCAATTTGGCCTGCATATTTAAAGTACTTGCATGATGTACTTACAAAGTACTTCAAGTACTTTGGAGGCAAGTACAAGTCCAAGTACAAGTACTTCATTTTTAGAAGTTACGAGTCCAAGTACAAGTCCAAGTACAGAGTACTTGGACTCGAGTCCAAGTACTGAGTCCAAGTACAGTACTTGACTCCAAGCCTGGTGTATTACTATGAAGAAGGTGTGGCTTACCTGATTCTTCCTCATTTTCTTGTCGGTTAATGGGATGTCTCAAAGCGCATCGTAATCCATTCTTGTCTCCTCTTAGAGTCAATTCTTGAATAAGTTGTCGCAAATCGGAGTACTCGCGCTGGTTGCTCGCACTCTCCGCCTGCAAAAGGGATGACAAATAAAAATATACAGAAATTAAATCAAAATTATTTATGTAAAAATACTCAATTTAAACAATTCGACACATATCAAGTTCTAAGAGAATTACTTTCTCGCGCCCGATATACTGGCAACAAAAATGCCCCACCATCAATCACAGGACCAAATGATACACACAAGTTAAAATCATTTGAATGCAGTCGTTTCAGTGGTAGGCCTAGAAGCATGTGATTCTTTCCAACATTCTAGATAATAGTATAGGCCTATGTGTCATTTTCTGCTTGCTTCATGAACCAAATAGCCTTCACAAATGCTACGTAGATGGATTGATGATTGGGGCTTTACACATCAATGAGGAGAACAATGATTTAAACTGACACACAAAATGCAATGTAAATGTATGGGCGACCTGACCAGAAAAAGAATCGAAAACACAGCACCCAGTAATTAGAAAACCGGAGTTCTCTCAACCAGGCTGACGGCCTCCCTAAAATGCTGGACAGCAAACTGTAAAGGAACCATAGGGTTACTGATACTTATTGACAAATGACCTTCATAAGTTCAGAAGCAGATTCTATTGAACTCTATAAATCTACTCAAACTTTTCTCTCCCTTCGCTTGTTACTTTTTGACAGACTGATGCTTGAAATACTGATATATATTCCGAACCATCCTTTTTTGTAGCAGTTGGTACTGTATCTCTGCCACAGAGGATGACATCTGGACATTTGGTATTGCAAACCGAGCGTTATAATGTATTTTTCCATTTGTCTACTTCATCTTCAAAATACTTTCATATTTATCTTGCCAACTTGATTTCCTTTCCATTTTATAGGATACAGAAAGCTATACAATGAAACCCATTTGGGCTTGAAACCAACATTGTGCAATATATTAGTCTCCCTTCCCAAGAGTCAGTTGAGTTTACAAAGGGATAAATCTTCCAATTCAAATCCCAGGGGTGGTAAGAGAATGATAATTTCTCCTCAAGAGTATAATTCCCCAGATCAATCGGAAATTTGCATTTATATGGTTCCCAAAGGTTTTGGGAACCAATGGGTACAAAACTTGGAGTGGATATCCAGCTATTTTTAAAATCCAAATGTGAATTCAAGTTGTTAAAAGGAATTTATCAAACCTTTTGTTCTCTTTGCTTGTAATAGTGATCATTATCATATACTTCAAGACTTCTATTTGCTTGTTAATTTCTGACAGACTGACCGATGAAACAACGATATAATAACTATATATATATATATATATCCACATCCAGAATAATCTTTTGGTAGCAGTCAGTACTGTATCTCTGCCACAGAGGATGGCATCTAGATATTTTGTATTGCAACCCAAGCGTTATAATGTATTTTTCCATTTATCCACTTTATCTCCATATACTTTCATATTTATCTTGCCAACTTGACTTCCTTTCCATTTTATAGGATACAGAAAGCTATACAATGAAACCCATTTGGGCTTGAAACCAACATTGTGCAATATATAAGTCTCCCCTCCCAAGAGTCAGTTGAGTTTACAAAGGGATAAATCTTCCTATTGAATTCCCAGGGGTGGCAAGAGAAAGATAACTTCTCCTCAAGAGTAATGCCCCAGATCAATCTGAAATTTGCATTTATATTGTTCCCAAAGCTTTTGGGGACCAATGGGAACAACATATGGAGGTTATTTCAAGCTGTTTCAGCTATTTAGATTACTCTAAATGTTTACTTTGAAAATGTACAATGATAGCCGATGATGTGTCATCATGCAGCATAGTTCTTTTATTGATCACCAAAAAGCAGTATTAGTCTCCCTAAACCAAATTACTACTGAAAGCACTGGTCAACTGGTCATGTACTACTTTCACAATGAAATTATCATCTCATTCCCCATAACAAGTAGACCATGCAGCTGTATATTGGCTAAAGGAATAAATCATATGGAAGACAAATGTATAAAGCTCCTCTGGGGCCAAAATTAAAAATCACTCTCTCAAAAATTTCTAAGAAAATAGAGTACATTTCTGAGAGAATATCACACATTTCTTAGAGAATATCAGAAATTTTAAGATAATATCAGAAAGTCTCTCAAAAATGGTGATCGTCTCTCAGAAATGTGTGATATTCTCTCAGAAAGGTATGCTATTTTCTTTAAAATATATTTGTGGGGAAGCTTGGAGACTTTTACCGACAGGATGATTTCAAAGCAACACTAGGTATACTTATTTCTTTTTAGCAAGCAAAACCCTAATATTAAAATTACTGTATTTCTTTTTGAAAGTGATCCACCCATAAGAAAATACTTTATTTCGAGACTGTCTGGAACATAATTTTTGCTATTATTATCATTTGGCCTATTTAAAAATCGAAGCCTCGCCCCCCCCCCCCCAAAAAAAAGAAATATGACAGTCGCCCCATTGCTATATACTTACAGGAATGAAGATAAGGCCAGTCTCTTCATTTTTCATAATTCTGTATTGGTGAACTCTCCCCTCAGATCTGTAAACAAAGAGAATATAAATAAATTTAATTGGGTTAAATTGTGATCATATGAGTTACAAGGTACAACCTCTGTTATGAAATGTATCACTATTTGACCTATATACATGATAAATCATAACAGTAGCTCTGAATTAAGCCAAATGTGTCAAAATGTATGTATTGTAATGTATGTGTATTACAACTGTACATACTATTTGTAAGTATAGGATCCTATAATGTATGTGTGAACTTGTGAAACTGCAGAGTGTACATCACATATATAGATCTAAAAATATTCAAGTTGTATATGACTATACCAATAATGTAATAACAGATGGTGAAAATGGTCTGTGTATGAACAAAATATGCCACCAATTGATTCAGTAATAATATCAAAGAAAAAACAACAAAAACTAATACCATATATCAAATTACATGAACGAATGCAGAGACATGTTTCTATGATGACTCATGAGAGGCTTAGCATGTAATTGACCATAAATTGGTAACAAAGAATTTCCATTATAAAAGTCAGAAGTCATTATGGATTTTGTTATGAATCCATTATCACGATTCGTGACACATTTATATGCTGCATATTATGAATATTATAAATAAACACTTCATAGTGCATATAGTGCATAGACCCCATCAATTGATTGTTCTGTTGAATCCTGATCATCAGATACAATCTAATGACATTTCTGTAAAATTAATGTTTCGATCTGGCAGTTCTAAAGTACATTTTTGTTCATGCATTGGATGGATGGAGATCAGGACTTTGCACTCTTATCGCAATAGGTTCTTGATGGTATATATAAAGAACCAACATCCGAAAAAAGGTTCTACATTAATTTAAGAGTTCAACTGAATTGAAAAGGTTCAATATGGTGGGAAGGCCCCGTGATAGGACCCTATGCTCCCAACTTGAGAGAAAGGGGTTCCATTGTGGGAGTTCAGTGCAGCTGGATTATCTAAGTGTTGCTTTCGTTTGCTGTTGGACTCTTTTTAAAAGTTGAATAATGAACCTTTAGGGTTCCTTATCTACACCAGCTGATAGAAGCCTTAAAGTTTGTATTTATCTGGTAGGCTATTTCTAATGAGTAAAAGAAGGAGACACAGCATTGGACATTGAGTCGAATGCTGTCCAACATATTTATATAATTATCTTATGCCAGTGGTGGATTCAGAAAGGATAGTCGGGGGAGGGGGGGGGGGTTGTTTTTACATTTACGGGCCCGCACGGATATTGTTTCAGCATTTGCAGGCCAGCATTGCTCTATATTTTCTTCAAAATGTTATTTACGTCTCAGTGGTTTAGGGGGTCTGCCACTTAATGCTGACTTAAATAGCTATAGGAAATTTTATTTACAATACAAATATTGATATTCTGAATGTTTTAAAGTAATTTTAGAATTAAATACTCAGGATATTCAAGCTGGAAAAGGTCAAATTGATTAATAATTTAGTTCAATTGATGTTATCATGTAACCTTAAAAAGGCTTTTCAAGGTAAAAGTGATTGATCCCATGAACCAAATACAAGTACAAACAAATAAGAGAACATTTCACATTTCAATGCTTCCAGCAATTTACATTTCATGGCAAAAACTTCAAGGATAAATAATGAATACTTTTGAATTTTAAAACTCAAAAGGTGATAAGTAGAAACAGAGCAGATAGTCATTCACTGTACATATTGGGCAATTCCGTAAAGTCCGATTTACAGATTTTACACTTCAGCAGCTTGTGTAGTCCTATCACCAAACCTTAGCTGTTTCATTGTTATCCTGGCATGAGGCCAGGTAATAGGGGTATCAGACAAGCCATCAACCAAAGCTCCAAGTGCAACAGGAGCTGAGCTACATAAAAATATCAGCGTTTCGGACGTACATCGTGTGATGTACGTCCGAAACGCTATATATTTGGATGTAGCTCAGCGCCTGTTGCACTTAGAGCTTTGGTTGATGGCTTGTCTGATACCCCTATTACCTGGCCTCATCCCTATATAGCAATGAAATAGCTGAGATATAATGGTAGGGCTACACAAGCTGCTTTAGTGCCAATTCTGTAAATCTGAGTTTACGGAATTGCCCTATTGGCGAAAATACTTGTTGACTTATATATAATTCTTTTCTTTAATTCCTAATGGGCCTGAACAACATTTCAATTTTAAATAAAATTCAAACTTGGAAACCATAACTTGGAAAGCATAAAAATCTAATTACCCTGTAAGAATGTGGTGATCAATATATTATAAAGAAATATTCAATAATTATCACCAAAAAATTGATGGTCACTTTGTGGTCAGAAACATGAGCTTCTCTGGTCATCTTAGCACCATGGAACAATGGACCCAAGTTGCTATAGCAACTAGCAACTATCAACAGTGGACAGTGCATTGTTCTGGCCTCCCCAGCTTTTGTTGAGAACAATCTAGTTTGTTTATCAAGCATCATTCTCATGGTCAATGTTGACCTTGTTACACATTTTGGCAGATAATAATGTTGCTAGGAATCATAAAAATAAAACATTAAGTTCACTCTACCATAATATTATCTCGCTCATTTGCATACTGTTCCTATCTCATTTGTATGGGCAATTCCTGGAGACTGCAGTGATATGATTTCACAGCCTAAAGTAAAGCAGTCACGATCAAGCAACAACAGCATAATGAGCATATCTCACTGATGGGTCCCATGCAACAAGTATCACCACCCAGAACGAAAGCGGGAAATTTGCCATACGATTGGCTGCCATGCACAACTGCATGCAGGAAGTACCAAAAAGACATTCAATTTGCTTCTTTTGAGTAATACTGACGAGTCTGCTTTGAAAAAGTTCAATTCGAAACTGGCATTGAACATCATTGACAACTCTGAGTGAACTGCAACAAACAAACAATTCAATCACTCCTAAATAAAAGTATATTTCTTGCAAGTATCTGCATGCAGGCCCATATATGTTCTTGATTGCCTGAAACGTTACAGTAATTTGATAATTCCAACTCATCTTTTCAATCCCAAAGTAGGATCGGGCTCACTGTTACCTACATGTTTGCTTATCCTATTTAGCCAAAAGTCCATTTGTTGTTCACAGCGGAATACAAACATCATTAATTTTCCTTTCTTCCAATCTGTTTTATGTACTATTGGGTATTTTATAATCTTCCAATGTTAACTTCCAAAATGGCCAAGGCATTTTACCGAAGTTCCTAATCCTTTCAAGCCCAAGCATCCATTTGTTGTCTGGATTTCACTGGTTTCTGTGATTGCTTGGAGGATAGAAGTCGCACCAGAAGGATAGTAAAAGGATAGCAATTGACACCAAGGGGAGTAAGTTTATGGGCAGGGGCGAAGATAAAGATTACAGAGAAGGGACCGAAGAGCAACTGCAATGGTTTGGAAGTCTTTGGCAAATGCAAGAAAAGAAAACTGCAATAACAATAAATCAGGAGTTACAAGCTGTTTTGTCAACTGGGGTGCAATAATATAGATCACCTCAACAAAATAGGAATAACATCGAGAGCACAGAAATATTGGGGATGTAAGGTGCATGACCAAACACCATCAGACACAGAATATGATTTATATTCTGTTGCTCTTTTTAAAGAGTGCTGTCCAAGAACAAGTTTACAAGTTTACAAGTTTTATTGGGAATCCAAATTCAGAAGTATACATTCTGTTGAGGCTTGGAGCCCGCATGAACATGAGTAAACAGACATAACACATTCAAGTATTAAAAATTTGACAATTGTGATAAACCACTATATCTATAGTTAAAAATAGGTATTAAAATAGAAATTGTAAGTAGGTTAAAACATGTGTTAATAAAAGCATATATCTAAGAACATGTACGACTTCACATTAAAAACAATTTAAATATAGCGACAATAGTATGTCATTCAATTTCAGACCTAAGATATTTTAAGTATTCAGTTTTAAAAGTTCTGAATGAATAATTAACTAGACAAGATGAGACTACTAAATGGCAATGTTGACGGAGCCCTAAATGCTCGGAAATCATATCAAGGTTGTCATTGTAGGCATAGATATTTACTTCCTTTACATTACCCATTGAAGCATTGCAACAATAACACCATTAATATGATCAGCAGATTCAAAATTATGCTGTAGACATACTATAGCCTAAATGCAAGAAGTCAATATAGGCTTTAAGAGAAGCAAAAACATGCTCTAGACAAACAGAGAAATTGCAGCTTTGCAATCCACAATATCAGACATTCAGACAACATGTTTGCCTTTAAAAAGGAAAATTTTATGGGCACAGCTCATGCATACAACATAAGGGAGCCACCCAAGAGGGCTTAACAGTAGACATTTTGAGATGAATTATTGTGCCACACAGCAGGATAGCATCTGAGTGTGAGTCCAGCTTTGGCATGGTCAGTTTATGCATAATGCTAGCTGGTCGTGCGGAGTGCTGAGGTCAGAATATTTGATTATGCCAGTCAAAACTACATTTTCTGGTTAATTTGCAGTGAGACGGATCAAGATGTGCCTTATTCACATTATGCTGGCTCATATATTTTCTTTGTTGTTAATCCAAATGACCCAAGTGCATGGCTCTCGGATGCTCCTAAACCCTTTTGAGTCAAAAAGTCCATTTGTGTGCGACTGTGCGTATTAGGATTCAACTGGTTCCTTTCATCGCTTATCTCCTTTTTAAGGTAACAGCCTATTAATTGACCATATTGTTCACTGCAGAATACAGACATATATTTATTCTTAATTCAAATAGGGTCATTTTGCTCTATAGCATATATTCCCTGATCATCTTATTTTAACTTCTAATGTGACTGAGTCACCTGTCCGAGTTTCCAAATCCTTTCAAGCCCAAACATCCATTTGTTGTCGGGATTTCACTAGTTTCTGTGATTGCTTGGACGATAGAAGTCCCACCAGAAGGATAGTAAAAGGATAGGAATTGACACCAAGGGGAGTAAGTTTATGGGCAGAGGCGAAGATAAAGATTACAGAGAAGGGACGGAAGAGCAACTATTGTGGTTAGGAGTCCTTCGGCAAATGTAGGAAAGAGAAAACGCAATAACCATAAATTAAGAGCTACAAGCGCTTGTGTCAACCGGGGTGCAATAATTTTGATCACCTCAACAAAAAGAAGGAACCACAGACGCTCACTAATATTTTAGATGGATGCACCGGTAATGCCCATCATTGCAGGGCAGGACTATATTTCGATCCACACAGATCTTTAAAACTACCAGCTGTAATACAGGCAGAAACATTAAATTTTTTGAAAAACCACAAAAACACAGATCTTATGCTTAAAATAGGACAAAATATGCTAATAACATGGAAACCACTTAAAGAGGCCAGATTTAATTAAATGATCCATTTTCAACTAAATATCAGAAACCAATTGTCCCACATTAGCCCAGAAGCAATATCATCATTTGATTTAAAAATCCTACAACAGCTCAAATGGAAGAATGCTCAAGGCTTTAAGACAACCAAAAACATTGTAACACACACTAGCTAAACAAGGAAATTGCAGCTTTGCACAGAATATCATGCGGACAACACCATTTTTTTCTTTAAAAACAAAATCTGATGGGGTAGCTCATACATACAATATAAGGGAGCCATCTATGCAGGAGGGCTTAACAGTACAGTAGCATTTTTGAAATGGATTTTTGTGCAGCACAGCAAGCTAGCATCTGAGTGTGTAGTCCAGTTTGGGGCATGGTCAGTTTATGCCTAATGCTGATTAGGTAGAATATTAATGGGCATATATATATATTTCCATTTTACTTAGAACTATTCCAATTATCATATGCTGTTGGACTTCAAATTGCCCAAGTGACATGTTTTCCAAACAGTGTTAAGAATGTGAAATCCTGAATGGTTCATACAAAAAGGGAATTAGGTAAACTCCAGTATGAACATCCTGCTAACAGTGTTGCCAATACTTTGACGATATAGAAAATAAATTGCTTAATGCCCCTAAAAATAGTTGTTCTGAGTGTAGATCCCTCCCCCACCCAAACAAAACATCCTAATAAACAAACATTGTAACACTCAGTCCTTAAACACAGCATTTTGCAGCTTTAAAACATAGATGTTGTGCCAAAAACACACCAAATCTTTGCCTTTTAAAGGGAGAATTTTATGGGCACAGCTCATACATATAACATAAGGGTGCCACCCAAGAGGGCTTAACAGTAGACATTTTGAGATGAATTATTGTCCAGACCAGCAGGATAGCACCTCAGTATGTTGTCCAGTTCTGACCATTGCTACATGGTTTGGGTTGAAGTATATTTCGGGTTGTCTGTGGTATCTTTTTTTTGCTTAATTTGAATGGATGAGAAAATTTAGTCAATATCCATTGCTTCAGGAATGAGGGTACAGTGTTATTTAATCATAATTTTGACCTCAAGTTTTGCAGAAGTATGATTAACAAACATTGCAGAAATTATCAAAATGTACAAAATAAATGGTCAATAACAAAGTGATGTCTATTTTTAAATGTAATACTATGTTGTAAATTGAATGAAAGCAGGTTAAAATTGGATCGTCAAAATGGTGTATCACAATGGCACTCTTTGGCACCATATTATATCAACTTTAATTGCAAATGCCATTAGTAATTTCCCAAATTCAATATAATAACAAAGTTTATTCAGGACTATAGTATAGACAGAGTATATATGTACCACTATGCTTTTTGGATAATCCAACCATTGATGAGATAAAGCTGGAAGAAAGCCTCTAAGATACATTTTTTCAAGGCTCTTCTCTTTTGCTCGGTATTTCCCCAATCCATATTCTCACTCTGTTTGGGAAGACGGATTGTGTATAACTTCAGGGTGAGCCTTTGTAAAGGGATAACACATTGTTTGTAGGGTGATTGCAGACAACAATGGTGATCTTTAAGGTGATTACAGATGTGTGTAAACTTGATAGATGTTCTCTAAATGTGTGAATGAGAGTAGATTGATGAAGATTCCAGCAATTTGCCCAAAAGGGTTGTCTGCCGCTTCTATGTGTCAGGCTTATCTGTCATTCACCGTCGGAGTATTCCCAGAGGCCACACTAGATATCCAACAGCCAAGCCTTCATACAAGTATGAATCTGTCTGTGTAGTTTTGCTACAGTACAAGCTATCATTACAGAGAAGTTTAAGGTTATAGAAAACCCGTTGTAAGCGGGTATTTGAGCCAATTGGACTGGTTTGTGTGCCTGTGGAAATAGCAGTATGCTGCTGATAATTATGAAGGGTGACAATATTATATAAACCATTGTTTCCTTTGAGTAATTAATTTGCAAGAAATTGATTATAAATTATAAAACATAGTATATTTTGTTCATGGAAATTTTGGTGTGGAGAAGTGAAGTAACACAATTCGCATTCATGAGCCATGCGGTGGTGGCAGCACCTGCATCTGTTGTGTGGAATGGCTGGCCTATGTTACCACCTGGGGAGCTTGGCAGAAAGCCTCTGACCCATTTATGGACATTGGTGAAATATTGGTGCAGAAGGTGTAAAATGAAGGCAGATTTCATGGCAATTAGGAAGTGTTGAAGTACATTGACTATTGCAAAACAAAGTAAACGTCAGTGATGTTGCACATGCAAAGTTTGATAGGTGTGCAGAGAATTGTGATAGAGTTATGCTTGAGACGTGGAGCCAAGAGAGTTAGCAATTTTATATTTAGATTTTAGATTTAGATTTAGATGAATGGCTCAACAATCTCTACTGCGCAACACCTCTATTCGTATCATGTTATTTGTCAATATCCAACAAAAAGTCCATAGGGCCTATCAATCTTCCAGTGTCAGTCGATCATTAAATTTCGGCAACTTTTTTTAGACATATATTTTAAAAATAATTATCATGCATCTGGATGTGTATACTATGAGCACTCATGTGAGTGACTTCATGGTGTACCCTATTCAGGAGTGATCACTTTCTCCTTGTGCATGGTTACCAAATTAAATTATATCATTTATCATATATATTTTAGAAGCTGAGGAGGTATCATGACCACATTCAGGCACCACAACGTCATAGCAAATAACTGCTTCTATTTGCAAGGGACGTATAAATTGTATTTGAATCTGAATCTGAATGGGTCTCATTGTATAAAAACATCTTCCATTACAATTTCTCTAAGGATTTTCAGAAAAGCGAACATAAAGAAAAATGTAAAAGGGAAGTATGTGCTCTGTAGACTAAATTCTTAGTTGATATTCTGCACATGTGGTTCACTGTCAAGGGATGCCTTTAATGCCATTTTATGTCCATTCATTGTCCTTAATAAGGGCTGATTTATGGTTGTATACAGCCACTTTGTCAACACCAGACCCTCTTGGCTGCCGCTGTACCTTTCTAATGACATTTTTCCCCCAAAAGCTCTCTCCTTCTTGTTAGGGTTCTAGTCTTGTCATTCTTGTCAGACTTTAAGTGCATGTGAAGCAACTCATGGACTGAATATAATAAAAGCGACAAGGATTGAAGAGACATTATGAGCACATGCGAGATCTGACATAATATTCTTTTTCATAAGGCTTTTGAGTTATTGAGAGCTTAGTGAAGTTTTTCAGGATAAGGGAACTAAGGTGGTTACTAAGACATGAAACACCCACTTATGAGCTACTTAGGTACTAACACTAGTAGCCATGGCCCCTTAAATGGGTCCTTACAGCACATTTGGCTACTTATGACAACTGTAAGGCACCTAAGAATCCACTAACAGCCAAACATAAGTACTTATGGGTACTTATGTTAGTTCCATCCACTTGCAGAGCATGAAATCTACTAAGAATGTCCCCTTAGAAGGATTACAGAAGTGAGAATGCCTAAGGTGAAAATCCTTTGTTTGGCAAACTTTGCAGATTTCATTTCGCATTGGTTCATCAAGCCCATACTGAGGAAAACACACCAGTTAACTGACTTGCATTGTTTTACCAACACATACATAATCTTGATAAAACTGACATATCAAGAAGCGCAGCAGCAAACCCACGACTGCACAGTTCTGTTGCTGGAGTAATGTGATGGAGCATGTGCCACAGGGGTGCCGGAAGGAATCGCGGGCGGCAGGGGCGGTCGGTCGAGAAAGGGCAAATCTAATTTGCGCGACAAAAATTTACAGAGCCGCAATGATAATTTTGAATATACACTTATAGATATTTGCCTAAATTCACTGTAAATTAAAGCCTAATAATGTTTTTTCTTGGAGATGAAAAGGGCAACCTTGCCCCCCTTGCCCCTCCTGGCCAAGGGCAGCAGGGGCACTTGCCCCCCCTGCCCCCCCTGTTCCAGCACCCTTGATGTGCCGTCAATTTTTCTGTAAGAAAATACCTTGATATGCATGCCAAAGTTTCAGATATGTACAATCAAACTGTTTATTGGAAGGATGTTGGATGAGGGGGTGGGGTCTAGACCAAAACATAATTACTTGATTTTCAGTGCGTCTAAATCAATAATTTTGGTTTGAATTTAATACAATTATCAATGAGATAGATAATCTTCCAAAACCAAAAAAAAATTGAATTGAACTGTAAATGCTGCATGCATTCCAGAATTTACTCTAATTCTCACTAGGGGAGACTGGGGCAAGTTGTAACTTTTATAAACCATCATTAATTTGAGACTAGATCAGGCAGATGACTCCCTAATGTGATACATGAAGCTAGTGTTGGAGGTTCGAGACCCGCCTCCATTGATGGTCATATTCAGATGGTGTGAGCCTTGGCTCAGTCACAGCTGCACTAGACAAAAATGTCATTTTTGATTGTGAAAATTCTGTACTCAAAATTTATAGATAAAACTTACAATTGGCCAGTGCTGAATTAGCAACATGAATGTCTCCTGCCACATGTAACTTATAATTTAACATGTTTAACGGATATGTTATCAGAATTTTGAGTAACACTTAAGTTGTAATTTGAGTTACATTATCCCCAAACCAATTTTGGAGTGACTGGTAGCATGATATGATACATTTAGACAACCAATAAATTGTGTCATTATAAGATACTATAAAAAACCAGTTATATGCTGCAAATATTATATGAATGATTAAAATATGTGAAAAAAATGTAAAATACAATGTAAGTTTTAAAAAAAGGGGGATCGACTAACCTGGCTAATCCAGTGATATAACTTACAGCAACACAGGGTTCAGGTGTGCAACCTAGAACTCTTTGTGAAGGTCCACCATTATCTCCCTAATTGGTGTGGTCCCATTGTTTTAATTGCTTCACACAGTAAGTTTTTTAAATAGAAAATTACCCCAAGGCAAAAACGACACAACTTACCTGAGTCTCCCCTACTTTTTTTTTTTGTAAAAATTTGAATAATACACAACTGCACATGTACCAGGCCCCACTGACAAATGTTAGAAATATCCATTCCACAATATTTATGTTATTGAAGAAGGAGGATGCATACACCAAACTCATGGTGTTGACAGAAGGCCTCGGTTTAACAATGCATATTTTATGGTCTTATATGGATCGATTAAGTTTGATTTTTGTGTACGTAATTAAAAGCTTTGCCGAGGGTTTAAAGGACGTCTCTAAGGTTCCAGTGTTGCAGTTCTAAATATGTAGCTTCATACTAGAGAAATGCACTGTGATCATTGAGTTTGATCAAATTGCCAAATTAAGAGCAAAACAGCTGCCCTCGTGGCTCATTCTCTCAGTCCTCTGCTCCTCCTAAAAAAATTAATAAACTGGGTCAACTAGTCGTGACGTAACAGCCTGGGTTGATCCATTGTTGTGAGAGAGATGACATCATAAAGTCTTCAGTGCTCCAGTGGACATTAAGTCAGTTGGTAGCGTCATCATCTATTTATAGCTCAAATCCTGACCCAGTCTGTGACGTCAAGCTTATCTGACAGATGAGCCTCGTTTTGGCATGGCAGTAAAATAACCAGAAATTCAGTACTTCAAGGGTCATTATTGTTGGGAAGTTGGGTGAGGCAATATCTGGAAAGCACCCCATCCTTTTCATATCAACACATACAGCTGATCTATCACAAAAAACAGCTACGTTTTGCAGACAATAGATGTCCTTTAAATGCTCATATTTGCTGTATTGCATGTAAACCTTGTTATATTGCATTTTGGGTTTGCTCAAGCGCAGTCTATGCTTGCACACAATCTGGTCATTGTTTATTTCACACATCAGGATATCTATATTTAATCTCAATATTATGACAAACAAAGAAACTTTGCAATGAAATTATATAAAAGCTGAGAAAAACAGTTCTGTAATCCCTCTAAGGAACCTCCACCAAGCATAAGGGGCCTTAGTGTCTTAGTAGCCAGCTAAGTTCCCTTATCCTGAAAAACTTCAGTAGTTATATATAATGAAAATATAAAATATACACGTAAGAATATAATATTCATATCTCTCAATGTAATATTGATTTTGTTACTGATGTGACATCTGATAACCAAATACAATGTAAGTAGGTAATACAGCTGGCACTGTCATGAACATGCTAATTCGCCATTTTTACAATAATTGCCAAACTGTAACATGCCAACTTGCCAAGTGCCAATGAATATATAATTGAAATAATGTATTTAAGCTAACCACAAGCACTGATTATGATGCATCTGTCTGGGTATGGGAACTTAAGAAGAGCCTTGGTGTGCATTCAAGTAGCAAGTAAAGAAATCAATCACCTTGGTAAACCTTCACCTTATAACACACCCCATAATCATCACATAACCAAGAATTAGGCAGGATGAGCTAAGTCAATCTTTCTATTGATGCCTTAAAAGATGTGTCTAGCCCTGACTCAGCGTTGACCTCAGGTGTCGGTTGCTTATCGTATTATTGCACAGAACACACATCTGTGGCCAGTTAACGCCATTTGAAGGTCAAGATCATGTGCTTTAGGTTGCCTGACTGTGATGGATATTTCGATTTGGGGACGCATCTGTGTTGGTACTTGCAAATATTTGTTAGCCTGTGAAGTTTATAACTTGTGCAATTAATATTTTGAGGTTGCACAAAGTTGTTGAAGTTTAATAAAGTGTCTTGAAATGCAAAAAACCTCGGATAAAGTCTGTTTGCAGAATATTAATGACAAAGGTCTTTTTTCCCTCATTCTGCCAAAGTAACTTAAGATCCTAGTTTGCTGCTCAGAAGGTTATAGGACCCAAAAGTGAAAGAGTCATAAGGTCAGCAATGCTAGAAAAGCAACCCAAGGTAACGTTAAAGCTTTGAGACATCTTTACCATTGCCAGGCAGATCCAGGTGGATGGACACTGCTTATTTGAACAGGAGATAGAAAACACATGGGACACATCCATCCCTTGTTTCATGCCTTGTTGAACAAATACAGTCCTGGAAAGCTTCTGTGTTTGTGATATTGACAGGAATTAACCCTAATCCCAGTAAACATTATTCAGCGCCTCCATGAAATAAATAATTTTCCATTGAGAAAAACTCCAACCTCCACCGAACGAATATCTGATAGTCACCCCAATAAATATCAACTTTGTCTGATTTGCACTATCCTGTTATCAGGTAAACCTTGTTTTGACAAAAATTCAGAATATTACAGGCAGTGTGTAACTAAATATGTTTAATGCATTTAGCAGTTTATTTTGATATAGATATACCATACACAAGACTATCAGGCACTATCTGCTGGTCAGGACCTAGATGATCCAATGAAGTTAGGGAGCCAAATGAAAATGGGGGAGGACAGGAGAGGATCGACACAATGGGATAACAAATGAGGTGTCCATAAAACAGCCATTAAGTAGGAGGGCGAGCCTGCAGGAGTGCTGGTCTGCCGGACCTCAAGAAGTGAAAGCAACTAGCCGCAATTTGCAATCCGGGAGTCCTATAGAGTCTGTGGCTACCCCAAGACATCAGCATTCTCAGACTGAAGCTCCCCCATTCAGCTACACACCCTAAAATCAATAAATCACCAAAATTGAGGATGAGAAAAGGGCTGTGGGCATTAAGATGCATTGTCCAGCAGCATCCAGTATGGTCATCTGAGCCCCCTGCTGAGATAGACTGACCCTTGTTGCCATTGCCTGTAAAAGGCATCGTAATCTGTAGCACAGTTGCTGCCAAACTAATAGCAAAGGCTGCAACACATAGCTGTGTCATATTCAGTTCTGTGTCGCATGAAGCAACTGGAAATGTTGTGGATTTTTCGAAAGAAAAATTGATAATTTTCCAATTTTCAGAAACTGAGTTCTGTAGTAATGCAATGTAGTTTTGTTGACACACACAGCATTGCAGCTTTGTGTTAAATATCTGCTGAATTACCATAGCGTTACAGGCAATGACAATGTTGCAGGGGTTTTGTAGAAATTCTGCGATAGTTTCACAAAGCCCTTTTTAAGGACACCAGAGAGAAATCGTCCTGCTACTGTATGTGATTAACTGTGGAGGCACACATGTTGACCAATGCACCATGACCCTTCCATGGTCAGCAGTGGCAAAGCAATTTAGGTCTCTGGAGCATGTAGAGCTACATGTACATTGTTCTTGTGCCCATGTATCTCCCTTCCTCTCATCTTGCTGTCATTCTTTCTTTCATTTTCTCTCTTATCCTGCTCCTTTCACTTTGGTTCTTTCAATAGGGTGTTGTATTTCTGGACCCTTAGCATTATCCTCCAAGTGATAGCACCCACCGGATTCACCATTGCTAGACCACAGGCTAATATAAAAGGATAACACTCAACACTTTCAGTATAAAGACACATTGTCCTAATGCTGTTGCACAGATGGAAGGATATCAGCATTAGGACGGTGTGTCTTGGAATAGCCCTTAAGTGTGTGTGCATTCAAGTATGAGGAAAAGATATCAATCACCACAGTAAACCTTCACCTTATAACCAGCCTATAACTGTCACATAACCAAGAATTAGGCAGGATGGGCTAAGTCAATCTTAGTTAATTGATGGCCAAAGAAAGTTGTGCGATCCCAGCTTAGTGCCAACCTCAGGTGTTGGCTGCTTATCGAATTACATCATCATTGTAAGGTCTCATACATCTGAAGCCAGTTGCTGCCAATTGAAGGTCAAGGCTGTGAGGCTGGAACATTAGGTACTAGTCAGCCACTTTTGGGGTTATGATGCCCTAAAGTACAGGAATCATTTAGACAAAGAAGCTAGAATAGGAACCCAAGGCACCGTTAGAGCTTTTGGACATCATTATCAGTGGCAGTCAGGGCCAGATGAACAGCACATAAATTCAGAACCAGAGATAGAAAAAACACACAGGACACATCTATCCCCTTGTTTCATGCCTTGTTGAACAAATACAGACTTGGAAGGCTTCTCTGTTCATTGGTCGTGACAGGAATCAATTCAAGTAAATATGAATTCAAGGTCGTTGAAAAAGAAGCTATAGTGTTGATTAAATTTTTTTGAAATTGTTTTATTGTTTAGTATGGAAAAAAATATTATAATTATGGCATTCTAAACCTTTGGATACAACCACAGTGACAATGGGACATTAAAGTAATAGAAATAATAGAAACATAATTAGAAACAAATATGCGCATTTTTGATCGAATATATTAGACTTCACGGCTCCATTATATCTACCTTCCCATGAACAATAACTGCACATACTTTACAATATGTGAATATCAATTACTAAAACAAAGTTTATGAAGATTCTGCAACTTTGCAGCGAGGGGAAATAAAAGTGATGTCCATTGGTTGTTGGAGAGCATCAGTGATGCTACTGTGCAGTCTTTCACATTGGATTGAGTGGTCAATTTGTCACAGAGTGAAATGTACCAGGACACTCAGATCATTTTGGTAATCACAAAAGCGGAGTGATGAAGCATCATGTCAAGACAAGTGTTCCAACATGACGTCATGTCGTTCAGGGGCCACAGATCACACCCGCGAATGGCCCATCTCTCTTACTTAACATGCGTAAGTGGTTTTATCTCTGGCCTGTTAAAACTTTCATAGAGAGCTCTGTATTTATTGCCATGAATATTGCATTGATGTCCCAAAGTAAGCACTTGCTAGTGAAGGTATATATTACAGTGCTGACAATATCGGCTATTTCCGAACATTAATGCAAATTTATATGCCATTTATACTCATACTTTACACACTTAAAAGGTGATTATTTTGGGTACTTGTACATGCCATTAGATTGAGAGCCATTGAGTAGCCTAACTTATAATTATGAGTGTCAGTGTACCACCATTGGTGATGTTCGGATATTAGCAGGCTCTCAAATGCCATGATACATAATGATATTATTTAGGATTAGCTAAATGTCATAGCCTGACATGGATCATAGATGGGGATGAACAAATTAAGTATTTCTATACATTGCAATAGAGAGTCTTTCGCAGAATGGTTTCTATTTGGCCCCTATTAACAATTTTCCAAATCAGTTATACCCTATCAGCTTTTCATACACATTTATTACATATGCACTAATCGAATAGATGCAAAGTATCAGATTCCATTAAAATGCACTACAAATATTCCAGCTTGAAACACAAATGGCTGGACCAATAAGAGGCAAGTGCTGGAAGCCTAACCTCCAATAGGAATCCCTCTGATACATTCTAAAATGGGAGATAAAAATATCAGTTTTGTCTGGTTTTCCAGTAACTTTCTCGAGTGAGCTAGGTTTAGAAAGATTCTCATATGTTGCAAGCTTGTGTGTTGTCAACATCAAATATAGGTTTAATTCGGACACAGATGCACCAAACAGCAGTCCACTGGCTACTATATGCATGCCATTATCAGGATGATCCCATGAAGTGAACGAGCCAAGCGAAGATGGGAGAGGACAAGAGAGGATCAACACAATGGGATAACAAATGGGGTGTCCATAAAACAGCCATTTAGTAGGAGGCCGAGCCTACAGGAGCTGGACCTTAAGAAGTGAAAGCAACTAGCCGCAATTTGCAATCTTGGAGCCCAATTGAGTCTGTGGCTACCCCCAAGACATCAGCATTCTCAGACTGAAGCTCTCCCATTCAGCTGCACACCATAAAGTCAATAAATCACCAAAATTGAGGATGAGAAAAGGACTCTGGGCATTAAGATGCATTGTCCAGTGAGTCCAGTATGGTCATCTAAGCCCCCGGCTGAGAAAGACTGACCTTTGTTGCCTTTCCCTTTAAAAGGCATCGTAATTTGTAGCACAGTCGCTGCCGAACTAATATGGCAAAGGCTGCAACACATAGCTGTGTCTTATTCAGTTGTATGTCACATGCAGCAAATGGAAATGTTGAAGATTTCTTAAAAGAAAAATTGTTGCTTTTTTGTTTTTTTTTCAGAAATTAAGTTTGAGTTGTTATGCAATGTTGTATTTCTTGAAGTGACAGACACAGCAATGTAGCTTTGTCATTAATTAGAGCTGAATTATCATAGTGCTACATGCCATGACTCACAACGTTGCAGCGGTTTAGCAGAAATGCTGCTGTAATTTTCAAAACAGCCATGCTTCAGGACATCAGAGAAAAATTGTTGTACAAGAGCATTTTATTAACAGTGGAGGCATGTAATGTTGACCAATGCATGGTCAACAGTGGCAAAGCTATTTAGGTCTCTGGAGCATGCAGAGCTACATGTACATTGTTCTTTTGTCTTGTATCTCCCTTCCTCTCATCTTGCTGTCATTCTTTCTTTCACGCCCTCTCTTATCCCGCTCCGTTCACTTTGGTTCCTTCAGTATGGTATTGTATTCCTAGACTCTTAGCATCATTCCCAAATGATAGCACCCACCGGATTCACCATTGCTAGACCACAGGCTAATATAAAAGGATAACACTCAACACTTTCAGTATAAAGACACATTGTCCTAATGCTGTTCACATGTCCACAAAACAATATTTGCAACAAATAAATTTTGGCCATATCATTCAGGATGGTAGTCATTGGTACATTCATCTATGCGAGTTAGTTCATGATATGTGAGAGATAATTTTGCCCTTGCCTTTGCCATGTTCACTCAAACACATCCGAAATCTTTATCCAAAAGAATATGTTTAACTTCATCTTATTAATTCCAATTCAGCACCTCAGCACTCTTACTGTTTGGCAATATTGAGAGAGGGTCCTACTGTAAATACGAAATATTTGGTTAGAGTTGTGGTACGGTTGTTGAGCGAAGTAAACAAACATGGAGATGGGAATGGAAAGTGCCCAGTAGACTAATGTTGATATTCTACACACGCAGGCTTACTCTCAACGGATGCCTTAAATGTCATTTTATGTCCATTCATTTTCCTTAATAAGGACTGAGTTATGGTTGTATACAGCCACTTTGTCAACACCAGTCCCTCTAGGCTGGCAGTGGCTGCCGACGTACCCTTCTAAAGACTCTCTTTCTCAAACACTTCTCTCCATGCTCTTTCTCCAGCTTGTTGGGGTTCTAGTCTTGCCACATTTCACAATGCACTTGTTCGGTTGAAAGTAAGCAGCAGCCCATGCACTTCATAATTATATTGAAGACAAAAAAATAGATTGAAGAAATATCCTGAGTTCCTGTAATGCGGTACCTGACAAAACTTGTTTTTAATTCATAAAGCATCTGAAGGTTTTAAAGCTAAGAAGTAAGTTCATTATGAATAATTTATAAGTTTATTGATGTGGAACATGAGGTGACTAAAAGCCATGGTTAATTCAAGCATGCGGAAAAGATATAAATCACCAAAGTAAACCGTCACCTTATAACCAGCCTATAACTGTCACATAACCAAGAATTAGGCAGGATGGGCTAAGTCAAGCTTTGTGTATTGACGGCCGAAGAAAGTAGTGCCATTTTAGTGCCAACTTCAGGTGTTAGCCGATTAACGAATTACATCATCTTTGAAAGGTGTCATACATCTGAAGCCACTTGCTGCCAATTGAAGGTCGAGATGATGTTATGGCTATCAGGCTGGAACATTGGGTACTAGTCAACCAAATTTTTGGGTAATGAGGCCCTAAAGTACAGGAATCATTAGGACAGAGAAGCAAGAAAAGCAATGCCAGGCAACGTTAAATCTTTGAGCCATCCTTATCATTGGCAGTCAGGGCGAGATGGACAGCACCACGAAGTGAAGATGGAAAAACACACAGGACACATCTATTCTGTTGTTGCATACCTTGTTGAACAAATACAGATTTGGAAGGCTTCTTCACTCATAAATTTAAGGTTACGGAAAAGAAGCTTTATCTTGTCAACACAACCTTTTTATTCTATTATTTTATCATTTATAGTAGCAAGGCCCTCTCTTGAGGATGTGTTATTCTTAACCTTTGCAACAGTGAAATTGGGACATGACCATTCTTTAAAATATGGGAATACATGTATCAATTCATGAAGATTAGGCATCATTGCAACAGGGGGAATAAAAGTGATATCAACTGGTTGTTGGAGAGCATCAGTGATGCAGTTTGTAGAGTCTTTCATATTGGATTGAGTGGTCAATTTGTCACAGTACAGATTGAAATGTACCAGAACACTCAGATTATTTTGGTAATCACAAAAGCTGAGTGATGACGCACAATGTCAAGACAAGTGTTCCAACATGACGCCATGCAGTTCAGGGGCCACAGATCACACCTGCAAATGGCCCATCTCTCTTACTTAACATGCGTAAGTGGTTTTATCTCTGGCCTGTTAAAACTTTCATAGAGAGCTGTGTATTTATTGCCATGAATACTGCATTGATGGCCCAAGGTAAGCACTTGGTAGCGAAGGTATATATCACAGTGCTGACAATATGGGCCATTTCCAAACATTAATGCAAATTTATATGCCATTTATACTCATACTTCACACCATTAAAAGGTGATTATTTTTGGTACTCTTACACACTATTAGAATGAGAGTAATTGATTAGTCTAACTTATTACCATGAGTGTACTGACATTGGTGATGTTCAGAAATTAGCAGGCTCTCAAATGAGAGCCAAGATGTAAAACGATATTATTCAGGATTAGCTAAACATCATAACCAGACATGGATCATAAATTGGAATTGACAAATTAAGTATTTTTATACATTAAAGAGAGTTTTACCAGAATGGTGTCCCTACGAGGGGTGTCCCAAAAGTTCTGACCATTTTTTTTGGCAGACTTTTCTATTTGAAGTAGCTGTCTGAAATTTTCACAGCATCAATTTCACATATTGCACAATCAATTTTGAAAATATGGTACCTGTTCGAACATTTTAAATAACTTTTCTGTTGCCATGAAAACAGAAGGTCAGTGCAACCAGCGCAGCTCAATTTTTTAGGCCAAACCATAGTGTCTAGGCTTGTAAATAAGCAAGGAATTTACTGTAAATATGCAATGGATGATCATGAAAAATATTGTTTTGAAACCTAACAGTATCTCAAAGTTTTTCATTAACATCTAAAGTCACTATGAATCAGTTTAACCGATGTGCTGAGGCGATCACCTGGATCCTCCAAACTGGAATGTTCCTAAATTGTGGAATTTCAGTGTATGTTGAGACTGCTTCATTTCTCGTTATGACTATTATTTCTTTAATTTTTGAACTAGTATATAAATTTTAGTATCACGCAAAGTTACAGAAGGTCAAATCTGGTAATTAAAGCAGATGAGATTGGGTTTTGAACCTAAGGTTCTTGAGCACTGCCTCTTGACAGCAGATTGTTTCAGCCAAACCGTCTCAAGCTGTTAGGCAACTGCTGGAAAACGCCTTTGGTAATTGCCTCAGCTGATCAGGTTGAAATATAAATAAATGTTTATAATCTAATGGAAGATATCTTGAAAGACTGCAAGCTTATCAAGAAATACATTTTCTTGCAATCATTTGCTTTTTTACTATAAATTCTCTGACTTTTAACACAGCTAATTTGCTGAATTTCGTCTGAGAAATTGAGCTGCGCTGGGCGCACTGACCTCTTGTAACCATGGTAACAGAACAGTAACTTAAACACTTCTTACAGTCTTGATTTTTTCAAAATAGATGGTCAAATACCTGAAATTTATTCTGTGAAAATTTCATTTAGCTATTTCAAATAGAAAGGGCTGCCAAAAAAATTGGTCAGAACTTTTGGGACACCCCTCGTATTTACAATTTACCAAATCAGTCACTCCCAATTTGCTACTCACACACAGTATATGACATTCATTTGTGCATAAATCGCAGAGATGTAAAGAATTGAAATTCCATCAAATGCACTACAAATATTTCAACTTGAAACACAAATGCCTGGACCAATCAGAGGCAGGTGTTAGAAGTCTATACTCCAATAGGAATCCCTATGCTAGGTTCTAAAATTTGAGATAAAAAAAACACTTTTGTCTGTTTTTCTAGAACTTTCTTGGGTTAATTAGGTTTAGAAAAATTCTCATATGTTGCAAGCTTGTGTGTTTTCAACATCAAATATGTTCCCAGCATCATAGTGGTTAATTCTGATACAGATGCACCAAACAGCAGTCCACCAGCTACTATATGCATACCATTATCAGGATGATCCCATGAAGTGAACGAGCCAAGCGAAGATGGGAGAGGACAAGAGAGGATCAACACAATGGGATAACAAATGGGGTGTCCATAAAACAGCCATTTAGTAGGAGGCCGAACCTACAGGAGTTGCTGGACCTTAAGAAGTGAAAGCAACTAGCCGCAATTTGCAATCTTGGAGTCCTATAGAGTCTGTGGCTACCCCCAAGACATCAGCATTCTCAGACTGAAGCTCCCCCATTCAGCTACACACCCTAAAATCAATAAATCACCAAAATTGAAGATGAGAAAAGGGCTTCAGGCATTAAGATGCATTGTCCACTAGCGTCCAGTAGAGTCATCTGAGCCCCTAACTGAGATAGACTGACCCCTATTGCCCTTCCCTGTAAAAGGCATCGTAATCTTTAGCAGTCTCTGTCAAACTAATAACAAAGGCTGCATCACATAGCTGTTTCATATTCAGCTCTGTGTCACATGTAGCAACTGGGAATATTTCAGATTTTTTAAATGAAAAATTTATACATTTTTTTAATTTTCAGAAACTGAGTATAAGTATTGATGCAATGTAGTTTTTCTTGCAGTGACACACAGCATTGTAGTTTTGTCACAAATAACTGTCACATGCTATGACTGAAAATGTTGCATTGGGACGGAAATGCTGCACAGTATATTTCAGAAAGCCATTTTTCAGGCAATGGAGAGAAATCTATTAACAATGCATGTGCAGGCACATCATGTTGACCAGTGCAATATGAGCCTTCCATGGCAGCGGTGGCAAAGCTATTTAGGTCTCCGGAGCATGCAGAGCTACATGTACATTGTCTTTGTGCCCATGTATCTCCGTCTCTCTTATCTTGCTATCATTCTTTCTTTCATGCCTTCTCTTATCCTGCTCCTTTCACTTTGGTTCTTTCAATAGGGTGTTGTATTTCTGGACCCTTAGCATTATCCTCCAAATGATAGCACCCACCGGAGTCACAATTGCCTGACCACAGGCTAATATAAAAAGATAACACTCAACCCTTTCAGTATAATGACACACTGTCCTGATGCTGTTGCACAGATGGAAGGATCACATCCAAGTGATCATTGAAAATTTGGAAGGGAAACCCTTAACTGCAAAATAGTAGTTGAAACAAATCCATGTTGGCCAATCATTCAGGATGGTAGTACATTCATCTATGCAAAAGAGTCTGTGATATATTATGAGTGATAATTTTGACCTTGCCTTTGTCATGTTCACTCAAGTACATCAGAAAACTTTATCCAAAGGAATAAGTTTAACTTTATCTTAATTACTTCCATATCTTATTAAGAACAATTTACATAGTCTATATTTAGTGTACAAGTCTTGTGCATTACCTAAATTGAGATTAACTATGGTAAAGACCCATAAACAGCAGCTCCAGAGGCATCAAAGCACCTCAGCACTCTGTTTGGCAATAACGAGAGTTTGAGACAGGGTCTTATTGTAAGTACAAAATCTTTGGTAGAGTTGCTGTACAGATGTTGAGCAAAGAAATAAAAGGGAGATGGGAACGGAAAGTGCTCTGTAGTCTTAAGTTTATATTCTACACACGTAGGTTCATGTTGAGTAGGGTGTCAATTAAATGCCAACCTTGAAAATGTCAAGGTCTTACCCTCTTTTCAGGAAAATTAATTAATATTTAGAGGTTGCTCTACGGCACTGCAGTTTATAATGCAAATCCGATGGGGTTCGGCGTCAAAAATTAACATAGGAGTTCCAGCAGACACACCAAAATGAAAATCTTTTGGAATTATTGGTTTTGGGACTCTCATAGTGTCCTTTCATTAAAACAATCTTGTTTCCACAAAAATAATAATGACTAGGGCTTATATGGCAGCCATTTTGAAAAATGGCTGCAAAGACCAATTTTCGCACAGAATTGTGACTTAAATTGTCATAAGACCACCATATTTTTAAACAAAAATATGTTTTTATGTGTATTAATCCAAATTAATGTGTCTTTGTCACTTTGAATACAAATGTTATTAGTCCAAGTCCAGTTAGAGCCTAAAATATGGGCAAAAATTGATTTTGGCAGCCATTTTTCAAAATGGCTGCCATATGAAGCCTATTGAACAACACCGGTCAATGAAACATGGCATTTTGATAAAAGGACACACTGGGATCCCAAAACCAACAATTCCAATAGATTTTCATTTTGGTTAATTGTTGACTCCGAAACCCATTGGATTTACATTATAAACTTCAATGCCGTTGAGCAACCTCTAAAAATCAATTGATTTTCATGAAATTTGGCACAGGTGATCCTAAGATCAAAAGGAAAAAGTTCAGGGGGTAAGACCTTGACATTTCTCTATTTTTATTTTTCCAATGCATTCCATTGGCACCCTACTGTTGAGGGATGCCTTTAATGCCATTTATGTCCATTCATTTTCCTTAATAAGGACTGAGTTATGGTTGTATACAGCCACTTTGTCAACATCGGTCCCTCTAGACTGGCAGTGGCTGCCGACGTACCCTTCTAAAGACATTCTTCATCAAACACTTCTCTCCATGCATCCTCTCTCCTTCCTGTGAGGGTTCCAGTCTTGTCAAACTTCACAATACACTTGTTAGGTTGGAAGTAGGCGTCAGCAATTCATGGACTGCATAATTATACTGAGGGAAAAAATATTGAAGATGCACCATGAGTTGTATTATGGGAGATCTAACAAAACATTTGGCCTTGGAATAGCCTTGGTGTGCATTCAAGTATGAGGAAAAGATCTCAATCACCTCAGCTGCTCAGTACACCTTCACCTTATAACCAGCCTATAACTGTCACATAACCAAGAATTAGGCTGGATGGGCTAAGTCAATCTTTGTGTATTGATGACCAAAGAAAGTTGAGTAATCCAAGCTTAGTGCCTACCTCAGGTGTTAGCTGCTTATGGAATTACATCATCATTGTGAGGTCTCATACATCTGAAGCCAGTCGCTGCCAATTGAAGGTTAAGATCATGTTATGGCTGTACATGATGGTCAAGAAAAAACTTTACAGTCTTTGGCCCGTGAGGCAAAACTGAGTGAGTTCTTAACCAATCAGTCTCATTCTTGCATGAAGTTCAGGCAGCGATCTCAGCAACATGTCTGCAGACTACTCTTGATTCTAATTTTAATAAGGCGTTACAACAGGAGACACATTTTGACAAACTATGGTAGCTTTAAAATTCTATTAACCTTCTTCTCTTTCAAGCTCCCCACAGGATTGAGTTTCAGGCGAAGAGAGCTGAAATCCTGCGACAACACTCCTCTGAAGAACTCAAAGTAACTGTAAGAATAGGAAAGCAATAGCAATATATTTTAATTTATGGCAATGTTTTGCATTCGGGACAGCAACATTTGTGCAAATGGCCCTTTTTTTATTTCTGCAAAATCATAGCTCAAGACTAGAAGGCACACAAGTGTGCAATGGGCGGTAGTTATGGCATAAAAACACTACAGAGTCTGGGTTGGGTTGACTGGGGGGGGGGGTTTCTATAAAAAAAAATATCCGCCGGACCCCGACTCCTGTCCGGCGACCCCGGCGGACCCGGCGGACCCCGGCGGACCCCGGCGGACCCCGGCGGACCCCGGCGGACCCCGGCGGACCCCGGCGGACCCCGGCGGACCCCGGCGGACCCCGGCGGACCCCGGCGGACCCCGGCGGACCCCGGCGGACCCCGACTCCTGTCCCCCGCCCCTGGCGGACCCCGACTCCTGACCGCCGCCCCCCGCGGACCCGACTCCAGCCGCCCCAGACTCCTATATATTCGCTGCCCCCGACTCCTGTCCGCCGCCCCCGACTCCTATCCACCTCCTACTCCTATCCGACTCGGACTCTTAACAATCTCGACACCTATCCACGGCCACCGCCATAGATTCTTTGCTTGTGAGTCATCATGTATGGCCTACGTAAAGTTTTAACAAATATGGCCACCAAGGTCACAGAAATGGTTCAAGGTCATCCATGTTACAACTCATTCAAGGTGTTACTGTGATACAAAATCACTGTGAGTTTGGTGGGCCCAGGGAGAATAATAGTGGAGTTGTCATGTATATAAGCTTTTTACAAATATGGCTGCCAAGGTCACAGATATAGGTCAAGGTCACTGATGTCAAAACTAATTCAAGGTCTTTCAATGATACATAATCCCTGTTAGTTTGGTGATCCTAGTGTAAATACAAGAGGAGTTATCGTGTACACAAGATATTCACAAATATGGCCGCCAAGGTCACAGAAGTATGTCAAGGTCACTCATGTCAGAACTCATTCAAGGTCTTGCTGTCATACACAATCCCTGCTAGTTTCATGATTCCAGGATTAATAAAAATTGAGTTATCTTGTACACAAGTTTTTCACAAATATGGCCGCCAAGGTCACAGATGTAGGTCAAGGTCACTCATAAGTTATGCCTGGCGAGATGTCAAGGTATTTGATGTATTTGACTCATACTGGAAGTCTGGGGCAGCCTGTGCAAAGTGAAATCATCGTCAATAGGGAGGACAACTGAGACTACCAAACCTCACACTACAGCAATATGGGCGGGAGGGCCTTTGGCCACCGCCCATAATTACACTGTTTGAGAACAAACTACAGATAATATGTCGTCATGACTATCCTCTTTACATTGGAAAAGAATGGATAGTAATAACAGATAAATTTATAGAATTATGCCAAAGAAAGTGAGTAAAGTTTTTTCTTGACCACCCTGTAGGTTGGAACATTAGGTACTAGTCAGCCACTTTTGGGGTTATGATGCCCTAAAGTACAGGAATCATTTAGACAGAGAAGCTAGAAAAGCAAGCAAGGCACCGTTAGAGCTTTGAGACATCGTTATCATTGGCAGTCAGGGCCAGAAGGACACCACTTAAATTTAGAACTGGAGATAGGAAAAACACACAGGACACATCTATCCCCTTGTTTCATACCTTGTTGAACAAATACAGACTTGGAAGGCTTCTCTGTTCTTTGGTCGTGACATGAATCAACTCGAGTAAACATGAATTTAAGGTTGATCAAATTTTTTTAAAGCGTTTTGTTTTTTAGAATGGAAAAAATATCATTATGCCAATCTAAACCTTTGCATACAACTACAGTGACAAATAAGATAGACAGAATTAGAAACAGAAATGTGCTTTTTCGATCAAATATATTTGACCTCACTGCTCAATAATATCTACCATCTCGTGAACAATCACTGAACATGCTTTATAATATACGAATACCAATTACTAAAATAAAAGTTTATGAAGATTCTGCATCTTTGCTGCAGGTGGAAATAAAAGTGATATCAATTGGTTGTTGGACAGCATCACTGATGCAACTGTAGAGTCCTTCATATTGGATTGAGTGGTCAATTTGTCACAGTTCAGATTGAAATGTCCCAGCACACTCAGATCATTTTAGTAATCACTATAGCGGAGTGATGAAGTATCATGTCAAGACAAGTGTTCCAACACGACATCATGTCATTCAGGGGCCATGGATCACACCCGCGAATGGCCCATCTCTCTTACTTAACATGCATAAGTGGTTTTATCTCGGGCCTGTTAAAACTTTCATAGAGAGCTCTGTGTTGACAGCCATGAATACAGCATTGAATGCCCAAAGTAGGCGCTTGGCAGTGAAGGTATATATCACAGTGCTGACGATACGGGCTATTTCCTAATATTAATGCAAATTTATATGCCATTCACGCTCACACTTTACACACTCAAAAGGTGATTATCTTGTACCCTAGCATTCCGTGAGATCATGAGACCTTTAGTAGACTAACTTATTATTATGAGTGTACCGCTATTGGTGATGTTCAGAAATTAGCAGTCTCTCAAATGAGAGCCAATACATGCAATGATATTATTCAGGATCAGCTAAACATCATAATCAGACATGGATCATGAATGGGGATGAACAAATTCTATACATTTCAACAATAGGAGAGTTTTCCCAGAATGGTTTATATTTGGCCCTTATTAACAATTTTCCAAATCAGTTACTCCCAATTTGCTACTAACACTATATATATATGACATTCATTTGTGCATAAATCGCAGAGATGTAAAGAATTGAAATTCCATTAAAATGCCCTACAAATATTCCGGCTTGAAAAACAAATGGCTTGACCAATCAGAGGCAAGTGCTAGAAGCCTAACCTCCATTAGGAATCCCTCTGCTACATTCTAAAACACATTCTAAAATAGGAAATAAAAATATCACTTTTTTCTGTTTTTTATGTAACTGTCTTGGGTGAGCTAGGTTTAGAAAAATTCTCATATGTTGCAAGCTTGTGTGTTGTCAACATCATATATAGATTTCCAGTCTCAGTGGTTAATTATGATACATATGCACCAAACACCAGGCCATCTGCTACTATACATGCCATTACCAGGATGATCCCATGAAGTGAGTAAGCCAAGAGAAAATGGGCGAGGACAAGAGAGGATCGACACAATGGGATAACAAATGGGGTGTCCATAAAACAGCCATTTAGTAGGAGGCCAAGCCTGCAGGAGCTGGACCTCAAGACATAAAAGCAACTAGCCGCAATTTGCAATCTTGGAGTCCTATAGAGTCTGTGGCTACCCCCAAGACATCAGCATTCTCAGACTGAAGCTCTCCCATTCAGCTACACACCCTAAAATCAATAAATCACCAAAATTGAGGATGAGAAAAGGGCTGTGGGCATTAAGATGCATTGTCCAGTAGCGTCCAGTAGAGTCATCTGAGCCCCTAACTGAGATAGACTGACCCTTTTTGCCCTTCCCTGTAAAAGGCATCGTAATCTGTAGCACAGTCTCTGCCAAACTAATAGCAATGGTTGCATCACAAACTGCTGCTGGATCTTCAAATAGAGTTAACTTGTACGTCACATGGTATACTGCAATAGCTGAAAATCGTGTAACCCCCCTTTTTTAAATAAATAATTTTCAGGAAGATAAGTAGAATTGAGAAACACTGTAGGTTTTTTTTAGTGATACACATATACTGTATACAGCTTTCTCATATTTTGAATAATAATTGTTAAATTGTCACCGTGTCACAAACTAACGTGTACTCAAAATACTGCAGTAGTTTAGCAGAAATGTTGCAGCATGTTTTTTGGACACTGTAGACAAACTGCTTTACAGCAGTCCACGTTATTTATCATGGAGGCTATAGCATGCTGAGTCATTGCTGACCAATGCAACATTACCTCTCCAGTCTCCATGAAGCTCCATGGTTAGCAGTGGCAAGGCAATTAGGTCTCCAGAGCTACACACATTGTTCTGGTCCCCATATAATATATTATCTCTTTTCCTTTCTATCTGATATACATGTATAATCCTTTCTTTTATGCTTTCTTATATCCGACCATTTTACTTTGGTTGTTTCATTGTGGTGTTGCATTTCTTGACCCTTACCATTATCTACTGGAAGATAGCACCCACCGGAGTCACCATTGCTTGACCTCAGGCTTATGTAAAAAGAAAACACCAGACCCTTTCAATATGATGAGATTCTATCCTAATACTACAGCATAGATGAAAGGATCCAATCGAAATGATCAAAGACTGCAAATGAAAGAATGAGCAGAAGCCCTTATCCACAAACAATATATCAAAGGCAATCCAATGTATGTCATTTAGGATGGCGGTCAGTGATCACTTGGTTTAAGTTGGTTTGTGCTCTTTGAAGCAAACAAGATCATGGCCATACAGAAGATTTTCTGAGTGGTAAGGGTTCAATACACAAACAAGTATTTTCACATTTACTGAAACGAAATATTTAGAGAAACGTACCCTACTGGGTACACTATATATCACTATGATCCAAAGCCCCTTTTTTCCATTTTAGAATTCACACAATTTAATTATTGTTGGCATTGTGTCATTTAAAACTTCTGATAAACAAATCTCATTTTGATACACGCCTTTACCAATACTTGGCTGTCCTCAAACAACCGCCAAAGTAAACATATGGTTACGGTTTGGTGGCAGAGAGTGTCATTGCAGAACACCGTTTTGCAAAATTCATTCACTGACCCCTCAGATGTTGCACAAAACAGATTCACAAACAATGCATACTGTGGAGCTTACGCTCTCATTGGACTGACAGAGAATACTGACCAATGCTGGAAAATGAATATTGACCACATAGAGCTGGCTACTGACCACAAGACCTATGCAGTGTGAGTATCCAAACAGAGCAAGGAGAGGTTTAGGCGTGAGCATAAATAAAAGAAAGAGATCAGTTTATATTCTATGGTGAGTTGCAATACCGGCCAGGCACCATAGGCAGCCATATATAATGCAACGTCAACATTAACCATAGAAGAGAGGCGCCATAAACAAAACTGGATTGTTTTCAACAATAGGGGGACATGGCTGGAACAATGCACTGTCCACTGTTGATGGTTGCCATGGCAACTTTGTTGTTCTAACTTCTTAGTCCAACGGGCCTTAGAAGGTCATGTGACTGACCAAAGGTGTCTTGCTAAAATATGGATTTGCATATTGATCAAAGTTTCATACAATGTAGGAAATTGAAACTCCTTTCTTCCTTAAAAGCCAAAACATTTCATGAATTTAGCGATAGACTATGTAGAGCACCAGGATATCAGACAAATCTTTATCAAACATGATTTATGAGACAAAAATATCCCATATTGATATACATCAAAGTAATTGCCACTATTGATGTTATGACATGGTAAGCAGAATTTCTAACAACAACAAACTTGACCATAATTTAATCTACGTAGTCAATTGACAGTCACATCTTGGCAGGCTCCCAGAGGCGAAAGTGTGTTACCACAGGGAAATGTGATAAGTGACAGCACCTGAGGTTGACCAGGTCAAAATAACACATCTTTCTTCTGGGATAAATTAAAAAATTGCTAACCTTCTATTCATATAGGTCTATCCTAATGTTTGACTGTTGATGCATAGGGTCAAGGTAATGATTTCTTTCATGCATTTATAAGTTTTTTAATTAATTTGACAACAAGTGGAATTATGCAGAAACATGTCAGCTTGGTCTGTTATAGAACCATCATCACAGACAATTTGCCTGAACCGAGTTTCTTCTGTACAGAAGCTATTATGTCATTATAGTCGTCCGCATCTACAAGACTACAACGGAATCACACAATGTCTAGCATGTAGTGTACCTATATTATGTATGTAAACGCCAGAGGAAAATGACAAGTAATACTAGCAGATCATACTGAAGTTGCTGCTTACTTTCAACCTATAGATATTGCTATGTACAATTTTTGTGGCTAGTATTACCAATTAACTCTTTGACTCTTTATGTATATTTTTGCAGTTTTGCTGCTCTCAGTATATCATAGAACTGCATGAAAGAGAGGAGCAATGAAGAGAGTTTGGCAAGAATGATAAGTTGGCATGTGTTTGGAGAAATTGGTAACGTTAGACCATAACTCAGTCCTTTTTAAGGACATGTCAATGAATGGACATAAAATGGTGTTCAACTTATTAGCGGGTTCGGCACGTGGCCGCTCCCAAGGTCACAGCACATGCGAACTGCCAGTCAGCTGGCTCAGGCCATCTTTGCTCAGGCTACGATCTCAAAACTTTGCGTCGCTTCTTGTTTGGTTTATTTTTAGCACAATGTTTGTGACGTCACGGAGCCTAATGGGAATCTCTGCAACGAAAGTGAGGCTCGTGACGTCACCAGCAGAAAGAGATTTAGGTCGCGCATGCATGGCTGAGCTGAGAGTTGACTGTCACTTCGTCTGACTGCTGTTGCAAGGTAAATATCTGTTTTTAAACCTACACCTGCACTGTTTACTTGTGTCTGCTATATTTCTAAGACTGTTAACTTTAGTTCTTCCCAGTATTGTTCAAGAAATGGCTGAAATGCCTTGCACATCACAAGAATGTCACAGACTTCTGAAAACTAAGGGACTTGTGCATGAGGCTGTTTTTGACAGTAACCGTTGACAGTGTTGTTAAACCCCGTTCTCATATTCACGGGGGATAATCATAAAGCGTTCTACTTGAGGTATTCAAGTAGAGTGTTTGATTATCCACGGTGATATTGGCGAGTTCAGTTGGCTGCGTCTGGGTTGTGATTTGAATTGCTAGAAATCGCGACCAGTAGCCCAACCATCAGTGCACTGAGGTTTCCATGACGCACATAATAAACGTGCAGAACATTCCAGCAATTTAGAACTTAGTCCAGAAACAAAGGAAAATTAATTTTGGGTTAATACCAATTATTTGGTTAGTGCTAAATGTGTATTCCTGCAGGCTGCTGATCATACTGTCTCAAAACTAGTTAAATAATTGTTTACGTACTATTTTCATTGCCGAGGCGCAGCCGAGATGTTGAAAAATAGGTTACTATATCATATATCAAGATTTTGTCAAGATTTACCTCTCGGGCCCGCTACACTAGACATTGTCTACATAATTATATTATCTTTTTACGTAAACCCCACGTGTGCAGATTGCCAACATAACGTCAATCCACTGCTTTCGCCATGTAACTTTCCATCAACCCTGCATACAATGCAATGTACCTTTGCTTTATATGTTTAGATATTATTATCATTGTCACTGTTTAGAAATTTCCCAATGTTTGGATCCAAACAAGCCCAAAAAGCTCCAATGCTTAAAATTAGCTTACATTGAATTTTTGATCTGGTCTACAGGGAACATTAGTACTTGATACTGATGCACAACACAGAGAAGTGGCTAGTATCCATTTTTGACCGATAAGATAATGCATCTAGATCTAAATTAAATTACATATTCTATTCACAGCATGTGTATATATATACACTCAATTGTAAAAAAAAAAAAAAAGTATTTAATTTGCACCATAGCTTTTTGCTGCCAAAGAACAACATCCATTTACAATGGCTTTTGCATAAGTCACGCATGCATTGCACTGTCATCAAAACGTAAACAGAGTAATTTCATCAACAAAGTATACAAATTTTACTTCACTTTGGTATTGTCACCAACTTAATGAAATTTTAGTTGTCTGTTTGCACAACATCACATGACCGTTTCCATCTCACTACATATATTGTATAAGTTGGCAATGGTGTCAAATTTAACTCAACAAATAGTGGGGACAATGATCTTCCAGATATGGCCCTGCCCTACACTACAAATAATCAAAAGTATGATTTGCTGACACAGAATGTCATTGCAGTACACCATTTTGGACAATTCATACATTGTGCACATGTATTCATACACACTACACAGTACATCGATATCAATCTATCTGAAGATTGCAGTACCACACAGACATGACATATGGAAGGTGCAACTGCACCAGGCAGACACGTTTGCATTTGCAGAATCACAAATCTCCATAAACCTGATCTAGTTTTCATCATGGATGGTCAACATTGTGGTTGTGGTCATGCAATATGAAAAGGGTCAAACTGACCATTGTGAAGAGGCCAGAGGCACACAAAAGAGACATTTTACATCAGAGATATAGAGCACTGTAAATGCCTCAGAATATCAAGTCTCTATTTGAAATACACCCTTTTTGACTATACTAAACATGCAAATTGGAAAGTCACTCCATTTGAGCATTGGCTCAGCTCCGAAAGGAATGTATAAGGCTGTGGAATCCAAAAATTATATAACAGGGAGACATACCAAATAGAGTTGAGTCAAAATATTGCTTGGAGGGTCAAACATACTTAAAAAAGATTAAAAATTAGCAAACAATAGTAGAAATTGACAACAGGGAGAGAACATTTGAAGAAGAAGGTACACATGGTATAGAGGAAAGGATGCAAAAGTAAATGGACATTGGTTAAGTATATGAGCAGACACAAATTACAAGCAGAGGACAAAGTGACAACTGAAGAGCAATCACAAGGAACAGGATTATGAACATGAGGAGACATGAAGAGAGAACTCTGCAATAAAGGAACAACATTAAGGTTGTTGCAAAGCAGTGTCCACAAACTTTCTGCTGTTAGTAGATCTATCATATTTTCTATGTTTTGTTGTGTTCATTTTGTTGTGTTCGTTTTGCATGTTGTGTTGTTCAGAAGTCACAATTTTGCCCTGAGTTGAGCTATGTGTTGCATGGGACCCATCAGTGAGATATGCTGTTGTTGCTTGATTGTGACACGTAAAAGGCACAAAGACATTATGGTTGGAATGACCAAGAGAACTGACCAAGGCTGGACAATGAATATTGACCACAGAGAACTGGCTGCTGACCAGTAAGGCCTACACTGTCAGAATGTCCAAACAGGTTTAGACGTGAGCATAAATACGAGGCAGAGATCAGCACATGTTCTATGATGAGTTGCAATACCGGCCGGGAACCGTTGGCAGCCATATATAATGCAACGTCAACATTAACTATGGCAACGAGGTGCCATAAACAAACTAGATTGTTTTCAACAATAGGGGGCATGTCTGGAACAATGCACTGCCCACTGTTGACGGTTGCCCCGGCAACTTTCATTATTCTTTGTTAGCGTTAGAATGGCCTAAGAAGGTCATGTGACTGAACAATATGACCACGTATAAATATGAGAAGCCCTGCATATTTGGATTTATTTCTTTATCAAAATTTCAGTAGATTGTCTCAGGTTATAAGTTAAAATACATCAAGTTTCCAAAATTGCTTGATTTTTATGGAAAATTGGTGCATGGGTGACATCGAGTGTGACAAATTTTTGTGCATATGATGAGAATAGGCAACAAATGCAGCCAGCATGACACAAGTGATCACACAAATTGTGCAAAGAGGAAAATTAAAGTTTTCTTTTTTTGAGGTACCCCAGACGAACTAACAGCCTCATGGGTCTGTTGAATTCTAATTTCATTTATGAAAATTATGTATTTGAACTTACTCAGTAGGGGAAGCAGGGGCACAGTGAATCGGATAAGTTTATTTTAATATCCAAAAGGTTTATAATAATAATAATAATAATATTAAGTACTTTTATAGCGCCAATTCCAGTAAACTGCTCATTGGCGCTTGGTTAGATTAGCTGATATCTCTGTAGAATTTTGCAAAAAGATGTGTTTTCAGTCGCTTCTTGAAGTTATCCAGTGTCCTTGATTTTCGCACATTTTCAGGTAAGCCATTCCACAGTATCGGTGATGAAAAGGAAAAGGCCCTATCCTCAAACTTGTTTTGATTTTGTGAGGCAGGTACCTCTAACATCATTTTACCATTGCTGCGGAGGTTCAACTCATTTTCAGGTTTTTGTTGAATTAGACTTTTGAGGTACTGAGGTGCCTGATTATTGACAGCTTTCCATGTGGTCGTCATTAGTTTGAATTGGATCCTTGCAGGGATTGGAAGCCAGTGTAACTGTTTTCTGTAATGACTAACTTTATCTTGTCGTTTTAGCCCTTCAATCAGTCGCACAGCTGAGTTTTGCGCCACCTGGAGTTTATTTATCACTTGTTTTGATGAACCATAGAGCAATCCATTTCCATAGTCTAAATGAGGTGTGACTAATGCATTGACAGCTGTTTTGATTGACTCTTTATTCAGTGACTTACGCAGTTTCGAGATGTTACGAAGGTTAAAATAAGCGTTTTGACACATTTTGTTCGCTTGTTTATGCATTGAAATGTGTTTATCAAAGAATACACCTAAATTTCTGGCATGTTGCCTTTGCCTTGATTGTCCATTGATTGATGACTGATTGATTGAGTTGTGCAATTTCTTGAGTTGAAATGCTGATCCAATGAGAAGTAACTCCGTTTTCACCATTGTTACAGTTATTTTCGTGATGAATTTTTATTTCCGTGATGCATTTTTTCATTTTTTTCGTTGCATTTTCCTCTTGTTGGCTTGAAGGATAGGATCATTGTTCGTCATCGGCATTTTTTGATCATCAACCTCATTATTCCTCAGCCACCTACTTATTGAGCAATGTAGGAATTGAATAAAATCGGACCAAGTTTTGATCCTTGAGGGACGCCATATTTTAGTGGCAGTTTGTTTGATTCTGTGTCATTTACGAGTACAGATTGAGATCTATTGGTGATGTATGATTTGAACCAATTTAAAGCAGAGCCATCAATACCGTACTTGTCTCTCAACCTTTTCAAAAGGATGTCATGATCAATTGTGTCAAATGCTGCCGATAAGTCTAGTAGTACCAGCATCGTGACTTCACCGCGGCTCATGTTCATCATGACATCATTGTGGATTTTCGTCAATAGAGTTTCTGTGCTGAAATGCTGCTTGTATGCTGACTGTTTCTCATCATTTAGGCTTCCAAGTGCAAGGTGTTCAGTGTATTGTTTAATGACAGCACTCTCTATGACTTTACTCAGGAAGGACAAATTTGAAACTGGTCTGTAATTCTTCTTAATGAGATCAAGGCCATTTTTCTTAAGGAGTTGTTTTACTAGAGCATGTTTTAGTTCACCAGGCATTTTCCCTTCACTGAGTGATGTATTGACTATTTTAGCTATGATAGGAAGAAATTCATCAATGCATTCCAACAGTAACCATGTAGGGATCGGGTCAAGGTTACAGTGCTTCACAGGCATATCAGTGATGATTTTCTTAATTTCCATCTCCGAGAGTGATTTGAATTGACTAAGTTTTGGACCTGAATATGTCTCAGCATCATTATTTGTACTTGCACTGTTTGTGTCTAATCTCGATCTTATCTTTTTGATTTTATCATCAAAGAAATTGTTGAAATCATTTGCTAGATCTGCTTCATTTGTGTGATGTGGCAGGGGTAGTTCTTGTTTTCTGTTGAGGCTAGAATTTAGGATCTTAAACATAGCCTTTGAGTTGCCCTTTGTTTTTTCAATCTTTGTTTTCAGGTCATCTGCTTTTAGTTGATTGAGTCTTTCATTTAGCTCATTTCGTTTTTCCTTAAATATCTCCCAGTTAGCCTGCAGCCCAGTACGTCTCCATTTTCTTTCTGCCTTTCTTTTACTAGTCTTGAGATTCTTGATATCAGCATTTGTGAAAGGTGTCGGTTCCCGAAATGTTACATGTTTGATCTGCATTGGCGCATGTTTGTCAAGCACCTTTTTGGTTGAGTTGTACAGGAACACGAGACTGCTTAGGTCACTAGCCATTTGTTTTTGCGGATCATTGAAAGCAAAATGCAAGCGGATATCATTCTTGAATTTTGATACATTGATGTCATGTGTTTTTCGGAATGCTACTTTCTTTTTTGGATTTTTGCCTTTGGCCATTTCTATATTGAAAAGGATGCAATTGTGATCAGACAGTAAGTCACCAACCACACAATCTTTGAGACTAGAATTTTTCCGGGTTATAACTAGGTCCAATCTGTTCCCACTTTTGTGAGTTGGAGATGAAACATGTTGTTCAAGGTTAAACATTTCTAAGATATTCCCAAATTGGATTGCTCTGCTATCTTCTTGTTTGTTCATGTGAAAGTTGAAATCGCCAGTTATGACGAGTTCATTGTGACATGTTTGATAACTTGCGACAAAATTTGTGAATTCCTTGTAAAATTCAGTTAAGCTGTACTTATTTTGGTTAGAGGGTTCAGGGCGATACACCAGAAGGATTGTTAGAATTTTTCCACTCAATTTCACTTGGACTTCCATATGCTCAAAAGTCCTTGTCTTCACACTATCCATTTTAACTGCATTTAGACCTGATTTGACAATGCAGCCAACTCCACCCCCTTGTCTATGTTCTCGGGGTGAGCTTAGATAGTAGCATTGTCCATTTCTTTCAAGGTCCCCAATTTCAACTTTATCATTTGCTTTTAGCCATGTCTCAGTGAAAAGAAAGATATCCAAGTTAAATTCATCCCAGAAGTCATTTACAGTCTGAGTTTTTTGCCTAAGACTTTGGGCATTCCACACACAAGCTCTTAAAATATTGTTTGAAGTATTACGAGGATGGTTGTCTGAGGAGCTCGGATGTTTAACAGAATCTGATAGGATGTCAAATCGGTTTGCAAGTTTAATTGGGTTATTGCGAATAGAGTTATTAGCATTCTGAAATCTTGCCAGCGAGAATGTCTTAGTTGATTCTTTTAACCCAATGCGCAAGATATCAGAGTACAGCCTTGATTTATTTGTCATGGTGATACAACTGCAATGCTTCAGAAGTGTAAGTGAAACACTGGTTACAGTGATACCTTGTGAAGGTACGCAAAGGTATTCGAGTGACTGGTTGCTAGATACCCTGCTGGTGCTTTTTGAAAGTATGTAAGTGACTGGTTACTATAATTTCCCACAGGTGCTTTGTGAAAGTATCTGAGTGACTGGCTGCTATGATACCCCACAGGTGCTTTGTGAAAGTATCAGTGACTGGTTGCTATGATATCCCACAGGTTCGTTGCGAAAGTATCTGAGTGACTGGTTGCTATGATACCCCACAGGTTTCGTTGCGAAAGTATCTGAGTGACTGGTTGCTATGATACCCCACAGGTGCTATGTGAAAGTATCTGAGTGACTGGTTGCTATGATACCTCACAGGTTCGTTGTGAAAGTATCTGAGTGACTGGTTGCTATGATACCCCACAGGTGCTTTGTGAAAGTATCTGAGTGACTGGTTGCTATGATACCTCACAGGTTCGTTGTGAAAGTATCTGAGTGACTGGTTGCTATGATACCTCACAGGTTCGTTGTGAAAGTATTTGAGTGACTGGTTGCTATGATACCCCACAGGTGCTTTGTGAAAGTATTTGAGTGACTGGTTGCTATGATACCTCACAGGTTCGTTGTGAAAGTATCTGAGTGACTGGTTGCTATGATACCCCACAGGTGCTTTGTGAAAGTATCTGAGTGACTGGTTGCTATGATACCTCACAGGTTCGTTGTGAAAGTATCTGAGTGACTGGTTGCTATGATACCCCACAGGTGCTTTGTGAAAGTATCTGAGTGACTGGTTGCTATGATACCCCACAGGTTCGTTGTGAAAGTATCTGAGTGACTGGTTGCTATGATACCTCACAGGTTCGTTGTGAAGTATCTGAGTGACTGGTTGCAATGATACCCCACAGGTGCTTTGTGAAAGTATCTGAGTGACTGGTTGCTATGATACCTCACAGGTTCGTTGTGAAAGTATCTGAGTGACTGGTTGCTATGATGCCTCACAGGTGCGTTGTGAAGGTACCTGAGTGACTGGTTACAATGATACCCCACAGGTGCTTTGTGAAAGTATCTGAGTGACTGGTTGCTATGATACCTCACAGGTTCGTTGTGAAAGTATTTGAGTGACTGGTTGCTATGATACCCCACAGGTACTTTGTGAAGGTATTGAGTGACTGGTTGCTGAGGGTTTGCTGCAGCACACTTGTTTTATTTTATTTTGTAAACTGTAATTTTCTGAAACTAGAAAATGAGATTAAGGCAATTGGTTCAAAATTGGTTCAAATTGGTAGCAAAGACAGTGCAGGGATGACTATGTAGGCAGTTGAGTTGAGGGTTATGTTGTGATGCAGCTTATGTTTCCTGGAAGGCTTGAAAAGAAGTTGAGTTCCTGGCAGTGTCAAAGTTGTACAGTAGTGAAATTTTCGGTTACTTAATGCTGAGTTGAGATGTGGAAAGTCTCTGCCAGAAGCTGTGAGTACTGGAAATTGAAAATAATGAATCTATAAGCTGAAACAGGTACAAAAACGATCGAAAAATGAGCGAAAATTGAGGTCAAAACAATGTGTATTGGAGCAGGTAGCGATGTTGAAATGTGAAGGCAGAAAAACTGCAAGTTTTTGGACTAACATCACTTGGAAAATAGCACAAAAAAGGTATAAAACGAGTAAGAGACACTTTACCGACAATCACACACAATGTCAGCAGTTAAAAATACCCAGAGCTTGTTAAAAAGATGAAAATATCCACAGCTGATTTCACTCTGTGTTGACAGTCTGGAGCGCCACCTATTATATATATATGTTTTATCAAATGTTATACCCGATTCTGTTGAGTGTTCATAAAATACATCAAACAAATGAAAAAATTTCGAAATATTGCTATTGAGCATCCTATTAATGCAACTGATTCACTTTGTACTGCAATTCACTGTGCCCCGGCTTCCCCAATGCTAATTTTGGTCAGCATGTCTCTTAGCGCACAGTTGCTAAACGCCCACAATATAATTACTTTCAGAAATTACTTTGACATGGAATTACTTTGACATGATGGAATAGAAAAGAAAGCATTTGAAATGGAGAATAACTACATTTTTATCAAAGTTTGTGCAATTCTGATGTATGTGTAAGGTTTCTGTAACAAGTTACTCTCACACATTTTTACGGCATTTCAATGTTATACAGCACCATTAAAAAATATTTGCACATTGTCAGACAGCTCTAAAAATCGCTTTAAGACAGTTTTCAAATTTTACAGAATATGCAATATATATAGAGCTCTAAGTAGTGCAGTCAAATGTTAAACAGCGAACAACCAGTTGCATGGAAATGCAATGGTGAAGAGCCAAAATTGAGGTCAATTCCAGTCACGACCTAAGAACAGAGATGCCTTCAAAGTCTGTATTTGTTCAACAAGGCATGAAGCAAGGGGCCCAAAGGTGCCCAGTACTTTTTTCTGCCTTGAGTCACGTGATCAATGCCACTGTCCATCTGCCCTGGCTGTCAATGATAAGGATGCCTCAGAGCAATCTTACCTTGGGGTGATTTTGCCAACTTCTTTGACTTGATGATTCCTGTACTAAGGGTCTAATAGCCTAGTTACACTATCTGTGGGAGATATTAGGACAATTTTATATCCTTGATATCCAGCAGTAAATGGTGAAAATAATCTGCCAATCAAAATAACATAGACTTCAGTTTTCATTTGCATATAGTTGCAAATTTACATTTCACACGAAACTAATCAACGAGAATTGTCTGAAATACCTGTTGTATCAGGACTTTTATTGATGGACAGTAGTTTGTTTCAAATAAAAAAAAAATCAACTTAGTTTTAGTCTTCACTCATTCCATAATGAATCTTTATCAAACCCAGATCATCAAATCTGAATATCCCATGTTGATAACTCGATATTTATACTGAATGACTGAACTCCGGCCATCTCCATGTAAAACACAGGATAATAATAACAATACTGAGTGCTGGTGCTGACTTCTGAAGTTCTGAGCCTTTAGAACCCAATTCAATGACAGTGACTTGTATTACCAACTCTATGGGTATGAGAGAACTATGCTGTATTACTTTATAATGAAGAAGGCAAAAGGAATAAGAATACCATGAGAGAGGTAGAGATACAGCCATCAGGGAATGGTGTTGACAAATTGGTAGTGCTCAACCATAACTCAGTCCTTATTAAGGAAAATTAATGGTCATAAAATGGCATTACATGCATCCCTTGACAGCAAAGCCACATGTGCTGAATATCAACAAACTTCAGTCTACGGAGTTACTCTTTCCCTTCACCTTTAAACAGTACAACGAAATAGAAGTTTGTGTAAAGCAGCCAAAAAGGGAAATACTATATACTTTCATCAATATGGCATAAACAATGAGCTTTACTTTGGCAGGGAAACATACTAATAAAAAGTTGTCCGTTTGCACAATATCACATGAACTTTTTTATGGAACTAAATATAAACCAGGCGATGATGTTAAGCTAAACCTCCAATGGGAAATAGTCTCAGTGTCACACAGATACACGTACATATTCCTATATGCCACACAACAAAAGACTATCATTTCGGACAATTTGTTCACTTATACATGGCACACAACATTTTTGCATACAGTACATTGATATCAATCGATCTGAAGATTGTATTGCCACACAGCCATGACATATGGAAGGCAAAACTTCACCAGGCAGACATGTTTGCATAAATTTGCAGAATCACAAATCTCCATAAACCTGATCTAGTTTTCATCATGGATGATCAACATTGTGGTTGTGGTCATGCAATATGAAAAGGGTCAAACTGACCATTGTGCAGAGGTTACAGACATACAAAAAAGACATACCATAGTTTATGGAGTTAAAAGCATGGTCTTGTCTTATAAGCTCGACTTGGCAACTGTTGGCAGTTTTGCCAATTCAGCCAGACTTTTTTTTTCACTTGGCTTATAGGACCTTTTTTAATGACAAGTCTTAGTCTGATCAAAATTTCCAAAATCAACTTCAAATTTCACCATTCTGCATAGCCATGTTTCTTTCCTGTCTTGAATTTTAATTGAATGTACATTTTATATTGACTCAGTGATGTAGTCGAAGCCGGGACACCCGTGGCATGAGCCTCTGAGACAGAGACCGAGGCGGAGACCATCAAAATGTGGCCTTGAGAATGGTCCTGAGGCATCAAACACTGGCCCAAAGACACCTGTTATAAGACCGAGGCATCCAAAACTGAGCAATGGCTGGGGCATCAAAATATGACCCGGAGACCTGCAACTCTGGTTATTGTTTCACTCTCAGTCGAGAGCTTTACGTGTTGCATTGGACCCATCAGCGAGATATGCTGTTGTTGTTTGATTGCGAACTTGTAAAGGGCCCAGACATTATGATTGGAATGACCAAGACTGCTGACCAATGCTGGACAATGTATACTGACCAGAGAAAACTGCTGAACAGAACAGATCATTGAGAGCATCACAACAGAGCAACCATACTATTTCAGGCATGAGCATGAACTTAAGTCAGATATTAACATTAGCCCAATGATGATCGGTTGCAATACCGGTGCGGAGCCTTATATAAAACATAATGTCAAAATTAACTATGGAAAAGAGGCGGTATGAAAAATCACGAGTGTCGTAACTTTTCCAAATTTCTAAGGTGCATGATAAATGCACAATGCATGTGTGAAGAAATTGAGTTCACATACACACTCAATTATTTTTCTTTTCCTTTTTTCAGCCTTGATTTTCAAAAAAATGTTCAAATAAAATTAATTTTGTATAATTTTCATTTGATTGTCCTTGAATGCTTTAATTTCCCAACATTTGTCATGAACTGTTATCATTACTGATATCGTTTCATGTGAAAGGTCCCCTTTCGTGAATCGAATCACCTTGAAAACTGAATGTAGCAAATTTTTTAAAAGGTTAAAGTAAACATAAATTAAACCAATTTCATTATAAAAGAAATTAAGTGAAAGAAAATTGTAAAAGAAGACAATGAAGATATGTTTCCAAAACGATACATTACACATTTGAATGGTTTACAGTCCATTTCATAATCGTAGGCTCTGAGCTCGATTGTGAATATTTTCTAAAATATGTCATTCAGGGTGATGTCATTTATAAGTTTTTGGATGTAACTTCACCCAATAGAAAATATGTACCTAGAAAAAAAAATGCATTCAACATCAAATTCTACAAATTTTATGAAAACGGCTGAAATTCTAAGACATGAACACATCATTGTGATATATTATATTTCCTTGCAGAAATTTCTTGGTCGCTGCTTTCCAACTCGGTGTCGAAATTCACCATAAAACAAGATAAATTACCTATTAACGGCATGTTGATGACCAATGGGTAAATCTGAATAAAGAAGGCATTGCTTTAGCACACCCATCAATATTGCACAATGATGTAGACCTTTGCTTCCATAAAGAGACATGTGCTTACTTTGAGGCATCACAACAGTATTCAGGGCAATTGTTGCACAGCTCTCCATGAAAGTTTTAACAGGCCAGAGATAAAATCACTCTAGCATGTAAAGTAAAAGAGAGATGGGGGGACTCGAGGATGTGACCTATAGGCTATGCCAGCATAAGGTCCAATAATGACCTTTCGCCTTTATTGCATGGTACATAACCATGTAAGTCCATCCACACACATATATGAATGATTGAGGCTAAATATTAGACATTATATGTATGGAGTTACTTACAATAAATTAATATGTAATACAGCCCCTGATAAAAGGCATGGTTTGGGAGTAGCCTGGAAATGTTAAACGTCAATTGTTTGTTGAGTCAGAAGAAATAAAAATATGGAATATTACAGCTGAGTATATTTTTAAACAGTGCTCAACTCCGCACAGCCCAGTTGCTCAGAAATGTGATTTTGAATTACATAATTCAAACGTTGATTTCAGTTAACAGCTCTAGATGCCTTCAAAGTACGTACATTTTTTTGCTTAGCACGGCATAAAACAAGGGGCTCTAATGTATCCTGTGTGTCTTTCTATATTTAGTCATGTGACCAATGTCCAGTTCTGGCCACTGTCCATCTGCCCTGGCTGCCGATGATAAGGATGCTTCAAAGCTAACTGTGCCTTGGGGTGATTTGCTGACTTCTGTGACCTAATGATTCCGTACTTAAGGGGGTTAATAACCCCCTCTAGGGCAACCAAGAAGTGCTTAATGTTTCCTTTGGGATAAATGGGGCAAGGCAGAACTATATCCTTCAGATATTGAGCATCGCGGGTGCTTACACAAATTAAACATACTGCTCTCCTTTAATGACGAATGTTCTATCCAATCAGATACTCCTCAAACTGAATAAATGGCAGTCAAACAATCAATCGACTTATTTAATTGTCAATTACACTCTAACAACCAATAACAGAAAACTATATCATTGAAAAGAGTTGGAATTAACCCTGTATAACTACACTTAGACAAAGAACAGAACTGAACAGTGAAGATAGTTTTGGCAAGATGGCCATAAGAGAGGCACAGAGGTAGCCATGAGGGACACATGTTGACAAAGCGGCAGTTTTTGACCATAACTCAGTCCTTATTAGGGATGATGAATGGACATAAAGTGGCATTAAAACATACCCCTTGACAGCACACCCACGTGTGCAGAATGTATCAACAAAATTTTGTCCCTTTCTAGACATGTATATCATTCATTTCTTTCCTTTAGTCTTGACCTTCACTTTCTACTGATCTTTACATTGTACTTTTCTTCGTATGCTTGTTCATACTCTTACATATTCATTTCATTCGGAGTGTTCCAACCTACAGCTTTAATAGGACCAATTGAATCCATCAGCACACCATAACAACATATTAATATTGTAAAGGTAATTTGCTAGTATCTGGAGTCCACAATCCTGCACATACAGTACAACCCACAGAAAACTGTAGCTCTATGTATCCGTTGATTAATCTTCACCAAAATCTGACCACCTTCTATGAAGTTTCAACTCAAATATAGTTATTTTTGATTCTTGATTTTCAACTAATCAATGGACAGAATAACACACAAAAACAAAGTAATTAAGCCCTATGGTGGGAATAATAATCAGGGCTTTGCAGTCGGAGTCTGAGTCGTGGAGTCGGAGATTTAAGGGTGGAGTCGGAGTCGGAGTTGAAAATTAAATTGGTGACTCCTGACTCCAACAAATAATTAATAAATTTACAAAAACACTGTTACAAACATTTTTAATGTTACACAAATTTTATACAAATTTCTTAGAGAAGTACAGTGGTCCCTGCGTTGTAAGACCGCCCCTTCTGCGGTCATGAAGTGGTCTCTCGTGGGGGTGCGGTCTCTTGTCGGGGTGCAAACTGCACTAAAAATACTACTTAGTGCGGGAGGAAGGCGGTCACATAAGTCAAGGCGGTCTCGCAATAGGGAGTCTTATAATGCGGGGACCACTGTATTCATGTACAAAATCCTATGAAAACTTTGTAGAACTACTTTTTCTCCCCTCTCAACCATGTAATATTTGTGTGCCTTAATGCGATGAGCAGAGTCAGGAGTTGGAGTCATTATTCAGAAGACTTAAGGAGTCGGAGTCGGAGTCGCTTTTCAGAAAGCCAAAGGGGTCGGGAGTCGGAGTCTGTTCACTTAACACCCTACTCCAAAACGCTGATAATAATGCAAAATTTAAATAACTAATGATTTACTTACAACAAGCAGAGGATATAGACCCCGCTCAAGGACTCGGAGTTCCTGATGAGGTAGCTGCCATCCTGCTCGGCTGACTTCAAGAGGTCATCGGCCTTCAGTCGGCTTAAGTGAGGGTGGTGACAGGCCATTGTGCTCTCACGTCGCCATGTCAACCTGAAAGAACGTAAACATTCCATATTACATAATGGTACTTAAAGAAAAAAGGTTTGTGTAAAACAGACAACATGAGCATTATTTGGTGTCTGTCAAAAATTTTGTGTACATATCAGCAAGATATTTATGTGAAATAGACAAGGAAATTGTCAATCCTGATCAATTTTTTGTGTGATTTCATTAATGAAATGTAAAAAATATGCATACATTTTGTCTTAATTTAGACAAATTTTTGGACTGATAGGGTAAGAATCCGACAACTCGTTTGTGTGGGTTTTCAATCCAAATTCAATCCAACTGACTACGGCATATAGTATCACTGAGTACAAAATTCATTAAACATTATAATATACACACAAAGTTCACTTATTGTCTAAACAATCAGCATGTATTTCTTTCACTGATAAAGATGAGTTTTTTCTTCACGAGTATGCGATTGCCTTCTTATCAATTCTACTCCTCATCGTCTCACAACATCATCTGCTGACTGATGATAGGAAATGGGAATTTAGAACAAGAATAAGTTGATAAGTGTGTTCAGGGCCGGATCAAGGGTCTATGAGGCCCTGGGCACAATGAGACACTGAGGCCCCCACCTTGAATTGTTAAAATTGACCGAAAAATTTGCGGAACATTAAAAATGCAGATTTTTTTAAACAATGATTGACGTAAAAATGGCCGAACCTTTATCTGATATCTCCTGCATGGAAAGCTGTGATGGTCATAGATATAAAAAAGAGGATACACTTCACCCTCACTCTTAATTGAAATCGGTCCGGTACAAGAACAAAAAGTTTAAAACATGCGCAATTGTGGTGGATTCTGGCCGTGATGACACATTGTCTCTGTTTGACCATGTTTACTACAATAATTTTAAGGTGTAATCAATAAATAGGAATAGTTTAAAAACAAATCTTTACTGTAGGTGAATGGAGCCAAATTGATTTTTTTCCATGTATTTACTTATTAGTGAAAATGGTGGCTTTCCAAAAAGAGCATAACAAAAACAACCAACTTGTAATCTTGAGCATAAGCAAACTAAAACTTCAAATTCTGAAGATATACCAAGAAACTTCATCAGAAGAGATTCGAATATATGATGTATGGTCTACATTTATAATGATCACGACTTAACCTCTCCCCAGGTAAAAACCTTTTTGGCAAAAACCTTCAACATGGGTCTCAGAGACCCCTCTATTTATGTCCAGAACTCAGAACCCCAAAAATTGAAAAAAATCTTGTGCCAGAAAATTGTATTCTATTCTTTTGATTCATGGCAACACAGCTATTATGGTCATTATGGTACCCTGATGCAAAAGATAATTGTACTTTTAACTTTATTTCAAAATTATGTGTCTGAGTAGGCCTATTGAATCTATTGATCCTCAATTGCATTGACAAGTGGATATCTTTAATTGTGTTTGATTGAGTGAATTTGACTGAATATAGCATTCACAAATCTATCATTCATTTTATTTTTAAGCCCTAAGGAATATTCTAAGCAACTGTCAATGATTTGGAATACATGTACCAAAAGGTAAATATGGAAGATATGAGCATGGGAAGGAAAGGGGTCTTAGAAGGTTTAGAGGTCCCTGTTTGTGTCAGTGTTTTGATTACTAGCAATAAACACTGGCCCAACATACAGGGAAGAGGAAATTGCAATAGCATCTGATTCCTTCCGAACCTGGAAATGATTACTTTACTTAATATATATAATGCCTGCCACATTCGACAGTTGATTGGGGTTTTAAAAGACAGAGCACCAGACTTTCCAAAGTTGAGGGGCCCTCAGAGGCCCCTGTTTACCGCTGAAGTTGGACAGTATTTGTAAAAGTGCGGAAGTGCACTTGCTGTTGAATAGTAATCTTCTTTTTCAAACTTTTGTGAGGCCCCCCTTTCCATGTGAGGCCCTGGGCACAGTGCCCACTGTGCCCTATGGATAATCCGGCCCTGAGTGTGTTAGATGTTAAAATATAGCATTGGTCTGAAGAGGAATGTGATCAATTTGCTGGCTGACAGCAATAGAAGACTGAATAAAAGGTATATAACTGCTGGCTTACAATGTGGCACCCTGGCTTACTGACTGACTGACTACCTATCTAATTAAATGACTGACTGATTAACTGACTGGCTGACTGACTGACATAGGGGCTTACTGACTGGGTGACTGACTGACAGACTTACTTATACTGGCTGATTGGCTAAATGGCTGCTGACTGACCGACTGACTTTAAGCAAGCCATGGTGAAAACATATGATTTCTGAAGCAGTTTTAAAACTATTCTGAAAGCATGCAAACTCATGAATATAAAATTAAATATCTTGACAACGAGGCAACGCTTTTCTTTGATGTTTGCAGGAATTAGGTTTGAGTGCCAAGTTTGTCAACATCAAGATCTAATTATTATGCAAAATCACTTTAGAAAAAGACTCAATTTGTCTTTGAAAAAAAAAAAACAACAACAAAGATCTGCAGACCCTACACAGAAGCAGTGGTCCCCTTTACAATGCTATACTACAATTTATCCAATGTCTATAGGCACATTTTCTCCCCGATACTGTGATATTCCCTGGGCAATACAGCAGGGAAAAGTCAGTATCGGGGAGAAAAAGCAGTATATGGTCACCTGACCAGTATACTCCCTAATTTGCCAGGGAATATACTGAAAACAGCCAATGAGAGAGCTGCATTTAGACACACCCCCCACAAATTCAGTATAGCGTCACAATCTCTGCTGCTGCTCACCATCTTTTCTTGTAATTTTGCAAGCACAAAAATTGGCGTCTCTTTTGCAATTTGCAAGGGATGTATTGGGGTTAGAAAGAAGCGGTGTGAAGCATTAGATCCAGAAGAAAATAGTGCATTAGACTTATGCAGTTTTAACTTTCTATTTGGTATAGGAAAATGTCCAATGCGATTTTCATAAAACTTGTTTAATTTTTCTGAAATGACTTAGTTGTACAAATACTGATTTATATAAATTTCCGTCGTGATGAGAACCCCTTTTTATTTTCTAATATTGTTTTAGACAATGTTTCACAACACATGAGTAAGTAATAGCAATAAATTCTAAGGTTGCAGCCCTAATAGGCATTTACATGTATAGAAAGCACAGTGGCATAACTGGGGAGTCTCGAGCGGGGGGGGGGGGGCACCTGGGGGCACGCGATTCTCTGGGGGGGTACCCTCTATACAGATTGTATATTTTAGCCAGAGTTGGAAAGTTCATATGGCGGGCACCTTGGGGGGCACAGATCCAATATGGGGGGCCTGTGCCCCCCCATGCCCCCCATAGGGACGCCACCACCGAGAAAGCAAACAATTATATGCATCAATCAGTTATTCACAATAATTAAAAATATTATATATATATATATATATATCTTTATTCACAGAAGAAATCTGTACAAGTAACAACAAATAAATATAAATACTAACAATAAAAACAATACTAAAAACATTTAACTAAAATAAAATTTAAGAAGTACGAAGGTGATTAGTTATTTCCGACGTTTCCACAACACTAGGACACCATCTGTCAAGGCTATCCCTTTGTTTACGATGTTCTTGAACTTGATAGCCTATTCTAACATCATTTTCAGTAACAGACTCGTTCCACGATTTTTGTACAACATTTTCAGCAGCATTAACAGACATTTTCAGGACGAGTCGGAGTCGGTGTTCAAGTACAAAATCCTACAGAAACTTTGTAGAATTACAAACAGTTATTTTTTAGCAATAATGCAGATATTAAAAGTTGGAGTCGTAATTCAGGAGACCTAAGGAGTTAAAGTCGGAGTTGGAGTAGCTTTTCACAAAGCCAAAGGAGTCAGGAGTCAGAGCAGTTAATACCCCGACTCGAAAGCCCTGGTGAGAACGAGGCATAATGTGAGTACCATACAGTGATCACCGAGCACCAGTGGCACTGTACATTGTATAAGCCAGTATAATTGTGCTAAGTAGTGATGTGGCAATTAGAAATAAAGTTACATGTCAAGAAGAAATTAGAAATAAAGTTACATGTTTAGACAAAACCCACCGTTCTTTTTGTTTCTCGACAGGAGCCTTGTCCTTGCCCCCTGGTGGCTGGACTAAACCAATGACCACAAGATTCTTACCAAGACCATCAAAAAACTTCTTTTTTGATGCAAAATCCATATTGGTGTTACTCAAACTGAATCTCATTGAAGAATAATAGTTTCTGCTTAGCCTTAAACTGCCATGGTTTTAAATATCAATTACCCAGATATCATTTAACTAGGAACCATGCAGGAATTGTATTAAAACAATTAAGATAGTACTTCCCTGCAGCATTGATTCTTCCCACACAATATTCAGGAATTGATAATGTATTGTGTGATTTAGTAGTTTTCTTCCCTTTTGGATGAATGGGATATTACAAGTATTGTTTCAAAGTAACAGTGGCGGATGCTGGGGGATGAGGTATAGGAGTTAAAACCAGTGGCGGATCCAGACATGATATTCTAGGGGGGGCCCGGACGTCGTTTCGGCATTTGTGGGCCCGTCTGGGCATCACTTCGGCATTCATGGGCCCACGCTGCTCCACTTTTACTTCACTAAATGTTGTTTCATCTCAGCGGTCTAGGACTTAAGTGGACCAGGGACTCCTTGCCCCCCCCCTTTATCCGCCAATGAAAACCACCCATCTCCAAGCTTGTTGAACAAAAAAAAGTGAACCACATCTTTTAGTAAATATCCATTCAATGTTATCCCTCCCCAATTCTCGATATTTTCTTGATCTGGTGATCCGCGCCTGCATTGTATCAATATTTTGAAATATTGCGATGGATGGATGGATAATTGGGGTTTCACGTCATGTATTTATGCACATGGTAGATCAATAACGACAGGGGCAGGACACAGAAATAAGGCAAAGGAAGATTGAAACTGCTATCCAACATAGGCCCAAGGCCCCAAGTGACCCGACAAAAGCAGGATTCGAACATGGGACCCAGCAATTGGCAGCTCAGCACTCCTGAACTAACTAATCCTCCCCATCATAATAATATGTAAATGGCACTGCCATGAAATTCGCGCAGCACTTTAACGAGTTTTTGTAGGACTTATAGTGTTACCATAACTTTCATGTTTATTTCATATTCAATGTATGAAAGGCAGTTATGTAACTGTTTCAGAAAATTAGAAAAAACGGATACATGGAAAGACAGAGAAAAATGTAGAATAGCAAGATAAACTAGACAAAAAATATAATAGATAAATAGATAAATATATCGATAAATAGAGAGATAAATAGATAGACAGATAGATAGATAGATATATTGACAGACAGATAGATAAATTGATAGATAGATATATATTAAATAGATAAATAAGATTGATAGATAATCAGCTAAATGGTAAAAGGCAGACAGCACTGAAAGCTGCCAAAGTCAAGTCTATGTTAGATTGTTGATATTACATAATAGTATAAATATATAGTAATACAAAAACAATAACATTGCATGTAGATTAACTGTTCACTGTTACATAATCATCAGTTTATAAAGATTATGTAACTTTAATTTTGTTATGTTTTCTTGTTGTCTGATTGAAATGAAATGAATCACATGTTAATAATTTAATTTAGCTTGTCAATGCTAATAATTAACTATTCCATAAAAATTATTGGTACAGGATATATTACTAGAGAAATTTGAATTTTTAAGACACTTTTAAAGATGAATATGTTATGTTTTGTTAAATACGAAACTAAATCATTGATAAGAAGCTGGACCCACTTGACCTAATTCCAAGCTGTGGACTGTTGATGTTGAGACCATCACTGCACAGATTTTTGAGTCTTCTCTTGCACTCAATTCGCTTCGCTCAACGGCCTTCGGCCGTTTCGCTGCGCGAATATTATATAGATCGCAATGACACTGCTCAGCGCTGAAGGGTTAAAACAGAACCAATGATTTCTTTAGCATTCATTTGTATCCATTTTGATTCTCTTGTCATCTTCTCATCTGTTATTCGAATATTTATTACCACGCCTCAGACACTAGGGGCTCCATCTGGTGGCAAGCTAAATCCCCTGGTGCCAAATTCGTAATTATGAGGTTAGACCTCAGAGTGCGATAGATAAAGAAAGATATTGGTTTCGACATAACGAAGATGTTTTATAAGTCCCAGTCCACACATAAGCTAACAGAAATGAGGGTGAATTCTTTTGGGCAGCATAATACTTTCGGGTAACATCACACACAGCAGTCTTATTCCAAAAAGCTTGCTTGGTGTTATGCTGACTTCACAGACATTCAGTGCTAAACATCTTTGATGTATCATGATGTATGTTATTCATTTCGAAAGGACTGCAGTCCTGCCATCATGAATGTGTGTCTGCACCAATTTTGGCTGCAACAAAGATATAGGCAAAAAACTACCTTTGGATTATGATATTTGGGGCCTCTAGCCTGATGGTGGGGCTTTTCAACAAAATGTCTCTAACTCAGATATATTTAAAAAGTTAGACATATCTTGGATATACTTTTATGTGGAGTGAAGACAAGCCTTTTTACAATGTACAACTGCATAAGCTTTCCCAATAACTGACCAAACAGATTTTGTGTTAACTGGCCCTATTGCAGAAGGTGTACTGTATTCCGTCAAAGGTTATACCTTTTGCAGAGGGACAAGTTGACAAGTGTATTCCCTGCACTGACTGCTTCCCAAATGATAAATAATATGATGATCACAGTAATGCAGGCCTCTGGCCAGCTTAAAGCCGCCATTTCATTTCTCCATTGATCCAAATATCTGACCCCATTTCAAACTCAATAGTCCTTTCTACTCATCAGCTCATAGTATAACGGAGAGTAAAAGTTGTGGTTCATTCTCAGTGGTATCTTTCCTGCCTGTTCGAAAAACCAATCTGATCTTTTATTCCAAAAACATTCATCTTTATCAAAATTCACAGCATCACAATAATAATGCCCTTGATTTAGTCCAATCACAGACAACAATATATTACATTAAAATGAGGGCCCAGCCATAGGTGACTTTCACCAATGGCTGGCGAAAGGGGTAAAATGGGTTGCGCCCTTATTTCGCTCCAAAATAGACAAATTGATTGGGTTCCATAACACTGATCTTAGCCAGCATTAAATGCTTAATTTAAGTAAAGATTCAAACAATCTGCATAAAGACTTAAAACTTAAAGCAAACCAATTTCCTCAATTCAATAAGTCAGCATGACATTATTCATGGTCCCACAACCACACATACGGAATTCACAGTTACATTGGTGCACTCCACAGAACTGAGGTTCGAAACAGGTTATTACAACAAACAGTCAATGCCAAACAATGCTAAACAAGATAATCCAGCCTGCTATTTTGTAACAGGGCCCCTTTAAGCATTGTCAGAGCACAAGAAAATGTGACAGAGGCTCACAGAGCCAGAGACTTTTTGCCACAGAACTTCTAATTTGAACATTTGAGCCTCCATTTATCCACATGGAATTGTTCATGGACTATATTTATATTGCATTGGACATCCATTATTTGAAATGGCTAACAGGGCAAATCCTAGGATACAGATTTAACAATAAGAAGGGGTAAGATAAATTCTCCTATGGCCATGTCAATACAGAATATTTTTGCCAACTCACATTGAATCTTTGAAGGCTGTTACTACAGGGGAACAAGAAGTGCAATGAAATGATCATGTGGTCAGTTGTACAAGTGGTCTTGTGACAAGCAATTTTTCTATGCACCAGTGAGCACTAAGTGTAAATATTTCTGAAGCTGAAGACAACACTTTTATTTAATCCATAAATTGTTTTATAATTGGTCAGGGACAAGCATTAGGTCTCAGAGGGGGAGGGGGGGGGGCTTGGAATTTTTTTTTTTTCAATAAAAACTGTAAAAGTTTATATTGTATTCTTTGTAGACTGTTTTGAAATAAATAATTTCTGAGGGGGAGCCTTTGCTCCCCAAATATTATTTCATTGTTATACTATTGTACAGGGCATTTCTGAAGATATGCTGTTTGAATGGTTGAAGTCTTCATCTTGAAATTTGAACAAATATCTGTCCCTCCCCAAAAAACTGCTCGTACTCTGCCTGATAAGCAAGACCTCGGTGAGTGATTGAATGAATGAATGATGTAGTAAATAAATAAATAAATTCAGTTGATCTCTGCGTCTCAACTACAGACAATGGAATGCCATAACGGGCTTTAAATCCTGTGTTTTTTTTTACTCTGGTACATGCAAATTAGGGGAGGTGTCATGGCAATTGGGCAAAAGATGGTTGTTAGTGTTTTCCAAGATAGGTCCAGCAGTTAACCGGCCAAGATCTGGGATCAAACCTTGGACCCATATTTTGGAAACCCCAATATAGCAACGCCAACTTAGCTAACCCCATACTGAGAAAAAGGAAGAGGTTATTTAGTTACATTTTAATGAGATTATTTTTCCATGTAAAATTAATTACCATGTGGCAAGACATATGGACAAAGTTGTTATGCACAAAAATATGGATATGGGATTGTACCATTTTTTTGCATTCTTGTGTTGTGTTCGGTCATTATTTATTTCTAGCATGCGATGTATTGAAATATTTGTTTCTGAATAAAATAAAAAGAGCCATTTTAAGAAATAACCGCACTCCCCCCCCCCCCCAATTCACAATGAGTGTCAATTGTATGCAATGTGCACTCCCAACAAGTTTCACTTGTTGATGGCAGTTGCTTCAAGCCACAAAATAGTTATTAGATTATTGTAGAAGAGGGTGTTGTTTCACAGTAACAGAAATAATTCTGAAGTGTGATACTCAGAATTTGCTCAGTAATGTATGAAAATTTGTGACATGGCAAAGCCACTTCAACACCAAACACATTGTCATTTCGTTGCACTTCTTGTTCCGCTGTAGTAATGAAATATCACAGATGTTCCAATGTTGCACTTTGCATAGGTTTTGTCCACAGTGACAAAATATACAGTTCTAAGTGGTTTTCTATAGCTGACAGCAATTTCATTTTTATATGAATTGACTCTTTCTGGAGCATGTGCTTTTTCCAAGCCAATGTTTTGATCATCAGGAAGTCATGTACAGCATGTACAGTGCTGCCACGTTGTTGCACTATGATTATTCAAAGATTTTTTACATTCCAAGGGACATTCAGACATGGTCCCAGACAATGGTCAGTCCAAATGGTTGTTCTCTCACACGAAGAAAAAAGTTTAAGTAGAATGAAGTAACAGCAATTCCAGGTAAAATACAATATGTGGACAGTTAAAGCAGCATTAAAGGATAGCAATATATATAATCATAAAATCATATCCCAAACTTTACACTTTGATAAGATTAAAAAGTACTGGTATTTATGAATCTATAAATAGCTATTGGTGGAGCCTGGATATAGTGCAGTGCCAACCATGGTTCCAGGAAGGCAATTGGGAAAACACAGAACACAGAATTAGATGATAATGCACAGCACTTCCTCATTGGAATAGGATTTTACCAATATACATTTTGCATCAGGATAATATAATATATTCAGTCTAATTTAACTCCGATTCGCCATAGGCCTACTTAAAATTAAATTATTATTATTGTGTTTGATTGGATATTATGCTAAATTTCTATTAAAAATTCCTCTTTAAATAATAAATTGGTACAAATTGACTTTAAAATGTATTTATATCCAATTAAGTTGATGTTGATGACCGATTAGGAGCTCCTTAAAATGATGGATATTGTAAGAACTTATAAACAGCCTGATAACTGTGACTAAAGTGGCCCCTGCCTAATAAGACCATCCCTTCTGCGTTCACGATTGGTCTCTATAGTGAGGGTGCAGTCTTTCCTGTACCAGATTGTATGAATGCTTAACATGGGCTATCCAAAAATTGGCTAAGTAATTTTACTGATATTTGATATCGTGTCAATGTTGAAAATGAGTTGGGTAATTAGTTTTAATTAACTGAACTCATGTTAAAACAATGGCAGCTTCTGTATTTGTTTACAACATAATCATCAAATGAAGTTAACCTTTATTAGATCACTATTTATCAGGCAATAACATTACAAAGAAGATTAATCAGAGTCATGTAAGATAATACAGTTGTAATGAAGAGTAATCCGAGACATGTAGTAAACGTCCTTTTATCCAACTGACTGTTTACATCAAAAAGCATCATGACGTCACAACATAGTGATGTCACCAATTTGTATTGTGACGCGACAACCACTATGACGTCACCAGCAATAAATAGCACTCCACAACATTCTCCGAGGGGACAAATGTGAAATCTATACACAATGTAATAAATTTGAAATTCACAGTAAGAAATTCATTCCAAATAACATGAAATTTGTGACAGTTCAGTTTCGAGAACAATAAGTCTTTCAATAGTTCAGTTTAGTAATTGTCATTATTTAACAGTTCAGCACATTTCTTCATCTTTGTTCTTGCAACTTCTGGGACTAATCTTCTTGGAGGAGTTCGGGAAAGCATGGCCTTCTTTCTTCCAATTTCGCCTTGTAATTGCCTTCCAGGAGTTAGAGCACAGTTCTTTGCTTGTAGAATTTGTCGACTACATGCTCTGTTTGTAATACCATTGGCAGTCTTGAGGGTAGCAGAATGAGCTAAGCCATGCTTCTTCGAGTCACAATGTCTAATATTGCGAATTCTTGATCCAGGATGTTTTCCATGTAGATAGCACTGGAACGTCATAAGATTTCCACCCAGCCTGGAAGTTGCAGTCTCAGTTTGTATCTTTGTAATAGCATAGTCACTTGACATATGGTCATCCTTCAGTGGGAGTTCTGCTTTGTGCCTGATTTCTTTGAAGGTTGTGTTCTTGTCTGCGTCTTCACTGAAGGAGATTGCCTCAGCACTATCATGAGAAGTTGCGATGTGGAATACATGCTGTTTCGTACACGTATCTGTCTTATCAAAAACTGGACCAGACAGAAGGTATCCCACCTTTGATTGTACTGCTGTGGGGCCCCTCCCACGAATCACCCTATTTTGAACAATGTTCCAGTAGTAGTCAGCGCCAATGAGCATGGAGATATTGAAGGTGTCATCGTCTGATACAGGATGTGCCAGTTGCAGGTCTCTGATGTGTGGTAATCTCTTGACATCTTGACTAATGTAGTTCTTCACAGGTGTAGATATCTTCGGCACAATGAGAACTTTTACAGGTATTGATTTCCCATGTGCGGATACAATATTCACAGTCGCAGTATCCATATATCTCGTGTGTTTCGCATAGTCACCGAAAGTCGCAATATTAACAGATTCTCTTCCCGTTTTCTTCAGATGAATTGAATGAGCTAAATCTTCAGTTATAAATGATCGTTGGGAACCTTCATCAAAGAGGATATTCGCATTTGTAGAAAGACTTCTGTTCTCTGAATGTACTGGTGCAATGGCTGTCTTTAACAACACCTTTGAATGAGACTGAATAACCGAAGAGCAGAATATACCAGTGGTCTCCTTCACTTGACTTTGTTGGTCTTCTAAAGTGGCAACATTTTCTGCATTCGTGCAAAGACTAGTGTGGTGTTTCCCTCTGCATTTTTGGCAACGGAACCTTGATGTGCAGTCCTTTACTCTGTGCCTTTTCAGACAATTGAAGCAGAGCCGTTTTTCCTTGATAATTTCGATCCGACGATTGTGATCCGTGATGACATTACATTTAATTGCTGGGTGCGAACTGTCACAGAATGCACATGTGATGGGTTGACTTGAGTTCAACAGAAATGCATGCGTGTCGTTGACTAGGCCTAATTCAAATTCAGTCGAAGCGTTTATCCCTGACTCCAGAATGTTTAGTTCACGTAGCAGACCATTTCGAAGTTCTTGAAGCTGCCAATTTGTGGAGCCATGTTGTCTTGTGAGATTTACACGCACCTCATTCGGTAATTTGTTGAGGATGATCGGCACCAACAAGCTACCGAAGCTGTCTTGTAATTGTCCAAGAGCTTCTAAACTACGGACGTAGTTTTCCACAGTGTCATAAAATTGCCTGAGGCTGCTGAAAAAAGAAGATGTTCCCGGAAGATCCACAAGGGCTTGCATGTATTTCTGGGAAATTTTGTGATCCTGACCATATCTTTCTATCAACAGTTCAATTGCTTTAATGTAGTTTGCATTTGTTAGAGCGAAACCAGAGATTAGACGGCCTGCGTCTCCTTCCAGCAGTGACCTGAGATAATTAAACTTCTGTACATCCGTCAATGTGGGGTTTGAATGAATTGCAGAGTCAAATGAGTCCCAAAATGCTTGAAATTTCAAAATCTCACCCCTGAACGATGGAAGACTGAGCTTGGGCAATTTGTGTTGATGGAAACTCGTGCTGGTAGCAGAATTGGTGACACTGTTGCTGCTGTTGCTGTTGTTGTCGGGAGTGTTGAATTCTGTTGTCGACGCATTTAAACTTGAGTTGAGAACAACATGCAGTGTCTTCATCTGTGATTCGATCTTTGAGATATCAATCTCCAAATTGAAATTGTATTCATCCGTTTCCAAAATTTCTTTTTCCACTTTATCCGCCTTACATGTTTCAATTATTTCATAGTCCAAAGTTTGGATCAGGTCCCTTTTCTTAAGCAGATTTTAGAATAGTTTTAGTTTTGTCTCTGGTTCATCTTCGTCTGTTTACTGTCTCTAGCTTTTGAAATTTTTCTGAAGTTTTACTATTACTGCAAGTGAGTTGAATTTCTGCTCGATGTACTGTGTGTTCTCTTCGACTTCTCGTTGTGATTCTCTAGTTGGTTTTGTCACGGCACCAAGTGTAATGAAGGGTAATCCGAGACATGTAGTAAAAGTCCTTTAATCATGACGTCACAACATAGTGATGTCACCAATTTGTATTGTGACGCGACAACCACTATGACGTCACCAGCAATAAATAGCACTCCACAACAACAGTGGTCCCTACATTAGAACTTCTAGTTATAAGGGACTTGGATAATGTGACCATCTTCATCAAGCCTAATACAATAAATAGCATTTTTAGCCAGTTTTACTCCCCGCATGAGAGATTGCACCCCTACAAGAGACCATTTCATTACTACAGAAAGGTGGTCTTATAACACAGAGACCACTGTATAGCCTTGCACATAAACTTTTCTGATACTTGAGAATGATGACATAGATAATACTACAACATTTTATACATCCTAAACATAACAGTTTTCACACAATACATGTTCGGATTAACTAGATCAATTGATTGTATAGTAAACAAAGACAATGTGTCAGACAACCGTTAATTCATATTCCGACAATAATGAAACTGATGTCTGAAACAATCACTATTTAGACTATTAAAAGAGAGTATATAAAATTTATAACAGACTTACCAATCAATTATTTTCTGTTAGGATGATCATAAGTTTCCTCTGACAGCAAGAATCTAGATAGTTATCATAGTAGTCCTGTGTAACTGGATCATAACACTAATAAACACATCATAACAGTTATGTATAAATATACGTCCGATATGAAATACAGCTCAGTGATGCATCATGTAAAATGTGTCACTAAATGTGAGTTATAACTGGAGTGTCAGTCTATGTCAAACATAATGTAGACAGTGAGCATGGCAAAATGACACTGGACTCCCTGCACAATGTGACACACTTTCCCAAATTGGCCCACACATTGTATGGAATCTAAAGGAGAGATTAGAAGGAAGAGGAAATGCTGGATCAGATCTTTGTGAAGATATATATGCTGTGATGACAAATGATATATATCTAATTACAATGTCACTATGCAATACACTTCTTGACTTAATTTCAGTACTTATCAACAACCAATCACTATCATAAGAGCAGAGTGCACATTATACGTAAAAAGTAAGCCTGGTAATTAGTAGGATCAGGAAGAAAATTTAAGACAGACAGATAGATTGATTGATGATATATCATAAGTGCACTTAAGAGCTGCCTTCTAAGCCCAGTTCTGAGCACTAATTGGTCAATAACGTTTTTTTGGAGGGCATTATGGGGTATTAATCAGTTATGGCCTGAGGGAAGAAATCATTAACTTAATGCCCGAGCCGCCAGGCGAGGGCATTAAATGATTTCTGCCCGAGGGCCATAACTGATTAATACCCCATAATGCCCTCCAAATAAATGTTATTATCATTATTATCATTTTGAAGAATATCCATATCCTAGAAGAAAGCTACCCTTTTTTTTTTGATTCATTAACGCCCGCTCCGTTTTCGCGTTATCACGCTCTTATTATTGAATCTAGAGCAAAACCGATTACATAACAGTGTTCTCCTCTTTGTGGAGATAGTTTTAGGCTTTTAAATTTTTCAATTCTGACCATTTTTGGCCGTTTTAGCCCCAAAACAAACAGCAACATCACCATGACGTCACTTCTGATGACATCACTATACACCAGGTGGCGTTTTCGCGGGCGTTAACGGCCATTAACGCCCGCGAACTGGGCGTTAATGGCCAGACAATGCCCTCTAAAATGATAATAATGGGGGTTTATTGATGATGAGATGAGAGAGAGAGAGACTTGGGAGTCCTCAATATGTTACACATTTACCCCATGTGAGGGATCTTTTGCTTGCCCAGCACAGACACTGATACAAGAGGTTGCCAATTTAACATCTCATCCGAATGACATTCAGCTGGGATTTTGCTCCTGAATGTCCACTGAATTTTTTTTGGGTTTCCCAACCAGGATTCAAACCCATGCATTCAAAGACCTTCAGTGGAGCAGGCCTGGCCCCTGACCACTCAGCCACCAAGATGAAAGTGTATAAGATTGATGTATGAAAGTTAGAAAAGAAGTAAGTAAGTAAGTTGATAGGTAAGTGAGCAATCATTATAGACAATTTTCAGAAAAGAAAAAAAAAACAGTTTTATTTCAAACAAAGAGAAAGTATAAGTTTTGTAGCAAGATACTTCAGTATGTTTCAGATATTATGCATCAAGTCCTGTTTGTGTGCCCAGAACTGGTCCAATACATTAAATATTGCAGTCATACTATACCCAATTATTTTTTCTTCACTTTAGACAACGTACATCCCTTGGGTTGTTTGCCAATATCCCTCTGGCACAGAATGAAATATTTGTGAACTTCATGACACAATATTGTGACCATGTAGAGCAAAAAACATACAATATATGTCAAAGTACACATAATCTGTGAATTAATATTACATGATATGATAAAAGATTGAAGATTAGGGTTATTATCTCTTGAACTTGAGCTTTTTCGTAGACTACTATCAGATTTTTTAAGCACTCTTTACAGCACACTTATTATCGTAAATGTACAGTGATCCCTCTATTGTATGACTGACGTAAGATATATCCATATATAGATGGATAATTGTGGTAAGTTCAGGTCCCCCAGTACTGGGCTTGATTGATGAGATGTAACATGGAGCTGGCGTCCTCATCATGTTTCACATTTACCCCATGTGGGGGATCTTTTATTTGCCCAGCACAGACACTGATACAAGGAGCTGCCAATTTAACATCACATCTGAACGATATCCAGCTAAGATTTTGCTTATGAAGGTCCACTGAAAATGTTGGATTCCTCAGTAAATCCTCACCTGGGGTTCGAGGTTCGAACCCATGCAGGAAAATACATTCAGAGCACCAGCAGTAGCCTCTAACCACGAGCCCAACCAGCCGCCTGAGACTGCGCAGTAGTAGAGCTGCATAATAACGTCAGGAAAGTTGGTCACAAAGTGGTCTCTCGTGGGGGTTCGGTCTCGCCTCGAATCATACAGCGGTACGTGCGTTATAAGACTCCCTGTAGTAAGCGACTTACAACAATACAATACAATACTTTTATTTATAGTCAGTTTGAGGATACAAAAGAAACGCTAGCCACAGGCTAATATCACCGACTGTCTAGTAACATGTATAACAATTGAGGAATGGATAAAATAACATTAAAATCTGACTTAGATTAGTGTAAATAAATATAATATATATATATGTGAGTGTAAAATTTGGTAAAATCGATAAATTCAAGTGTTCATAAAAGTTGTTCATAAAAGTTCATATTAAAATTACAGTGAGATTAAAAATCACATAAAGAACAGCGGCAGGATCTGGGTCTCCATTCCGAGATCTTCTTTTTAAAATCTTCCAGGCTGTCACTGTCTTTTAAGCTGGCACTGAGGGAATTCCATAACTTGGCCCCATAATGAGAAAGAGTTTGCAGGCCGTACCGGACGGTCCTGCAGTGTTCGTAAGCCAGCTTATTTTTACTCCGCAAGTTATACTTGGAAGTTTGAACTTTAAAAATATCTTGGATGAAGGGTGGCAAAAGCCCCTTCTGAGATTTAAAAATACTCATTAAAATCTGTCTGCTTCTTGATAGCTCCAGGGACGGTAAATTTGCTCGTTTTAGCAAGTCCTCATAGTCCGAGCTGTAGTCAGAATACACAAATTTCAGGGCACGATGTTGGATGTTCTCCAGCCGTTTAGCCTGCACACTCCCACAGAAGTGCCATACCAGACAACAATATGAGAAGTGAGACAGGATAAAGCTGCGAAAAATCTCCATCTTCGAGGGTGTGTCCAACAACTTTGACAATCTCTGTAGTACTCTAAGTTGGGCTCCTGCCTTTCTGGTTATCAATCCGACATGATGGTGAAAGTTCAGATTCTTGTCCAGCGAAACTCCCAAAAGTTTCACCTGGTCTTCAGAAATAATTTCTGCTCCATTGATGTTGAACAGGACCGGATCTTTACTGTTGAGCACTATGGCCTGAAATTTGGAGGCGTTGGCCTCCATCATATTAACTTCAAACCAGTTCATCGCAATGAGTGATTCGTCAGTTAAGATCTTGCTTACAGTCTCTTTGGTCGATGCGATAGCTGAGATGGTGTTGTCGTCAGCGTAATTATGAAGAGAGGCCACTTTTATACTACTATACAAGTCATTCACGAATAAATTGAACACTACTGGTCCTAAAATGGACCCTTGGGGTATTCCCTTGGTAAGTTCACTCCATGAACTGACTTGTCCTGTCAGTTTCACCCGTTGGAATCTTCCACTTAAATAAGACCATAACAGTCCACAGCTTTCACTTGTCATTCCGTATGTGTTAAGTTTCGCAAGGGTGAGAGGGTGAGGTAAGCAGTCAAATGCCTTGCTTAAATCCATCATTATAGCTCCTGCCTGCTTTTTTGAGTCCAATGCTTGTTTCCATTTCTCGACAAGTTCCATTAGCACATGTTCACAGCTGTACCCTTTTCGATATGCTGCGATTCTGGGGTGTAGCACGTGGTCAAGAAATGATTGAAGCTGCTCATGAATAATTTTCTCTAGCACCTTGGAGAGCGATGGAAGGATGCTCACAGGTCTATAGTTCTTCATTATTATACTTGCCTTATGTGACCGCTTTCCTCCCGCACAAAGTAGTATTTTCAGGGCATTTTGTACCCCGATGAGAGACCGCACCCCATGAGAGACCGATTCATGACAGCAAAAGGGGCAGTTTTATAACCCAGGGATCACTGTATTAGAATTCAGCGCATCAGGGATAAACTTTAATGCTGTTCTTTAAAGGCATAATACCCATATTGTCTATTAGACGGGTCAATCTGTAGTATAACCCACAACAAATTGATACAAAAGGTTTTTCAGTGGATTTTGGTACTAATTGCCTTGCTCAATAACATATTGAAAATCTAGGATTTTCTGACTATGCTAAGTGGGTCAAAATCAAGATGGCGTCCAAGATGGCCGTCGGAATCTTTAAAGTGTTGTATCTCAGTTAATATTCAACTTAGAAAGATAACTTTTGGGTCCAAACCTAGGTTTTCATACCCAAGGAATCGGTTACTGCCCTTGAAATTGTGATAAGGTGAGATTTTGAGCTGAAACTCTCATTTCTAGTTCTAGATCACGTCTAAGATAACATCCTAATGTTTGATGTAAAAACTTGGTGACTCTTTGACTTATGATAGTGATGTTGGTGTCTATACCTATGTTTGTGGCCTGAAGGAAACCAATGAGATCAACAAAAATGTATTTGCTGCAATATTTGAGGGAGGACATGGATAGTGAGGCATATTTCCATACGTAGTATTCCCTTTTGAAATGATCCGAATAGATGAAGTTGAGCAGAGGAAGGTGAAATGTCCAAAGTTTTTCAGGCAAAGGAAAAAAATAAATTACAATAAGATGAGATTTTATGCAAAAGTCTTATTTATATCCATAAATCCAATATGAAAAAATAAAATATCTGATCAATCTGTGATTCCGTATGTATATCTGTAAACAATGGTAGTGTTTGAGTAACAAATACTGTCAAAGTTTTAGTTATCAGGCCTATAAATGCCAATAATGCACAGAGAAAAAAATAACACTGAGTGATACAGCAATTATATTGGCTAATTGTGTTTTTTCTTCACAGGGGAACAGATACTGGCTTCAACTAGCACCTGGCAGTTTAATAGTAGCATGTATGGAGCCATGAAATGTCTACTAAGATGTTGCTAATGGATGATGTTTGTGACAAGTCCGGACAGCAGTCAGCAGCTAGTTAGCTATTACATAGTTATATTATAAGTTATCACATTTTTGCTGGTGCTGCTGTTCATTCTCAGAGCATCTAGCTGTGGATATGAAAGATTTTTAGACCTATTATGAATGTGCAGAGGAACTGCTTTTCATCATGAAGCATCTTATATGTGATGGCTTTGTCTTTTCTGCTTAATAGTACCAAAATACTAGGTTTCCTGTAATTATTTTTGTAAAATCTTGCATCTGACTAAGCTATATTCATGGACATTCATATCATTCTAGACTGTAAAAACCAATGACAATATTCCTCAAGAAAGGGTCCAGAGTGTATGGTGAGCATCCTGCTAATTTTGCAATGATCTTCTTGAGTGTTTTAAGGCCAGTGTGGTCTCTTTTAATCACTGAGGCATTGAGGCTGTCAGGTCTTTGCATTTTCCTGATGAACACATTTGTAAATTCCTGCATTGATATGCTGTATGAAACTGGTCTCAACAGTGTTCTCAGGGTCCAGTGGTTTTTTATGGCAAGACCTCTGCTTTTTCGTGTGACCATATCTTGAAGGGTACTGGTATGCTTATTTCAAGTAGTATGCCGTACTGTTGCAAACAGGAAAGCAGTTGGTAACAGTTTGATTTGCATTGACCTGAAGCCACTTCTGTCTTCATCTATTAATATGGAGTATACTCGTACTTTGGTAATTCAGCAACAATTGACTGGTCTTGGTCTTTCTGCCCAATTCCTTGTTTCTTTTAGTTAGTGCTTTGTTTATTTCAAGAAAAATATAATGCAGATTCTTGATATTATGCATCTTCATCGGTTATCAATGTTTACAGGTTTTCCAAACTTTTCATTCTCCAGAGACCAGAGTAACAGCTAAAAAGTCAGGAATCTCAATTAACAAATCAGACACCACAGTGTTGTTTGTCCTGAGAAGATGGCCATGGAATTCTTTCTGCACTGATTTGCCTGTCAACATAGTTGACTGAGTTCTCAGTTCTCTTCATACCTATGCAAATAACTTCGTCATTTACGACAAATGTGTGGAAGCAACCAAGCAATAAAGCAGACTTCCAAGTGACCAAAATTATTGTCATGACTCCTGGATTATCTCAGTTCTCTTCATACTACCTATGCACACAACTCAGCTTTCCAGTACAGTGATTCATCAAATGTATGCAAGATAATGCAGAAACTCTACAGTTTACAAAATATACAGTGATCACTTTTGGGTGAACAAGGGCTAGTGCAACAACCTGAAAGCTTCCAATGGAGGTAAATATAGCTGTTTGTATGTAATTGGAATACTTTACAATATATAGCATACATGTTCACCATAGACTTATAATTGGCCTGGATGGTCATTTGATTGATTAATCAAGTGCATCACCTCTTGCCTTCCTGGACTAGACTATAGTTAAAAGAAATCCCACAGAAAAATCAACCGAAATACACATATTCTTGAATTCAGGGATGACTACACAATGTAAGAAATTGACAACTCATTTGTGATCATTAGATCTGTACATTTCTGTCATGGAACTTACCGGGCATTCCTTTGCCCTGGTGCCGATGCCACAAGTATGCCCATTCCAGGAAATTTACCTTTCCCATCAATTTTGTGCTATGGTAAACACTGTGCACTGCAAACTACAAGCTGTGTGGAAACCATGTATAATGTAAATATCTGTGTCAAGTGTAGTCACTACAACACAAACCCCATCTAATATTAAAAACAATCAATAAGAAATTCTGCAGAAATAAATGTGTTTTCACTGCAAGCGATATTTGTAGTGGAGAAGTACAGCTCTCGGGCATGCAGTCTGTATGATTGCACGTCCAATGCGCTTGCTTCATTCTGCTCAGCACACTTGCCAATTAATTGTGTTTTTAGAGCAAGACATATTGATTTTGGCCATACCGAGGATATAAAGAAGAGCCACTTCTGAGGATGGGTAATTGTCTCTTATTTGAACTGTTATTCCTTATTATTCTCACTGCTGTCACAAAAATGACCATTTTTTGCATCTTCGTCATCTTCGCCTTTCATGCATAATAGTATGACCGTACGATATCACTTCTTTTTCGCTTTCATAGCAAAAATTCCCTTGTCATAATTTCAATTGTATTTAATTATTATGATGAGACAAAAAAATTGAAAGTCATTTCATTTCTACACAAGCAAATTAGGCAAATGATGATGTTATTGCTTGTGCTGACATGAACATTTCACCTTCCTCTGCTCAGCTTCAGCTATTCGGATCTCATCAAAAGAGAACACTACATATGAAAATATGCCTCATTATTCATGTCCTCCCTCAGATATTGCAGCAAATACATTTTTGTTGATCTCATTGGTTTCCTTCAGGCCACAAACATAGGTATAGACACCAACATCACTTTCATAAGTCAAAAGAGTCACTAAGTTATTGCATCTTAAACCACTAGGACGTTATCTTGGGCGTGATCTAGAACTAGAAATGAGAGTTTTAGCTCGAAATCTCATCTTATTACAATTTCAAGGGCAGTAACAGATTCCTTGGGTATGAAAACCTAGGTTTGGACCCAAAAATTATCTTTCTAAGTTGAATATTAACTGAGATACAACACTTTAAAGGTTCCGGCGGCCATCTTGGACGCCATCTTGATTTTGACCCACTTAGCATAGTCAGAAAATCCTAGATTTTCAATATGTTATTGAGCAAGGCAATTAGTACCAAAATCCACTGAAAAACCTTTTGTATCAATTTGTTGTGGGTTAGGTGGCCAATTCTCATAGATTGACCCGTCTACATCTCATTACATGAGGTATTGTATACATTCATGAGAATCAGAATGAATGAATCAGAATGAATGAATTGATGTCAATATAACAATTAACTTAAGATGACATTACCTTTAAGTACATCCATAACACCATCTCACACAAAATCACTGATTGGTAAGTCCATAAGATGTTCATTCAGGATGGGGATAGTAATCCAGTAGTATGTGTTGTGTTTACAAAATACACTGGTATTCATATCTGGAGGTCAGTGCCTTATATATGCAGTCATGCATGCCTGGCTACCTTCTTCACGTAGGTGTCACACTTCAGTGCCTTCATGGGGAATTCGCAATATTGGAAAACCCCATTTTGCACATACCTTGTATAAACTTCCTTTTATGGCCTTTATTACACTAGTACACACTGGACGCACAAGGTTATGTTTTGCAGATGAAACGGCTGCAATTGGTTGGTACATGCATTTTCCATTCTACAAATTCCCAATACTCCCAATTTAAAACTATTTAATTCCAAGTTGAAGAGGGATTTATTGGTAGAGAGGCATGGCAACATCTCAGATTTCTCCTAGTCCAAGAAGTGCAAAAACAGTGTATTGGTGATCATGAAAAATTGACCATGCACTATCACCAACTACTGGTAGGCCTTCATGAGCCCAGCTGGAAATCTTCACAAGGCTTGAAGCAACACCTGAGTTGGGTTTGTTTGTTTGTTTGTGTTTTACGCCTCTTCAGCACCTTAGTGGCTATATCGAGGCAGGCGATCGCCATATGATGATGACATGAGGAGACTGTGAGTCTGGCACATACCCTATTAATTCAGGGATTCCCAGGGTCTTTCACTTGCCCCAGCACAGAACACGGGATACAACCCGCCTCCATTTAATGTCCCATGGGCTCGGACTAAAATGAGTTCCCAGGGTGAGATTTGAACCAACGCCCTCAAAGCCAGTTGACAAGCACACTTACCAATTAGGCCATAGGGGAACTCATCTGAGTTGGGTATATAATCTTATGAATACTTTGTTGAATAACATTTTCTCCCCTGATAACCATGTAATATTTGTGTGCGATAACGCCAATAAGTGGAGTCCGGAGTCGAAGTTGTAATACAGGAGACTTAAGGAGTCGGGAGTCAGAGTCGTTTTTCAGAAAGCCAAAGGAGTCGCCGAGTCAGGAGTCGGAGTCAGTTCACTTATTACCCGGCTCCAAAGCCCTGCGATCTACCACTGTTCATTAAGGGTGCGGCTATTCCCCCAACTTGATCCGATCCAACTGACCCTTTTTTCCTGGGTGTGGTTAGATGAAAAAAGGTTCCATGCAAAATTTTGAGAAAATCCATTAACATTTAGAGGTTCCTCCTAGAGCTTGAAATTATTGTTATTTTGTGAAAATACTGCAAAATCACAGAATTTTCGTGTTATGTGATTATTAATTTTTTGGCTAGTAATAATATGTTAGTCAACATTTAGCAATCTAGAAACTTGAGGAGGCATACTATAACAACAACTGAGAAAGAATTGCTATTCTATTATGATCTAATCCTCCATTTACATTCTCAAAAAATTTTGATAAATACTGCAAATTTTTTGATAAATTTCGCATATATCAAGATTTTAGGGGTTTTCAATATTTTGATTTATCTTTATTCTTATATAAATTCTGAGGGCACAGTGATAACTTGTCTCTCAGGGGTCTCAATATAATTCATGAATACTTCATTTTCATTGAATCCAGTTAGTTATAATGAGCAATATTAAGTTACCATCGAAAGATTGAGAGCGTCGAAGTTCACACAGTCTTGACTCTGTCTTTAGTTTGGATTGGCCTGTTGGCATTTGAATAGCTAGTCTAGGATTTCCAATTATAAGCCTGCTTTTTGACTAATAACTTCACCAGTAGCAGTATCTTCAGTCTTTCACAGACTTAATACACACTACCCCCAACTAGCAGTCCTATGCTATGACCAGAACAGTAAAATATTACGAAGTAGGATGCTAGGTTCTTCCTCCTTGAAACTAAACCAAGCTCCAATGTGAAAATCATCAATGGTAGTAGACTACCTGTGAGCAAACACAAACAGACTATGCTATGCCTTCTATGAACAGGCTAGAATTCCACAGGCTAGATTTCCACAGATTTCTTATTGGAAAAGGGCAAAAGCAGTTGGACAACTTCATATGGAAAGGTAGAAAAATATTTTCTTTTAATTCCAAAATGAAGAGGAAATGAAAGAAATTCTCTTGAAAGACAGCAAATGTCGAAGCAGGATTAGACAAGGCTGGCAAGTTATGGCCAAAGGTTGTTTTGGACAAAGTATAGTCAATGAGTAAGATCTATGATGGTTGACATGACTGCCACAGTGATTGACACTGAGTAAAATGTATTTTTTCCAAAGAGAAGAAAGCAAAATGAAAAGAACAAGAGATGAATTTGATTCAAGAACTGAAAGATAAGAAAAACTGATGAGGGCTCTATAGATGCAACCGCTTAGTTCTGGTAATGATGCTGATGATCACTACAATGATGTGTCACAGGTATTTTCTCAAAGTTAGTTAAAAACTCTCTTTGGCTCTTGATGAAGATTGGTATTGATGTCCATAATATGACATATAGCAAGATAAAGAAGTTGGAAGCTCTCTCATACATTTCTGCTCGTATTGTCATCAGGCCGACTCATGACTGGATTGGCAGTAGGACATTGTCTTCTCTGGTTAAAGCTAGTAAGGTGTTTGAAGTCAAATTAGTCTGTATATCGCCCATACCAGTCAAAAAGTTAAAGGTAGTAAACCATTAAAAAATCACTAAGTTTCATTGAAATGAAATGAAATTAAATTATCTCTTTTTCACAGCCAAACAAAGTAAATTCAGTTCGTGGTATATGGTGATTCACTTACTCAATAAGTGCTCGAAAAAGTTATGTTCTTTTATTGGGAAGGTATATCAAAACAAAGAAATCAATTAAATATTAGGAAATGCACTTATGGTACACTGTAACAAATTGCTGTAATTTGTACAGTGAATTACTGTAGAAACTACAGTAAGCTGCTGTACAAGTCTGATACAGTAAGCTACTGTAGAAGCTACAGTAAACAAAACTCTACCGTAAGACTTACTGTAAATTTTACAGCAAGCTACTGTAAGCTTCATATTACGGCAAATTGCTGTAGATTTTACGGCAAATAAACTCTACTGTAAGCCTTACTGTAAGTGTTACAGCAAGCTACTGTAACCTTCATATCATGGCAAATTGCAGTAGATTTTACAGCAAACAAAACTCTACCGTAAGCCTTACTGTAAATGTTACAGCAAGCCACTGTGAGCTTCATATTACAGCAAGATGATTTTACAGCAAGCAAGCCACTACTGTAATCCAATATCACACTACTGTAATAACTACATTAAGCCATTGTACTGACAGTTCATTCCTATTAAAGGGAATATACCAAATGTGTCATGTCCACAAGCAATGGCTGAGCATTAAGTTCTAATTGGAGATATTATATTGGAAAATAGCCATCCCTCATATTTATGTTCATGAAATATGTTTTTAAAATCATATCAATATTGTTGTAGACATACATGTATTTGTATCACAATGTTCACCCAACTATCTAGTATAATACTTGATTAAAAATATATAATTATTTAAAATGTGGACTATATAATATTTAGGCTTTTTTTTATTATTCTCTAAAATATATGAATTTACAGATTCAATATGGCAAATTCATTTATAAAGATGAGATACATATGAAAATGACTTTGAAAAATCTGTATTGTGTGGCATTTGATTGACAAATTAGATTAGATTATTTGTTTTTTTAAACTGTAATGTATTACATTTGTAGGATGTTCATTTATAAAATTGCTAAAGACACTCTAGATAATATCTAAGGTCTAAATGGAATAATATCAAACTATACACAATTGTATACTAGTAGTAATTTCTCAGGAATACCACAAGGTGTCACTTTGCATGCATATTATATGAGTATGGCATCAATTAAGGGGTAATTAGAGGGGTAATTAGAGGGAAATCACTGACGCAGAACTGTGACCCAGTTACATAAACTGAATTTACTGGCAGTATTAGACAATTGTATTAGAGTCATTCTTGGACAGTTATTCAAAGGAAGAGGTGGCACTGTTCAGTGGCTCCATGTTTATTTCTTGTTTTAGCAGTGGAGTTGAGTAAATATTGACTGGGTAAGTGTGTTGAATAAACTAAGTATGTTCATTAAACATTCAATCAACTGATTCTTTATTACTTGAATGCTTCATCAACTCTAATGATTTTCTTCTATTTCAGGAGTCCAAAGGACCAGTTACAGGATATTTTACTGAAGTCTGAAATGCTGTTCAAAATTGTGGAATTTCTTCTATTTTAACTGCTGTTTCCATTTTAGCATCTCATCAAGTTCATTCTGTTCATGGACATGTTTACCAATTATCTTGATTAAATAAAATTGTCCCTGCATTTGAATAAAGTGGTCCCAATAATAAAACACACCCCAAAAGAACTACAGTATAGAAAAATCTTACTGTAAAATCTACAATAATCAGCTGTAGTTAAAACTGCAGTACAAGGTCCCCTTCCTGTAAAAACTACAGTAATTTACCGTAATGCTTATACAGTATGAAAATCTATTACTGTAAAAACTACGGTAAGATGCGGTTTTCAAACTACAGTAAGATATATTGATTGCTGTAGTTTTTACAGTAAGTACTGCACAGCAGAATTACAGTAGTGATTTTTGTTGCTGTAAAAAACTACAGTAGTTGCCGGCAAGTGAGTCTGCCGGTAGTTACTGTAGTTTTCTACGGTAAGGTTCTTACAGTGTACCTTATTCCAGACATCGTATCACCCTTTGCTTCATCTATGGATGGGCTACTCTCGGCCAAGAGAAACATCTTGGGTATCTTAGATTTTCCTCATAGATCCGCCCTAACTTGGCTAGGTTTGGTTCTGGATTTGTTGAGACTGTGCCATGCCTTCCAAGTATTTCCAAAAGTGTTAAAGACTTTGTTAGCCAAGATTCCTGGCAGTTCTGTAACACATCAGGATAAATCCAAATTCCATTAAAAACCAGTGGCCAGATAGGTGTAGCATGCTAACAATGTGCATTGGAAGGTAAAGTTAGACTCTCTAAAAGTATTTGATGACAGCAAAAATGAGGAGTGAAATTAGCCTATATGACTTCCTACCTATGGAGAAAAGCAGTTCCAAATCAACAAAAACAGAAAGCATGAAGATGAAAAGTGGTTCTTATTCAAGAAATAAGTAATCTTCCCATCTTTAGGTTGAACGGAATGATATTTTTTGTCAATAACAAGGAGATCATAATGCCAATGTTTTCATATGCATGAATTTCTGAGCTTCTTGCTGCGTTCTAGTTTATATCAATCTTGTTGGCTGTTAATGCATCATGAACCAATCAGATATATTTAACCTAAGTACTACAGAGCAAGATGCGCAAAATCCATGCTCTTCACATTGCTGTAGGTTTGTGGATTAATGGTGATTTAATTATTTAACTTCATAGAGTATACTGTATACAACTGAATACAACGTATATCACTGTTGCATTACTCCTAGGATTCAATGTTTTGACTTATTTCAGAGAATATTTTATATCTGCTACATATTTAGGGTGCAGTTTCTACTGAGTCAAACATCGCGAAAATGCGCGAAAATTCGAAAATTGCTCTAAGCTTCATGTGCTAGGAGGTCCCTCTAAATATACTTCAAATATCACAAAACTTGGCAATTGTTATCTTCATGAGTAACCTCACTCCCAAAATTAGGGTCAGTGAGATACTCTGATATTTTCAGGAATCAGGGGGAATAGCCGCACCCTACAGTGACCGGGTGTTCATTGGTCAGTGTTGCCAATGGTGTAAACCAGTAGAGTATCAATTTTCATGAGGAAGTCAAATTATCTCAAACATTCATATCGGGTGTCACTACAAGTATAGCTACAAGCCAAGCCAAGGAAACCAGCAAAGATCATGGAGATATGGCATGTGAATAGATACCCACAAGTTCACCAATGTATACATGCAGATGAACCCAGATAAATAAATATCAGGTGTAGCAATAATCCTAGAAATGTACAAGATAAGTGTGATACTCCTATCTTTTGGTGCTAATTTACCTCCCATCCAGGATCTGTGGGGTGTAAGGGTAAATATCAGCTGTGATAATTATTATAAACCATGCAGAGAGGTATAAAGTATACTTTATATCTATATATATAGGGATTAAATATTATTCCTAGATTTCATGGTAATACGTGTGCATTTTATGCAGTCCCCTTACCGCTTACATGTATGCATTGTAATATTATTGCAGCCGGTCTGATGTTTTGGGGATGGATCATGGATGGATGATTGGTACTTCATGTCCTGTATTTATGCACTTGGTAGGTTAATTAATAATTAGGACAGGAGGAGGACACATCAATGAGGCAAAGGATGATTGAAACAGCCATCCAACATAGGCCACGTTATCCGGCAAGAGTTGGATTCGAACCAAGGACCCAGCGATTGGCAGTCCATTGTGCTACAGCTATAGACCAACCCTCCCCCCTTCTAATTGCTTCGGGAAAGATAAGATTATTTCTCCATGAAATGAGCATGCACTTTAAATATAGTGACTTATGACAGTTGATGATGTGTCAGGATCATAATCATTTTGTTTATGATATGATAATGATAAATTATGTTTCAAAACTAACAAACTGCCAATTTCATGGCTTTCGTCAATTTCACTCTACTGAGTTACCTACCCTAGAGCTAGTAGACCGTATTACCCACTCCATGGATACCAAAATACACTGGATCATGACATGTTAATTTTCAAATTGAAGCATTATGGTTTTAAAACTACTTCACAAAATCTATTAAAGGACTACCACTCTAGGCGAACTCAACAAGTCCTGTACAAAGACATCTTGTCAGATTCTCTTACCGTAAAATGTGGGGTGCCACAAGGTTCAATCTTGGGACCCTTGCTATTTCTAATATATGTGAACGACATCACAACAACAACTAACTATTTTCACTCTATTTTGTACGCGGATGACACAACCTTATGTGCTGCTCTAAATCATCAATGGAACAATAATGACAGTATGAATTTAAACAATGAATTGAAGGAAATCTCAAACTGGATGAAGCTCAATAAATTATCGTTAAACATAATGAAAACTAAGGCAATGCTTTTCCATTCATCACAAAGGAATATATTTAATTATCCATCTTTAGTTATTGATAATGTGCCAATTGAGTGTGTACTAAATTTTAACTTTCTGGGAATAAATCTAAATCAAAATCTGAAATGGGGCCCTCATATTAAAACAATAGGTGTTATGAATAGAATGAAAAATTATTTACCATCAAGTGCCTTATTAAGCATCTACCATGCATTGATTGGACAACATTTGAATTATGGAATTAGTATATGGGGCGGAAATGTTGGTAGGATTTTTAAAATGCAAAAAAAGGCTGTAAGGGTAATTACTAAAAGCAAATACAATGCCCATACCACTCAGATGTTTAGACAACTCAAAATTTTAAAAATTCAAGACCTGTGTGCACTGCATGATTTCAAATTTTGCTACCAATATGAAAATGCTATTTTACCTGAATATTTTTTACTAGAAATGCTGCAAAGAAATACTCATGTCCTTAATTTCAGTACAAGAACCAACAATCGCTATCGCTTGCCCGCTGTGAGCCATGAATATGCTAGAAACAGTATGTCATACAAATTTCCGAAAACATTTAACGAAATGAATGAAAATATAAGAAACAAAATATACACTCATAGTCTAATAGGTTTCAAACATTATATCAAACAACTTTTTTTCAAATCCTATGATATTCCCTGTCAAATTGATAATTGTTTCATTTGCAACAGTGTAGGCTAGTCAGCACATAACAATTAACCATCTATAAAAAGTCACTATATATTTAAAATTAAAGTTAAAAAATACCGTGCAAGCACGTAAACCCCGCTGGCTCTATGTGAAGCCATTGAGACCATTCGGATCCATGTGTCCGTCCGTGTGTCCGTGTGTCCATCCGTCCGTCCATGTGTCCGTCCGTGTGTCCGTCCGTCCGTGTGTCCGTCCGTCCGTGTGTCCGTATGCCCGTCCGTGTGTCCATGTGTACGTGTGTCAGTGTGTCCGTCCGTCCGTGTGTCCGTCCGTGTAGCAGTCCGCCCGTCCGTGCGTCTGTCCGTGCGTCCGTCCGTGTGTCCGTCCTTCTGTCTGAGTGTCCGTACGTCCGTACGCCCGTGTGTCCGTACGTCCTTGTGTCCGTACGGACGCACGGACTTGTCATTCCTATCTGCATGACAATATAAGATAACAGGCAAAATTTGAATGAAATATGAGCAACACAAAGTGAGTTATGCTTGACGAAATCCCCAGCACATTGAGGACTGCAGTACCCCGTAGGCTATTACATAGCCAGCGGGGTAAAAAGTAGAACAGGCTTATTTGTATTGGAGGTTTTATCTTTGTTGTAGAATTAAAATTTATGTGATAAGTATGATACCTGATCTGTGTGTCCCATCCTGATGACTGCGAGGATTTATGGTTTGGTATATTTTCTGTTTTTTTTTTTGTTCGGGTGGTCCCTTGGCAGCGACATCTAGGATGTTATAGAGGGACACCTTCTCCCTGTATGCTATTTTTAAAACTGAACCTGGATATACACATAATGTTGAATTGTATGCTTGGAATGCATGAGAAAATAAAAGGAATCTGAATCTGAATCTGAATCTGGTGAAATGATCCTCTCTTCCCCACAAAAAGGAGACCGCTGTAAATATAAAATATGGCTGGCTGAAAGCAATGCTTTCCAATGGATTGATTGACTTACTCTGTCAAAATAACATTAGGATACCACACAAAGTTTTTCCAACTTATTGCCAGTGTGGTTCTTCGCTTTAAAATATGATCAAATTTCCTTACTGTGGTAAACACAAATCATATGATTTATTAAATCAGTAGAGTCTATGACCTCAAGATCAAACCTAAGGATTTAGATCATCTGAAGATCAGACCTAACTGCCTCCAACTTCTGTCTGGGAATTAAGTGAGGGCTGGAGAATATCCCCTTCCCCCAACTGTCAGGCCTTGAATCAAGGGTGAAATTGCCTCTGATCTAAGCCAGATCTACCCAAGCCTCGATTGCTGCCTATTGCATTGAATTATAACCTCACTTTGGCTGATTACCAACTGATTAGATACGAGCAATCATTCTTTCAGAGGATTACCTGGGTAGCATTTTTTATTCATTGTATTTTGAGGCAAAGGGCCCAAAGGCTGAATTAGAAATTATATATAAAAAAAAGATCTGAAAACAGTGGCCTGACGTTTATTTCAATCTATACTAAAGGGTATTTTGTTAAATTAAAAAAAGCCATCTTTAGTTGTTTCTTTTTCGTTTCTTTTTTTTTTCAGCATCGTAGTTGAGGTCCCTCAGCTCTTATTTGCTTTCATTTATTTTGGGTGGAAGTGATGCATTGAGTATAGTGGATCTTGCTTGCATTAGTTGCATTCAAAACAAAAATGTACTATTTGTATCACTCTATGATAAGAAAAATTCCATATTTATGAGCTAGAGTGTAGTTATGCATGCCATGAAACTTCAAATGAGTAAATTATAGTTTGTGACTGCTCCTGGATTATGGAACAGTTGTGTGGAAGTGTTTATCACACCACTGACATGCCATTATAATTTTTGGTCAATTTGTCACACTGTTTTTTTGTTGTTGTTTTTTCGGGGATAGAGCAATTTGAAACCTAGACTATTACAGCAAACTTTTGCATAACAGCCCCAATGCAATTACAACTTATTGATTTGATATTTTTGGAGCGAAATAAGAGTAAACACAATACTTCAAACCTGCAGTTTGCTTTCAAAAAGGGCCATGAGACTACAATGTGCACTTTAGTTGTCAAGGAAGTTGTTAGACATTACTTGAATAATGCCTCTGATGTGATCGGTTGCTTTATTGACGCAACAAAGGCATTCGATCGTCTTAGACATGACAGATTATTTGAACTGTTGATTGAGAGGGGAGTGAATGTGATAGACCTTAGGGCACTGAAGGATTTATACAGAAGACAGCTGATAAGGGCAAAGTGGAATACTTGTGCATCGGAATATTTCTCCTCAGTTAATGGTGTCAGGCAAGGGGGCATTGCCTCTCCAATCCTCTATTGTATTTACATGGACGAGCTATTGCGAAGGCTGCAACAAAATGGATACGGCTGCTGGCTTGGTAGACATTACACTGCATCTTTATGTTATGCGGATGACTTGACATTGTTAGCTCCCACTGAGCATGGGATGCAACAAATGCTTCACGTGTGTGAAAAGTATGCGGTGGAGTATGGAATGCTTTATAACTCCACAAAGACAGTGTGCGTTATGTTCTCCAGAAGAAAGACTTCTGATTATCCTGTGATTAGACTGTGTGGTGACCAGCTGTCATGGGTACAGCAAGTCAAGCATTTGGGATCAATTCTCAGTTACAATCTCAGCGAAGGCCCGGAGGTAAATCTGAAAAAGGGAGATCTTGCAGGCCGGACTAATCTCCTTATATCTACCTTGTGCAAAGCTCCTGATGGTGTTGTTTTGGAGGTATTTGACAAGCAAGTGTGCCATTTTTATGGTGCCCCTGCATGGGATTTTACTGACTCCAAGGCAAATGATTTCCATATCATGTGGAATAAATGTGCCCGACGCATTTTGAATCTACCCCCAAGAACACATACAAGGTACTTAACACACCTGATCAACACACCAAGCTCACAAACACAAATCGTTAATAGATTTATTAGACTTGTGCAATCTATGAAAAACAGTGAGAATGAGTTGGCTAGGCATGTGGCAAAGAGGGGATTAAATTGCTCAAACTCAATAATTGGGCATAATTTGCAAGTTGTTGCCTTCAAAGCTGAGATCAACACTGAGACTCTGAAAACTTTAAAAGTGAAGGTGAAAGACAAATGCAGTGCAAATGACTTGTGCTGTATTCAAGCAATCAATGATTTAAGAAAAGGACTTATTGTGAACTTTGATAATATATTTCTACATTTACTCTGTGTTTACTAAAGACTATATAATTTAACATATCTTATATTTAATCATGTCAATTTCCCATGTACCAATTTCAAAATTTGTGTATGAAGTGGAATAAATGTATATATATATATAAAATTGGTATTATTCTCAGTGATGGAAATGGGGGGGAGCTCGGGGGAGCTCAGCTCCCTTGACCAAAAAACAGGGGGAGCTGTACCCTGCTACAGCTCCCCCAATGATCAGTGATAAAATTATAATTATCATGTTACTTTTTCAGTCCTTATGCTATTTTTAACCAAAATTATGCTCTTGCGGAAGAATTCTTTCCATTTTAAAAATTTAGAATGACAAGCAACTGCCACACGAACCGAGAGCTCCCCCGACGAAAATTTTCCATTTCCATCACTGATTATTCTCCAGTTGCCTTTTCCCTGTTCAATGCATCATAATTCATAAAATTAAAAGAAAAACCAATTCAGGATTCAGTGTATCACAAGAGTCACATTTTGTTATTGTTTATACAGACACCTATAATGCTATTACATAACACTAAGTAATACAGTATCCTGTACATTATCATTCATGTTATCAGAATAATCTACTCTATGATAGTCCATGTCTGGTCTGAACAATATATCCTCAATTCCCCATAATAATGACATTAGGCCTATCAATAATCTGAAATGAGATCAATCCTCCACAATTATATAAATACACGTAAAGTTTTGATATACCTTTGATATTAATCTATACAGATAACGCTGCTATGGTATATATATATATCAAAGATCGTCCAATCATCAATTGTATTTTGTACCTCAGACTTTCTATTGTATAACTAACCTCATTCTGATAAAACCATTAACTGTAATAACTGCTCAAGGTTTCACTGATCACATAAAAACGTTTTGGTGTCCTTTTAAAACAGGGTTTAATCAGAAAATTAATGATAATATAAAATTTTAGGTTAGAATAAAAGACTCACCCTTGTTTTTGCCAGGCTCTAGCTCTCTTCCTCCTTTTGTGGCAATTGTAATACGTCGGTGTAATTGTCACTAAAACATCTTTGTCCCTGGTCATCTTGCAATTGGTAAAATCCAATAGTATCCAAAGATCTATCAATCAAATCTCATTGATGCTAATTGTATCGATACAACAAAATGCCATTCCTGTTTTTGCAGAAATGACACGGTTTCACTCGAAGTTCCATTGCATCACTCAGACTCACAGCCTTTGTATATTAGACAGTTTTGTGTTGTTTGTTGTCATCATTGTATTATCGCTCAGTAGATAATCCTTGTGGTGTGATTTATCTGTAAAAGAAGTTACATATAAAGTTATTCATTTCAAAGATCTTCTTCAGTAAGACATATAACTCCACTTCATACGGCCAGTATAAGTGTAACCTGCCTGTACAGGCGTCTTCTGATTCTGAACCCCAAATGTTGCTGCAAGAATATTATCATGTCCGCATTCTGCTTTATTATTTTATTGCTCATTTTAAAAGAGTTGGAAGGACAATATAATAAGGAAGCTTTTATAACAAATTGAGTGTATTGTTTTGCTGTCACTGCTAAAGGACCAAAATGAGAAATCACTGCCGACAGGAAGCAGCACCTCCAACACTCCCTGACACTGTTATGTCAGAGTTACATGTCTTATCAGGAATATGAATCTTTGGTATCAATTGTCCTGTTTCCATCTAATTTCAAACAATTTTTGATGTTCAAAGTATTCACGATTTTACATTTCATGGAATCGCAAACATTTCTAGTGAGGTAGTTTGTTTTATATATAAATTTAGTAAATACTATTGATTGATTTCTGATAACACTATAGATTCCTTTTGAGGACAAAATCTCCAGGCGTAAAACAGATAAACGATGGCTCAATAAAAAGGTTTTATTCGATCAAGTCAAGTAATATTATCTTGCCTGATGCGCATTGACTTTGTTTACTATAGAGACAAGCAAATGATAAGTCTCTTCGCTTTAAATTTTTCCACATTGATGATAAGATCAATACACTTTTTAAGGGTTCAACTAAATTGAAAAGGTTCAATACTGGTGGCAGGGCCCTATGATGGAGCCTTATGCTCCCAACTTGAGAGAAAGGGGTTCTATTGTGGGAGTTCAGTGAAGCTGGATTATCTAATAAATAAGTGTGGTTTTTGTTTGCTGCTTGAACCTTTTAATGAACCTTTTAGGGTTCCTTGTCTATACCAGCTTATAGAACCTTTAAAGGTTCCTTAAAAAAGCTGTTTGTTAAGAGTGTAAGCTGATTGGGGAAATAGAAATATGCCTGAATCAAAGTAATCACTTCAGTTCATCAGTCAGTAATTGCTAAATGCTATAAGGCAAAGTCCTAAGACCAATATAATCCCTTGCAAAACACATAATATACTGATGTGTGTGCTGTACCCAGAGCAAATATACACACAAGCCTTTCTAATGAATCATGCTGTTACATGTTATACTGAAAGCAAGATCCTATACTGAACATGTCAACTGTCAGTGGCCTGTGATCTGTGTCATTAGGGGGCAATTTATCTTTTTCATGTCAAGATTATGTTATAGGTTATGTGATAGACTGGATGTGTGGAAATTGGGTGGGTTGTTCTAAAATGCCATTAAGTTGTAGCACTCAGTTCTGAACAGTATTGTTTAGGCATCAGCTACAACCATCATTAACACATAAATGCCATAAAATGAAACTTTAACTGGGTAAACTTCAGAAGAAATAGGACAAATTACTTAATTAAAGAAAAAACCAAATGGATTTCTGCACAGAAGCTTGGGTATTTATTACAACTCTGAGGTATTTTAAGTCATCAAGTTTAATGCTCACAAATTAATGTTGTTTAGGTGCCTTGATATACCAAGTCAATACAACTCCAGTCTCCAAGTTGTGATAATTGTTATACCAGACCAATATAAAACGATAAAAGTAACAAGATAACCCTGTATTGACTCACTGCATTATCATTTACTAGATGTATATCTGTGTACTCTCAGAATATCCATGTGCACTACAGATAATCCTTGCAAATTGATAATGGGGCAATTTGTTGTGATCATAGTGATTAGGCTGGCACTAATTGGGCTTTGATTTATCTGCAATTTTCTTGATTTATGTAAGACTAACACTACACTTGATACATGCTATTAAAAATTAAATGAGACTGTTTAATTTTGTCCTTGGTGAAACTATTTCATCTTAAATCCATCAAATAGTATAGGTTGGTTTGATTGTACTTTACATGTATGTATTATGTGATGTTTGGACCTTGTTTGTAACACTTTTAAAACAACATTTTTTATATTCCATCAATATCCCACAATGCCTATGGGGTACTGATATGTAGGCTATTTCAACCAAAATAGTGACTATTACCTAATAATAATCACTTACAGGATTTTGGGTTTTTGTGGTTTCACAGTTTCCAAGATCATCCACTCTGAGAAGTGCAACTATCCAGAATTTATTGCATTCTCCTTTATAGCTCAATGATTCCACATTTCCACTGTAACATCCATAAGTGTTTGTAATATCCATGTATTTGAATTCTTATAAATATAGCTTTTAAAAGCAAGATGTTATGTTGCCTTTTCACTAAAAATGGATAATAAGTTTCAGATTTGAGTCCACACACCAGTACTCCTTTCCAAGTCACATGACACAGTGTTGTATAATCCGTTTGTAAATCCACTATATCCCATTTAATTCAGCAGCTAATCCCTAAAGTGGAACAAATTGGTGCAGTTTGCTGCCATGTGTCAAAGTTGATAATGCTTAGCCAGGGTCTTGTCAGTGTTTAGGCTTCCAGGCTGAGCTGTGTATGTAGGCCAGTGTGCCACTCTGGGATACCACTTGGGGTTTAATCCTGGAGACAACAGCACTAACCCTGGACAGAATTAGTGAGAATAGGTCTTTACCCTGGAGCTGCCAGACTGGCACTGGTGTTGGAGAAGTCTAATGCAGATTCTATTGGAGTCTACAGCACAAGTCTACACAACAGCTGAATGGGGGGGGGGGGGTGAAGGGATGCCATATCACAACATATGGGTCTTTCCAAGGTTGCAAGGTCCACCCCAAAACAATAAAACATAACAAGACTGACAAGTATAAAGCCTTACAACATTGCACAAGTGCACGTGCTGGCTGCCATGGGTCAACTGGCACCCCTTGCCAGCTGTGAGCCAAGTAACTGATGCCACAGGGTTGGCCTGCCTCTGTGCTTGGCTGCTGGGATGCCCTGCCTATGGAGGCCTATGCAGGCTGTGTTGTGGAAGAGGAGCCAGGAATTGATACTAGAAGGTCCACAATGTGTTCTGTGAATATGACTGGTGACACGTTTCAACGTCTCCAATCACAGCATTCTATAATTATTATGTCCTTCGACTTATCCCAGTGTCCTGTGGTGTTTTCCATTGTGTCATAAGGTGGTTATTTATGTCTTGTGGCTGTGATTGGTAATTGGTGTCATGTAGCTGTTATTTTTTATATCCTGTGGTCGTTTTCTATGTGTCATGTGGTTCATTTGTGGCTGTTATTCATGTCATGACAGTCTTGTTGCTGTGATTGGCGTTGTTTAGCTGTTATTTTTTATATCCTGTGGCTGTTTTCATTGTGTCATGTGGCCGTTATTGATGTCCTTCGGTTGTTATTGGTGTCATTTAGCTGTTACTGATGTCCTGGGACTGTTATTGATTCCCTGTAATTGTCATTGGTGTCCTGTGGTTATTATTTTTGGTCATGTGACTGTTATCTATGCAATGTGATTGTTATTGGTGTCTTGTGGTTGATTTTTGTTGACTGCGGTACTTATTTTTTTCATGTGGTAAGTTACACTATCCCATTGCTATTTTTTTTGGCTGTTGATTAAATTTTTGGCTGTTGGCTTATCCTAGGTATAGTCATACAGTATATGATTTTTTTTTTGTATTTCTTTTTCTCTTAGTATTATATTCATTGCCTGAGTCAAACACCACCATGGAGCTCTAGGTTCCATGTCTGCTGCTGACCAAATTTAGCGGATCATTGCTGAAGCTCCTCCAGGGCAGAATGCCAAAGGACCCACAAATGATGAAGATTTTTCTCCCAATAATACCGGTGATTCAGCCCATGAGGCTGTGACTGCATGCTTCCCGAGGATTTCCACCAATGCTGGGGCTAGACTGAGATGTATCATGGAGCACCACAAGGGTCAATCATGTGACTCATAATTACACTCTTAACGCAAAAGGTTCTTGATGGTATATATAAAGAACCCAAAGCCGGAAAAAGGATCTAATTGTTTTATGGTTCCATTGGATTGAAAAGGTTCAATACTTGGTAGGGAGGCCCTATGATATGACCATATGTTCCCAACTGGAGAGAAAGGGGTTCCATTGTGAGAGAACCGGGTTCCTTTTAGATCTATACTGGCTTATAGAACCCTTAAAGGTTCCATATAAAGCCTTTTTGTTAAGAGTGTACCTACTACCTATGTCTAACTTTCTTCTTCTTTGAGTCAATATAGACCATCTCAGGTACTGAAAGGAAGGAAATGCATAATGTATATTACAAATTTAGTTATAACTGAAATAGATTGTGTTGCATGGATCGTATTGTTTTTAAAATGCATATTGCCTTCATACAATAAGTGACCTTTGTGCCATTTTTTAAAACGAATAACCTTCTTGATATGCTTACAGCCTAGAAGTATGAACAGATTGAAGCCAAACACTTACCTGTGAAATGACACATGATAAACTATTCATTACATTTAACCGTATTGCCTTAAATTGCCTTCATATACATGTATACTGTCTGTGAAATGTTGAGCCAATTTAATGAATAACCTTAATTCTTGTTTAGAAAAAAAGCGTCAACATCCATTCAACATTATAGCTGAATACATCTTTGACTTTTCAAAATACATTATGTTGCAATCTGGCAATGACCCTTGGGTCCATATGGCTGCCATAAGCTCAACATTCAATATTTCCAGAGATAAAGCTTTATAAGAGGCTTCGATCAGCTCTCCCCCCCCCCTCTGGCTCTCTCTGATAACTTATTATATATTCATGGCTGATAACAGCAAAATACCCAGTAATATCCTGACATTGCTGAAATGTCATGAGTGAACTTGGATCATACAGCCCTATGGTGTGAGTTATGAGTCATACAGCATGCAGTTATACTTTGTATACACTCTTAACTCAAAAGGTTCTTGACAGTATATATAAAGAATCCACAACAGAAAAAAATAATGAACGGTTAAACTGAATTGAAAAGGTTCACTATGGTGGGAGGGCCCAGAGATGGAGCCCTATGCTCCCAACTTGAGAGAAAGGGGTTCCATTTTCAGAGTTTAGTTTCTCCAAGTGTTGTTTTTGTTTGTTGAATAATGAACCTTTTAGGGTTCCTTATCTATGCCATCTCATAGAATCCTGTAATGTTCCATATAAAACCTTTTTGTTAAGAGTGCATTACTGGTTCTCTTCTTCCACATCGTATAACAAAACTCAGACTCTGAATTTACAGACAAAGTGATAAGCATTGATTCAAGCTGAGGTAAAGTTGCTGTTTAATTTTCATAGGATTTTATCGGATCATAACAAGTGTTATAGTCTAATGGGCCACATAAATTTTGCTTCCTTGAAGTGATTGTCTTTGGTATATTATATATAGCACAAATGGAAATGCAGACCCATTTCACACAATTGTATAATTTTTTTAAATACAAATGTGCCAGATCAGACACACTACTTTCCCCTATTTTTCTTTTTTGCATTATATCTTATCCCTCTGCCCACTTTTTTACTAGTTTCTTTCTGTTTGATTGACATGTTTATTCTGGTTCTAATCTGTTTTCTTCTTTGTATTTTTCATTTTTGTGTCTGCAGCCCTTAGCAAATATTTTTCTTGCTACCCAGTAATTGTTTTGTTGCTCCTGTTACTGAAACACTTAATAAAATCCTGGTTGTTGGGAAGTGAAACAAGGATGATGTGGATGATATGACAGTTTTACATTTACATATGTATTTTACAAAAATTAAGTAAGTGGTAAGTGAGACACTGTCCTATATCCTGAATGCCAACACAGCATATTGAGAGCGGAATTTAAATATTTGGGTCTTTAGCCTGTAATAGTAAATACATTTGCAAAATGACCTTTTGCTGTAATTCCCAAGAAAAATGGGATAATGCAAATCAATTGCCAGGGATTCAAACCTTGGTTATTTGTCTTAGTTTAGTGAGATGATGAACCACAATGCAGGCATCCGGTCAACAGGATTCAAAAATTTTATAAAGAAAGCTGTGTGGGGCACAGTGAGACAGTTTGAAGCGGGGCACAGTGTCAGTGAGACATAACAAAATACACTCGAAAAGACCTGAATGCATTGCACAGCTCACAATTCATGTACAACAAAATGCCTGCTGTAAACTACTGATTTAGTGAGTCATGTCCATTTTGATTAGTATGTAACAGGTGCGGCAGGTTATATAAGTCGTGCATGTGTCCTGTGCAATGAATTTTCCAAACATGCTCCAAAAAAGATCTAAATAATTATCTAGCCGGCTGGTTTTATTAGAGTGTAGTAGTTTTTACAGCAACAATTGATAGAACAACTCCGCAGGTCCTGAGGATTGTTGGTTATGGCGGCAGATGCCCTGTCTCACTGTGCTCCACACAGACCACACTTGACGAGCATGGACGTTTCTCCAAACCTGTAAAAGGTAGGAACCTGAAACTACTGGACAATGTACCAAACGTTATCATCTAAAATGTGGGCCTGAACTCATTTACTCTTAACTGTCGACATTTTGGAACACTTAAAAATAAAAAAAGTGTCTCACTGTATCCCGCTCTCCCCTAATGGACAAGAAGGAGAAGTAATTATAAGCCAAAAAAGAAACACTTGACCTTTATTGCATTAGGGGTGTTTCATTGTCATGGTTTAGGAGTTACTTAGGGCAGATTTCACAAAATGTGCTCTCAGAGGGTACCTTAAACTTTCCAACCCTTTTGTTATTTCTCTGTTGCTTCCTGAAGCAAGTAAACCTATTACTAAGTACATCTGTGATCTAATGAATAAATTTCATTTATATTGGAGTAGGATCCGCATAAAAAATCCGTCCTCCATCATTTATCTTTGTTACATTAGCCCAAGGCCATATTTTTAGTTACTCTGATCTACCAATCGAACAAAAAACAGTGTTTTCCCATGATTTTATGTAATGGATTGACACAATAAATGATTTGGATTTCAGCTTTTTTTTTGTACTGCCAACTATCCTTGCAAAAAGCACCCTGAGAAAATCTGAGAAACTACGAATCATTTATATCAGACTTGTGCTAATGTAACTTGTGGTAAGTCATTTTGCAGCTCTTTGTGAAATCTGCCTTAGGCGATAGACAGATCAAAGTAAAATCTAATAAACATATTTCCGATCCCTATAGTGTTAGTTATGGTATCCCCAAGGTTCTGTCTCCGGAAGTTGGGACTCCTTATCTACATTGTTCCTAATTACGCCCCAGGCAGCACCGTACTGATGTGCCGCTCCCCCCCCCCCGGCGCAGAGGAAGGAGGGGATGCAGAGCAAGCAGGGGGTGCAAAGGAAGGAGAGGGTGCAGAGCAAGGAGGGGCACAAAGCAAGAAGGGTCGCAGAGCAAGGAGAGGATGCAGAGCAAAGGGGGGTGCAGAGCAAAGAGGGGGCCAGAGCTTGGAGTAACTAGCACTAGTTACACCAAGGTCAGAGCAAGGTGGTGCTTGGAGGGGCTCAAAGCAAGGAGGGATGGAAAGCAAGGAAGAAGTGCAATCTTGAAGCAAAACACCAAATACATAGAAGATATTACAATCTCTCACTTTGATAAAGAAAAAATGAGGACCAGTTCACTGTGAAAAATGCACTTCCTGACTCATGATAGCTGATGAAGTATTATCTACTCTACTTTCAACATGGGAAACATAGAGGCAGTTTGATTAGTCACGATCAAGAGAAGGCCATTTCATAACTGATTTTGGATTGAAAATCAGATGTATCTTTCGTTTGGCTGTCACCAACAAGAGGGATAAGTCTCCTTAAATCAAATTAACATTGAAAGTATTGGGTGTAACACTGGGAAAAGGGAGTGAGAATTATCATGCAGGGTTGACTTTGGTGTATGTAATCCCCACTAGGTGGATGTAAGTGTTGGGATTTGTCTGAAATCCATCTGCTGAGTAGTTATGAAAACATTACTGTTTACTTCCGCTTTGGGCTCGATCATGCCATTGATGATAGATGGGATATAGCAATCCGCAAGCTTTGTCTACGAGTGGACTGCTGTTTCATTGCCACAGCTATTCCAGCCTTGGCAGATCAGAACAAATGTGTCATGTGTTACCACCTGGTGGCAAGTGTTCAATTCTTCGAGCTTCAGCGAGCAGCCCACATTAAATGAGTGTTAGGAACTCACAAAATTTTGTCTGGAAGAAACCATGGCTGTTTCTGAATATTCTGATGGCCTTGTCTACATCCTTATTAATTAGGGAATGTGATTGCTGAGTCTTACCCTAATTTACCTTAATGTTGAATAGAACTTTGTGAATGTGCCATAAAAGTGGAACTACTTCTTTGGAGCTGCAATGAGACCAAACTCGCCCTCATTCGGATTCTCGGAGGGAATCCGTCACTCGTATATGCTTTGAATTCTGGGAAAAATCCTCATTGGCCCCTATCCGTTGCAACGGCCGCCATTAGAAAACGTTGTAAACATGCCAGCCATGCTGTCGTGGTGCAGTTAATTACAAAGAGGTTGTCAGCACTGTGTCCCTTCACTGATAGCATCAGCAGCATCAACTTATTGATATGTGTATTTCGGCCGTGCTAACCATTCTGCTCAATCAAGCACATCCACAGGTGCCACAGGCCTATTTCCGCGGAGCTCCACGCTGTTTACATGCGTGCTAAGGCAGATATCCTTGCACCCTATCAGTGTGAAGCGTCAAATGCGAGTGCCAGTTCTAGCGAACTGGCTCTCTGCTAGGGCAAGTATGCAATGAGACAAAACTAACTTTGTGCCAGATGGCAGCAGCATGCAGTTCTCATTTTCACCAGACTGCCCCAAGCTCCTATTGCCAATCTTCTATAAGATGGCAGCCTTTTCTAGCTGTGTCTACTTCACAGAGCTACTGATGCAAGATGCACCTGCTTCATCCCAGTTCCTGAGAACTGGCAATGGCACTCTGTAGGCTTCCCAGGATAGGGCTATAAGTGATAGTTATATCCCGCGTTTGAGGGAATATGTGATATATCCGAGGCGTTAGCCGAGGATTATCACATATTCACGAAAACAAGGCTTATACCTCAAACAAAACAAAACAAAAACTGAAGAGATTTAAAAAAGAAAATACAACAAGAAGGATTTGAGAGAAAAAGAAAACAGCTAGAAACAATTTTGTCACGTGGGATTAATTTAATTACATGATGATACAAAATTCTTTGAATAAAAGAAATTTTAACAAAAATGCAAAATGTGGAAAAAATGTAAGGAAAAAACTTTGATGAAAAAAAAGTGATAAGAAATATTTGGGGGGAAAATGGAAAAAAAAATATGGGGGGAAATGTTAATGAAAAAAAAATGGAAAAAAATTTAGGGAGGGGATGGGAAACTAAAAAATAGTGTATAAAGAAAAAGATTGGAACAAATAATTTTGGTAAAAAATCAGGAGGAGGGAAATTGGGGAAAAAAATATACAGGGGGAAAATTGTAGGCAAAATATAAATTGTGGACAAAAAAATTGTTAACAATCAGAAGAATATATGTATTTGGATTGTTAGGTTACATCCATCAGATGAGAAAGGGGGATTGGAGTTTTAATAGACACTAAATTACTTATTTCATGGAAACTGCAGCAGTAATTGGGTCCATTTATTTTCAGTGTATGACGTCCTCATATATTTGTTTCTTAATCAAGCGAAATATCTCCACCACTTATTTCAAGACTACTCAAAAGGAATTAATTTATCTCACCAAAACTAGACAGACACGGAATTATTTATTTAAAAAAAAAAAGCAACTTCAAGACTTCCTACCCCTCCCTGATATCAAATATGGTTGACCCCTTATTATTCGTGTTATTGACATTAAAATCCAACTTGGGGTCAAATTAAAGGATTTACAGATTTGTTGTAGGCATTCGGTTTTTATGATACTTTTGTTTTATTTTGTTAAATTTTGTCGGTAATTCACTGTTTGGTATAGTTTTGCTGTCTGTATTATGAGCTTTGTTAAATAATGAGGCTTGTATATCCTATATACTCCCATGGGCATAATATATAAGTGAACAATAAAGAATATATGATATATACCAGCCAAATACAGGCTTCTGATTGGCTGATGGGTCCTAGGTATGGTATAATAAAGTTTGAACATAAAATCAAACTCAGAAGCATTAAAATCAACAAACAAACTAAAGTTTTTATACAATTACGTTTTATTTTTTTATGATACATCTGGAAATAATCAAATGTACAATAGTTTGAGCAAACGGAGCAAACAGCATTAATATGAACATCGATCAACCAGCATTTCAAGACATTAATTAATTTGAAAGATTGCATAGAATCTGATTTATGATACAATATGGCATGAAAAAAAAAATAAACAAAACCTCAATTAATATCATACCACAATGAGGTAATTTCTCAGATATCAAAACTTGGGAAAATATGGGCAAACTGAGCATATATACATGTATATGCCATTAGATTATTCGATATTCCCTGAAGTACATGTACTTACACACATCCAATATAGTGACAAATTTTAACAGTTCTCATTTTTTACAAAAAAACTATGTAATATGTACATTGTACAATGTACTATGAGCAATATATATTGTCAACAGTATAGTGACCAACATTGTAAGTTAATTTTTACATTTCCATATTATATTTAGGGCCTATATATATATATATTAAATTTTACATTTATACAAATATTTGTGTAAAATAATCGAATTAACTAAACTTTTAACCCAACCATTCTCTCGCTTGCTGCCCATAATTTCTCCTCCACATCAACCTCCAAAGCTTGTGGGGCCGCTTTTTTCTCAGCGCAATCACTGTGAAAGAAAACATCTATGTGACAGAAAATGTCTTTATGGAAAGTGGGGGGAGCTATAATAATACATCACGGGCTTTCATAACGGGAACTTCATAATGCAGGTTGTTTATAAACAATTCAACAAAGATAAGTCCCCCTTTGGATAAACTTGAATATCTCAAAGATTCCATCGCTGATTTTTATGGCAGTTGGCTGAATTATAGCCCCGCATATCGACCTTACATGTGTGTATTTATAGCTCAGTGGCATTATTCCTGGCTGAGCCAGCAGCCTTTGAGTGAGCCTACCCCTGTTTTCAAAAATCCCTGGCTTTTCCAATGGATATGAACAATTTCACCATGTGAGGGAGCCACCAGCTGATTAAACTTCAGTTAGGGGAGGCTACCCCTGTTTTCAAAAAATCCCTGGCTTTTTCCATCTTGTGTCTGGAGAACATTTGTTTCTCAATCGTACTTAGACGACAACTTATGACTTCTTTTGAAACAGATTTACAGTTTAGGTTCCTTGGATGCAATAAAAAATTATTTGAGTGGAGTTTAAACACCTTTTGGTAAATTTTTTTTTGGAAAAGCCAAAACTTCAAATTTTTGAAAATAGGGGTATGTGCACTCGGGGTCTACTGGCTCAAACAGAAATTAGCAATAAAGCTACAAAACGCATGCACACTTAATATGTAGGCCAACAAACTGGCCATCTTTCACAAAAATCGGAGAAGAGGTTTGAGATATTCACGTTTTCGTAAAGGGGGACTGATTTTTTTAAACATTTTATTATTAAAATTGAAAACGTAAAGACTGAATTACGAAAGAATAAATACAATTTTATAAACGTACCTGTAGTATTTCCCGCTTTCATTAGAAAGAGATGGTTCCAATGCACAATAATTTGTTGTTTGAGATCCCTCAATGGAAGTTTTAATAAATGGCCAGATGAGTATTCTTAGTGCGCCATAGACATATTTGTTACTCAGAATTGGGGCGTATCTGGCTAGTTCTGTGTCCACCGCCCCTGGATGAAGACTGTAGGTGGTGACTGATGTGCCTGAAATACATCGTATTATTATTTGGATGGTTATAAAAATATTGACTAACCTCGACAGAGCTTTGGAGTCCGGGTCATGAGTCGGAGTCATGTAGTCAGACGTTTTTAGGTGGAGTCGGATCTAAACATTAATCTGGTGACTCCGGACTCCTAGAAATTATTTAAAATCTTACAAATCAACCACACTAAACTTCATAATCTGACATTAATGGAATTTATCTATATTTTGCTAACCAGATGACACTTGTGTACAAATAAGGCCAAAAAATATAGGAGTCAGAGTCAACATTCAGAAGTGCTAAGGAGTCTGAGTAGTTTTTCAGAGAGCCGAAGGAGTTGGGAGTCGTACTTGGATCACTTGCAACCCAACTCCGAAGCCGTGGATCTCGAGGGCAGTAAGGAATAACGGCTGAAAAATTGTCGCATCTCTATCAAAACCATAAGGAGCAACAATTCATACGATTTGATCAGAGAATATGAAGAATACTAGAGCGGGCGCTCGGAGAGCACATGGCTCTGCCAACCCGAAAGCTGCTTCTTTTTGACAATTTGTCAGATGTAAAAAGTGTATGCCATTCTCATTAGAAAGGGAATGTGGTTGTTTATTTGTGAGGGAGTAGTTGCATTTCATGCACACTGTTGTTCTTACTACTAAATTGTAGTAATGCTGAGGTATGAGTTTAACCCAAGAGCTGTTTATTAGCAGTGGCGTAACTAGGGTGTCTCGAGCGGGGGGGGGCACCTGGGGGGGCACGCGATTCTCTGGGGGGGCGCTCCCACAATACTAATTGTATATTTTAGCCAGATGGAAAGTTCATATGGGGGGCACATGAGGGGGTACAGGTCCAATATGGGGGGCACATGCCCCGTGCCCCCCATAGGCACGCCATTGTTTATTACCCGATGAGTGTCACATGCTGCATAGCAGATTATCTATCTATCTATGTACGTGTGTCTATCTCACCATCTGTCTATCTCTATCTGTCCATTTCTATCTGTCTATTTCTATCCGTCTATCTATCTGTCTATCTATCTATCCGTCTACCTATCTATCTATCTATCTATCTGGTATATAATTGTGTCAATGTAAATGGCAAGTTGCTTGAGAAAAGGATTTTGTTGAGGGTTCATTAGAAAATGAGTTGCTGAAATATTACCGGACGGTATTTGTGAATGTTGATAAGGTTGGGCCTACTCTCTGACATTTATGTAAAAAGATAATGTTTAACAGAAGTTGAGATGTTTTTCAAAGAAATACTTAGAAAAATCAACATGTGTCAATGGTGTGAGTCGTTAATTGCACTTCACGATCACACCTAACATCTGACTCTTCAATGCCAATTAAATAGACCCCAATTACTAAATTACTGCACTTAAAGTGATGTTTAGTCTTGAGTAAATTAATGCTGTCTGTCTATTTTGTGATCCCAACAGTCAAACATATATTTATACTCAATAGTTAGACACTTTTCAGTGACATCGATGTGGTTTGCAAGCAGACACATGCACACCCTGGTGAGCAAGTTGGCCTGACTCATGACACATATTTAGCCCTCCAGATTCCTACCTTTAGCAGTTAACCCCCCCCCCCTCTTGCATTCCCCATCTCAGTGCAGTGATTTGCAGCAGCACAGTAGCAGAGTGGACTTTAGGGTAAAACAAATGCAGGTCAAACCTAAATATATGTCATCACATTCTTGGACTAGCATCAGCATGCTGCCAAGTGTAGCTGTATAACAGGTTATTTGAGTCATTCTGTGGACCTATCTTCATGATTGTCCCAAAGAAATTACCAGTCTGACATTGAAGTTATATTCTGCTTTGCATCTGGAGTTGGAATAATTCAGTTAATTGGCATGGAATTTTGCAGTTTAGGACATGGCTGTGGCCCATGTGTTTGGATTACCACTGCTGACTGAGTGAATACAGTTCATTTTATTCTTACAAAAATAACACTAAGGCCAGGTAGGACCAAAAGTATTTCTAAATTGTCACAACTAGAATGAACCTAGTAGTGTTGAATAATAGCAATGAAAATTGTCATAGTGACACTTTTTAGACTCATTAGCTATCATTAAATCCATGCAGCTTGTATGTTGCTGTGTGCACTTGTTGTGGAAACCACATGGAGTGCTGGTGTGTTGACAAACACCAGCCACACTCTGCCAGGCCAGGCCAGATGTCACGTGATCTCTGTGAGACTTGAGCTCAGTTTATATGGTAGCATTGGTCTGTGCTGCTGATCTAGTTGACGTAAAATAAATTTGGCTTGGCCTTAAAACCATTGGCTTGGCCTGGCGCGATTTGTTTTCCTAAGTTTTTGGCACTTCTAATGTACAAACTGGAGCCAAAATAGAAAAGAGCAGTCATTCGGTGATTTGAAAACATGGTACCAAAGGACAACTGTATACGATCTTGAATTTTGTCAGGAAGTTGTGCACAGCGTTACAGAGGAATGTGGACCTGACTCGTCACATAGGCTCTCGCCCAGGGGCGGAGCCAATAAGTTTAAAAATAATAATTTATGTATACATACCCTTTAATCTCTTTGCAAGAGCACTGGCAAACATCACATTAGCCAGTTTGCTTTGTGAGTAAGCCTCTACTCTTCCGTATGACTTCTCACTGTTCAAGTCGTCCAGTTTTATTGTTCCTCGCTCGTGAGCAAGAGAGAAACAGCAATAATTCTCGCTTTCGGAGCCGCTTTTATTTTGTCCAGGAGTAAGTGAGTCAGCAAGAAATGACCTACAAGGCAAAAAGTGAGAGGTATAGTCTTAATATAGGACAACAAAATCAATGTTCAGTTTTTTGTCTCTGTCAGGATTTTATAATTATTTACATGGATGATGGAATCATGAAGTAATTCAGTATTAACATGATTCAAATGATTAAAATGATTAAAAGTGCTTCGGGAGGCCTCCATTGTATTTCCTTGTTTACTACGGAAGCAATGGGTGTCGAAATCTATATACTCGTATTGTACCTATCATGATCAAAATAATATGAACTTACTCAAATGATTCACTTGGAACTGCAGTTCATTTCCATCCACCGTCTTCGTGTAATCTGTCCACATCACTCCGGCATTGTTGATCAAGATGTCTATATGACTTAATTCTGCAGAGAAACAATAAAGTAAAATTTACTGGCAAGAAAAAGATGAGAAACTTAAGACATCATTAACCGCTACAAAAATATGAGCAGGATGTCTACCAATATTCTGTGTCCACTTGTATTATATCTTACTGCTATTCATCCTGGCCGCAAATTCTCGTACAGATTTAAATGAGCTGAGATCCAGGATTTCCACGGACACCATCTCATCAGCGACGTTCGCTTCTGTCCGGACTTCCGTGGCTGCTGCATCCGCCTTTTGTTGATTCCTGCAGGCCATTATTATTCTTCCACCTATTAAATTTAATGAATAAAGAATTAATAAAAAATACAAATCAATAAAGAACGCTTGTAGGTGAGCATGGGTTTTACGTCCGAGCTGTATCAAATTATCAATACCCTTGCAGCTGAGCTTATTATAAGTTAAAAGAAAAGACAGGGACCATGTTGATGAGGTTCGGTGCACTCCTGCCACCGGATGAAATATCCGTCTGACTGAGGTTACGCAGTAATGAGTGTTGTTACTCTGAAGGCAACTTGTTTGATAGCATTTAAACAATAGAATATGACATTTCTAGAGCTCTAGAAAGGATAGGGATAAGAATCATATGACCTCACAAGGAACATGCCAGCCCTTGTAATTCATGAGCAGCAAATTTACTCAGTCAAATGTGGCGACCTGCTCTTGTACAATAAGGGGTCTTATAAAGCAGGGACCATGGTATTATAATTGTACCACAGATAACCTCAATTACTTAATGGAGTTTTATTAATGTTCTTTGTTTATCAGAAGGTGGACAATGGCAAAACCCAAATCATACAATTAACCATATATTGAGTCATTGACCTTTACCCTGACTTCAAGTTGACCTTTGACCTCTATTTAGCAATTTAGATATTCTTATCAACACAAGCCTATATCAAGGAAACTCATGAATAATAAGGCTACTGCTGAACATATCAGTAGACACACTAAATGTCACTATCCTGCAAATACCCGATGGCTACATGGCAGTTGGGAACTGGAGATAAGTCCAGGGACAGACTGGCGGCATTTTGGGCCCTGTGGCAAAACCAGCCAATGGGCCCCTACGTCCCTATTGTCGGCGTTATTTCCAATTAAAAATTAAAATACTACATTCCTAATTTGGCAAATTGTTAATTTATTAGGTTGGGGGCCTCCGCATGAGAGGGTTCTGTCCTCTCAGTTGGTGTCGTTGCAAGACAAAATCCTGAACCTGACAGTGAAATTTTGCTCTTTTCTTTGTTTTCATTTTTTTGACATCTTGCATTGGCCCCCCTGAGTGGGTGGGCCCGTGGCAGTTGCCACTTTGCCACATAGGCCAGTCCGCCCCTGGATAAGTCCCTATCTGGGTGACTCATGCATTAATCAGTGGACATCTGAGTGTTTATAGATCTGATGCTCTGGATGCTAAATCATATGCATTGCATACACATATATGACACTCAATACTGCATAACCTACACTTGTGCATGTGAAAATATAAGTCACATCACCTATGCAAATATTGGTCAATCTTCAAAGAAATATACTACAACTAAATTTTGTAATTTACCAACCCTATCACTTGACTATTGCATTCAAAATGTCCTATTTAAAAGTTATGCAGGTCATTGTGAACTCAGTCGTTTAAAATAGGAACAAGGAAAGAATAATAGGAACAAGAGAAGGAATGATAAGTACTCCTTAATAAAAGCCCAACCCCCTTCATAGAGAACCAATTTTAATCAAAATAATTATGACTTTATCTAGAATTGTTAATGCAAAAAGTAATCAATCAACCATCTCATCATTACACCTGCCCACCGGCCCACTGCAAACAATAGGATATAAGAACCCAAGGCCTGCAGTCCGCTCTTTTCACTACTCAACATTTTACTTGAATTATAAACATCACATTTTATTGCTTACCTCTCCTGGCCAAATCAATGGCTGATTCTTTGCCTATGCCTGTGTTGGCTCCAGTGATGATCACAATCTTGCCATCAATGCGGACATCAGATGTGAATGTGCCTCCTTTGAAGTATTGCCTGCAATGAAGAGTAGTTCTCAACATTTGAAATTGATAACTTGAATGATGAACATTTGTCCCTGCAATGTAAGACCACCCCTTCTGTAGTCATGAAGTGGCCTCTTGAGGGTATATGGTCTCTCCTCAGGGTGTACAAGGACTAAAATCCGGCCAACCACATTTACTGGAGGAAAGAGGACACATGTATTAGGTTGGTCTTATAAAAGGAGGTCTTATAAGACAAAAAACACTGTATTCAAAGTATCAAAATGCTGGAAGTAATATGCATGATCATTTATCAGCCAAGCAAATTTCATTACATTTGTACACATTAGGCATTGGTATATATAACATTATAAGCTAGAAATTTAATAATATTTTGAAATATTCGGGTGTCATACTATACAGTACTTCAGTAGTATGCCTGATGAAGCAGGCACTTGTCAAGCAGTAAAATTGCATGATCATTATCAGCCATGCACATGCCATTTATCAGACTGTTTACAAATAGCCTACCGTGCCTTGACATTGGTGTGTGGAAATTGGATGATATATAATTATATAGCTATATATTTTACAGATTTCATACTCACTTCAGTCCAAGACTGCCAAGGGCTACAGCAATCAATGCCACACATAATGACTTCAAATCCATGGCAAAATGTCTAGCTTCAAGTAGTTTGTTGTCTTCAAACTGTTGTTATCAGAGATAGGCATGCAACTCAACTGTGGCTCCCAACCATGCTCTGTTTCTTGCTTGCATGCAGAAACAAGAACGGTCAAACACATGTGTCCTATATTTAGCCCATGCCTGGCGAATAGAGGGGGGCACTCACACTGTTATCCGATTTCTGTGGGGGGGGGGCACTCTCAATGATAGAATGATAACCTTATTTCTACTCTAAAATTGTAGGAAATTAGCAATGCCTCTCTGTCAGGACTATCAAGAAAATAAATCCAACATTGACCTGATATATGCACTGCCTGTAATTTCAAGTATTTCATGTAGCTTCACTGTGGATGGTAGTATTTCACCATTGTGCTGAAATGCCCATTTTACAAAACATAGAGTAACTGGAATGCCGGATTTTTGGAAAGTTCAGGAGGTGAAGAAATCAGATTAAATCAAGGGCATCTTGGTGTAGTCAGAGATTATGGTATATCCGGAGGGCAGCGTGATGCGGCCCATGCCAGAAATGCCACTTCAAAAACTAGTGAGGCAGGTACTCATAGGGGACCTAGTAGTACTGGAGGGCAGTGTGATACGGCCCATGCCAGAACGAACGGAACCACTCAAAAACAATTAAAAATCATGTACTCAAATGCAGACTCATTGCTGGGGAAACTGACTGAACTGAAAGCAAGATTGGCAAATATGGATGTTGATATAATAGTAATTACGGAATCATGGCCGAAAAATGTGCGTTATTCACCAACAGAGGCCGAATTGTGTTTAGACGGCTTTGATCTACACTGCTCAGATTTTAACAAAGGTAGAGGCATCTGCGTTTACGCTAAAACGACTCTAAGAGCGCAAGAGCTGTCCATCAACAGTCACTTTGGTGAGAAGCTAAACATCACCATCCAGCTGAATGGAAGCGACAAACTCCTGCTAAGTGCTATCTACAGAAGCCCATCGTCCAGCGAAGAAAACAATGAGGCACTAAATGAGTTTATCAAGGAATTGGATGAACTAAACGCACCCCACAAAATCGTTATGGGTGATTTTAATTTCCCAAACATAAATTGGAACAATATTTCTACAAGAGATAGACATGCCCAATCATTCATTGATGCAGTTACTTCCACTTACTGGACACAGCATATCAGAGAACCTACTAGAAGCCGAGGCCGGGACAACCCTTCTCTGCTAGATCTTGTCTTTACAAATGAAGAAGAAATGGTGGAATCGATAACATTTGACAGCCCACTGGGACGTAGTGATCACTGCACACTATTAATCAATTTTAAATGCTACAGCTTGGATAGTGCTGAAAAGTGTATGAAGTACTTCTTTAACAAAGGGAATTATGCAAAATTTAGATCCATGATGGATTTAGATTGGGAACAAATTCTGAACGTGGATGACGTGGATGAGCAGTGGAACATATTTCAGGAAATCTTTGCCAAAGCGCAAGATTCATGCATACCCCATGGAAGAATTAGCACAGTCTTCAAGCCAAAGCCGGTTCCCTTAGACAACACTGTCATATCAAGAATAAAGAAGAAGAATATAGCTTGGCGAAGATACATGGAGACAAGATCTCCGGATAAACTCAAAGAATATAAACGATGCAGGAACCAAGTTCGCAAGGCTACCAGGAAAGCGAGGTCAGTATTGGAAAAGGACATCGCCAGGGATATTAAAACAAATCCCAAGAAATTCTGGAAATATGTAAATAGCAAAATCAGGATAAAACATGAAATTCCCGACCTTGAAAGCGAATCGGGAGCAGTGTCTACAAATTTGGGCAAGGCTGAAGCATTAAACAACCATTTCACTTCAGTATTCACAAAAGAACCGCAAGGCGAGGTGCCGGAACTTCAGAGGAAATCGACATCCAGTATCAACAATGTTACATTTACGAGGGAGAAGATCGCCAAGAAGTTAGCCAAATTACAGATTAACAAATCAGCTGGTCCCGACAAAATTCATCCGAGAGTGCTTAAGGAACTGTCCTCCTTCATAACGAAACCCTTGTGTATAATATTTACAAACTCTTTCAATCAAGGCAAACTTCCAGCTGCTTGGAAGGAAGCAGAGGTCTGTGCACTTCACAAGAAGGGCCCGAAGAAATTGTGCAATAATTACCCGCCAGTCAGTTTGACTAGCGTCGTGTGTAAGATAATGGAAAGCATTGTGAGAGATGAGTTGATGGATTACATGCTGGAAAATAAGCTCTTCTCGAGGAAGCAATTCGGATTCATCCCAAGAAGATCGACAGTTCTGTAGCTATTGGAAGTGCTTGACAAGTGGACAGCAGCTTTGGATAAGGGAGAGACTATTGAAATAGCATACATGGACTTTCAAAAGGCGTTTGACACTGTACCACACCAGAGGCTTTTAGCCAAAATCCGAAGCTATGGTATAGATGGACTATTGAGTGATTGGTTAATAGACTTTTTCACAAACAGAACGCAAAGAGTTGTGGTTAAAGGAGTAAAATCCGCCCCTTCGGTGATTGAAAGTGGAATCCCACAAGGGTCAGTGCTGGGGCCCATATTATTTGTCATATTTATAAATGACCTTCCTGACGATATTTCTTCAAGCATTTATCTATTTGCTGACGACACAAAGATTTTCTCAAAATGGACCCTGGGAACGGCAGATCAAGACAAACTTCAGGATGACCTGAACAAATTAGAGCAATGGACTGGCAAGTGGCTTCTCAAATTTCATCCCGATAAATGTAAACGCATGGTAATGTCAAGACATGAAGATGACCCACGGCCGTCAAGTCTCTTCCTCAAGACAGCAACAGGAAATGTTTCATATTTGGAGAGAATTGAAGAGGAAAAGGATCTAGGAATAACAATTGATAGTAAATTGAGCTTTGAGAGCCACATTTCCAACATAGTTAACAAAGCAAACAGAATGATGGGTATTATCAGGAGGACATTTGACAAATTGGAGCCGGAGATATTCAAGCCAATTTTCGTGACACTGGTAAGGTCAATTTTGGAGTACGGACAAGCTGTATGGAGTCCGTATAAAAAAGGTACCATCAGGAAAATTGAATCAGTCCAAAGAGTTGCAACTAAAAAAGTTAACGGCCTCCAACATTTGTCGTACCCAGAGCGACTGAAAACTCTCAAACTTTCAACTCTTCGATTTAGAAGAATGCGTGGGGATGCAATTGAGGCATATAAAATTATTCACAATATATACGATGCTGAGGTCTCACTTGACTTACAGCGAGCAAATCAACAAACGAGAGGTCACCGACTGAAGTTATTCCTTGAAAGGACCCACCGGCTGGATATTCGTAAACATTCATTCAGAAATAGGATACCGAGTTTATGGAACAGTCTGCCAGAACATGTGGTATGTGCCCCGAGCTTGGATTCATTCAAAGCTCGTTTAGATAAGTTCTGGGTAAATCACCCAGTGTTTTATGATCCGGAAGCAGATATAGCTTGAGCTAGTGGGAAAGGGGGCGGAGGCATCGTGAGAGGCCTTAGCTCACCTTAGGAATTATTAATAATTGGATGGTGCTAGGGACTATTAAATGTAACACAGACCCTGTGGATTAACATACCAAAGGATCGATAACATGCCAAATGATCTACGTACTACAATGACTTTTTTAAGGGATTGCTAAATACGGTGGAGGCATCGTGAGAGGCCTTAACTTTCAGCTTTCCTCTGATCAGCTGTGTATTTACCTGTCAAAGGATACCATACCTAAGATGCTCATCTATTGGATTTGTTTATTATACGAAAGAGATGCTCACAGACTTGTTTTTTATATTACTGTAGTTACTGTATATATGTTCATAGACTGATATCTAGTTCGTCCATTATTATTATTTTTAGACTGTTATATCTAGTTCGTCCATTATTCAAGTACATTACCTAGTCCATTTTTCAAGTATATTACCTAGTCCAGATACTCAACTATTCAAGAACAATACCTAGTTATTACCGCAGCACAAACTTTTAACATAGATCTGAACATAGAGGCTTCTGCAGAAGCCTGCGTTCAGTATTTTACTTTACTTTACTTTACTTTAAAAGTTAGGAAATTTTTTAATGGTCATTTGGAAAAATTAACTAAATTGAAGAGTCTCCATCATGGCGGACACGGCAAAGGTGTATGTATTTTTCCTTTACCCATATACTGCCTCATAATATGCTCAAATTATGAAACTCCTTCAGAACAGTCTGAGAAAGAATTATCGAAAAAATTGACGAGTAGAAAATGTCCAAACCCACACGTCCAAAAGACCTGAACAAGTTTGTTTTTAAAGTTGAATCCCACAGAATACAACTGCTCCACCTATTGTACTCCACGTAACTAAACGGTTCAACAAAAATACCCAGCTGGTGGCTCCCCCGCTTGGTCAATTGTTCAAAAGCCAGATTTTTGAAAACAGGGTAGGCTCACTTGAAGCCTGCTGGTTCAGCCAGCAATAATTACACTAAACTATAAACACACAAATTTTGGGTCGATATACAGGTCTATAATACAATCCAACTTTCGTAAAAATCGGAGAAGGAATCTTTGAGATATTCAAGTTCATTTTAAGGGGGACTTTTTTTTTTTAACTGTTTTTCATAATTTTCTCATATTGCACACCAGGTATCTCTAAAAAAACATTGGTTACCCCCCTTCAAAGACTTGCTTTTCAATAACGTATATTTTCAGCTATATTACTTTAATTTGTCATAAATATCTCTTGGATATTGCTCGAGTGACGCTGCTTTTCATTATAGATCCCACACTATTTTAGTATTTTACTGTATGTTTTAATGTAATGACATAAGATTTTGAAAAGATCGTAGTTCGAAAATTATGTTGGATAGCCCGCCTATTTTTTTTGACGTTGGAAAGCTTTCTTTTTGAAGAACTTTTTGGCAAAGTTTCATGAATATCTCATGGATTTTAGATTTCTTGCCAAGTGTGGGATTCAAATTTAAGATGTTAGTATGAATTGAGTAACACCCCATGCATGGTAATAATAACACGGGTTTCCTGTCACATAAGGCATTTTCAATCCTGGGAGAAATTATCTTAAAGATCGACTTTTGTGAAAACTGACCATTATGTCATTATTAGTGATCTCGCATAGAAAATGGCAGCTTGGTTCGAGAAGAATAAAGAATATTTTATTAACATAGGTCATTTTTCAAATATATAAACCTATGTACATGTTTACGAAATCTGAACAGAGATGCACATTGCACCATGCAAATTTACTTGAAATTGTACAAAAGGCATACTAGTGACTCTTTCAACAGCTACAAAAATATGTACATTTAGCTCAATCTGATTGGCTATACTTAGTGTGCTGTCAACTTGCAAAGAAGAACCAATCACAGCAGGCTGAAATGCTATGTTGCAAGATGAAAACAACCACACTCTTGCTGAAACTGGTGTAATTAATTATTTTGTACTTCTTTGTACTTTATCGAAAAGTGGAAAGGGTTACAGCAATGACAAGAGTCGCAAATATGTAAAGGGCAAAGAAGAATCTGTCGAGGACAGCAGCGATGTAGCGCCAGGTGATTTCATCCGATTTCCTTGCTTTGTCTTCTTCGTCACCTTCAACCAAATTGGCGTAATCCTCACTCTTCACAAACAGAACACACCCGAGTCCTTGGCCGAGAATCTGCAAAGCAGGCAAATTTTATTAGCACTGTAAATTGTACCTGATATTGTGACACTCAGTTACAGCCTGTGAACTTGATATGCAAAAAATAAGTATTCCTTCACACAGATTTTAGCACTATGTGAGTCATAATAGCTGATGATGTTTCATCTTCTCTACATTCAACATCGGACACTAAGAGGCTGTTTGATAACTTTGATTAGATTTTTGCGTTCGCAAGGCCCAACAGGCCAAAAGTCGAGCGGCGGGGAATTTTGGGGGACCCCTTCAAGGCCCAAAAGCCAAAATATTTTACATTATCTGAAGTAAATTTCTGAGCAACCTTGATGGAACTTGTATTTTTCACATGACATCCTACCAGTATCATCTCAAAAACAGTTATAAATATAACAAAAAGTTCTCAACACAAGGTTGCTTTAATTTGAAATTATACAGGGGAGGGGAATAATCATATGATCATCTCTCCCATACCCATCCTAGGGGGGGGATGCAACCCTCCATCCCTCCAGGATCTACACCCCTGAGCAAGAGCATAATTTTCTTTAACTTACTCTCTTCAGTGTAGCGGGAGGTTCTGTCTTTTTCTCTGCCAGATTCAGGATAATAGCCGAGGCAACCATCGCCAGAGCAAGCATCACCAGAACGCTCATGTAGTAGACGCCTGGAACAAATAAATATAATATGTTACGCAGCTTATTTTCACAGCCCTGAGAATGTGATTTTTCATATTATTTTATTGCCATGATTGGGTTCTAATGATGGTCCAAAATTGTGTCTAAAAATCAAATCTCATAAAACCACTTACAGCCAAACACTTTGATATAGAATTAGAGTTGACTGTGGCACTGTGAAAATGGCACTTCGTGACTCATGATAGCCGATGAAGCGTTATCTTCTCTACTTTCAACATGGCAAACATAGAGGCTGTTTGATTAGTCATGATTAAGAGAAAGCCATTTGATTTCTCATAACGGATTTTAGAGTAAAAATCAAATGCATAATCCTTTCATTTGTCTGTCACCAACAAGTTGTTTAAGTCTCCTTCAATCAAATCAACATTGAAAGTATTGGGCGTGATCATGACGAATCATGATGACACACAAAGTGCCATTTTCACAGTGCCACAGTCCATTCTAATTCTATATCAAAGTGTTTTACTGTAATTGAAAATGAAAATTGATGACCACAAACGAGCACACGCAAAATTCTGGCCAAAATGGCTTATTCTTACAAAGTGAAAGACTCCCAAATTTTTAGGTGATAATTCTTGAAATTGACCAATGTGATGTCCAGTCGGAAATGGGCTCCCTGAACATACTCTAAAGTAGGTCATCAGAATAAAGTAAACGACAATTATTGGTTTGTAAATTGCTACCAATGATGTCACTGTGCACCAATGGGCAATCTCAGGCTGAAATTGAATGGCTTTGTGTGATCGCTTTCAATTCAATTCAATTCAATTTGTTTATTGCTCACCATTTACAATGGCATGGAGCCACAAAATCAAATAATTCAAAAAATATATATATATATATCGATGACATTCAACACAAACAACAAAAGATATTTACAAAAGTTTACATAAATGTATAATATAACTAATGACTTGTTCATTAACAGATATATATATTTAAAAATGTCCATGAAATGGGAAATAAAGACATCATGTTATATTATATCTAAAACATATATTATAGCCAAATGCAAGATTCATCATTTTAAACATTTAAAATAAATCTATACTAACATGCAAATCAATTTATGAAACTGCTAAATAATATGAACTTTATGAGCTATGCTAAATTTTCTAACTACTTCAAGATTATATTACATAATTTTGAAAGGTTAGCAAGTGTAGTGAAATCTTTTTTTCTAAACAATTGAGTCATTTTGTACATACTTGGATTGCAATAGTAATAGCTGTTTAATAAAGTTCTCCTGTCATTCACAAATGTTGGACACTCCATTAAAACATGGTACTCATCTCCCTGTATTTGATTTCCTAGCGCTGAGCACAATTGACAATATCTTACATTTCTCTCAATATTCTGATATCTACCTATTACAATTGGTAATTTATTGTTTAGACACCTCATTTTGACTAATGGCATTCTAAGACTCCTGGTAGTAAGAACTTTAAGGTAAGGGGCAATTTTATAATCTAGTGAACATATTTCATTAAAAGTAAGACATTGAGTATTCTCCAAAAAAAATAAGCTTATTAATTGTTTGTGCATCAGCGAATTGAACTGGAGTGCCATTCTGGCCGACGTTTTTAATGTCATTTATATAGACAAGAAATAATGACGGTCCCAAAATTGATCCCTTGAGAACACCACAAGAAATAGAATATGAAATTTAACTACATATATGAGAAAAAGCAAGAAATGTTGCACATGCCTATTTAGTGTAAATTTGGAATGATTGTTCTCCCATCACTTACTAATGAAAGGTAATCCTGAGAAGGTTATCGGGAAGACGTGGTCCAGATTGACAAGCAGAAGAATCAGACAAATCAGCAGGCTCCCTCCTGTATGGAAATGACTTCATATCTTATAATTATCATCGCAAACGAAGTTAAAAAACATTTTTCAATGTTTAGTTGACAACAAGAAGCGTACATACATTGAAATTTGGTTTAAACATGCTAAATGATAAAATGATAAGTGGGATTAACACTAACTTACGGAGCATGATGTTTTGCTAGGATATTGATTGAGAATAATTAGTTATCTCATTGAGTAATTTGATTTAATTAGTGATAAAATACTACTTGGTTAATACCACAGACCCAAGCCGAAGAAACTTTGTTTCTACTTGTCTGTATTAAATTCAAAGGTTCCATGCTCTGACTACACCTGCTAAATTCTCCTGTTCGAAAATATATCAATTTTGGACACAGCCAATCAGAGAAGTTCTTAAGAAGGTCGCATTTGTAATCCAGGTCTCTGATTGGTCCAGTTCAAAAGTCAGGATGATTGTTTTCAGAGTGAGAGAGAGAGAGAGAGAGAGACGTTAGTATTTTTACCAAAACAAGTTTTACAGGCAGATAGTTCATTTATACGGCACAATGATAAGATTGTGGTAAAGGAGGCAGCAACTAAGTCACTTACATTCACAGTGGGAAAGGGTGGCAGCACTGTGCATGCAAAACGTGGTTGTCTGCTTGTGTGACGGCTCCACAAAAAATCACTTTTGGACATTTTAACAAAGTGTCATCCACTGCTTGCATAACAAATAAATAGAATTAGACTAACTTTACTTATCCAACACAGTTTACAGATTAAAATTTCATTAATAAGAGAGTAATAATCCCATTTAGCCTTCTGTTTACTACAGCTGGCTTTTCCAAAACATGGTTTGCCTCCCTCTGGGCCAAAATTCCATGGGCTTCAAACAGCAATCAAATTTATCCTTCAAATGCCACTAAAGTCCAGATATTTTATTTTGGCAGTAAGTTTTTAGCCAATAAAACAATCCATGATTAAGTCTGAGGTTTAATTTTTGGATTATCAGGGTGAGTAAACCATGACCAAACATGATTTGGACTAAATTGATGTCCCCTAATCCCCCAGCTTTATCATTCAGGCACTTACAATGCTAAATTGCTGCTGCTCTTCAGCACATTTAGGGCTATTTTTAGCCTTCTGTTGTGACGTCATCAGCATTGTTGGCTCTATGACATCACTGAAACAATGGTGATGTCATAAAAGCAGCAATAGAAGCAGTAGAAGAAAATGGCTTCTTGAGCTGTGTTGACAGCAATGTTATTCCAATAGGACTACCTCAAAACCAGGACTACAAGATGCCAATACCTCCAAATGTTTATGAAACTGTTTGGTCAAGGTGTCAGGAAAAGAATGAGACTATTATTTTTGTCAAGAGTAAGGTATGTTTTTAATTATCAGCAAAAACCTTACTGCCACAAAAAATGACTGGACTATAAACAATTCACCATCAGTTCTCTGAATTATTTCTGTAGACTTCTTTGCGGCAGAAATTTCAGCACGAAGCATGAGGAATAATTCTATTGAACTTTAGTAATCACTTCCTGTGAAAGTATCTTTGCAAGATTAGCAGAACATAGGGGCCCAGCCTGCAAGGGTTGCAAATGATTAGCTGTGATAACTATTCTATTCACTGATCCCCTTAATTGCTGGTTTTCAGTGGCTTTAATACATGTGTACCCAAACATCAAGGAAAATAGCAAAACAACACTTTGAACACGACCTTAAGCTGAAAACAACATAACTTAAATATAGTAGTATTTGAGATAACTGTTGATAATGATGAGTTAATGCACTTATAATCCTACATGGTTTGCTAATCAATTTCAACTTGTTTCACAGTTGTTTCGTGTTACATCATTGATTGTTTCAGTTTCCTTCACTGAACAAGTGAAGCAATTCAAGAGACAAATCTCTGTTGAACCTCCCAGGAGTTCATGTCAAAGCCTATGAATATTTATATATCCCTAGATTTGTAGGCATGTTAAATTGTACATTATACTGTTGGTACTGTCCCCTTATGGTAATTCATCATATATGCTATATCATCATGAAAGCATGTCTGAAACTGGTCACTTCATCATCTCTGGATGAGCTTTTCTGTCTGGAAGATGAGCATGGGACCTTTGACGAGTAACACTAGACTGAGACCTGTGCTAATACATACCCAGGGTGAACCTCTGAGAGTCTTGATAAGGAAGCAAGAACATGAAAGGACAGAGGAGAGCCATCAGGACCATTGGAGAGATGTAGACATAAGCAAGAACAGTGCCTTTTCTTTGAAGCTGAAATTGTAACAGTGGATGTTGCAAAAATAAAGAGTTCAGCAAAAATAAGTCCCCCATTTTGATAAACTGGAATATCTCAAAGATTCCATTGCTGATTTTTATGGCAGTTGGCTAAATTATATTATGTGTATTGATAACTCAGTGGCATTATTCCTGGCTGAGCCAACAGCCTTCAAGTTAGTGTAACCCTGTTTTCAAAAATCCCTGGCCTTTCCAATGGATATGAACAATTTCGCCATACCAGGGAGCCACCAGCTGGATAAACTTCATCATGTGTCTGGAGAAAATTTGTTTCTCAATCGTATTGAGAAGACAACTAAGAACTTCATTTGTAACGGTCTTACAGTTTGGGTTCCTTGGATGCATAGCAAGTAATTTGAGTGGAGTCTAAACACCTTTTGGTAAAAAGGTATGAAATACTTTGAATTTTTTAAAATAGGGGTATTTGTACTTGGGGTATGCCGGCTAAAACAAAAATTAAGCAATAAAGCTACAAACACACACACACACTGTCAATATGCACTTTCACAGAAATCAGAGAAGAGGTCTTTGAGATATTCGCGTTTTCGTAAAGCGGGACCTATTTTTGTAAAGGGGGACCTATTTTTGTTGAACTGTTTATAATTAACACAAGACGGAGATATTTCTGAAATGTTCTGACAACATTGCCACAGCGTCAAATGCTGACATAGTATTTTGACATTGCTTCACAATGTTGTGACTAGGTCATTTCGCCCGCACAATTCAACTTTTTAGAAAAATTGTGACATTGTTACAATGTTGCTGCAACATAAATGTGCCAATTGGTACTGATGAATCCACATGGTATTTAAACCTCTGAAATATATAATATCCCACACTTGGTAGTGATCCCCAGGGAAAACCCATGAGGAACAGCCCATGGGATAAAATTTTGTGATCCACCATCCCTAATTTAAATATGATCCACCATCCCTAATTTAAATATGATCCAATATCCTTGATTTACATATTTTATTTATTTGTGGCACTACTTCAGATCGCACATGAGGTCACAATCACGACACATGACATCACAACAGCAGCACATGACGTCACAATAGCAGTCACCAGCAGTCATGTGACTCTGTTGACTTTGTTTATAGCAACAAGTCAGACTCCACCCACTTTGTCATTTGTTTATGTTACAGTTTGATCTGATTGGTTTGGCCACCATCAAAACATTAGATCCATCCATCATCATTATTTTTAATTATCCATATTTAAGCATTAAAATACCCTCATAGGTTGTCAAAATAGCAGAAAATGTGGGATATAAATAAAACCCACTCAGGGTGGTGGATCAGTCCACTGAAACCCATGAGTGGTCTGGCTGGCGGAGGAACTCACGAGTGGCGAAGCCACGAGTGAGTTCCGCAGCCAGCCAGACCACTCATGGGTTTCAGTTGACTGATCCACCACCCTGAGTGGGTTTTATTATATACTGACATTAAGGTTCAATTCAATGGATACATATTCCTCAGGGCAGCATTCGTAAGTTTTGAAGTGTCGTTTGAGGGAAGATGAAGTTATATCCCACTCAAGATTTGGCGTGTCTCCTCTAACGTGCATCTTGTCGCTGCGCAAGTGCAAGTCAACCTGGAAAACATATTTGTGAAAGCTCATGATATACAGTACGGTGCGAAAGTCTTCAGTCACCTCAAAATTTCTGTATTGTGTTTAATTTTGTATCTCTCTCCTGGCTTCCTGTGCACTAGCAGCATAAATCATGCCTTCGGGAAAAGTTCTCAACTCACTAAACTCAATAAAGACACACACTAACACCAGTTTGCGCCAAAAATGTATAATTTGATTCATCACTCCCGAGGACATTTTGCCACTGATTTTGAGTCAAGACATCCCTTCCTTCCGGAAGACTATATTGAAATTACAACATGGTTTGCAGTGGCGTATTGAGGGGAGGGGGCATTGGGCCATGACCCCTCTCCAGGGGTGCCGGAAGGAATCGCGGGCGGCAGGGGCGGTCAGATGAAAAAGGGCAAATCATATTCGCGCCAATTTCGCGTGAGAAAATTTATATAGAGAGTCACTTATAATTTTGAATATATACTTACTAATTTGTGCCTAAAATTAGTAAAATAAGGCCTAATAATGTTTTTTTTTCTTTAAGATCTAAAGGGCACCCTTGCCCCCTCTGCCCCCCTTGGACAAGGGCAGAAAAGGCAATTGCCCCCCCTGCCTCCCCCCTGTTCCGGCACCCCTACCCCTCTCTAAGGCCCCAAATTAACATGGGAAAGATAGGAGAAACCGCCAATCGCCCCGTATTCACCCCATATTATGCCCTCCCCCCCTCACGCCATATCTAGAGATACGACCCTGATGGTTTGGAATCAAAACATAGTTTGGAAATTAAACGTTAGAGATGTATTGATGGCTCCAGACTTTTGAACAGTTCTGTAAAAATGAGTCCAACTGAGAGAGGGGAAGATGAAGAGGCCTTGCTTTGGCAGAAAGGTCCCATGAAAAGTGTTTTTAGTTGTTACAGTCAAAGAATGAGTACTGACATTCAGGTGTTTTTGGTCATCAATGACCTCATGTCAAGCCATATCAATTGATTTGAAATTAACTGTTGATTTGTCGTGGAGTAACATCTGACCTCATTGATGACGACTGTGACTCAAAAAGTGACTTGTTTCGATAGCATTGAAAGCATATATTCTGTGACCTCAACAATTGCTTATTAATCATGATAAGCACAGAGAATAACATCTCATGGATAGGCCTGGGATATTACCTCACAAGGAACATATCAGCGCCATTCTGCATAAAGCACTTGACATTCGTTGGCTGTATTAGAGTCCGTTCAGAATTTATGACTGGGGGGGTGGGAGTTTTGGCCTAAAGTTTGTCACGTCAAGCATTGAGACAGAAATTTAGCATAGTTTGTACAGGCCATAAAAATCACCACAATGCTATAGGAGGTTCAGAAAATACCAAATTGACAAGAACTAAGTCTGGGGTGGTGCTGCAGCGCACTTTTGGGACGTCACCACCCATTGTGTGTGAGATTGGCAGCATCACAAATGTCCAACATTTTGCGAAATTTGACTGCCATTTCCTTAAATTGTCAAATATCGGACAAAAACAGCACCGAAACATCGTGAAAATGTGATATTCATATTACAAATGAGCTAAGCTATACATAGGAATGTTTATTTCTCCTGTGGGGCTTATGCAGGGGCGTAGCCAAGGGGGGGATATAGGGGTCAGAACCCCCCCCCCCTTTGGCCCAAAACTTAAGTCACATTTACCAGACTTTTAAAAGTAAGTCCTCACAAGTGCCAAATGCATGTGAACTTGATGTGAAAATACAATTTTAAAATTATATTTTTCATCTCAAAAGTTTGTTCCAGGGGTTTTCCTTAACGTCAGACCCTATTTAGGAGATAATGAGCGCGGATTTCACAAAAATATGAAATATTTCTTTGACTCGTTCCTTTCAGATCTAGCCTATTCTAAACATAAATTCCATCTATTCCAATTTTAGTGTAATTAAGTCAAGAATATAAATCGGTGGAATGTCTGATGGTCAGCCTTGATATAGGCCTAAATATATGGAAAATCAAGACTTGCGGAGCCTGTAAATTGTTCTTCTGAAAGTTGAACAGCAACTTTTGTTGAAAAGAATTTAAAATTTATGGTGTTTTCTTCTGAGAGACTATTTTTGCATTCCTATGTGTACCAAAAGAAAAATCATAACAGGTAGCATGTTTGCCAATTGGAGAATGTTGGTCATTTTAAATCCAGAAGTCTATGATAAAGGTTTTAAATCAATGGATTTAGCACAGGCATAAACAATATGTTTCATGCATGGTTTGTTCACCGCCACCTCTCTGATACCTATTACTATTAGTAAAGGTATGACAGCTTGCTTGGCAATGGTCCAACTTTCCAGACCGAACTGGTACGTTGTCACTGGAGCAGACGACTCAGGTGACTGTAAAACCCAGTCTGAAGACAGTGGTTGCGGACCAAACTGGTGCAAATTGAGTAGTTGCACAACTGCCAATTTGAGGAACAACACCCTTTTCACGTTTTATCCACTTATCGTAACTGTGATTCGCATGCAAAAGTTCAATTTGTGTGGGCCAAGCTGTGAACTGGCAGCAAAGGGATAGCTCTTAATGAAAATTCAAATGTACAAGACTAATGCAAAAGCAATAAACTAATTCAACCATGCACTTGGAGTCTGATAGGTTGTTTCCCTGGAGCTTATACATGAACATGATTGGTATGGTCAACAAGTGAAAATAGCAGACCACGAACATATGTATTCCTGATGATCTAAAAACGTTTTATTTATCTATTTAATAAGACTCTCCATCACTATCTATCTATCTATCTATCTATCTATCTATCTATCTATCTATCTATCTATCTATCTATCTATCTATCTATCTATCTATCTGTCTGTCTGTCTGTCCATCTGTCTATCTATCTGTCTATCTATCTATCTATCTATCTATCTATCTAAGTTCCTATCTATCTATCTATCTATCTATCTATCTATCTGAGTTCCTATCTATCTCTCTAACAGTATAGCATTCCAGGTATGTCAACTATTATAGATTCAGTTGTCATCTCAAAATGCGACCTGGACAAGTCAAATGTGGACTAAAGTGACCTCCATCAATAAGGCCAGCCCACTCATTTAAGAACCAACCAATCAGCAGATTTGAGTAATTTATTGACAGTGGATAATTTGATTGAACATATGTGGTCTTATAATTCCACATTTTCCACAGTTTCAGTTGTTCACAATTTTGTTTTGCCAGCTTTAATCAATAAACAGAATCAATTGACTGACTTGCAAACTTGTTCTTTGGTCCGTCTGAACCGAAATTTACTAATTTCTATGAATATCTAATTTGTTTTGACATGCATGAATGCCCTCACTTCGATTTTTATATCTCCTCTATACACTTCTACATCCAGTAATTCAAGCTGAAATTTGTACACCGCAATCAACTTTTTGTTCTTCACATTTTGTGGGAAAATTACTGCTTAAGATGTAGCAATTAATTTGACATGCTTTTATTATTGTTGGTGTGGATTTCACACCAATTACACTTCCGTCCTTTTCAGTGTGGAACTCAGATTTTAGATTAATTTTTTGCTTAATTTTGTTGTTTAAAACAATTGTCAACACTTCCAGGAGTGGGTGACATCAAGAAAATGTACCAGAGAAAGTTATGCAACCGACATTTGGGTTTCTTCCTTGTGATAAATGTGAATTTAAAGCAATTTTATCACTGATTCAGTCCATGATCGTCTGCTTACGTCTTTGAGCTGTCATACCTTGTATAGATATAGAGAGAGTGAATTGGAAAGCCTCAGTGAAATAAAAGTACACACAAATCATATTGTTTATGCCTGTGGATTTAGAATCCAGAAAATCACATCTTTGCACATTTTACATGTATTTAGAATAGGGGTTGATGTATAATGGACATTTATGTATTCTTATAGGAATCTCCAGCGCTGTCTCTGATTATGTTAACAACCCAAGGATGAGATTTTCACACACTCCCTTTTAACTTGACAAATATTCCAATCCAATCCAAAGTACAAAAAAAAATTATTGGACACTTTTGACATATCCTCATCATCGCGCAGAGTAAGGGGGGATTCTCAAATAGTTTGCGTAATGATATGTCAATGACATCTAATTTTGGCATGACAGCTGAATTTGACACTCACTAACCTGCCTGGCAAGTGATCCAAATCAGTCCAGCAAGTTGTTGACATTTTGGCTGACACTACAACGAATTATACTCCAAGTAGTGAACACATAAGATGTACTTGAGAGCTCCCCAGTGTGCAGGTCAAATTCAACTGTCGTTTCGAAATCAGAAGTCGTCAGTGGTAACTGACAGAAACGTTTTGAAAAACCAGCATTTTTAGCTTTTTATACCAGACCTTCCATGAAAAAATAATATCCTTATAACTGCTCAGAATCTATATCCAGCAACATAAAATCTGTTGGCTTCTGGGGGCCTAAAGTGGCCCCCAGACCCCCTGCCGAATAGGCTTCGGCCCTGCGGGCCTCGCCAAGCTAATCTGCAACAAAACCCCCCCCTTTCCTAGTTTCTGGCTACGCCCCTGGGCTTATGGTTGCTGAGATATTTGGAGAAACGTCTGTCCTCTGCTTGACCTGACAAACTATAGGGGGTACTAACTTTTCACATGTGTTTCAAGGGGGGTTGTTAATTTCTGACAAAACTCCCAAGGGGGGTAAGAAATTTTAACAAAGAAAAAATGTTTAAAAAACACGCATAAACTCATTTTATTTGGACTTTTTTACGCTCAAAAGTCCGCAAAATGATGCGAATTTGTACGCGTGGCCGTGTATAACAGTATGTATGTGTGTATTGCTTTGTATGTCGAGGGGGGGGGTACTAAAAATACGCGTGAAACCTAAGGGTGGGGTACTAAAAATCCACATGAAACTCAAGGGGGGTATCAATTTTTGACGGGAAGTTCCAGCAAAACTCCCACCCCCCAGTCATAAATTCTGAACGGTCCCTAAGAGAGGCTATAATGGGTAAGCATCAATTACAGATACTGATTTAAAGCACCTACCTCTCTGGCTTGAAACACCCAAGAGCCAAATATCAGTCGACAAGTATGACTGTCGTAAGGAAAGTGTCGCATATTCAGGTCACATGACACCTTCACTTGAGCAGGAGAATGCCAGGTCACACGCCCTTTATTCGTCACAGATGTTGATGTCTTAACCAGGTTGAGACTGTCAGAGCCGCTAAATTAAATAGAAATAATACCATGAGAATTATAAGAACAAATAGAAAATGCATTATTATAGTAGAGTCGGTTGGTTCAAACCTATAATTATTTTAAAGATAACCAATTTTTAATACCTTATTAATAGTTCTTCATCTATTTATTGGAATGAAAAAGAAGAAAACTCGCACAGTTCTACATAAAAGCACTCATCGATATACGAAACAATAAAGTAAAAAAACATCATTTTAAAGTGATGCCACCAGTTTTATAATGAGGCTCTGGATGGGGTTTTGCCTTCCTCTGTCCCTTGGCCATATTACTTTTGAATTCTTGTCCCTTCATAGGCGTATCGGAGGGGGTGGCAGGGGGGGCGATCGCCCCCCAAACCTTTGAGAAAAGGCCCAAATTCGGGCAAGGAGGCCAAAAATTTGGGCAGATGATCAAATAAATATTACTGAAAATCAGGCCTTTCCTAGCAATTTCATTGGCCTTAGTATAAAATTTGAATCATGAAATTCAGGCAAATGTCGCTCGCCCCCCCCCCCCAAACATTCCGCCCACCGTACGCCTATGTGTCCCATTGCAATTTTTGAATTGGATTTTGAATTCCCCGTCCCTCAGGTTCGGATGGAGGTTTATGTCCCCCATGTCCCTTGGCCATTTTACTTTTGAATTCCCTCCCCCTCATAACCCCCAATCCAGACCATCTATAATATACAACTAGAAAACCCGTTGCAAGTGGGTATTTGAGCCATTTAGACTGGATTGTGTGTTTGTGAAATAGCAAAATGAGGGCAAGCTGATGATAATCATAAAGGGTGACAGTGTTTAATAGAAATGTCGAAATGTGAAAACAGTCTATTGTGTGCATGAAAATTTGGTGTGGATAACTAATACAAGTTGTATTCATGAGGCATGCAGTGGTGGCAGCACCTGCATGTGTTGTCTGGAAGTCTGGAATGGCTGCCCTTGTTGCCACCTGGGGAGCTTGCAAAAAAACCATGAACCATTGATGCACATTGGTGAAATATTGATGCAGAAGGTGTTAAATGAAGGTGGATTTCAAAGCAAGTAGGAATTGTTGAAGTACAGCAACTATTGCAAAACAAAGTAAATGTCAGTAATGTGATACATGCAAAGTTTGATAGGTGTGCAGAGAACAATGACAGAGTTATGCTTGAGACATGGAGCCAAGAGAGTTAGCACTTTTATATTTAGATTGACTTTAATTTTATCCTACCTACCCATTATACAATGACAGATCCGGCACCCACACTCTCTCAGAGGGTATTTGTAAATCGCTTATTCCTGCAAATTCATCGATGTCCCACGTGAGATCAGGAGCATTCCACTCCTGTGAAGTAACAAATGCAGTTAAATTATTCAGCCTCTGTTGATTTCACTAATTACTCATTTACAGTTGAGTTAATTTAGATATTCAGCTTCAAATCTGTTGATTATACTAATTGTTCATTTGCATTTGAGTTGAATATTCAGTTTCTGTTGATTTCACTAATTGCCCATTAACAGTAAGTTGTTAAACTTAAACAGTCAGCCTTCGTTTAGCTTATTGCTCATTTTGATCGTGCGGACATCGAATAGGTATATTTATAGATTGTTACATATATATATATTTAATAATCTCATATGACAGTGACACTGCAGCTAGTTTGGTGTGAGAATAAGAATAAAATGACAAACCATTCCAATCCACATTTCTGTTGATAGTAAGCCTGTTTTGACATCCTGAAATATGATGAAGTAAAGTGATTAATAATCATATGAAACTTTTCCTCATAATAACCAAATTTTGCCTTTACCAGTACATTACAGACCTCATGGCAGGACATGCATCTCCTACAGTCCACTGCCTTCTTGGAGAGGACTATTGTTTTATTATTATTTGAATATATAATGTACCGCTAGGCATAATCTTCCAGATCAATCTAGAGCAGTTTACAATTGAAATTTACAATCTGTGATGACTGGCAGTCTTCAGCACTCCGGGTGACAGCCTCAGGTCTCTTCTTTGTTGTGGTATTCACTTTCCATTGCTTGTCCAGTCGTCCAGACGTCCAGTGCAGGGGAGTCCGGCTGGAGGTGTTGCTGCTCACGCCTGACAGGAGGGTGAATTAACTCCTGCCTACACAAGGGGCCACCATCCCCGGCCTCAGCCCAACCAACTCACTCAAATTGACTTCTAGGACCGGGATTTGAACTCGCGTCCTCAAGTGCTCATTGGATTCGCAGTCATGCTCTCTAACCTTTAGGCCATAGGAACTCTATATTTCAATGCTGGAAAGTATCATTTGGGGCAGTTTGGACTGTGGAGGGTTGGTTGGGGAGATCATAAATTCATAATACATAAGACATAAGACCTGAGATTGTTTGTGGACCCCTAAGTTATGGAGGTTCTCAAAAAACACATTACAGTCTGTCACTTTGATATAGAAAAAGAGTGGACTGCTGCACTGTGAAAATGGCACTTCTTGTGTCATCATGCTGATGACTTGTCATGATCATACCCAATTCTTTCAATGTTAATTTGATTCAAGCAGACTTATCCCGCTGTTGGTGACACCCAAACAAGAGGATTATGCATCTGATTTTCACTCTAAAATCAGTTATGACAAGTCAAATGGCATTTTCTGATGACTAATCAAACAGCCTCTATGTTTCCCATGTTGAAAGTAGAGAAGATGACACTTCATCGGCTATCATGATTCACAAAGTGCATTTTTCATAGTGAACTGGTCCTCATTTTTTCTATATCAAAATGACAGACTGTAATACTACCTGGAGAGTGAGAAAGGAAGAAGTGGATGAAGAAACGGCAAGAAAACATTAATACAATGTATTTCTTCAGCGTGAGAAAGGTTGCTTACCAGATCATTAATGTACAGCAATTGAAAACTCAAGGACACATTAATATTTTCTTCTTTACTGGATACCGGGCGGAGGTGCGGGTATTTTCCTCTAGTCACATTGGCCATGAGTCTCCCTTCATCGTTCAGGTATTTCATCCAGCCACGATATGAGTGAGCAGGTACTGGAACGAGAATTTCGATATAAATTTGGCACAGTTAGCCCGAACCATCTTTGGGGTTAAAAAAATGGCCCAGCATAACCATAGGCGCCGTTACGTAGCTTAAGGTCAGATGAACAAGCAGATGTAAAGAACTAAAAAACCTGTAGGGAATTTTTTGAGATATCAAATGTTTTAACTTTCTGACTTATCACACCCAATTTTTAGCATCACAAGTCATGTGGAAAATCTTTTAAATGACCACCAGCTCTGCAAAAGCTGTTTCAAGAATAGAAAATATCATTTAGAAGAAATAATAATCCTGTCTTTGAAAATGAAAATACATGCAGTGGCATGTATTATCAGTAAGGTGTGAAGAACTCATGCAAGCAGCATTCCTTTCCAAGTACAATGTGAATTTTTCATAAGAATTGCAAAAATTAACTTGCTCAATCATTCCATCGGCTGTAGTAGGAAATCTTACAAAACGTATGTGCATACATTTTTGATAAAGCTTTTGTACTTAAAAATAATTCTGGTACTATCAATTAGGAAGGTAAGGGAAAAAACATTGCGATTTTGTGACAACAAACAACAAGTGTTAGTTAAATAATCTAGGCATACTTGACCTGTAACTTACTGTTTGACTCCAATACATTTGAATACTCATAACTTTTTCAGTATAGTGTACTGTCATTAGCTGCAACTTGATCAGCACAAGATTAAAATAAGAAATAGATATACCATGATATTGTGAATAGTTAGCTTATAGGTCTATTTGAAGTTGCAACCCTGGCATTGCCAGAAATCAAATCCATTTACCCAACTTGAAAATAGTCTTATTCCTTCATGAAATTAGAGTGAACAGAACTCAGAGAGAACTGACTAAAATATTATTCAAAAGTTATAAAATCAATGGAATACTTCTTCTTTAATACCAACTGTGTAAGGCAGACACACACGCATACATCATACATATATTTAAAAAACCATGTATGTCATAAAGGATGATAAAAAGATATGGCTATTCTGGATTAGTCTATAACTCAAATTCCATTTTATTTTCAAGAAAAAACTATAAAATAATTAGTTTTAAACTATTTGCTAATGTAGATATTGTGTTATTTCTTTCATGAAGTCACAGGTAAAGCCAGCAATGCTATATAGTGTTGGTGACATACTTCTTATAAATATGCGAATGAAGTTTATCACACACGACATGAAAATGTGACTTTTACTAATAATTATAACATTCTGTATTTCAATTGTTATCTAAAAGGCAGTGATATATATTGTTTTGATGTTCTTTCATTTGAAATTGTAATATGCATCCTGGTTTGAAGGAATACTGGCAGCATAAAGGAGTGTGACAAACAAGAAACTGAAAAACTGCAATATCTCAAAGAATTCCCAACAGATTTTTTTTTTTGTTCTTTACATCTGCTTGTTCGTCTGATCTTCAGCTACGTAATGACGCCTATGGTTATGCTGGGCCATTTTTTTAACCCCAAAAATGGTTTGGGCTCACTGTGTTGGTTTACAGGCATGGTCACACAACCCTTTGAATGAGAATCCAGTTTTAATCACATTTAAATGGGTGTCAAGTTCAGAGTCTATTGACCTGAGGCTCAAGACAGGGGATTATAGCCAGCAATCAGTGCAAAACAATACAACAAGATTAAAATCTTGTCACCTGTTTCTTGAAAGAGCCTCATGAACACTATCAAAGTAGAAGATATCAGAGCTCAGCCATGGACTTATTGCCAAAAATATCTCAATTGAGACATTTTCAGGTCTATTTATCAACATGGAATTATCTATTTACTGAACCTTCATTGCAAGGGATATACCTGGAGAGGGCAAAATAAACGTAATGCCCTGTAGACGACAATATGCAAGGTAAGAGATCAAAATTCTCCTAAAACCATGTCAACACAGAAAACTTTTGCCAACTTACCTGGCAACTTTGAAGCCATTTAATTCAGTATCAAAGAAGTCTGAATGTGTACTTTAGCATAGATATAACCAACAATGATTACATAGAGAGTTCTGCATGGTGTTATGTTGCTGACAACAATTAGATTCATAGTAATTTGACTTTTTTTCAAACATGTGCTTTTCACAAGACATTGTTATGATCAAACAGGAAGTGGAACAACAGTGCCACCTTACCTACACATGGTTTACAGGGTGGTTCTTTATGAAAGATATGTGTATATATCGGCTTTCTGAAAACAGTCGTTCCATCGCATGCAGATAGGGACAGTCATTGTCTACACGCTTTATTATTGTTTTCATAGCTATGTGTTTTTTAATTTTATACCACTGTTTGCTTTTTCTGGCCAATCAGAAGGCAGGATTCCGCTCTGATATAATGCATATCACAGCTCATACACCTGACCATGATATTGCATGCTTGGCTGACTACAAGTTGACAAAATTGAAGGAAACACTGAAACAAAACTGACCAACAAAGGATTAAAACTGAACAACACAGACAGTTAAAGGGCCACACTCATCAAAATGACATTTTCGTTAATTTTTTTCCTTATAAAAGAATGGGCTACTGCAAGTGCATCCTGTCAACCTTAAAAAAATTGGTTTTAAACACAGATCAAGAAAAATATATGAAATTGGGATTTGAGCAATATTTTGTGTCCCCACTATATGTTCAGTCAACTGATGAGTGACGTAGGGTAGGGTGGACCTCCCCCTTCTCCAATTATTTGAACAAATTTGAGGTGTCCACCTGATATGCCTGTGACAAACTGTCAAGGAATTAAGAAATATGACTTGATATGATATTACTAGCTGTGAATTTGCTACACTTGGGAAGAGGCTCATTTGTGCAAATGACAATAGGTGTTAAAAAACAGAATAAAACAATTTACAACTTACAATCATTCAGCCATGCACTGAAATCTGATTGGTTGATTTTCTAAAGGTTTCAAGAGTGAATAAGCAGTGACTGCTTTGGACAACAATTTGCAAGACCAGACCGCAAAATGTACAATTAGGGCCTAAATATCTATCTATCTATCTATCTATCGATCTATCGATCTATCGATCTATCGATCTATCGATCTATCGATCTATCGATCTATCGATCTATCGATCTATCGATCTATCTATCTATCTATCTATCTATCTATCTATCTATCTATCTATCTATCTGGAGGAGGGTTGGTCTAGTGGTAGCGTGGGCTGCCAATCGCTAGGTCACCTGGGGCTATGTTGGACGGCAGTTTCAATCATCCTTTGCCTGCCTCATTGCCGTGTCCTCCCCCTGTCCTAATTAGCCTACCAAGTGCATAAATACAGGACGTAAAGCCCCAATTATCCATCCATCCATCTATCTATCTATTTTTCTAGCCAGTCTGTCTGTCTGTATGTCTGTTTATACACATGTGTATCCATCTTGAAATTCTGTCTATCTAAAATACCAGTTGCTGCCATCACAAGATGCGTTCTGGACTTGGAAAATATGAGGCAAAATAACCAGTGTCAAATTAAGTCAAAAGAACCAGCCAATCAACACCCCAGAATTTATAATTATTCGTATGGATGAGAGTTGGGGCGGAGTTGGCAGTACAATAGACCTTATCACAAGCATTTAAAATATTTTACACAGTTTCAGCTTGTCTCAGATTTACATTGTCAGCTTTTTAAGCTTCATCTCTTTGTTCATAAAATATTTCACAGCTAGGCCTCACCATTCTTTCATACCTCCAGAGGTCATAAAAGGTCATCTATTTGTTTATTCATTACCCAGACCTATGTCACTTGCACAGTTTCTCCCCACAGGAGTCGCTTTTGCTTGTGCCAAAAATTTGGCCAAAAGCAGTAACTAAAATAATTTTTTTCATGGTTTTATTTTGGGAGAAATTCAAAAGGATCACTGTCGTGTTTCTGTAAATGGTACATTTGAAGCTCTCAACTAATAAAAAAATTGCACTATTGTGTGCCTTTAACAAGGAGGAAGATTCTATCAAGTGTATAAAAAGGCTGTATTCACTCTTTTTTATTCCAATATCTAAATGAATGATCAAATTTAAGGTCACTTGATAAAATAGTTCATTTTGAATAGGCAAGCTGCAAAAAAAATAGTGGAGCAGCAGACCAGCAATTTTGGCCCCATTTGGCAAGCTCAAAGAATTATTTTTTCTTCTTAATTCGGGGGCTGCCGCCCCCGAACCCCTGCTTCTTCTTATTTTGGGGGCTGCCGCCCCCAAACCCCTGCTCCTTGCTTCCTATTATTTTTCGAATGTATTTCTTAACTTCAAAATAAAATTTGCTCAGCAATTATAATAATCAGCCTCACCAAAAAGACCTTGGCTGAGAGGGCTGCACTATCGATCTATCTATCTATCTATCCGTCTATCAATCTATCTATCTATCTATAAAATTTATCTATGAAATTAATGTATTGTGTTATTTCTATCTATCTATCGATATTTCTATCTATCTTTCTATCTACAAAATTAATGTATTTTATTATTTCCTGAGAACAAAGAATTCTGACCTGTTGCCTTCAGGGCTGCCAACCTTCAAATGAACTGAGGAACATGAATGTGCGACAAATACAATGAAATGTTGTCAAACAAGAAGGATTGAAGGCAAACAAAGGGATTTAATTAATTTGTTTTGTACTTAGTGGTATAAGTTAGATAACACCCTTGTTTGTGACGACAAGCAATAATCATCAGGCTAAAGCCCTCGGATATATTGCATATCATCACAAACGAGGGCGTTATCTATTACGTATTGTATATACTATCAGTCATGCACTGCAATGTAGGCAAGAAATTCGTGGTGAGCCTTCCACAATGAACTTCGCTTTATGTATAAATCCCAAAACTGTGATATTTCAGATTTAGTTGCATAACTTTATATAAGCACAGATTTCAAGAAAAATGTGAATTCATAATTGCATTGACACAAAGATTATGTATGTTTAGCTTGTTCAGGTTTCATACCTGCACTAGTTGATGGATCCTTAAATGAACTGAAACTGAATCAAACAGACTATTTATCCTCAAAGGAGAGTTACAATTAATGAAGATAAATTTTCAAAAGTCTTTTGGAATTGTGATGACTAGTGTCTTGTGAAAAATAACACACTATGTTTGGAAAACATTGAGCTCTTCCGGTAAGGTGTAAACTCAGCTTAGACAGGAGTTGTTTGTTGTGGTTGTACACAAAAAACAACAGTGCCTGATAGGTTTAAATTCCATTATCATTAACCGTGATGTCAAACTCCAAATTGTGTGTCACCGGTCGAAGATTTGACCAATTAAATTCACAGATACCCAATGATGTCACGGTTTAACTGCCAAATGAAGTTGTCAAAAAACATGCACTTATAATAAGAAAACGATTGTTAAGCGAAGTGGCTGCAACAAACAGTCAAAGACCAAAAGAATGCTGATGATGAGCTACTCATTCTCTCTTTCAACCAACTTTCTTAGATCAGAGAAATGCAGCACATAAAATGGAAAAATGCACAAGTTTCTGAAATCAGGAAATTTCTCCCTACTCCTGGCTCTGGGGGGGTCAGAGTGTCCATCTCTCTTTTAGAGCAAAACTTCGTATAATCATGTTCCATATGGTTAGACCTTCAAGAAAAGTATGGGTAACACTTCAGGTCGGTGCGCATTTTTTCTGTATAGCCTTTTTCGTAATTGCCATGGACGTCAAAATTACTGATTAAACAAAAAGTGAGTTTCATAGAATAAATCAATATAAAGAATTAGTAATTCAATGATAGTGATTTATTTCAATTACAAGGGTGTAACTGACAAGTTTTAAAACAATTTTGGTCCTATAGCAGTAGCACTTTGTGAAAAAAATGCAAAATTCAGCGGAATATTGTCAATAAATTCCTTTCAATTTGAACTCGTGCAAAATTTCGATATGCTCTCAGTAAAAGTATTATGGGTAGAGCTATGAAATTTTACTCAAAATTTCCTTATGAGGTGTTCTTGGCAGCAATAATTTCCATTTACAGTTTATACACATTATACACTGCTCCTGGACTGATCTGTGTTTCAAAATCTGCCCTACCCCAAAGTTCGGAAAAATTCCTCAAATTCTCATGAATCAACATTTTCCAAAGTAATAGCCAGAAAAGGATGATCTGCTTTTGTAGTCATGTTTTTTTTTGTATCAAATATGATTTAGATTCACATTTAAACCTCTTTTTTAATGTAAAAACATGTTTATTATCAGTATTAGATCTAATTTATGAGGTTCATCATTATTTCCTGGACATGAAACATAGTGAAATTTCGGTATGGATCAATTGCAGCAAACTTTATAACTGACCTCCATAAAAAAAAAACAACAGAAGAGAAAAATAATAATGGATGTGCCAATGTAAGTACTATTTACACCAATGATATTATTATTAGTATCACAAAATGAACAAGAATCCGCAGATTCAAAGCCTGGCTGGGCATTTTCAAAACATCTGAAATCTGGATTTCATTATCAGGTACACCCATTGCCAGAATTATGTTGAAGCGACCAAAGTTATATGGCAATTACAATTTACTGTTCTTACCATTCATTCAACAGTAAAACATAATTTTTTTTTTTGCAATATTTTGGGGAATGGGCTTAATGCTCAATTGAAGGGGTGCAACCCCGCTGGTCATGTCTAGAGGGCAGGAGTTTGGAAAGGGATGAAAGAGCCACTGTTGGGAGAGTGCATTATATTCGCATGTGTGATTTTAATTGCCAAAGCATACAGATCTCTGTTGGTATCTGTATATACATGTATAATTTAATTACTTCTTTGATATATTCGATTTTAAAAATAAATAAATAGAATGATAAAAAGAAGTTGTACATGCATATGGGAACAGAATCTTTTCATGAATGGTGTATGGGCGACCCCATCTGCTCCTCATCCTATTTTGGATGCTTTGCTTGCACCACTGACAAACGTTTCACTTAGTTCAGTTGGGCATTTGTGTCAGGAGAGTATTATTGATTATGGAAAAGCAGTTTCAACAAACCTACACACTAAGTTATATAGCCCATTAGACAAAAAACATTGCAACACCAGAGTTCTTATCGTATTGATGGAAACTAAGGACATTAACAGATAAAAAGTGACACATGTCATTTCATCTATTTCTTAAACATTGTCTACTAAAATATTGACAATGAAACATGCCTTTTCTGTAATCTCACATGCCATCTCCCTTTCATGACCCATGTAACCAAATGTTATATTTTCCTACAATTACTACAACTAGGCCTTGACCATTGGCGTAGCATAGTTAGCCAAAGGAGTTGAAAAAATATAATAGAAGAATAAATTCTTCTCTATTGTAAGCCTATTATTCCAAGTGCCACAATATGGATTTTCATGTTTTACTTCTTTAAATTTCAATATTTGTTCGAGCCTTGTGACTTATGTCTGTGGCTGAAATACAACTTTGAGGAGTCAGAGCTTTTGCATAGGCGTATGGCACGCATGATTGGGGGGGGGCGAACGACATTTGCCCAAATTTCAAGATCTAGATTTAACACCGATTCAAATGAAATTGCATGGAAATCATTAATTTTCAATAGTTTTCATTTTAAGATCATCTGCCCAAATTCTTTAGCCTTTAGTACGAATCTTACAATTTCCCCCAATAATAATCCAATACGCCAATGTGTTTTGGTATACAGAGGAAACAACAAACTTTAATTCACAGCCAGTATGTAAGCAATTCCCATAAGAAGTATATGAAGTGAATCGGTTTTGTTTGCTGGGAGAAACAGTTGTTTTGCATACATGTGCAAGAGATGCAAGTCATATTATACATATACATACATTATAGTTTAATTGGGAAGAAATTAATTTATTGTCCTAAATGTAAGATTCTATTTCTTATTATTTCTAACCATTTCAGAGGTGCTGACTAATGGAGACCTTGAGTGATTTTTCACTCTAGTAAACTCAAGCTCAAACACTCTTTTTCAATGCTATAGGCCCATTATAAGCATTTAAAATAGAATATACTTCAAAATTCTGAAAAGTAACATTCTCGCATCACTTACCGTATAGGCACCTTTTTACTTAAGCAACTTTGTCATCTTTGTCATGGGCTCCCCTTAGGCCATGGGGCTGGGTGAATGCCCCATTTTGCCCCATGGTTAACAAGGCCCTGAATAAGACTGATCCATACACTATGACATGGCAGAAGACCTACATCCAGGCTATGATTCAATTCCTTGATGAGCAGGGCTCCCATTCTAAATAAATGCCACAGCCCTAAACAATTTGACAAGGAAAAACATGCTTGTGAGGGCAGATTGTGCAGCCAATTTCCTTTATGAGTTTATTAAAATGTTTCATTTTTTCGCTATTTAGAGCCTTCAAGTATCTTTCTGTATTGCAACATTTTTAAAACTGTTCAATACCATTTTGCCAACTATTGGCGAGTAGTATAGTAGAGCAGTACAACAGTTGCATTGTATTGTATCAAACTTATAGCCAATAGCCATCCATGAAATGTGGCTATGAAATTTGTGGCGGACCTTCACGTTATTGTCATTTAAGACAACCACACATGCTTTAATGATCTGATGCTACTGTTTCTGCTCATGGAGTGGTATGCAAAGATCACTTCTTCATATGAAGATTTTAGGTGAGGCATTGCATTAACTTTGCCACTAATAAACTTAGAAGTAGTGTGAAATGTCACCCTGAGACACTTCAGTAACTATGGTTCACTGCTATTGTTCAATGAATGTTCATATTGTTCATGTTGGCAATTATAGTCAGTATTTTCCCCTAAAAAGCAGCTTGTTAGATAGCCAGAATGTGTTCATCTTTAATGATGATGTCCAGGAGTCCTCGTAATTGCACAACAGCTGGACCTCTCATGTACTCGTGTTACTGCAAATCAAACATTCAAACTGCCTAACACCATCAAAAGTAGTAGTATTGTTCTACTGTTTACTGGTGCCTCCGATCTTTCCATGGTCCTTCACTGAAAGACATTCAGCATACATACCCAAGAAATAATCCCACCTCCAAAACTGATGATTTTGCTTAAGCATAAGATCCAGGAAGAAAAGAGGGGAGGGGAAAATAAGAGTTGTTTTCTATAGATGCAGATAGATGTTAAGAGAAAGTCAGTTCTTTTTCTGTGACTGTAATTAGGAACCTGCAACCCGGCTAAGGACCTTGTAGAGAGTGTAGAAAATGTGCTTGCAAGACACAATGCAAATTTTCATAAAAGGGCAATCAGTAGTTTAGTTGGAATAGCGTAAGGGGTCCATGAATTAGTATGATGAGAGAAGATAATGCATACACCATGTTTTTGACTGACGCGAAACCTGCAGCACTATTCTTGAATACACTAGCCATGACTTCTATAAAAAGGAAGAATCTCTCTGACGGTGTCATATTCAGCTGATTCGAGTTTGAGGTCCTACAATGCAAATATTATATTGAAAAGCCATCACAACACACAAACTCTGGAAGCACTAAGGGACCATTCAGAATTTATGACTTGGGGGGGTGGGAGTTTTGCTGGAACTTCCCATCAAAAATTGATACCCCCCTTAAGTTTCATGCAGCTTTTAGTACCCCTCCCCCCGCTTGACATACAAAGCAAAACACATTTTATATACTGTTATTCCATGACCAGCCATGTATTATCCCCCCCCCTCAGTCATAAATTCTGAATGGTACCTAAGGCACAGGAGATCTTGAATATGATCAAAATCTACTGGGACCTACAATTTCATGGAAGACCTTCAAGACTTTATATGTATCAGTGTTATAACTTATATCCTCCGAAATAAGTGTCTCTATTTATGGTTGATGAATGAAATTAATTTAGAACAGGAACATGTAAGTATGTAATAATCCACAATAGCCTAGTCATCTTCACAAATCATTTGGTTGAAAATGTCAAAGTCGACATTTTTGTAGGTTAAAAATAAATTGCATCGTTCAATGCTTTATTAATTTTGTGACACCAACATTATCATTATTGGTGAAAATTGTGCTAAAATTGCCACACAAATTATTTAGGTGTTTTATTTTCTACTGTTGATATATTTATTGAGTCAGTTAAGTAATTTACAGCGACTGATCCATTATGTGAATATGATGCACACTCACGCACACTGCATCGTTCACCCCTTTCCAAACTCCAGCCCTCAAGAAAAGACGAGCGGGTCAGCACCCCTTCAATGGAGCATTAAGCCCATTCCCCAAAATTGCAAAAAAAAAAAATGTTTTACTGTTGAATGAATGGTAAAAACAGTAAATTGCCAATTGCCATATAACTTTGGTCGCTTCAACATAATTCTGGCAATGGGTGTACCTGATAATGAAATCCAGATTTCAGATGTTTTGTAAATGCCCAGCCAGGTTTTGAATCTTCGGATTCTTGTTCATTTTGTGATACTAATAATAATATCATTGGTGTAAATTGTACTTACATTGTCACATCCATTATTTTGGTTTTTTTCTCTTCTGTGGTTTTTTTGATGGAGTCAGTTATGATTACTTATGAAGTTCGCTGCAATTGATCCATACCAAAAGTTCACTATGTCTCAATTCCAGGAAATAATGATGAACCTCATAAATTAGATGTAATACTGATAATAAACATGTTTTTACATTAAAAAAGAAATTTAAATGTGAATCTAATATTTGATATTAATTAAACATGACTACAAAAGCAGATCATCCTTTTCTGGCTATTACTTTGGAAAATGTAGATTCATGAGAATTTGAGGAATTTTTCCGAACTTTGGGGTAGGGCAGATTTTGAAACACAGATCAGTCCAGGAGCAGTGTATAATGTGTATAAACTGTAAATGGAAGTTATTGCTGCCAAGAACACCTCATAAGGAAATTTTGGGTAAAATTTTATAGCTCTACCCATAATACTTTTTGACTGAGAGAGTATCGAAATTTTGCACGAGTTCAAATTGAAAGGAATTTATTGACAATATTCCGCTGAATTTTGCCTTTTTTTCACAAAGTGCTACTGCTATAGGACCAAAATTGTTTTAAAACTTGTCAGTTACACCCTTGTAATTGAAATAAATCACTATCATTGAATTACAAATTCTTTATATTGATTTATTCAATGAAACTTACATTTTGTTTAATCAGTAATTTTGACCTCCACGGCAATTACGAAAAAGCTATCTACAGAAAAAATGTGCACCGACCTGAAGTGTTACCCAAACTTTTCTTGAAGGTCTAACCATATGGAAAATGATTATACTAAGTTTTGCTCTAAAAGAGAGATGGACACTCTGACCCCCCCAGAGCCTACCGTACCCTGTAAACAAGCTTTGCAGCAATGGGGAAAAAACAGAACTACCGCTCATTGGCAGTCCGCAGCAACTAAATGAATTCCAGGTATCACCAATCCATGTTGACAATGTTAAAATTAATGCAGCTGATCCTGTCAGGAATCTTGGTGTAAATTTTGACAAAAACATGACAATGGAAAAACAAGTCAACAAAATGTGCCGGAATGCCTATTCAACTTGAGAAACATTGCAAAAGTTAGGAAGTCATTGGAAAAGGAAACTTGCAAAACAGTAGTCAACACTCTTTTGACTCCTCACTTAGATTATGGAAATGGTCTTCTGAGCGTTTTCACATGGTGCTCCAAAACTGTGGAACCAACTCCCAGAGATTTTCAAAGCCTCTAACACATGTGAAGGCTTCAAGAAAAATCTTAAAACCTATCAGTTAAAGAGTTTCTACAAATAAATCCATCATGCACAAGCACTACAGAGCAGTTTACTGGAACTAGCGCTATATAAATGTCTATTACTATAATAAACAAAACCACCCTTCTATATATTCTGTATATATTGTATGCTTTTACATTTTCCCCATCTTATGGGAGTTGAAACAAATAGATAAATACCAAATTGGACTAAAGTAGAAAATTTTGTCAAGATATGAGGTTTTAGGTTTTAGGTTTTTATTAGGCAATAGCATATCAATAGAAATACACTTTTTTACAGCCATGGCCATAACATAAGACATAAATTGATAACAGTTTGATAATAACAATAGTATAAAAACAATAGTAATTGGATCAAATAGGAGAGAACAATACATTGCCCATTGCACTGTTTCTAAAACAGGCATGACTCAAGAAAAACGTTTCAGGCGAAGTGAGCTGCATTGACTTAGAATCACAATGATATGTCTAAAAATAATATTGTTCTCTGCCAAATGCAGCAAATTGTATAGAAATAGCAATATACTATACCTAAAAAACAGGTGAGTGCAGTCACAACCACGAAAATACTTCTAAAGAACCTCATTTTTCTTGTTCTCGCATCATCAGTGTAATAACATTATTTAGTTTGAACAAATGATGTCATTATCTGTTATTTTGAATATAGACCAAGTAATAAGGTCAGCTATAAGCCTATAACACAGGATCAAATTATCCAACCGTATCAAATTTAGTCATAAATTTCATTGTTTAGTAGAGTTGAATGAAATGCAACATAACAATGAATCTTAGATGAAAAAAAAAATCAGGGAGATTTTCTTGATGGAGCTACATGCAGATGAACGAGATTATACAATTTATTGTCCAACTCACAAACATGTGCACAAAATGTCTCGTTGGTTATTTTTTGCTTCAGAAATTTACACCCAAGCATTCAATTTGAGTGTTATGTTGTTGGTATGCCATTTAGCAATTTTGTATTAGATCTTGAATGACTATATTTTGGCCTTTTAGCTTTGAAAATCTATGAAATTTTGATTTTTCCACCTTTGATGTCCTTTATCTCTGAGCCTAATCATCACATAAGACCAGTGCTTACCCTTCCTATGAGGGATCTTTCCCGAAACGACCAAACATTTTAGGGAGGATCCTTAAAAGGTACTAAGCTAAGGATTCCCTGAACTTGGTACCTCTTAATGGACCCTCCAGTCTGGTGATAATGGGAACTGCATGCTGCTGCCACCTGGCAGAAAAGTTGATTTTGTATGCTATATCATTGCTGTCCCAAGAAATAGTTCCAATTTCATTGCACATTCACAAAATTTCTATTCAACATTGATGTATACCAGAGTCAGACTCGGCAATCACATTCTCGAAGGAAGTAGACAAGGCCATCAGCACACTAAGAAACAGCCCCGGTGTCTTCCAGACAAAATTGTGTGTGTTCCTCTGGTCGAAATTATGTGGACGCTCCCTAGGAGCTCGCGGAATAGCACACTAATCACTAGGTGGCAACACAAGACAGCATAATTATGTTCTGATCTGTGGCAATGCAAGAGCAGTCCACTTGTAGACAGGGGACCCTCCCTAAAATGTTTAGTCCTTTCGGGAAAAATCCCTACAAAGTACCTCAGTTTCTATAGCAGATGATAAATCCAAGATTAGAGGTTTGTATATGGTTTTTGAGTTGTAGCTCTTTGAAAAAGCTGCGTCAAGCATTTGCGCCAAATGGAAAGGCCTTTTGGAATGCCTGTAGAAATTTAACCCAAGATGAAAGACAGTCCTTAAAACCATTCTAAGCCACTGTCTCATTTAGTCTGTCGGAAACCAGATATAACGTTCAGAAACAACCGAGGTTGTATCTTTCACGAAATCCACAATATCAACAATTGAAAACTGAAACTTTGCATACATCCATTACACTACCAAAGGCTTTTCTCAGATTTTTTTTTTTTTCGGACAAATCTGACGGTTCGAGTGGGAAGCATTTGTTGAATTGGTTTGGAATAACTCAATTACGGAATTAGGGAAAAACAAATGAATTTATGACATAAACAGTTAAACAAAAATAAGTCCCCCTTTGGATAAACTTGAATATCTCAAAGATTCCATTGCTGATTTTTATGAAAGTTGGCTGAATTATAGCCCCACATAATTTTTGTTTGAGCCAGGAGACACTGAGTGCACATACCCCTATTTTCAAAATTCAAAGTTTTGGCTTTCTCAAAAAATATTTTACCAAAAGGTGTTTAAACTCCACTCAAATTACTTGTTATTGCATCCAAGCAACCTATACACTGTAAAACTGTAACAAAAGAAGTCCTTAGTTGTTTTCTAAATATGATTGAGAAACAAATTTTCTCCAGACACATGATGAAGTTTATCCTGCTAGTGCTTCCCTCACATGGTGATATTGTTCATATCCATTGAAAAAGCCAGGGATTTTTGAAAAAAGGGGTAGGCTCTCTCGAAGGCTGCTGGCTCAGCTAGGAATAACGCCACTGAGCTATAAATACACACTTGTAAGGTCGATATGCGGGGCTATAATTTAGCCATCTGTCATGAAAATCAGTAGTCGAATCTTTGAGATATTCAAACACATAACCGCTAATGAACAATATCCAGAAAACCTATCTGTCAGTTGATGTTGCTAACTGTTGACAGTTTGCTGTTGTGTTCTTGTTGAATTTTTTTTTTTCAGTTTTGTTGTTGTTCATGCCACCTAATTCTTTGTGTTTTGCTTTTAGTGATTTTAACTTGGTGGAGCCTTCGTTATGTGTTGGCCAAACCTCTTGGTCTTGTGGCATCCTCCCATTGCAGGACTCGTTTACACTCACCCTGAATAGGCTCTTCAAAATACTGGAGATTTCTAAAGCATTGTCAGCTTTTTTCCGGCGTGATTTAATTAATTGCGTATGGTTTTCTACAACAAAACTCATTGAAACAACATACAGGCAACTACGAAACACTCAAGCATTCAATCAATTGCTTTGAAAAATTTCAAACTGTTAATTATATCTGTCACACCGGAGGAAAGTAAATCTTTTTGTTACTACTTCACAAAAACATTGTATGATGTGGTCAGGGCTGCTTTCCAAGCTTACACTGAGAAGTGAGGATGTTATAATTTTTATGGCCTGATCCGTATACAGTAATAGATGATGACCTGGCTTGACATTGAGGCTGAAGACTTTGTTGACAAGTGTGTGAAGTTTGAAGGAGGTTGAGACATTTTAGTTTCAACTTCTGTGGTTTCTGAAGTGGTGTCCCATCAACAACATCATGGCAAAATGAACCTGAAGTTCTTCAGTATTACAGGCAAGTAGACCTTGATCGTGTGTAAAATGCCTGGTCTTCAGAAACAGAGCAGGAAGTGTAATGCTTTGAATTTCTGAGCAATTTCACCTCTTTCTTAGCCCTGCTAAGGCTTGACCATACACATGTGTATAGCCTATAGGTCACGATTTCTGACTAATAAAAAAGAAACTAGATTTCATATCGCAAAGCGGAATGAAAGGAGGTGGCCCTTCAACTTGGATGGCACTTCTTGTCTTTATGTTCCATGTTTATACTCATGAAAGCAGCAAAAACATCCTGGACAAGAAATTGTGCCTACAATAGCCAATGTTTTTCATAATTTTTCAAATATCTTAAGTTACATTTATACAGCACTTTGTGTCATAATTTATATTTTCAATTTCAGTTTAAAATCAGCTATCTGTGCATTACAAATTGATACTTGAAAGTTGCCTTGTTGCTGTAGAAATTTGGAAAAAGTGAGAGACTTGGAGAGATGTTCACTCTTGAGGGGGGGGGGTTAGATTCAGATTACCATCTTGATGGCTCTCTCTCTCCTTTTATAGTTGCAGTTGGGTTTTTTAAGATATAAGATAACATTGGAGTACATATAACACAAGAGAATATAATTGAAGAATTGAAGTCCAACTACAATTCATAACTTCTATAATGAAAGTGCTAATTCAGCAATTGGCACTTCAGTAATTTTCCGGGTGGTAATTGGCATCAGAATATATAATTTTTAAATTTTAAATTAAATCAGATGAGCATTTCTTGGTAACTTTGCTTTTAAAATCGTTTTAACCTATTGACTAGTCAACTTTGTTGTTATTATGTGTGATATGGCATTATGATTTTATTGTACATAATTGTATATAATTGTATATAACTTCCCCATACTATGGGGGCTGAACAAAATAAATAAATAAATAAAAATTGGCTAAATTGCATGTCAAGTGTCACAAACCAAAGGGCAGTTATTGGAAAGATAACATTTGAAGTTCAGTTAATTTTATTTAATAATGTGTGGCAGGGTGCTGTAATTAATAGACTACAGGGAGTATCATTCATTGATGATTGGTTAAAAGCAATCAACAATGACACCTTCAATTGGACGACATTCTAGATTACAGTCCACATTTACAGTGCATTATTTTCCTTAGTATGCCTAATTGTGCTTGCCACATTATCAAAGTAAAAAAGAAAAGAAGCCATTTCAGCAACAAGGATGAAGCTTGGGTTTCCTCTGAGAATTTGAACAAACTAACTTGTTGGCAGATTTCTAAATAAACATGCAAAAAATAGAATTTTATAAAAATCAATTCATAGTTCTTAAAACTGTAAATCATTTGTTAAACACTAGTGTACATTTCAATTATACTGCCCTAGGGCTAGGTATGGCTAATCATTGCAAAGTGCAATCAACTTTGACACCTGCCACTGGCTGCCAGATTCACCCCATGCACTATTCCACAATGGCAATTAAGGAAACTGAGGGTGAACAAAGCTTCAGAACCTCCAGAATTGCAATTTAATTAACACTTGTTTTCAAAGAAGGAAAATGTACAGCAACCCACTCACTCACAAGTCTTCCCCCTTTCAAAACAACGCTAATGAAGCTACTGCGCATGCGTGAATGATCGTCTTGTATTTCCGTTTCCCCCCTGAAGCGCGAAATATAAACATTTTAGTGGCTATCCCGTTTGGGTCCTTGGAAAAACAAGCAGATTTTCAAGCATGAATTCTTAAGTCAGCAAGCACAGAAGACATTGTGAGTACCCACATGTGATATTGAATAACATAAATGGCCAATGCCGACACATTTCAATGATTAAATGGACCCAGAAAAGCCAAAAACTTCAACAAAGTTTTGATGTGAAAAAGCGAGCATTTTGACAACTCGTACAATTACAAGGTGGAGGTGGCCACCTCCACAATGATTCTAGGATATTCCAGAAAATTTTATTGACATACACGCAGGTGTTTAGAAGTTGGGGATGCAAATTTCGCACCAAAATTCATATTAACATATTCTCAAAAGCGTAAGTCAGAGAGTAATGCAACTTAATTGGCATGCCCGGTTCAAAGAATGGTACCAGCTCATCTGTACATTGGTCTTGTGACTTCGGAAAGGAAATAGTCTAACAATGACCAGCAAAATGTCTGATAATTGATTTTAGTCACGCTGACCAAATTTTGAAATTTTCTGAAATCCCACTTAAATATACATCTATATCTCTTGGAAACAACTCACAAATTCAGGAGGTTCATGTAAGATGAAGAAAGCACATAGAGCAGGCTGCATTGATAATGCCACAAAAATCTGAAACAGGGACAATTTTTTAGTGTATTTGGCAAAAATATCTTATCTGCAGACCCTCACTAAGGCCTGAAAAAGGCCACAGGAAAATTATTTTGCCCACCAGTTAAGGCAGAACATCATCAAATTCTCTAACCTAATTAGAGTGTTGTCATCATCCTGACTGTTGTCATGGAAAACGTCCTCAAAACATGACAGGACTTGTTTTTGATGGCCTCAATCTGATTTAGTTCATGAAACTGGTGCTGTAAATAGGAGTAGGCTATAATGTTTCGTAGCACTGTCGTAGCAGTATGAAAGTAATTACATGCTTATAAAACTGCTGTAATTACAGCAATTTCAACAAGTATTGGATACTTTTTAACTTACTACACTGACACTGTATGTGTCAATTAAGCTTTATCCTGCTGCGTGAACCAACCACATCAATGTAAAATGCTACCGAGCAATCGCAAAATAATTAACAGGCTTCTTGAAACTGTTGCAATTAATTTTTTCACTCTGTGTCCATTTTGTAGGAAACTTCATAGATCATGGAGCAGTAACGAGTGCTATCAAAATGACAAGAGTCGAAACGATGAAAAGGGAAAAGAAGAATCTGTCAAGGACAGCAGCGATGTAGCGCCAGGTGATTTCATCCGATTTCCTTGCTTTGTCTTCTTCGTCGCCTTCAACCAATTTAGCATAATCCTCACTCCTTACACACAGAACATAGCCGAGTCCCTGCCCAAGAATCTGCAAAAGTTAAAGAAGAATGTCTTTGTTGACTTATGAAAAAAATTGGCGAAGTCCTCGCTCTTCACAAACAGAGAACACAACCAAGTCCTTGGCTGAGAATCTGGAAAATGCTGAAAGTTTGTAACATTCAATTGATAAGAGAAGAGTGTGTTTAAGCATTGCAAATTTAACCTTTTAATGTATGTCCAAAAAATTAAAAAAATGCATGGGTGTTCTGTTCAATATTGTGATTTGTTAAAAGCATTGGCACTTCTGAGACATCTCTGGTCATGTCATGTAAACTTTTCATAAAAATATCTCAATTCAAAGCACAGTAAAAATTAATTATTTCCCTTGCTGTGTAAAACACAGAACTGGAAAGTTAAAGCTTTAGTGCAAATTGTTTTGCACTTTTGGTCTGTATGTCACATACATCAAAATGACACCCTGATTTGTTTGGTGAGATCTGGGTAGGGTTTTTTTTAATACCCTGATGTGATAAACAAGACTAAAGGCAAACAGGAAGTGGTCACACTCGGCTGCTTTTGGGCAAAATGATAATTGTTTATAATAGGAATATTATATAATTGGTCTTGGCCAAAAAAATTATCTTGCAAATTATGAGCAAAAATGATGGAGGACTTTTCTTTTTTTTGTTCAGTGTATTAATGCTATACTTCTATATGTAAAGGAATAAACTAGTGTCTGAGTCTGAGTCTAGAGTAGCTGCAGCACACCCATTTTGGTACAGCAAAATATCTGATTTTAACCTATGTGTGACTTTGTTATATCATCAAAAATTAATTAATTGTTTCAGTTTTCTGAATTCTTACTCTCTTCAGTAGAGGATGAGGTTCCGTCATTTTCTCCGCCAGATTGAGAATAATAGCCGAGACGACCATTGCCAGAGCAAGCATCACTATGACGCTCATGTACCAGATGCCTGAAAAATACAAATAATTGCACTATTTATTATAACACCTCACAGATGTAAGCTCTTCTCTGATTGGCTAAAGTGAGGCCACATGACTTGACTGATGACCCAGCAAAGGCACTGTTGCCCAGCCAACAATACTGTCACTGTTGACTGTTGACTGTTCAACAGTAGGGTACTGTTGACTGGTCAACAGTTCATGCCCTACTGTTGCCCAACAGTACTTCATGAATTGTTTAAAAATTTGCAAAAAAAAATTTGCAAAAAAAAAATCAAAAGAAAGTTCCAAAAAAAAAATCCCCAAAAAAGGAAAACAAGTTTAAAAAAAATTTGTTTTTTTTTTCCCAAAATATTTTTTTTTTGTTCCTGCATTTGGGGGAGGTGTTATAAAACAATTATTGACTGGTGTATTCCGTCAACATTCAACCTATTTGACCGTCGTGAGTGATAGTCACCTATTGTTGCCATACGCCTTTGGCCTTTGCCAGGATTTGGTTTCAAATCTCATTTTATTTTTTCTGATTTAATACTTTATGGCTTGAATGAGCAGTAACAATGAGTATAATATCCATCTATTGCAAAAGTGTTTTAGTGACCTACCTTGTAAATCATAATTAACAGCTATTTCCTAAATTAGAGACTTTTGCCATTTCACAATTTTAAGAGGGGAAACCAAAACACTTAAAAATCATTTTATAGAGAACCACAGGATTTATATTCAGTGTTAATTGGTCAATAACGTTTTTTTGGAGGGCATTATGGGGTATTAATCAGTTATGGCCTGAGGGCAGAAATCATTAACTTAATGCCCGAGCCGCCAGGCGAGGCATTAAATGATTTCTGCCCGTGGGCCATAACTGATTAATACCCCATAATGCCTGACAAAAAAATGTTATTATCATTATTATCATTTTTTATCCAGGAAAAATTTTACCTTCACTTCAGGATTCATTAACGCCCGCCCCGTCTTTTCGTTTTTACGGCGTTATTATTGAAGCTAGCACAAATCCGTATGCAGAAATGAAGTCAGCAGGCTTAGTTTGATAGATCTAGCCTTTTAAATTTTTCAAATCGGACGATTTTTGGCTGATTTAGCAAACAAACTGACAGAAAATCACCATGACGTCACTTCTGATGACGTCACGATGCGGTACAATACACCAGGGGGCGCTTTCGCGGGCGTTAACGGCCATTAACGCCCGCGAAATGAGCATTAACCCACAGACAATGCCCTCTAAAATGATAATAATAATGAATAAGGCTTTACAGGCCAATAGTGATAATTTCATTATTATCGTTTTCATAGCTATGTGTTTTTTTGAAAACTTCGTTTTGCAGTTAAACCGTGACATCATCGGGTATCTGTCAATGTGATTGGTCTAATCCTCAATCTGTGACATATCAGTTCAGAGTTTGACATCACAGTTAATGACAAAGGAATTTAAAACTGTCAGGCAATGTTACTATTAGTGTACAGCCACAACAAACAACACATGTCAAAGCTGAGTGTTGCAACTCATTTTCTTCCAAACAAAATGTGTTGCTGTTTTTCACAAGACACCAGTCATTACTTTTTTTGTCAGTAATTGCAACTCTCCTTTGAGGCTAAGTAGTCTGTTTGGTTCAGTTGCAGTGCATAGTGAAACATACATCATCCATGTGTCACTGCAATTTGACAGTTCCCTGAAATCTGTGCTTGTAATAAACAAAATTATTCAACTAATCTCTGACATCACAGTTTTGGAATGAAGCAAATTGCAAACTTGAAAAACACGTAGCTATGAAAACGATAATAAACTGCTCACCAGCGCTTTCTCATATCAAATTGCTGGTATGAATATTGGAACAGAAAGGGTTTTTAGGTTCTTAAAATTTTCCCCAAATAATTTTATCCAATTCTGGTTCAGTACTAACAGTAGTAGGTGCAACTGCTTTGAAACCATACTCGTGAAAACTATGCGATTGAGAGTAAACCATCCAGTTTATGTGTTTTAAAATAGTCAAGAGCCAACTGCGTAATTGTTTCGTATTGATCTGCAGAGGGGCAACATGGCAAGCTAAACAGATCAAAGGGTTGAAGATCAGTTATCAGTAAAATATAAAAAATTAAGACCCCTCAACACAACTTCATGTGACACAAAATTGTGATTTATTTTGCATTTGTTGAAAGTTTGTTTTGACAGCAGATTTTAAGCACAAATCCGAAATAATATAGTCTTAGAATTTTCAGGACAAAAATGTGAAATAACTGCAATTTTTAGATTCTTTCAACAACCAGTGAAATGGACGCAAATGTACAGAGGTGGCTGAAACAATGTGTCATAACATTTGGGCTAAATTAAAAACATGTTGCCTAATTGCAAGTCTCTAAGTGATTGAGTAACATGCCTGCCATTGGATTTTCTGCGAATTTCTGGACTATAAAAATTTGCCAAGAAAGTATTCAAACAGTAGGCCTATCACTTGGGATTAATTTTGTGCTTTTTTGTGAGAAATCTTGATTCTGGTAAATTTTCTAGGCATTCTCAATCAGTTGATGGGGAAAATTTTCTGAAATTTGATGAAATGACACCCATAGACTTTCAATGGCTCCAGTAAGATATACACTCACCAGCAAAAGAAACACAACACTTGATTTTGGCTCATAATTTTGCAAAGAAATTTTTTTGGACGAAACAAATTATATGGTATTGATCCTTAGATCAACTAGTGTCTTTGTGCCAAAAATCATTCAGCTGTGACCATTTCCTGTCTGCCTTTTGGCTTGTTTATCACATTTCAGTTTTTGTAATAAAATATGACCTTATCAACAAGTCACACCAAAAATAAAGGCACCATTTTAAATAATGGCCAAACAGATGATAATAGCCGAAAAATTAGTGCTGCAACACTATTTTTGAATTTTACAGGACAATTTGATAATTGGAGTTTTGCACATTTCAAGGTGTAGCAGACAAAATCTCTATGGTTCGGGCCCTTAGAATTGAGCTTTCTTAATAAAATTTTCAGACAATTTCACTATGTTGTCTAAGAATTGCCACAATTTTTTTCAGAGCAAAATTCAGAGTTTAACACAATTTTTTGTGACGACAAAGGCAATATTCTTAAAATCACATTAACATGACTTGCACACAATTTTAAAATAAAAAAACAATATGGATCAAAGCGCGAGATGTTCCAGATTATTGAGTCCAGACACGGACTAAACAGATACGCCAGTAAAAAAGTTCCAGGTCCATAGTTCCAAGCAAAGTTTCTCATTTCAGAAGTGAAGTGTCATTCTGAAAAGTTCCTACAGGGGGTGCTGTAGTCTAGGACTCCAGTTATTCTAGCAGTTTTTCCACTATCATTTCTTTCTGTGTATAAATTTTGTTAGGCAAGCAAAATAGGCAGAAAACAATTGTTTTTTTTTTCTGGAAGTATGAATGTGATTATGAGTAATACTGTTTTAATCCTCACAATTTTCTAAACCCACTTGAGCAATGATAACACAGGTCCCATAAGGGTAATAGAAAAAGTTGAATGACTGAATGATGTAACAACAGCAAGTCATCAGACATAATTATCAGGGAAGATGACAAGCTTTGACAATAAGCAATAACAGTATCCAAGAATCAGTATGCCTATCACTGGCATCAATACAAACAGTGATTCTGTTTTCAAGTGAATCTATTGCTCTCATGGGGTCTCAATTGCCATTTCCCAATTGGGTTTATTTAAATTTTTTCTGCCTATTTTGGTTGGCTTACAACATGCTCAGCCTATTTTGGTTTGCTGATAACATTTTTACACAGAAAGAATAAGAGTTGCACAATTTCTGGAATTATTGCAGTCCTAGACTACAGCACCCCCTGTAGGAACTTTTCAGAATGACACGTCAATTCTGAAATGAGAAACTTAACTTGGAACTATGGACCTGGAACTTTTTTACTGGCGTATCTGGTTAGTCCGTGTCTGGACTCAATAATCTGGAACATCTCGCGCTTTGATCCATAGTGATTTTTTATTTTAAAATTGTGTGCACGTCATGTTAATGTGATTTTAAGAATATTGCCTTCGTCGTCGCAAAAAATTGTGTTAAACTTTGAATTTTGCTCTGAAAAAAAATGTGCCAATTCTTAGACAACATAGTAAAATTTTCTGAAAATTTTATTAAAAAAGCTCAATTCTAAGGGCCCGAAACATAGAGATTTTTTCTGCTATATTTTGAAATGTGCAAAACTCCAATTTTCAAATTGTCCTGTAAAATTCAAAAATAGTGTTGCAGCGCTAATTTTTCGGCTATTATCATCTGTTTGGCCATTATTTAAAATGGTGCCTTTATTTTTGGTGTAACTTGTTGGTAAGGTCATATTTTATTACAAAAACTGAAATGTGATAAACAAGTCAAAAGGCAGACAGGAAATGGTCACAGCTGAATGATTTTTGGCACAAAGACACTAGTTGATCTAAGGATCAATACCATATAATTTGTTTTGTCCAAAAAAAATTCTTTGCAAAATTATGAGCCAAAATCAAGTGCTGCGTTTCTTTTGCTGGTGAGTGTATGTTGTTATTTTCTCTTAGCTTTAATAGGATTTCATAAATAAATGTATCTCTTCAATTTTTTTTTACCAGAACAACTGGTGATCAATAGACTTCACCACAAATTATTCAACTAAAATCCTGTCATGTTTAACTTTGTGGACTGGCATTTAGCTAACTAGAGAAAAAAGACAGTTTGTTGCTTTATTTAATTCAGAGGTATAAGATGTAAGCAGTACAGCTCAATCAGACACAATTCGAAACATTATATATGCCAAAGCCCATCAACAAGCTGTTTAGACACATGAACTGATGTACAGTTTATCTCACAACATGCGAACTGGTGTTTGGCCTGATTGCTCAGCATCTACGGGTCACACAGTAGAAATATACATACTGACGGGTAGATTAGCTATTTTGTAATTTTTCTATCACGTTTTTGTGATGTTTTGGAGCCGTTTTTGTGGGAATTTTGACGACGACCGTCCATGCTAGAAATGAGACAGACTGTAATTATCATTCCATAATTTTAGATGACAATGTTTCATTTTTCAATTGAGCCATGCATGAACGCTGGCACTTGAGGACACCGATTGGTCACCCTGAGTTCGCACGAGACAATATGTGCAGTGATCAAATATTCTTATTTTATACCCTGGAACCCACAGCTGAAAAAAGGTTCTAATTTTTTAAAGGATTCAGCTGAATTGAAAAGGTTCAATACTTGGTGAAAAGGCCCTATGATAGGACCCTATGCTCCCAACTTGAGAGAAAGGGGTTCCATTGTGGGAGTTCAGTGTAGCTGGATTATCTAAATGTTGTTTTTGTTTGCTGTTGGAACTTTTTAAATTTGAGTAATGAACCTTTTAGAGTTCCTTATCTATACCATATTATAGAATCCTAAAAGGTTCCATATAAAACCTTCTGTATAACAGCAGCTTGTGGTTGTTCCTCAGGTTTTCGTCCAGGCCATCGGTTGCAGCTTTTCAATTATGCCATCTGCATGCATTTTGGAATCTAAATTCGAATATATGATTCTTTTCACTTACTTATGAACGGCAACCCTGAGAAGGTTGTTGGGAAGACGTGGTCCAGGTTGACAAGCAGAAGAATCAAACAAATCAGCAGACTTCCTCCTGTTCGGAAAATAAGCATGTCACTGTGAGTTGATCTGCTTATCCCGTCCCCAAGCAAGAAAACTTTATATAGAGAGCATGTTTGGCAACATGATGAACCAACAGCCTGTAAGTGAGCCGACTCCTCAATCATATTCCGTGGACCATTAATCGATCGAGGGATTATTTTGTAACAATGTAACATATTGGGTTCCTTGGTTAACATCAAAAATCATTAAGGGAGGTTGAGCACCTTTTGGTAAAAAATAAAATGGATATGCCTGAACTTACAGCTCTGGCAATTGCTCTGAAGAAATCGTCTTTTTTGATAGTGTGGACCTATGGTGTCATAGCTTGAAACTCCATTGGAACCTATGCAACTTTGGTGCTAGCTACGATGTCATAGGTGAAAGTGGCCAATAACATTTCAAGTGAACAACTTCATCATAGCCTTGGAAGTATGTCATGGCTAGATTAGCCAATAATACCACTGCGAAAACTCAGGTGTTAAGTTGGGGGAGGGGGTTGTTTATTTGGTGACACTTAAAGTACCTGAAATTCAACCAAGCATGGTTAATATAGGATAACATGCAATTAATCACAGTTGTTTACGAGCATGCTTCTGGCCTCAATTAGATTTGATATGGAGCTGTCAAGTTCAAGAATTGTGTCTACTGTTTGCATGCAGTCTTGTTGGCTGTCTCTTTCTGTGTAAAACAAACAACTACTTTAATCCTGTATGACATTGTTGACTACCACAGTAACTGGTGTGAATGTGCAAACATAAGGACAATTGACAGCTTTTGAGTAGAGTTCCTTCCCCCCTCCCCAGGTGTAGTCCAACTTAGCACCTAAGTTGTTGTTGTGGCTATGACATCATAGGTCCATTCTAGAAATGAAAAAAAAAAACCTGATTTCTTCAGATTCGATTGCTAGAGCTGTAAAACTTTTGAAAAGAGGGTTGCCTTCATTCAGTGTCTGCTTGCTCAGAAAAATATGAATGAATTAAGCAAGAAAGAAACAGCCACAGTGTAAATATGCAAACATATAACTCTAATATAAAAGCAAACACAGAGCTGAGATATTTGAGATATTTCTGTTGAACTCTTTATTATTTTTTTGATATCTTATCTTTTAATCGAAAGGTTAGTTCAGTTGGACAGAAATCGCAGATCATATCACTTGATAGTTTATCTAATAATTTTTAGGTATATGGAATGGCTTGTAAAGTATATTGAATGGCTTGCAAAGTATATTGAATGGCTTTTAAGTATATTGAATGGCTTGCAAAGTATATTGAATGGTTTTTAAGTATATTGAATGGCTTGTAAAGTATATTGAATGGCTTACAAAGTATATTGAATGGCTTGTAAGTATATTGAATGGCTTGTAAAGTATATTGAATGGCTTGCAAGTATATTGAATGACTTTTAAGTATATTGAATGGCTTGTAAAGTATATTGAAAAGTATTTTGAATGGCTTGTAAAGTATATTGAATGGCTTGTAAAGTATATTGAATGGCTTGTAAAGTATATTGAATGGCTTGTAAAGTATATTGAATGGCTTTTAAGTATATTGAATGGCTTGTAAAGTATATTGAATGGCTTGTAAAGTATATTGAATGGCGTATACTCACCCAAAGCGAACCTCTGAGAGTGCTGATATGGAAGAGAGAACATGAAGGGACAAAGAAGCGCCATGATAACCAATGGAGAGACATATACGTAAGAAAGAACTGTGCTTCGTCTTCCAAGCTGCAATTATAACATGTATGGATTATCATTTCACAAGCAGAATCAGCCAAACTCAAAACTTTCATCCAATTCTCACATATCTCAGTGCTTTTCAGCCCTTTAATATATAACATGAACGTATTTTCAATTTTTTATGAAAGTTTGCTAAATTATAGGCCTGTATATCAACCCTAAATGTGTGCATTTGTAGCATAGCGGTAAGATACTTACTTCAAAATTTACTTCAATGGACACGTATGGCTCAGGGCAGCATTCATATTTTCTAAAGTGCCGTTTAATGGTAGATGAAGTAACAGACCATTCACTTTCAGGTAAGTCGCCTCTCATAAACAAATTGGTCTTGATGTTGAAGTCAACCTGTAAAAATGATGGACACATGTTATGTTATACAAATATTGACTGGTGATGGGGGCAACAGTTCAATCTGTTTGACCCGAGGGAGTCACCCAGGCTACAATAGCCTGCTGTAGTTGCGAGCTAAACAGTTCAACATAAACAAGTCCCACATTAAAAAAACGCGAATATCTCAAAGACCTCTTGGCATAGAACAATGAACTCAAGGCACTCTCTAACTTAAGATCACAGTGAGTGCCGGAACGGATTCGTTTTATGAGCCTTGTCTCGTGAAACTCTCCTTTTCCCATGCAATTAATGTCATTATAAACAGTTCAACAAAAATAAGCCCTTTACGAAAACGTGAATATCTCAAAAGCTTCTTGAACCAGGAGACCCCCGAGTGCACATACCCCTATTTTAAAAAATTTGAAGTTTTCGCTTTTCCAAAAAAAAATTTACCAAAAGGTGTTAAAAACTCTACTCAAATTACGCGTTATTGCATCAAAGGAACCTAAACTGTAAAACTGTTACAAAAGAAGTCCTTATAGTTGTCTTCTGAATACGATTGAGACTTATTTTGTCCAGACACATGATGAAGATAATCTAGCTGGTGGCTCCCTGGCATGGTGAAATTGTTCATATGATCATATCCATTGGAAAAGGCTGGAATTTTTTAAAACAGGAGTAGGCTCACTCGAAGGCTGCTGGCTCAGGCATGAGTTAAGCAACTGAGCCATAAATACACGCATGTAAGGTAGATATGCGGGGCTATAATTGCACCAACTGTCATAAAAATCAGCAATGGAATCTTTGAGATATTCAAGTTTATCCAAAGGGGGACTTATTTTTGTTGAACTGTTTATGCTCCTGAAGATGTCCGAATAAATCTGAAATATTGCAACCAAATCAGGAATCTGTTTCAGACTGTTTGGAGTAACCTTCGTGATTTTATATTGATCAAATTAATTATGGACTTCATGGATTTTACAAACAACTAACCTCATTGGCATTGTACACCCAAGAACCGAATATTAGTGTGCATGCATGGCGGTCGTTTGGGAAAAGCTGCATGTTCAGGTCACATGAAATTTTCACTTGAGTTGGAACAGTCCAGAGGACAAGCCCATCATTTGTCACTATTGTGGTAGTCTCGGTGAGCTTCAGACTGTCCGAGCCGCTGTAGAATGAAATATTAGAGTTACAGGAATGAGTAGTTGAATACACAACACATAGCATTAGGAGGAGACCATTTTGGCATTAAATTTCTGAGGGGAGCAGGGGCTTGAAGTTTTCCTGCCAGGAAATTACAGTGGGAGTTTTTTTTTATTTTTAAAAAGCTGCAATTAAATTGTTATCATGTTAATTTTTAAAAAAATGGAGGCAAGCTTTATTTTTTCGTAGGCTGAAAACCTATTGGGTCGATTGTTCAGGGAAGAAAAAAATTGCGTATGTCTGTCCCACATATGATTTAATGTATGATGCCTTATACATGTATATTACTTACCCATTATATAATGACAGATCGGGCACCCATACTCTTTTGGGGGGTATGTGTATTGTGTCTATTCCAGCAAATTCATCGATGTCCCATGATAGATCAGGAGCATTCCATTTCTGTGAAATAAAAAAATTAAGTTGGGTATTGACTATTGAGTTTCCTTCTATTGGTTTCGTGTTCTACTGACTTCGGTAATAATAACTGTTTTGTTGCATGGTAGCGGACAGGAATTGCTCATTCATTGTTGGTGACCTCAATATGAAGAGGAGACAAGACTGGGTGTCTGGCATACATGCTCTACCAATAGTGTTTAAAAGAATGCCTTTTAAAATTTGGTCACCGGAACTTATAAAACTTAAATCATGATATTTTTGGTCATGTGGAGGAATTCTGGTGTGAATTATGATTTTGAGACTGACAGCTTCAGGTAAACCTATGAAATACCTGATGTAGGCCTACTCGTTTTAAATTTATTGTAATGTTAACCGTTGAATTTATGATGATTTTGGGATGCCAGCCTGCTAGAACGAAAATAGAATAACAAACCATTCCAATCAACATTTCGGCTGATAGAAATCCTTTTTTCACATCCTGAAACATGGAAAAATAGGTAATTGTTATTTCCTCGAAAAGCAAGTATTAACCAGAAGCTAATTTGTAATAAGCCTACTTAATTCCTCCAATCAAGTTATTGTGCCAGTTGAAATTTGCACTGAACCTATTAAAATGCCAGCTTGTCATATGTGTAGGAGACAAAAATTTTGGAAAATCAATTTTTCATACATTTTTGGCTAGAAAATTTTGTGAATTTAATTTTTTTGGGACTCTTGGGGGCAATTATTTTTTGGGCAGCCCCCCCCCCCCCCAAAAAAAAAATTGCTGACCTTGTAAACCTATGCACCTTATAATATCAAAATTTACTGTAACGAAAGTGTATCATGTAGTGGTGACACCTTGATCGAGATAAAGAAGTTTGGCGATGCCATTTCCACCATGATCAGAAAGCAAAGAATTATAATCATAAGACAAATCAAGTTACTAACCAGTTCGTTAATGTACAGCAACTGAATAAATCTGATGGTCACATTGATATTTTCTTCTTTACTGGAAACAGGGCGGAAATACGGATACTTTCCTCTCGTCAAGTTGACCATGAGTCTTCCTTCGTCATTCAGGTATTTCGTCCAGTCACGATACGAGTGGACAGGTACTGAAAGAATTTCCGAAGAAATAGGCCTAAGCTAAGAGAAAGTCTCACACAACGGTGATTTTGTTTTATCCACTTAACAGTGAGAAAGTCAGGTCATTTTTCAACATATATACAGTACAACGAAAAATAAAATAAGAATATTTTCTGTTTACCTATTTTGCCCTCCTTTCTCCACTCCAACTCGAATCTCCTTTTAACTACATTTGACTCCTTACCACAACCTTACTCCTTGTCAAGAAGTCCATTAAGACAAGTAGCAATGAAATTGAAATTAACAAAGGGGAACAATATCAAAGAAATCAAACACAATGGGGGTGATAAAGTTTGATTCGAGTTGGTTTAATGCAAATTTAATGTAATTTTAAAAGGTAGTTGAAAGTAGGTAAAGGTAGGAAGTTATTTGGAGCTATTTGGAGGGAGCCAAAAGGTGTGAAAGGGTAAAGTAGTGGCTGATTCTTCCTTCCTGCAGGGGTAATCGTACTCTATTTTGGGTGTACTGTATGTATATGTGGTAACTTGAAGACCAAATGGGAAATACTCTCCAACCTTTCACAGAGACTCATTCAGACTCGAGATATCAGCACTCTTGATTCGAAGTTCTAGGGTTCATGGATTAGGCCTACGAATAGATTTTTGGCTTGGGCAGAACTTTCTAATGCTTTTTACCAGACTGTTCTAGGTCTAATGGTTGCTGAGATACTTCCAAAACAAGTTGCTCCTCAGTAAAACTGTTTTCGAACGCTCATTTTCCCCCTACTACTCCCCCTACTACCCCCTACTTCAATCAAAATAAAAATCCACTTTACCTGCAAAAAAGGTGAAGGCAATCGCAGCCACCAAAATACTTGTTAATCTCATGATTACAGTTCTCCCAGAATAAGCGTTTTTTAACTGGCTGATAAAAAGTAATGATATTAATCCATATCTGTTATTCAGAATTTTATCCTGTTATGACCGGCTTTTTTGGCCTATATTTACATGTACATAATTAATTTTATATATGGTCCATTTATATTAAGTTTCATCTTTTCAATGTTATCTGTATTAGGTGAAACAAGAGCCAAGACAATGAATCTTGCATGGGAAAAAAAAGTCCTTCAACAGACAGACACAATCACTCTTTGCCGAACAGCTGTAGCTGGAGGAGACTGATGGCTTTCTATGACCTAATTCCACACTGGAGTAAATCCAGAACTTTACTCTGTAAAATCAGCCTAAGGTTTTGACACTTATATTACTGACAGCTTAGAATCAGACAAACAATGTTGTATAAACAAGAAATTCTTTTCAAAAAAAGAATTGTAGGGACCTTTGTATGTAATATGAGGTTTCTTCAAACACATATTTTATTTTTTCAAATATTCAATTGATTTCCAATCTGTGTGTAGTCAAATCTATACCAGCAAGCACAAACATCAATGAAACGTTGAATGAATGTTATAAAAACGTTTAAAAACCAAAATAACGTCTTAAAAAGGTTTTTTTTACTGTTAGAGTGCTTTTGGGATACCTCCAATGTACCTAATGTGATTTGACAAACCTACTGCATGTTACCTCATAAGTAAATGCATGTCTAATTATAAGTGTTATAAACACAGACAGCAAACCAAGCAATGAGAAGCCCTTTTATATTTTTTTGTCATGAACATGAAATTTCTATAACAACAAACTAATTCTGGCTTGCTTATTTGGATTATTACACTTTTCATGAGCTTGTGAACATCATAGGAGTAGTGAGAAGTTGAATATCTAATGTTTTCATAAAGTGTTTTTGTACACTTCTGTTATATGATCCCAAATCTTTATAAACTTAGGCTATATTTGACCAATTTCCTCAATCTCGGTGGGATATGCTTCAGGAGTGCTTTGGAGATGGTCCCAAATCATTCAACCATGACCAGTGAACGCCGAAGTCATGGTTGAGTGGCTGCTGCTTCTCTGGTGTAGCTACTGTGTATCAAGAAGGGGCAATATATACTTGATTTGTAAATTGTACTCACAGATACCTCCTCTGTCGCATGAATTCCCTCCTAATATTGGAGATCAAGTAGGAGGGTACTCCTGCTACAGGGAAAGTATCTCTACAAGTCCAACTTGCTTGTGGCCCCCTCCAGAAACTTAGAAGCTACTTCACTGCAGTGCACAATAATTGATGACAAATAGCACTTGGCTGGGTATTTTTGTCCCATTAGTTAGGGACCTTCAATGTAAAGTCTTTCATCATTTGGAGCTTGTAACACAGATCTGAGATGGTCCCTACAAAAAACTTTGGTAAATCAGTTTGTGCTTTGGACACCGATGTTAATGACACCTTGAACCAAACACACTATGTTATACCAACAAACTTTAAGTATCTGTTTCAAGTACCGGTGGTGAATACTTGCTTACAATAATCCAGTGAGGTATTTGCCTCTCATTCCATTGCTTGTTGCATGTGAATTAGGCCGTACCAAATTTCGACAAAGACTATTAGCACAATAAGGCTGAATATAATAACCAACAAGCTCAATAAAAACAGTTTTTTGCAAATATCTCAGAAACTATTGACCCTGGAAGGTCCAGGTATGTTGGGACCATACCAAATATGACCATTCCACACATTTTGAGTGTATTTGCAGCTCTCTAGGTGGAACGGTTGTTGAGATACAGCCCAAAAATCCAGAAAATCGCCACTTTTTGAGGTAAAATCAAAAGTAGGGGGTGAACCGGCGTAAGGACATCTTCAATTGACCTGAAATTTCCCAGGAAGTCTTCTGGACTCTATTCACAACTTTTGGGAAGGTTGGGCTCTGATCGGTCAACTTTGTCGAAATTTGGTACGGCCTAATGTGAATTCTGGCAGAGTCTCATACCATACATGTATACAGCACTGAAAAGTAGGTCAAGCATTCGACCACCATGCACCAAGAGGACTCTATCTCACAGTGACCCTGGTAAATAACAAATTTCAGATATGAAGAAATTATATGCAGACCTATCAACTGTAGGATCAGATGCAAAATTGGAACTACTTAAATGATAATTGACACAGGTGGAACAATAAATGAATTTATGACATAGATTGATGCCTCTGTATGCAAAGTGCCTAAATGGATTGAGCAAGTGGCTCAAATAAATCAATTTCATGTTCACCAACTGAGTCCAAATAACCACAGCCACTATATGCATATGATGAATACAAATTGAAAATAAATTTTTGTTCAAACTGAGAAAGCCAGCATTATTTTTAACTGTTCAACAAAAGTAAGTCTCGCTTTAGATAAACTTGAATATCTCAAAGATTCCATCACCGATTTTTACGGCAATTGGCTGAATTTTTAAATATCCCGCATATCGACCTTACATGTGTGTATTTATAGCACAGTGGCATTATTCCTGGCCGAGCCAGCATCCTTCGAGTGAGCCTACCCCTGTTTTCAAAGATCGTTGGCTTTTCCAATGGATAAAAACAGTTTCACTAAGCGAGGGAGCCACCTGCCGGATAAAAAACTTCATCATGTGTCTGGAGAAAATTTGTTTCTCAATCGTATTTAAAAGTAATTTGAGTGGAGATTAAACACCTTTTGATAATTTTTTTTGGAAAAGCCAAAACATCGTTTTTGAAAATAGGGATATGGGCACTGGAGGTCTGCTGGCTCAAACAAAATTAACAATAAAGCTACAAATACACACACATTGTCAATATACAGACCTACAAACTGGCCAACTTTCTCAGAAATCGGAGAAGAGGTCTTTTGAGATATTCATGTTTTCGTAAAGGGGGACTTATTTTTGTTGAATTTTTTATATCATAAGCCTTGCTTGTTGGTAGCAGTTGGAATCAACACTTTTAAAGCTGTGTCCTCACATTTTCTTGGGAGTTGCAATAATTATGTTAGTACTGAAAAACATCATTCTTTGCAGAGAGTCCAAAGACATGGCACATTTTATAATATATACATGTAGAAAATGGAAAATAAGACCAAACATTCCTCTTGCAATTGTAAAAATAGCATATAAATTGGCTGGGAAACATCTTACTTATTTCGACACCAGGGGTCGAAAATATTCTTTTATTTGTTTAGCTCCCTCTAGTGGAAAAGAGCAAATGTCATATCAAACATGTAAAGCTAGATTTACTGCACGATTAAATTGTTAGGTAATTTATTGGGTAATACTGAGTGGTAATGAAGTAAATAAAATTTTTATTAAAGGGGTGTGGTAAAATTTAAAACTAACATTTCAACATTTTCCCAACGGAATATATTACTTTTTACATCGATACGAAGCTGAGACCTTCTACTTTCATGCTGTGTTCATAACTTTTTCGTTATATTTTGATCAATTTTATTCAGTAGCGCTTTGGTTGAGATCAATCTGTTTCAAGATATCGTTAGACTACATTGGATAAAAAACACCCGCATGTCTACACAGGTGACATGCTGGTTGGTGCTATTTGATTTAGTATGGTTTATTGGAGAGTACTGAGACTGAGGAGAGCACAGAATTTGTTTGATAATTATGTCATATTTTAAACACCTTTTATAGCGGAAGATAGTAATTTGATATAAAAGACAGGTCAGTGAACTACTTTGCACTCCAGCCCACTCTGTCCTTAGAATATGTGACAGAGCCTAACTAAATTAAATTGGTCATTATGTGCGAATATTGTCACCTGAAACTGAAAAGGTGAACATTTTGATAATGGAGACCGCTAATTGCAAACACCAGAGAATGATGCGAAATAGAAACAAAGCTGCAGAATGTCATGTTCGGAAGGAAGATTTGATTTGAACTACAACATGAACTGAAATTTAAACAGAAAGATGGAAGGAAGTTGTGAAAAAAGGAAGGAAAGATCAAAGAAAGGAAGGAAGGAAAGAAGAAAGAAGGAAACTAGAAATGTCATAACCGGAAACCGGTGAGTGTTGCGCTGCCCGGACTTAGTCCTAAGGGTGAATCACACATGTATCTGTAGTTAGTGTATATCCCTCTGCGTAATATTTCAGTCAAATCTTGGCTCACAGGATCACTGCTGTCTTGTCTCAAACTCGCCCTCACTTGGATTCCCAAAGGGAATCCATCACTCGTATATGCTGTGAATTCTGGGATAGCCCATGAATCCGTTGCAACGGTCGCCATTACAAAACGTTGTAAACATGCTAACCATGCTGCCACAGCTCTCCTAATCACACAAAGTATGTCAGCACTCTCCAGTGATGCAGCTGGCCTCAGCAGCAGGTGCTTAGATCGTCCCTGCATGTGTTTAATATCAACAATTCTGCCTTATCAGCGTGCTCAACAGGTGCCCCAGGACTATTTCCCCGGAGATGCACACTGTTTACATAAGTGAGAGGGCAGATATATCTATCTATCTATCTATGTGTTTAGCTGTCTATCCATCTGTCTATCTATCTCGAGGCTTTCCCTTCCTTCCCCCACTACATTCGGCATAATTACAAAACAGCCCCCGCCCTCTGATAACGGAATGAGCGAGACCATTGAAAAGCATAGGCTGCCACTCATTCCATCAGAGGTGCGGGGCTTATTTCGTGATTATGCCCTACATTCCTCCCTTCATGCCTTTGTTCATTCCTTTGTTCATTCCTTTGTTCATTCCTTCCTTCATTCCTTCTTTTCTTCCTTCCTTCCTGCATTCTTTCTACCGAATTTGTAAACACTGGATCTAGCTGGCACTAGGATGCTTTTAGGACAAATTTAGTATAAACAAGTTGTTGATAACAGCTAACTTTTACAGTTAACATCAAACAGGACTGCTACAAGGTGTGTCATGTTTCTCACACATAGTTCCATGTGATAAATGGACATTCTTGAAGTATAGAGTATATGCTGACCTGCTTTTTTCACTTCTAAGGGAATACTTGATATGTGAACATGAATTAAGGTATGTTTTTCTTTGGGCTTTCTTATCATTGTCAGCTAATAGTAACATGTCACATGAAATATTGTCCATTAGATGTTTAATGTGATTGCACCATTTTCAATAAATTTCCTGTTGAGATTAATTGAGTACAAGCAAGCACTAACATAGACCAACTGCACAAATCAAGTAAAAAAAAATCATTGTACTTATATTTGAAATTAAAGATTAGATCTGCCAATGCTACATAGAATTCAACCTACATTAAAATAACACACACCGGTAAATTCACAACATTGGGGTGAAATGAAACAATACCAATCAACACAATTGCATGTTTTTCAGAATTAAGTGAGTTAAATTCATTGTATTAGTCCAGTAGAGCCCCACTATGTCATAGGAACCCAAAAAGCTGTAAAACAAATCTCACTGAATTGAAAGCGAGTGCCCCCCCTCAATGATGACTGTGATGCAGCCATAGTCCTGTGCCCTGCTATGTGAATGCATACAGGCCAGGAGACCAGGCTAATGCAGCCATAGCCACACTGGGGGAGTGTGTGTGTAGAACTGGGCAAGAAAAACTTTCAAAATGTCACAATAAAGGCACTAAATGTTAGTTTAAAGATTCGGGGACAAACTTTATGACAGTAACGTAACATACAGTGAAGAAGGGCTCTGAAAGTATTGGCAATGCCCAGTAGCTTTTACAGAAAATTGGGGCAAGATTGTTAACATTTCAGTGTGTGCAAAAAAGCTTGCTTACGAAACCAAGGACTTGCCCAAGGGGGGGCACCCCCAGGGCAGCGCAATAATGAGAAAAGGGAAGGAGAAGTATGGTGGAAGAAGGAGAACAAAGTAAAGATAGAAATTGAAAAGAAGAAAAAATAAAGAGAAAATAGTTATTCACAGTGGCGTCCCTATGGGGGGGCACGTGCCCCCCATATTGGACCTGTGCCCCCCCAGGTGCCCCCCATATGAACTTTTCAACCTTGGCTAAAATATACAATTAGTATTACGGGTGCCCCCCCAGAGAATCGCGTGCCCCCTCAGGTGCCCCCCCACTCGAGACCCCCTAGTTACGCCACTGGTTATTCAAAAACAAGAGCTTACAGCTGATACAGCATACTACTTGCACGTATAAATACAGTTTTCCCTTTTACCCTCAAGTTAGTATCTTATAAACTTACATCACTGAGAGAAATCTGCCTTCTTCACCCCCCCCCCCTCCACCCCACCTCCATACATGCTTCGATCCCCCCAACACCATGCTCTACCATGCTCTCTGTCCATGCAGCCAATCCATCCACCCAGACCGCAAATGTGGCAGGCGCATGACCCCACTTTATTCACCCTCCCATGGCAGGGTGACTTTATTGCAACATTTCACTTACATTTGTAATTTGTAATGCACTTATCGTAGTTGTCAAATTACCAACACTATAAAATTTGAATTTTTAGTAGCTTAAATGATTGAGTGAGATGGTTGCACAATTCCTTTGAGCCAACATAGCTTGCTGTTGTAAGTTATGTTATTGGACAGATTATCATATGCTTAGTTCTCACAGCTCATTACGGAGGTCTTTTGGCGTCGGCAGGATGGTATTTCCTGGAAATTTGGATGATTTTGTGACATCCCCGCCGACGATTTTTCACATCTTGCCGACGTATTTTTTTTCAATTTAGCAGGTTCCTAGAAATGGGGAGAACTCTGCCATGGAGGTCAAAAAGATTCAACAGGTTGAAAAAAATTTTCCAAGTCGCCGGGAAGGAGCCAACATTTTTCTCAAATTTTGGATGTCCGGCGGGCATTTTTTGAGTGAGAATGAGTAAAAAACATGACCGGCGGGATATAGGGACATCCCCTGCAGGACATTTATACTGCCACTGCAGGACATCTGCAGCCTCGCTGGCAGTTTTTGACATCCCACAGACGGTTTTTCACATCCTGCCGACAGTTAGATCTTGCCCCACATGCATACGATCTTGCCCAGCCGATTTACAATCATATCCCGCTGATTTAAGATCTTATTCAACCATGATGTGGCTCTAATCGTTCTGTGTCGCCGGGTTAGCCCCTTTTTTCCTAGAAATAATCTGAAGCTGTCCCACAGACGTAAAAAGTTCTCCGGTACTCGCCGTGAGATCGGGACATTAGCCTTTATTAACTACCAAAAAAAAAGACATTTTTTGTGCAATTTGTCACCGAAGACAGTTGTCATGTACGCACAGAAAAAGTATGGATATGATGCTGTCAAAAAAGGTCTGATCGCCATGTTGTCTTTTTGAAACTCTGAACTTCTGGCACGATTTCTCAGCCTAAGTTGAAAATTTGAGGAAAAATATCAAATCACCTAACGTTTGAATAAAGATATTATTTTCCGTTGTGTGATTTGCAACTTACAGTTCTATTGGAATCAAATGAAATATTACAAATCATGTACATCCATGGGCCAGTCATTGCGAGTGGAGCATCCCAGGGGAGCATCCTTCCCACTCAAGAGCCCAGGGAAACGATCCTACTCGTAGTACCTCTTCACTTTCATTTTTAAGCCACCTTGAAATTTTTAGGCTTTTCATTCACTAATGAGAGTAGGTCAAACATAGACAATTTTTTTGTGCAAAAACATGTTTTTGGTGAAAAATACGCTCTTGAACACTTTAACTTTGAGGCCCCCATGTGGTAAGAGTATCTTGAATTTGAAAATTTTGACTTCAGTTTTCCTAGTTTTAAGTGTTGACCTGGTCCCTGTGCAAATTTTCAGGCAATTCCGAGAACGTCATGGAGACAACCTGCATGATATTCTCTGAGATGGACAGTTCAATGCAGCGATTGCTTTGATATAAAAGACAGGTCAGTGAACTACTTTGCACTCTGGCTCACTCTGTCTTTAGATTATGTGATAGTGCCTAAATTGGTCATTATGTGTGAATATTATCACCTGAAACTGAAAAGGTGAACATTTTGATGATGGAGACCGCTAATTGCAAACACAAGAGAATGATGCGAAATAGGAACAAAGGTGCACATGTTAGGAAGGAACATTTGAGCCACACCAGGAACTGAAATTTGAACAGAAAGATGGAAGTGAGTAAGGTTTCAGTGAAGGAAGTTATGAAAGAAGAAAGGAATGAACAAAGACAGGAAGGAAAGAAGAAAAGAAGAAAAAAGGAAAGAAGGAAAAGTATGATGGAAGAAGAAAAGTAAGGTATAAAAAAGAAATTGGAAAAGAAGAAAAAAGAAAGAAGAAATAGTGATGAAAAACAAGAGCATACAGCTGATACAGCATACAGCCATGGCCGTAAGTTTTCACTCATCTGCAATGCTGCACTGTGGTGCAACTATTGTGAGCAATTATAACAAAGCAAATACTTGCCCAATCTTCATTACGTGCGCAATTATAGTTTGTAAAGAGTAGAAGGTGTTCTGATAGAAATAATTGCGTTAAATGATGTTTTCACAAGTAGTCATTAGGAAAAATAATGAATAAGTTGAATTTTGAGCATATAATCAATTCTGATGCCATATGTTATTCTCAAGGTAGCAACAGCCAACAAGTTTGTGGATGTGTTGTGTACACATGAAATTAAGCATTCATGATAATATTACTATAAAATACATGGTTGAATTTTTCGTTCAGGAGTTCTACTAGCTTCTACTAGAACTGGTTTTTTCTTTAAATACGGCAAAATTTTATGTAGGTGTAGGAAATAACCGCATTCTTCTTTTGAAAGAAAATTGTGCCAAATGCTTTCCATAGATGTGGAATTTTATGTAACAAATTAAATTTCATAATAAGAAAAACAATTCACTACTTTATTCTTACATCGGAAATTGACAATTTTTCTAATCAAAAACACATCAAGCGAAACCAGTACATTTAAATTTCTTCCTGCAGTTCTGCAATTCTGCAAAAAATTCTGCAGTTTGGAAGGAAATTGCAGAATTCTGCAATTCTGCAATAAATTCTGCAGTTTGGGAGTGAAACTGCAGAATTCTGTAATTCTGCAATAAATTCTGCAGTTTGGAAGGAAATTGCAGAATTCTGCAATTCTGCAATAAATTCTGCAGTTTGGGAGTGAAACTGCAGAATTCTGCAATTCTGCAATAAATTCTGCAGTTTGGAAGGAAATTGCAGAATTCTGCAATTCTGCAATAAATTCTGCAGTTTGGGAGTGAAACTGCAGAATTCTGCAATTCTGCATTAAAATTCTGCAGTTTTGGAGGAAACTGCAGAATTCTGCAATTCTGCAATAAATTCTGCAGTTCTGCAGCTCCATGCAGTATTTGTGAACCTCTGGTATTTAATCCAGCTTATCAATTGCAATGCATCTGCTAAGTTCAGACCTCTTCAACAAGATTCTTGCCACCACCCAGGAAACGTTGGTTGGGGGGGGAGAGGAGTAGCGGTTCGGGGGTCGGTTGGGAGGTCTGGGGTTTGATGCTCGCCTGTCCCAGCAGCTTTCTGAAAAGTTTCTGCAGCAGAATCTGTAGTTCTGTAGGAAATCTGCAGCCTGGGAGGTTTTATGCACTTCTGCAGGTAGGTAGCTACATATTCTGCAGTTTCAAATCAACCTGCAGCATTCTGCAATTCTGCAATGAATTCTGCAGTTTGGGAGTGAAACTGCAGAATTCTGCAATAAATTCTGCAGTTTGGGTGGAAATTGCAGAATTCTGCAATTCTGCAATAAATTCTGCAGTTTCCTGCCAAACTGCAGAATTCTGCAATAAATTCTGCAGTTTGGGTGTGAAATTGCAGAATTCTGCAATTCTGCAATAAATTCTGCAGTTTCCTGCCAAACTGCAGAATTCTGCAATTCTGCAATAAATTCTGCAGTTTGGGAGTGAAGAATTCTGCAATTCTGCAATAAAATTTCAACACAACAACAGCTGGAGTTCAAAATGAACTACTATGGACTTCTTCTTCTTCTTCTTCTTCTTTTGGTGTCCATTCTCCCAGGTCGCCACTCTTGTGGCGAGCAGCACTTGCATGTTTTGTTTTCTTGTGGATTAGTCATCGTTCTACCACTCTGCTCGGCCAATTCTCAACCAAATTTCACTCTGAAAAAAGTTGCGGGTACCCTGCAACCAGGTCTATTGACTGAAGTTGACAGTGTTTGTCTGTTGTTGTTTCTTTTTTTCGTACGACACGTTTTTCGGCGATCGGTCAGCTCGCAAAAATGCATTTTGCGAGCTGACCGATTGCCGAATAAAGTGCCGTACGGCGAAAAGAAACAACGACGGACGAAGACTGACAACTGTAGTAAATAGACCTGGTTCCAGGGTATCCACCACTTTTTTCAGAGTGAAATTTGGTTGAGAATTAGCCGAGCAGCAGGGGGGGATCCAGAAAATTCCGGTGGGGGGGTCTATCGGGCTATCGCGTCGCGGAACGCACAATTTGGACATTCCGCGACTGCTGCGGATAAATTTAACATGTAAAAATACATACATTTTGGTCTGGTGGGGGGGGGATGCATCCCCCCCATCCCCCCCCCTGCGTCCGTCCCTGCCGAGCAGAGTGGCAAAATGTCCATAGAGGTTTATTTTGATGCAGCAGTTTGTAAAATGACATTTTTGCGAGCTTACCGATCGCCGAAAAAAGTGCCGTACGGCAAAAAGAAACAACGACAGACAATACTGACAACTGTAGTAAATAGACCTGGTTGCAGGGTATCCACCACTTTTTTCAGAGTGAAATTTGGTTGAGAATTGGCCGAGCAGAGTGTCAAAACGTCCATAGATGCATAGAGGTTTATTTTGAAGCAGCCCCCCCCCCCAACTCGACCCCAGAACTGCTACCCCCCCCCCCAACCAACGTTTCCTGGGTAATGACAAGTCCCTTGTACCAGAGGTTCACAAATACTGCATGAATTCTGCAATAAATTTGTTCTGCAGAATTTATTGCAGAATTGCAGAATTCTGCAGTTTCCTCCCAAACTGCAGAATTTATTGCAGAATTGCAGAATTCTTCAATTTCACTCCCAAACTGCAGAATTTATTGCAGAATTTGCAGGTTGAGGAAGAAATTTAAATATACTGCTTTTTTGCAGAACTGCAGAATTCTGCACTTTTTTTGAAAACTGCAGAATTCTGCACTTTTTTTACAGAACTGCAGAATTCTGCAATTTTTTTGCAGAATTCTGCAATTCCTTTGGAAACTGCAGAATTCTGCAGTTTTTTTGCAGAACTGCAGAATTCTGCACTTTTTCTGGAAACTGCAGAATTCTGCGGTTTTTTCTGCAGAACTGCAGAACTGCAGAAAGAAATTATACACTCCTCACATTTCCTGGGTAATGACAAGTCCCTTGTACCAAAGGTTCACAAATACTGCATGAATTCTGCAATAAATTTGTTCTGCAGAATTTATTGCAGAATTGCAGAATTCTGCAGTTTCCTGCCAAACTGCAGAATTTATTGCAGAATTGCAGAATTCTGCAGTTTCCTCCCAAACTGCAGAATTTATTGCAGAATTGCAGAATTCTTCAATTTCACTCCCAAACTGCAGAATTTATTTCAGAATTGCAGAATTCTGCAATTTCACTCCCAAACTGCAGAATTTGTTGCAGAATATGCAGGTGGAGGAAGATATTTAAATGTGCTTTTTTGCAGAACTGCAGAATTCTGCAATTTTTTTTTGCAGAACTGCAGAATTCTGCACTTTTTTGAAAACTGCAGAATTCTGCACTTTTTTTGCAGAACTGCAGAATTCTGCAATTTTTTTGCAGAATTCTGCAATTCCTTTGGAAACTGCAGAATTCTGCAGTTTTTTTGCAGAACTGCAGAATTCTGCACTTATTTTGGAAACTGCAGAATTCTGCGGTTTTTTTCTGCAGAACTGCAGAACTGCAGAACTGCAGAAAGAAATTATACACTCCTCAGCGAAACCCGATCAAGCAACGTTAAAGTTGCATATTTAATTGTAATTCTGTCATGAATGTTTAATTTGGTGTGTGCCCAACACATCCAGACACTTCGTTGAATAATACTGTAATGTGAATGACAATATAGGATCAGAACTGATCATATGCATACATTTCAACTAATTCAGTATTTTGCCTCACAGCAGCTGCTATTATGTAACATTATTCCATTCAACTATTTTTATCAGAACACCTCAAAATACATACTAACTGTAATTCCTGACATTTTGGTGAAGGTTGAGCGAGTATTTGCTTTGTTATGATTAGTCAAAAATATAGCACCATAGTGAAGCATGGCTGCTGAGTGAAAACTTACGGCCATGGCTGTACTACAGGTCTGCATGTATAAATACATTGCTCCCTTTTACCTGAAGTTTAGTATCTAATAAACTTACATCACTCCCTCTGAGAAATCAGCCCCCTGCTTTTCAACCCTCCCCCCCCCTCCACTTCCACACGCATACATGCCTCCCCCAACCCCAGAGTTGTTGCTGTGTTATTGGCCAGTTTGGCTTATGGCTGTGACATAATTGTGAGGCCATGATGAAGTTGTCCATAAGGAATTCGGAATTCCATTGACCAGTTTGGCCTATGGCATCATATATGCTTCTGTACTAAGCAATGGAGTTGTGACATCATGGGGCAAACTTTAACAAAAAATTGATTAAATTGATTTCTTCAGAGCAGTTGCCGGAGCTGTAAGTTGCCTCAAAATTCAAATTTTATAGTGTTGGTAATTCAACAACTATGATACTTTACAAAATGCAACTGAAATGTTGCAATAAAGTGGGGTCATGCGCCTGCCAAATATTGGCTTCATAGCTCTTCATGGACAGAGAGCACGGCAGAGAATGGGGGGGGGGGGGGTGCAAAGTTGGACGACTCCGCATGAGGGGTGGGAGGATAATTTGGTGATATTTGAAGTCTGTGTGCATAGGCGTACGCCGCGCGCGATTTTTGGGGGCGAGCGACATTTGCCGAATTTCAAGATCTATTTTTCGTACCATTTCAAATGAAATTGCCAGGAAATTATTAATTTTCGATAGTGTTTATTCTATCATCTCCACAATTTTTTTAGCCTTTTTGCCCGAATCTCACTGTTTCCCAAACTTTTGTCAGAAAATCATGTGAGGTAGCATAAATTCCAGTTTACTTATTAGAAAGGTTGGGTTGACAGATTTATGCTAAGAAGGGGCCCACCAGATGATGGTTGGGGAGGTCGCTACAAATTTAACCCTCAGGGACAAACTTTTTTGCCCATATAGCGATGAAAAACTTTTTTGCGAACAAAGAAGCAACAAACTTTTTATTTGCTATTTTGACATTTAAATAACATAACTACAGGTGAAAACAAACTTTTCTTTTTTTTATGTTCTGACTTTCTTTTCCGTGTCAAGACAGTTTATTTGGCACTTGACAGTGACACAAACTGTTTTCCACCAAAACTGAAAAAAAGTCACTCTCTTGCCAAATGCGCCAAATGCAGCCAAATTGATTGAAGACAAAAAAAAAAATGTCATGCCGTTGAAGCTATTAAATCTGTTGATTCTATGTTAATTCATCTAGCAGATTAATTTAAGCATAGTATACGTTTCCTGAAAACAGAATTGCATATTTTCCATAATTAAGTGAGTTTAATAGATTTTATAACTATTAATTTTGTTTACATTTCAAAAAGGATTAACCTTCATTTAAGTTGAACAATACTATAATCTCTTTATTTGAAACCAATTTTAAATAGGGAGACAATACATACTAATGGGGACCGTTCAGAATTTATGACTGGGGGGGGGGGTGGGAGTTATGGCCGAGGGGGTATTAATTTTTCACATGTGTTTCAAGGGGGGGGTATTAATTTTTGACAACACTTCCAAGGGGGGTAAGAAATTTTAACAAAGAATATTTTTTAAAAAAACACGCATAAACTCATTTTATTTGGACTTTTTTACGCGCAAAAGTCCCTGAAATGACGCGAATCTGTACGCGTGGCCGTGTATAACAGTATATATATATATATATATGTGCATTGCTTTGTGTGTTGAGGGGGGGTACTAAAAATAGGCATGAAACCTAAGGGTGGGGTACTAAAAATCCGCATGAAACTCAAGGGGGGGGTATCAATTTTTGACGGGAAGTTCCAGCAAAACTCCCACCCCCCCAAGTCATAAATTCTGAATGGTCCCTAGCTTTAAAATCTCTGAAAATACTGATCTCTCTCTCTCAGACTCCCAGAGACACACATTCAGCAATGACTAGGAAACAAAATCAGATTATCTGACCAACAGGACACTATTTCATTTTGGTTACTATGTTAAAATGAACTGTCAGCACCACAAGGTATTCATAATATAATGCTTTCTGGTTTTTCAATAGATATTGAATATCAATCAAATTGGCGGCCTGGTTAGTAGCACGAAGCACGTAGCTAATCTCAAAAGATTATGGATTAACCAAGCAATCAAAAACAGTTTCCAGGGTGCCAATCTGAATGTAAATGCAAATATTGATAGCTTCGAACAGATAATTATGCTCCAACTGGCCTTCAGCACAGGGCTCTTGCCTCTTGGATTAATCAGGCAAGTACGGTACCCATGCATCTTCCTGCCTGACGATCCAGGCCAGCCTGATCCAAAACTAGGCCATGGCGCATGCGCACTGTGTAGCGCGCGTTTATGTTGTGATTATGTAGCTGGAAGCTCCTACTGCTCCAGGAACACTCTGGATTCCACATGGTCGGCTGATACTGCATTTACAACAAACGTAAGTCAAATTGATTCTCTACAGATATTTCAGTGCTGATATGTTTTGATATATTTATGGCATTGCAAAATGCAACGAACAAGCAACCATACAGCATGGCTCACAACAAGTACTGCCTTCATGGTTATCAAGAAAGAAAGCTGGAATGTAGATGTTTCTTTAGGGTTATGAAATGCTGTTGTCTTGAATCTTTCTGTGTGTGTAATGTTATTCTTCAGAGGCATATGTATATATATATATATATGGTCATTCTGTTTCTTTAAATTTCTTATGATTAGCATTTCTATCTATATTAGTAAATTTACCAGCTGGCTACATTGCCATTAATTTGTCTTTTATTCGTCTAATTAAGTTTCAATATTACATCTGAATTTATGTATCTTTCTCGTTGCCTATTTGACTGAATTTATCTGCATAGCAATGTATCTATCTTACTTTGCGTTTAGCTGTTTTTTTTAGTTTCTTAATCTGTCTATTTTCATCTGCCCATCCAGGCTATCTATCTATCTATCTATCTATCCATCTATCTATCTATCTATCTATCAATTTGCCCACCTGTCTGTGTTGCATTATTGTTTCCCTTTAAAATCTGTATCTTGGTAAGTTTACATCCCATGCACCATCATTTTCAAGATAATTCCTTTAAAGAAATCCAAATATTATAAAATTTAATTTAATATGAGCGCAGCTCATGGCTGCCGAAGGCAGCCATGAGCGAAGCTCACTTAGCACAAGGACAGCTCATTCTGTGTGATGCTCCTGTCTACAGTGACTGCCTGAACAGGAAGTGCCTGTAGTTGCCATAAAAGTGGAGCTAGTAGTTTAGTCAGAGTTTGGTTTGGTAAATAATTAAAATACCTCAAATATCTTCCAAAATAGCTTTAAAATTTCAGTCTTGTCGTATAACAACCCCCAATGACATATTTCAGGGATTTAAATCAACATGTGTATCAACATTGGAAATAATTATTTCCATACCCCTGATTGTAAGAAGTGACAGAAATTTAAAATTCAACACAAAAGTTAATGACTTAAATGGCTCACCAAGTAAGAAATCATAACTACACAAGTTTAAGGTTACATAATCTTCATTAACTATCAATAAATTATGTAACAGTCTAATAGTAAACAGCAATCTCTGAATAGCTATGGTTTTATTGATCTCAGTTATGTAACATCAACAATTTAATATAATAGATCCACATTTATAGAACCAAATTGAACACAGATTTGAATTACACAGCTATCTATCTATCTATCTATCTATCTATCTATCTATCTATCTATCTATCTATCTATCTATCTATTTATCTATCTATCTGTCTATCTATCTATCTATCTAATCTTATCTATAGATCTGATATTATCTATCTATTCTATCTATCTGCCCATTTCCCCAGTCCTTTAAAAAGATAAATTGGCCTTCTGCACTCATGGAAAGTTGAAGATAATGCAGTAGTTCTATGACAATGCTGCGCGAATTGCATGGCAGTGCCATTTACATATTAAAGATTTGAATAAACAATATGTTTATATTTATCATTTTATAACAATGATTTATAATCAGTAACGATTTGTAATGATGCCAGGATGTGATAATTGATAGGATTAACAATTTGTAATGTAAACACTAAACGAACATAGTAACCAAGTTGATCTTGACCATTGTTCTGTAAACTTTAATTCAGTGACCCCTTGGTCAATGAACTGGCTTTGCATTTATTTAATGATAGATAAATGGTCAAAGTCCTTTGACTGATTGAATAAGTCAAACTACGCGTATGTTTATGCCTGACCAACTTTATCAATTATTATCTGCTAGGGATAATAATTTCTCCATATGCGAGTGCGATTCGTGTCATATGATTATTGTATAGTTAATATGATTTTATCATAGGCCTAGCGTATTAAAAGATCTGTTTTCAGTTAATTTGTTACAAAATATAGTAGTTTCCAGAAATATGTCGTTCCTTTCAAAAGTCAACTAGGGTTTTTTTTAATACGAATTTACATAAAATCTGGTCGAGGAATACGTTAACCAGATTTATTGGCTTTTTAAAAATTTTCAATAAATTTACCGGTCCTCCTACTCTAAGCTCACCTCTCCTCTCTATCATCTTCTCCTTTCGTCCCCATCATCTTCCCCTCCCTATCATCTTCAATCTACCTTCCTTCATCTCTCTTATATCATCTCCTCCTTCCCCCCCGGGGCCCAATATCATCTGCCCTCCCTTCCCTACCATCTCCCCCTTCCCTACCCCATCCACTTAGCTTCCTATCACCCTTCTCCCCCACCTCTAGATCTATCATCTGCTCCTCCTTTCCCTATCATCTCCCCTCCCTATCATTTCCTCCACCCTTCCAGATCTCCTCCTCCCCTCTCTATCATCTCCTCCTCTCCATATCATCTTCTTTTCCTTTCCATAACTCCCTGTTCTTGGGCAATCTTATTAATGGCTTTTGCTGGAGCCACACCAGAATGGACTTGACAAAATGCTACTGACATCATATCATCTCCTCTGCCCTCTCAATCATCTCCTCCTCCCCTCCCAATTATCTCCTCCTCCCCTCCCAATTATCTCCTCCTCCCCTCCCTATCATCTCATCCACCCTTCTGTATCTCCCCTTCCTCTTCCTCTGATCTCCTCTTCAAATTGTTGTCCTGACCTCTTCCTGGGATTTTGTAGAGCAAAGACCCATGAATGTGCAATGGATGTACAGGTCTAAACAACCATTGCCAAAGCTGTTACAACAAAAGCTGCTAAGTCAAATCATATAATCCACTCTAAATTAAGTCTATTATTAGCTGATAATTGTGATAAATAATTGGTTAAACTGTGAAATCTTATTGTCACTTGGCCTCTCTTAGCAATTTGGAGAATAAATTCCAGTCAATTAATTAGCATAAGACTGCATTGGAATAACATTGATTTAGCATTAATGATTTTATTAATTTATTGGCAACTTCAATGGAATTCAGTTAGAACATGTATCAACGTACATTTTCATTATGCTTGACCACCAGCAGAGGGGTTACAGGTTGTTGAATATTGATGAAGAGCTGTCTGAGGTAGGATTCTATCTGTACTGGGTCTATTTTGTAACCACCACAAGAATAATACATGTATACATTCTATAATATAACTAAAACTATATTTTTTAGTTTTCAAATATTATAAACGTAATTGATGAAAGGTAGGCTAATCTCAAATCAGTAAAAAAAAAAAATTAATATAAAATTATATTAATTTCTGTAAAAAAAAGTCGTAAGAAAAACCTGCAACATTGAAATTGTGCCTGGTGAGTAATGCAATTTATCACAAATAGTTTTACATATAAAGTTATTTCTATTGATATAAGTTTGAAAAAATAGAATACAAAGAACTGCATCAGGTAATTTAGATCTGGAATAATGAGACAAACAGATTTTTCTTTCCTAATAAAAAGCACAGAAAGCAGGACAAGATATTTTCCTTACATAAGTTACAAAGACAAAGTGTTAAAACTTCAATCACTGATGATAGCAGGGCTTTGGAGTCAGAGTCGGGAGTTGAGGAGTTGGAGTCGTGGAGCCTGAGGTTTTTGGGTGGAGTCCGAGTCCGAGTCGAATTGGATTATCAAGGGGAGTAGGACTGACAACAATAATGAAACTTCCAACAATTCAGATCTTTTAATAAGCAGTATATACCTATAACTCCAAATCTTACTTTTTCAGATGGCTGTAGGAAGCTTGGAAGAGGTTATTGAGCAGATGGGAGCCTTTGGCCCCTTTCAGACTTTGGTGCTGGTCATCCTGAATCTGGCGGAAACTCCCTGTGCTTGGGCAATCTTATTAATGGCTTTTGCTGGTGCCACACCAGAATGGACCTGTCAAAATGCTACTGACATCAGCAATGGAACAATCTATGATATCACAACACAAAATATGTCATATGACAGCACCTGTGATGCGCAAGGAAATCTCTGTCCGAACCCGGTGTTTCACGAAGATTTTGGAACAGTTGTTAGTCAGGTAAGTCGAAAAAAATTACTTAAATTTGATATTCGTTTCATTTGTTCTTTATTCAACACAGAAGATGTTGCTTGTGCAGTGATACTTTTAACCTGTAATAGATTCTGTCTCATGTATTCGATTGACAGGATTGAGTTCGTGGGTGGATTTCAAAATTTTTAACCCACACCCTCTGATGCCAATGGTTGCACAAATAGGCACTCTGAACTGCAAACATATAATAGTACTATGATGATAGATATAATACTGTTCGGGCAAAAAAGAGAAACATGGTTAGCAGTCATCCTTAGACATCCTTAGACATCTGATTCAGCCTGACAATACAAAAGCCAAATGTAATTTGATGACACTAATGCTGTTCATGTGACAGCGAGCAGCTGAGCATTGTAAGGAATTGACCAATCACAGCATTTGTATCATCTCCACTTGAAAATAGGTCAATCAAAGAAAGAGCCATTCTGATTGGCTGCGACTTCAACTTGGAGTTACCTAATTTCTGGCCCTTTCAAAGTTTCACAAAGTGTTGCGGACCAGACCGTTTTGGATTGGTACGATCCATTAACAGCACTTCTTCGGTTACGAGCCGCCAACAGCACCATAAGGGGGAGGGTTGGTCTAGTGGTATCGTGCTGGACTGCCAATCACTTGGTCCAGGGTTCGAATCGGGCTCTTGCCGGGTCACCTGGGCTTGGGACGGCTGCTTCAATCATCCTTTTCTTCATTGCTGTGTCCTCCTCCTGTCCCAATAAGCCTACCAAGTGCATAAATACAGGACATGAAGCCCCAATCATCCATCCCATGGGTGTGAGCCAGTCTGAAATATATTCAGCATCAGTAGGTTCAGCATTGGTTTTATTTACAAAAAAATTGGATGTTCTGAGGTAAAACATGTTAAGCAGATTTTTACATTAGCCCAAACTAAATTAGAGGTCTGTATTCAGGTTTGAAGTATACAGTGTTTAAACCATAATTTTACCAGGTGGTGTTTGTTCATTGCCTCAGCTTAGACCAACTAATCAGTGCCCCTGGATTTGCTTCTTCTCATAACATGCCACAGATGTGTTATGACTTGAAAAATCAATTAGTGTAGCAATAATAGCAGTACCCAAGTTCAGTTAAGGACAGCACTAACAAGTACTGTGCACTTAATGAAAATAGCCTGTTCATTAGTGAAACAGTTCTACTTTGCTTCTGACTGGCCCAGTGACTTCACTGGGAGAATAGAATAGGGTAGTGCCGTAGTGGTAGTGTGCTTGGTTGCCAATTGCTGGGTCCCGGGTTCGAATCGAGCTCTTGCTGGGTCATCTTGGCCTATGTTAGATGGAAGGTTCAATCATCCTTTGCCTCATTGCCATGTTAGCCCTGAGACCCTGCGTGTAGCGCAGGGGTCATGAATCACTACATAGTAAAAACTTGAGATTTCAGCATACCCTTCAGGAGAATCAGAATGGTGTCATTGTTGTGGCTCTATTGATCATTGCGATTATCTCACAATAATCTCCAAGTATTTCGCTGCTGATAGCACATCATTTCAGCCCAGAACGTCCTCATATACACTGTAGACAACAGTTTTGATTTTTATAAGCCAAATAAAGGCCGTCTCCTAAAGAAAATAAAATGGCTGCTCAACAGTGATTGGTCTAATCAGAGCAGCAGCACTGTTATGATGTCATAAACACTGGTGACGTCACAATCTCTGGTGATGTCATAGCGATTGTGTAAACAATCATGTTGTGACATCACCATGCAGCTGTCACTCTCTCTTAGCCAATCAGAGCGCAGTTTCACTGCAATGTATAAGAAAAAATCATTAAGCTCAACTTCAATGCCTTGTATTGTAGGTGTCAGTGTTCTCACAAAATTGAAAATATGTGCTATCAGCAGCAAAAATTGTCTATTTTTAATATACCAACACACAATATCAGTAATTCATTGAAAACTTAGCTACAGCCATTCTCCTAAACCCTTGTTGAAAATCTCAAGTTTTTCCAATGTAGCGACCCATGACCCACATGCTAGCACACGTGGGTCCCAGACTCCCAGGGCTATTGCCATGTATTCCTCATTCCTCCAACCCATGCTGCAGAGGCGTTTAACCCAAACCCACACACTCCTCCAACCCACGCGAAAGGTTACTCGCTGCCACTCACACTCTTCGTTGGACGGCTGTTTCACTCATCCTTCGCCTCAAAAAAAGCCCCAACCATCTGTTCATCATCCTCCCTGCTACAAGCAGACTTTCTATTCTGAAAAACTTGGTCATCAATCATAAGTGGTTATGCAATAAGTATTATATAAAACAATTAACTGTATAAATCATTGATATCAATCAAAATAACTTTGAAGTTTCAAACTATCAATTTCTAACTTCTCTTGCTATTAGATCCATTGCATGGCTGGGGTGAGACCTTGAAATCAAGTGGCCAAATACCATGAAGCATTCAATTTGGGTTGTGCATGGCCTTGACCTGGAAGCCCATTGTAATTACATTGATAAATTATTGACTTGTTGAACATTTTGAATGGCTGAATGTTAATGGTCGAAGTGCTAGTCTTCAATGGCCATTAAAGCAGACTGAATAGGAGTGTCAGAATTCAAATTATTCATGACGTGGGTTGGCAAACCAGTTGTACATGTTTATGTACCAGTGAATCTAAATTGTACTTATACAATGTATTTATATAATCCTCAAAACCAAAAACCATGAAACGTGAGCACCATCTTATAAATAGCACAAACGTGCCAGTCCTTACACAAGAAAGGGGCACGTGTTTCAAGAGAATGAACCTTATTTTATAATTTGTTAACTAAACACATAGCTCTGAGGTCAAACATGTTAAGAATTGGAAATATTGGGAACACTTTTTGAAAAATATTATATTTTTTCTTATACTCAAAACTCCATACTTCCTTTGGCATCCTGACTCCATTGTGCTAAGATTTACCCTCATCATTTGCTTTGCTTACCCTCATCATATGCTGAAACTTACCCTCGATTTCATTGTGGTGTTTTGTTTTTTTGTCAAAAATTGGTTTGCACTTTTACAGAAGGTTGTGAAAGTATTCTACCCAACCTCAATTTAATTTATTTCTTGTCCATATTTACTCGTAGAAATACATCAATAATTTCATACTTTTGTGTGGGGGGTTGGTCTGGTTATAGCATTCTAGGTTGCCAATCGCTGGGTGCAGGGTTCGAATCCAGCTCTTGCCGGGTCACCTGGGCCTATGTTGGACGGCTGTTTCATCCTTCGCCTCATTGCCTTGTCCTCCTCCTGTCCTAATTAGCCTACCAAGTGCATAAATACAGGACATAAAGCCCAAATCATCCATCCATCCATCCTTGCCAGTTCATGTGCATCAATACAGGACTTAAAACCCATCCATACCCTTAATTTCTTCTTCGTCAGTCTCAATCTGCTCCTTCAATTTCTCCACTTCCTTCTATATCTTTCTTTTACCCGAATATGAAATTGATTTCCTCATCACTTGTTGATCTACAGAATAGATGCCACAGGCAGACAGCATCAGAATCTATTACATCAGCAACAGCATTCAAGCAGCATCAGCAGCTAGCAGCTTCAGCATGACATGAGCATGTGGAGCCAAACCCCAAATTGCTGCATCTGATATTAGGCCTATGCAGACCTGCATAGCTGCAGCTGTTGCAGGGAGCTTGTCACAGAGATCAGCCAATATGCAGTGGTACCTGCGTTATAAGACCCCCTGTTTTAAGAGCGTCTTGCCTTATATGACCGCCTTCCTCCTGTGCAAATTAGTATTTCTAATGCATTTTGCACCCCGATGACAGACTGCACCCCCTATGAGAGACCACTTCATGACCCCAGAAGAGACTCCAGGAGTCCCTATTTTGCCGATGACACCATAGGCGTATTTCGCAGGGGGTCAGAGGGGGGCTGCAGGAATTTGTTTAAAAAGCTAAATTTATTTGGCATTCTTGAATTTATTGAACTGTTGCATTTACTCCCATTATTTAAAACTTTGTGTGGTGTTTATGAATTATTACAAACAATCAGATTTTATTGATTATTATTTATGTAGCTAAATGAAAACTACATGAATAGTTAACGAAGCGCACGAGGTCAGTTGGACAGTCCATTTTCATGATAGAACATCCATTTTCATGATAGAACACAAGGTCAAAATTGGTGTCTAACTGATACAAAGAAATAGACTATAGCCTATACCAGTGCTGACCTGTGATGTTGCAAACTCTGCCTGCCACAACAACCATCATAATTTCCATGCATGTCTGGAGCAGTTGAGTTAAGCTTCCCTGAGCAGGCTGAGCTGCACAAGTATCTGCCAATTGCAACTGCTTCTGCTGCACATGTGCTAATGTACAGGCAATACTGCATGTGTGTTACAAACCAGCAGCCAAACCAGCTGCAACAGGCCAACCCAAAGCTGCTTCAGCAGAAAATGCAGGTCAGCTGAGTTCATCCAAGGTCATGATGGTCATTGCCATGGCAACTGCTCACACACAGGTCAATGACCTCCTGCATCCGCCATTTTGACCCAGTTTCCTATCTTGCCTGTGTGACAGGATTGAGACAGCGTTGTCACCACAATAGCTGAGCTGAATGCTCAGCTGCTCAGCCTCTCTGCTGTCCGCAATGGCATCAGCAGCATCATTAGAACTTGATATAGCTCTATTCTGAGAATTCCTGCAACACAAGATGGTGTATTTCTGTCCTCGTTACATAAAATCCTTCTTTGAAGTAGGGTGTGACCATTTAATAATGCGTACTGTTTGCTCTATGCGAAGCGACCTAGTTAATAATAAAATCTTAAATTTTGGATTAGAAACCAATTCAAATACAACATAACATTGCCAGTATGCTGTAGGGGAGACCAGGGCTGGTTGTCACAGGGGCAGGTTGTCACACTTTTTATTGCACTGAACTAGGGAGTTACACAGCTCAACCAACTACTTTTATAACCCACTGGAGTATTTTTGAAAAATCTAACCCCTGGAACGGAGTTTGGTAGGCACACGGTCTATTAAAAATTTCCGGTAACAAAAAGTAAATTTTTACCTGCAACTTGCATGTTATCCTACTCATTAACAAATAGTTGTTGAAAAAGGTAAAGTTTATACACATACCATGTAAACAAATCTTTAAATAATGATAGGAAGAAATAGTGAAAAATATGAAAAGAACAGCCTTGGTTGCCCGTTTTTTGCATTTTCATCAGTCGGGGCAGGTTGTCACAAAAAGACGGGGCAGGTTGTCACACTTTTTGGAACTGGTTGTTACCCATTAGGACCACTCTTTTAAACCAAAAAAACTATCACAAATATAAGCTGGTGATTTATACATGCTATTGATGACCAAAGATGTATGCAGATTTGGCATAGTGTCAAAGTAAATCTATTTCAAATTTATAAAGAAATTTTCTTTAAAAAATTGTAATTTTCCTCCTCCTGATCAGAATGCTTTTCTGCTGCTTGGTAAGCCTTCATTTGTAGCACCCTTGTACATAGTAGCGTTTTCGTTGAGGTCTGCACTGGACAAGCAGAGGTTTCCTCATATGTCCAAAATAACTTGTTTTAGTCAAGATCTGCCTTACAGAGTCCCACTACCTGTGTCCGAGCTCTTAACCAAAAGTGTGACAACCTGCCCGAGAGTGTGACAACCTGCCCGGAAAACGTGACAACCTGCCCCGAGTGCTGAATAAAAAAAAAAGTCGCATAAGATGTCAAGATTTCGAATGATATAGATATATATTGATCAGATAAGTTCAAGTCTCTCCCCTTTTAACATTCATATAGATTGGCAGGGCATTATCCTACTTTAGCCCCCTTGAGGGTTTAAACATTTTATAGGTATTTCCATAGATATTGATCAACAAAAACTGAAACTGAAAAATAACTCAAATATGTTTCCAGTCTGTATCACAGAATAAATACTGTAAAAGTGTGAAGGGAGATCATTACCAAGAATACTCACAGTTATATGTTTCTTAAAACATTCAAACTGAAGTGTGATATATTGCAAAATACTGTCTTATATATACTCCCACTTTAGCCCCCTTTCCCATTGAATGTACCATTGAAAAGGGGCCTAATGTAGGAGTATATATAGACACTGGGATATAGCAAAAACTGTCTTATTATATTCCTGCTTTAGCCCCCTTTTCCATTGACAGTACCATTGAAAAGGGGGCTAAAGCAGGAGTATATATAGACAGTTGGATATAGCAAAAACTGTCTTATTATACTCCTGCTTTAGCCCCCTTTTCGATTGACAGTACCATTGAAAAGGGGGCTAAAGCAGGAGTATATATAGACAGTTGGATATAGCAAAACTGTCTTATTATACTCCTGCTTTAGCCCCCTTTTCCATTGACAGTACCATTGAAAAGGGGGCTAAAGCAGGAGTATATAAGACAGTATTTTGCTGCATTTTGGTGGCATTTCTACTGTATAAGCGTCATTGTGTTTATACAAAAGATGGCGTTAATACAGTCAATGTAACAAAGAAACACTTGTCTCTTTCAAAAAAAAATACTGTCTTATATATACTCCTGCTTTAGCCCCCTTTTCCATTGACAGTACCATTGAAAAGGGGGCTAAAGCAGGAGTATATATAAGACAGTATTTTATATATCCTACTGTCTTATATATACTCCTGCTTTAGCCCCCTTTTCAATGGTACTGTCAATGGAAAAGGGGGCTAAAGCAGGAGTATAATAAGACAGTATTTTGATAAATAGTTAGACAATTATTTCTTTGTTACATTGACTGTATAAGCATCATCTTGTGTATAAACATAATGACGCTTATACAGTAAAAATTACCACCACTATTTCCCATGAAAAAAGGGCCTAAATGTTTAGACCCCTGAGGGGGCTAAAGTAGGATAATGCCATTGGCAGTGCTCCTGCATGCCTTAAAAAGAAATAGTAGCATATTTAAGTTCTACACAGTGTGACAACCTGCCCCTGTGACAACCAGCCCCGGTCTCCCCTATTTATGTATTAGACATCCTGATGTGAAATTATAAGCATTAAATATTCAGCTGTCAAAAGATTTGGGGATTCTAGTTAAAAAAGCACAACAAGCACTACAATTTACTAAAGCTGCCTTATATATCTCCCAGTAAACTTGATTGATTCCGAAATTTGTATGTGTATTACTTGTACTATAAGACAGCATGGGTACTGGCCATAATGCAAAGTTTGTTGTTTGGTGTCTAATATAAGAAGTAGCTAAATGTAGACAAGCAAATCCTTAATTAGGTCACTTGGTGAGTACACAGTGATAAGGAGCAATTTTATTTACAAATTTAGTAAATATGTAAACTTTTAGCTTTCTCAACAAAGCCATAAAATTGATGTAAAAGATAAGGAAAACTTAATGTAACAAATAATATGTGTCAAGAAATCTTCGCTTTTCCAAAAAATAAGAAATAAGAAGATGAACTTCAATATTATGTCATAAATTGACAGTGGAAGACCTACAATGTAGGAAGATAAAAGTGATGATGCCATTAAACCTACATTAATGTATGTAAAAATGACCTATTTCACTAAATTTATGATTCTATGGCATCTTGTCAGTCAACAAGCACTCTTTACACATGGTTACATGTACTCTAAATATGGAATATTTTTTTTGGAAAAAAAGTGTTGAATAAAAGTTAGTTTCAGAGTGTGGATGCAAGCAAGGTCCATTGTAAAGGTCAAGTCATCGTCTCTAATCACTTTTTGAAAGAATTTTTAATTTTTGGTTTAGTGCGCCTCACCCTAAAATAAAAACCCCTGAATTTCCATATTTTGTGCTGAGCACTTATAAATCACTTCTCCTGGGGTTAACGCTGCAGCATGCATTTTAAACAACAGCATGTTCTTCCCTTTAGGGGTCATTGAAAGTAGTTGCCATTAAATCAGACGATCATGTGCTCAAGCAGAAGTTGCTCAAGTTGTCAATTTCAATGGAGAATGTTGAAGTATTCCATATTACGAGCAATGGTGTATATCAGTAAGCACTGATTTTGATTATTTCACATGTATGATGATATTGAAGGGTGTGTGATTTGTGAGCAGCTTACTTTTTTGTTGACTTCAGGGATTTTAAGCATCAAGTTTTTTAAATACATATATATATATTTCATGTAACGCTGAAAGTCCAGCGACCTGACCCAGAGCTAGAAGGTTTTCGTCACGAAAACTTTTTTTTTTAAGTTG